>OX381712.1:35228348-35828348 GCA_947462335.1 Harmothoe impar
GCTACCGCCATCAAGCGGGGGAAACCGGGAACTAAAGTTGCCGTGCGGGAGGGGAGCCGATATGGCGGCCGGTGCGCCGGGGCCACGGCGAGTCAAACGCCAGAAACGAATTACGTGCCGCCAAGGCATCAATTTTTGAGGACCCTGGCCCAGAGTCTGACAGGCCAAGCCTTTAATCATTTAGCGATTATTGTGATATCATTTGACGGCGCGGGTATTATCCCCGGCCCTAGGGCAGCAAGACGGTTAACTGGCGGATTTATGAGTTTATTGGGGCGGGGATTTGCGTTATAAGCTCTTGGAATGCCACGCAAGCGGAGCCAATGAAGAGCGTTTTGAAAAAAATGCATCATGCCCTCTATATTTTCCTCATTAATCACTTCAGACTCAGTTGCGTTTTTAAAAGGAGACATTAAATTAAAAGCTCAACACTGGCGCCCTTGCTCGTGAGAGACTTCGGCAAGTTCAACATGAATCGATTCTTTGACACAGAACCACCGACACCCTCTTTAATATACTCTAGATCATTTACACAACTCCCCAGATTGTGAAGGGGGTGTTTTACAATTATGTTCGTTACCCTACACCGGTATTACCAATGTGTCACAACTTTGAAAATAATAAAAAGTCCCATGAATGTGGACCATGGCTACATATGTTCCATGTATTGCCACTGGATAAATATTCCAGCCACTGCTAGAATTCCCAGATAAATCTTCACAGGAGAAAGGAGGGGAGGAAAAAGAAGAAACTATTTTGAGCTGACACACTTTGGCAGTGGGATTGTTTACCTTTCACCGCGGGTAGGCTTTCCACTGGTGGGGTAGGGGTGCCTATCCCCCTGGAGGGTATAATCTCAATACGACGTAACGGTTTAGCGGCTAGAGGCGGGAGGGAGCCGTGCTTAAAGAGACCTTGAGTTAAGGTTACACAACCCTAGACCGCAGATACTCTCACCTGCCTTAACCACCGGGCGGAATTAGCTACACCAACCACCAACACAACTTGTGGTACATTGTATGTCCCCTTCTACCTGCTCTATCAATATCAAAGCTCTATCCTAT
The DNA here is from genome assembly GCA_947462335.1 of Harmothoe impar. Classification (NCBI taxonomy): domain Eukaryota; kingdom Metazoa; phylum Annelida; class Polychaeta; order Phyllodocida; family Polynoidae; genus Harmothoe; species Harmothoe impar. The sequence continues at coordinate 35,229,413 of OX381712.1, forward strand.
ATTAGAGTACTAAGGGTTATATTTTCAATATATTTAACTTTTTTCTAAGATTCAATTTGGAAGTTAGATAGGGAAATCGTTTTATTTATAACACACGTAGATGGTAGGAGGTGGATAGAATAATATAATGTGATGTTGATAATACATGTAGGCCTATACAAGGTGTGTTACAATTACAGTATATTTATATTACAAAAATATATAGGCAAAATGGTCAGGCACATAATGTCCCACGAGGTCGGCCAATGCCCAGTCTGCTGCCGGCATTACGGCGAGGGAAGGCGGGGGGTGACTGGACCAGGTACGGGTGGGACACTGCGTCGGCCCGGTAGCTTTGCCTTTGTCGATGTCCAATATTCCTCTTTATAATTATCCAGTTTCCAATCTTGAGTTCACCAGCTATATCTATACTTTATTTTCTATATCAGAAATGGTGTTTAGAAGAGGGTGGTCCAGACTATAAGGCCTGCAATGTGTGCCCGAACCATACCGAGCAAGGCTCCTAAATGTGTGTGTAGAATTACAACACATACATTTTATTCTTTTCATGCGATTCTAAAAGGATAAAGTTTACATCACCCATCTCAAAACATCTTCACCAAAACACGATTTGGGACTTCACTGCTTTGGCCCAGTTTCCCCAGGCTTGCATATTCCCCCAACAACTCACAAACAGATCTGCACACACCTTGATCATTGTTGTCAAGATTCATTTCACCCCCCCCCCCTCCCCAAATCTCCAGGTTAAATGCCTGGCTGTTGTGTGGCTCGATGCTAATTTCGCCCCCGTCGCACTAGATCGGTTCGCGGTATTGTAACGCATCGATCCACGCGCGGCGGCGGGACCCACACCCAGGTTCAAAACGATGTTATATGGATGTTAAAATGAGTTGGAGTGGGAGTGCCGAGCTTTTGACGTCTTGTGGACAAATCTATATGGTTGTTTAGACCCGCGTGAACCCCCTAGCCCTTTCCCCCTCTCCATAGAGGCCCGCTCAAGTCGGCCCTGTAAGCGTTACACTTGATCGATTCGACAGTCGATAGTACACGAGTTAAAGTCTGATTTCAACATAAATGAGTTTGTAGGATCGATGGAATAACTGTGGGCCGGAGGAATTGATTTCCCGTCCACTGGAGGCGCGCCTGGAGGAAGGCGATCTTTTTCTCCTGCTCCTGTTTGCCTCTGTCCCAACCACCCTCCAGTGTTTAAAAACACATCTCTTCACGCCTGGTCGCGCCCAGGGAGCTCCTGCGATCAAAGATTCCAAAGTCACAATTGCCATAATAACACTTAAATGTACAATTACCCTCCAATTATCCGTAATCAACGTGTTTATTTGGCCCCTATACACACTCGCTTTTGCAGCCTGCGTTGGCCCAGCGTTTCTGCTCGTCAATGTTGGGTTGATATTTAATCAATATAATGCGATGGACGTCAAATTATTGCTAGATGTGAATCATGCTCTACCCTGGAAGTCAATAAAACTATATAATTTGCTAATTTCAATGGGGATTTTAATATCCTGTTTTGGAAATGATAAGATAATTTTATGTCAGAACCTTTTCTTTTTAAAGTTTTACATAATATATCACCACATGATGCACTATTGTAGACTTTGATGATATGCGTCGTTCCATTTTACAACCTTGCCTTTTTTTTAAAACTGCTATCGTAAACATAACGAAAAAGCTATCAGGACTAGGGTATTAATAACAGCTATTACTGTGTTATACTGTCAACAAATTCAAATCACATACATTTACTTGTTAATTTGTTTAAATATCCGATCAGATCATCAGGTTAACTAGATCTCTGACAACAACAACTTGGATATCCATTTATACTTAGTCTATATCTCTTTCTTGAATTCCCAACTGATTTAATTGCAACTTTGGCTTTTGAATCTTTTCAGATATGGAGGTATGGACCTTTCCGCTGCTAGACGCAACAAAAATGCCACGAGGGAGACAACAAGCACATTAAAGGCCTGGTTATATGAGCATCGTAAGAACCCCTACCCCACCAAGGGGGAGAAGATCATGTTGGCCATCATCACCAAAATGACACTCACCCAGGTGTCCACCTGGTTTGCCAATGCACGGCGCCGACTCAAGAAAGACAATAAGATGACGTGGACACCCAAAAATGGTTCCGGGGCGGAGAGTGATAACGATGATGATGATACCAATAACAATGATAACCGTGATGGGGATGATAAGGAACTGGATGTTGGTAGTACCAGTGATAATGCCAACCATGACACTGATCATCGTCTGGATGACTCCAGGGACAGTATAGATATTGATACCCTCTCCGATAAGGACCCTAGTGAATCTCTACGTGCAAATGATGGTGAGTTGAATGGTTTCCGTTGTCATGATCATTTCATTATTGGTATAATGTCAAAGGAAGAGTCCTCTCCTCTTTTGTTTATATCAAATATACATGTTATAATCCGTTAAAGGACAATTTAGAAGGATGACCTCATGCATTTTACACAAAAATACTAGGGACATTTAGTTGATGGGTTTAAGTCCGCGGTTGAAATGTACCAAAGGGGACTTCAAACTTCTTAACCTCCGTGGATAAAATAAGTTTAGGCAATGTTATCATAAAGACTAGTGTATAGTCTACACTCAAAAAATAAACTTGTCTCCAGACTCTTCAATGTGACGGTCATAAAATAAACGAGTCAAAAACTTGTCTAAGTGACAAGGAAGCGGGTCTTCTAGCTGGAGATAGAAGACCCACTTGGTATGTGTTAGCCCAAAACCCGACATTTGCCAGCTCCAGATTCTATTTGTGGGATGGTAACCTGATACGTTAGACTACTTTTGACTCGTTTATTTTATGACAGTCACTTCGACGAGTCTGGAGACGAGTTTACTTTTTCAGTGTAGTTTAAATTGCTATGTACAGTTTGGATAACTGAATCGTCATGCTCTCGCTGAATAATTTGGTCAAGCTGGACGACATTAAGATTGCGCATGGGGTATCTCAGCATTCGGATCTTTAAGGATAAGAGTTTAGATAGTAAGAGGTAGTCTATAGTATGATTTATATCCATTTGGTGAGAAGGGCCTTGTGTTGCTGACCATTTGGTTGGGGACATGACGCACTGCAGGAGTGGTTTTATGCTGTCAGTGAAAGTGGTGTGCTTTCAGTGCGTGGTTGTTATGCTACTGTTACCACAGCCCAATAGAGGCAATGCACATTGTGCAATCGGGAGCAATCAGACATAAAACAATGCCTGGGGGTCAGGAGGGCGTGGCCCCTCAAGCCCTGTCCCACCCCGCCAGAGGTCACCACCCCACCCTACCAGTGTAAGCCCTACTCACTCATCCTGAATATTACCACTTTCCCCTCCTCCTGCTGCTAACAAAATGGCCGCCTCTTGGTGCTGAGAATGAACAAAGTGGCTAATGGAATGGAAACCACCATGCCCACCCCTGTCAGACAGGGCCACCCTCCATGGCGGCACCTTACTCCTGGGTCCCTCCTGAGACTCTGAGTCAGACCAATGGAAAATATTGTCTCTGCAATGAAGTAATCTGTGGCGATGACACCGGATTAGGTCACTGCCGAGACAATGGGATTAGAGTGGTGACAGATCTCGGTGCGGGACGCTGCCGAATGGACAGGACCCGGATGACCCTGGGGAAATGAAGCGGAAAGTCTCGGGGGACTGGTCCGAGAGTTGGGAAGGGACGCTGGCCATTTTACGTTTTACGGCGCCTCGCAGACGACAATTCGCCACAAATGAATCAAAGACAGGAGGGGGGAGAAATGGGGGTTGATTGTCGTCTGCTCCAGCATCCGGAAGTTGTTTAAACACTTGTTCGGCCATGTTGGTGACCGTGCAATAATAGGTGGGATTTATGCCAAATGCCCGCAAGTAGACCTCCAATCTATATTGACTATCTTCCTGATTTGTATACCGTAAATTCATGCGTATAACCCTCACGTATAAGCCGCACACCTATGTCTGACAAACGTGCCCAAGCCCAACGCTAATGCTATACAGCTCGTAGAATAGATGCTATATTAGCCGAGCCTGGTCTACAAATATGTTGCATTGCAGTACGATTTATTAATAACATGTATCTTGCTCAATACCAAATGCAGATGTAAAGGCTACTGTTATTGTATACTAAAACCTGAACCCGCAACACACGTTGTACCACTTTAAATGCAGTTTGGGTTTAGATTTCATAACGTACGATACGTACACATGTATGCAGACGACATTTGTCACCCATCGTTCTGTATTCAAGCCGCGCATGGCTGGGGATGCATGTTCATTTCTGGGGCTGACATTAAGGAAATGCCCCCAGATTCCGTCGTCGTTAATTACCGTTTGCCACCGGTAAGCAGCCCAAATTGGGGATTGCGTGTCCATTTGGACGGGAAACATTATGCCTTGGCGTCTTAGGCCGCTAAGAATCCGCCATTCAATTACCATTTTATCTCGCTTGATTCCTCGGCCTGCACAAGCCCCCCTCTCGCCGCACGCGCGCGGCGAAATCGACAATGAAATCGACACACGCGCCAAATGTCTAATTTCCTTTTCGTTTCCTCCTGGTGGCCATAGGAACTAGAGCCGACGGGCTGTTAGGATAATTTGGGGGATTGGCAAAAGTGGATGGAAAAATTATTTCGTGTCTGCTGAAAGGAATGGGACCATGGGTTGGACTGAGTCAATGGGGACGAGGGGAGGGGGTGCAAAAGAGAGGAGGGGATATTGGGGAGATGTGGGGGGGGGGGGGGGGGCTGTACAGTAGGGTATTTTTGTGAAAGGGGGTGCTCGGTGTTTTATGCAAATTTCACCAGCTGATCCAAGACGCTTGATTAAATGCAGTGTGAAAACAAAAGAATGAAGTGCTCGCCCCACTGAGATGAAATGGTTCCCACTCGCCAGGCTTCGATGAGAGCAAATTGCTGTTTTGCCACAGTGATTATTCCAAACCCCTTCCCATGTTGTAACAGCAACCAGAAGGGCTTATTCACATTCCTTTGTTTGGTCTTTTAAAGAACTTCATTATTCACACTATTGTGCCACTAATGGTGACCTAATATTTTTTCTTGCATTATATTATATTCCTGTTCCTCATATTCCCCACCCTATATAAAACCACTCCGGTTCTTGTTGGAGGAGCAGTATGATTTTGGCCTTTAATGAAATAAGGTACAGGGACCCGTTTGGGCAGGGGGTGGGTTGGGGCTACCACCCCCCCCCCCTCCCCACCCCAAGAAAAAATGAAAAGGCCACTCCTGGATCCTCTACCAATTATCATATATGCTGTTTTCTCTTGCCATATGATGCAATTCTGCCTTGATGACCATACTATACTTTAACTTATTTATTGACAACCCCATTCCTTCCTTCTTCCCACAGGCCTTGACGATGCCAGTAGACTACGAACCTCCACCCCTGACGACGGGGACCACCACCACCACCACCACCAACCGCACCACTTCTCCTCATCTCATCCACACCACCACCATCACCACCACCCAGCCAACAACACCTCCACCACCTCTGCTGAGCACCACCACAGTCAACAACAACAGCAACAACAACAGAGGACTGACCACAACAAGAGCCCAGTCCATGGAGGAGGAGGTGGAGGGGGTCTTGGACCCCGTGTACACCCTTATAGTACTCCAGTCTCCTCCATGGCGGCGCTACAACGGACACCAGGGCCATACCACTTACCCTACCCTACTAGTATGGCCCACCGAATGGCCCTTCCAGGGGCAATGACCTCAGCCACAGAACTCCCAGGGTTACGGCCCAGCCACGCCTTCACCTCCCCTTCCTCCAGTTCCTTCTCCTCCCCAACGACCACCTCCAGTACACGGAGTAGCTCCCCTGGAGAAACAACCACTACCTCCTCCAGTAGCACCACTACAACCAAGGACTCTATCAATAACAATACCGTCAAACCCAAAATCTGGTCACTGGCTGATATCGTGACCTCCTCCTCTAGCAATGGCAGTAACTCCGCCCCGACCATCACCTCCAGCTCAAGTCAACAACAACAAGGCAAGACGCCTCCAGTGCGGCCCAGCCCTGGAGGAGTCCCAATGCCCCATGCATCTGCCCTAGGGTCACTAAGGGCATGGACTGAGGCCACTGGAGGCCCCTATGGACTGGCCGCAGCCATGGCTGCCGCACAGGGTCTGCCCCACCCTTACTCCAGGGGGCCCCCACCCCCACACGGAGTGGCAGGTATGCCCACCATGCCCGGAGGCTTCCCAGGCCTACCTGGAGGGATCCCTGGAGGACTGTCCCTCATGCCGCACCAGAATGGCTTCTACCCACCCCGACCAGGTAGGTTGAACGTTTATGAATATAATTATTTCTAGAGAGCATTACTACACATTAAATGTCATCATATGGCTTGAAGTAACCCTGTGCGTTAGTCTTTTCAAGAAATATATCTAGAGTTCTTGTGATATCACACACCATGCATACCGGTACGTGTGGAAGTGGACTATTTCATATTATAGTTATTGTCTAAACCCTAAAAAAGCACTGTAAAATAGTGAACCCAAAAATACGTCCTTTTATATTGCATATGTAAAGTAACTGCCCATTTACAATGATACTGTAAAACCACAGTAGATTCTATGGCTGTCTACCAATGGGGTGGTTGATATGGTTCAGGAGTTAGAACACACATTTACCAATAAGGTTTATCATTGAATAGTGGTAATGAGATGTATGTTGATTTTAGAGGTGTAAAATAATTTGAAAAGTAACCCCATCGGCTCTTTTCTCTTTTCCCCCATCCTTTCTCTCGTGTTCTGGGGCGATTTGGCTTCAACATACATGTTCTAAAATTCACCATATGTAATTCCAAGAAAGATTTATAATCTTTTAAAAGATTAACCTACCCTACCCTGTATATCTTCTGCCCATGTTACCTGAACACAGTATTTATTTCTTGACCCTATTATACTTTCCTCAATCCCTTGAAATAAACAAAACTCTCCATTTTTTATCATTCAGCTGACCGCCTGAGTGTTAGCGATGGGTTCCGATCCGACTCGCCTACGTCATCAGAGGACAACAAGACCGCCTTCAAACCCGTCACCAAAAGGTACGTCCTAATGGCTCCTTTAATGGTTATGGGCCGAATAGTGCTTTAATGTGCCGAGTCCTTTGTCGTCATGATGTATGATGCATAAATGCAGCCCTGGTGAGTCTTAGACATTCATGCATCATACGACCCTTCCTGAGTGTATCAAGCCGATAGGCGCAGTGTGATGCTTGAACGCTATCCTTGCCAAGTTACTCACCAGGGTTGCATTCATACATCATGACGACAAATGGCATATTGCATTAACGCACTATGCGGTCCTTAAAGGGTTAATGGTCCCCACTGTTTTACTTGGCCCTGCCCCTGTGTGCCGCCCAAACACTTAGCACTGTAAGCACCTTATGTTCTTTTCATCCTCCATGGCGGGGGTTTTACCTCCAGTACTGATCGGCCAAGCTTTGATTGTTGATAAAGAGTGCAATGTACACACCTAATAATTGAGGTCGGGGGTAGATTTCGCATTAGGGGCCCACACCTTAAGGTGGTAACCTACCCCATTAGGCATGAGTGGATTGCTATTGTCGACTAGCACATCAAAGCTTGGGATAATACAATCCATATTAAGCGTGTATAAGGGACTGAAAAAAGAGCATGTGGCACAAGTCTGTAGGGCTTTGATAGGAGATTTGATAGGACAGACTTATTTTAGTAAATTGGTCTTGTATGTTAATTGTTCTGTGTCTTTGAGCCCGGTGAAATCTGCTCCTGCATATCCGCGTGTGAAATGTACAATACAAGGAACATGTGCTTGAGTACTGTGGCTATTTAGGATTAAATATAACAGAGGGTTTTAATGCAGTGGGATATCCACGTGTTATAGTCTCTTATTACAATCCTTTGTTTTCTTTATATGCATGCTTTAGTAAACTTCAGATTCTAGATTTTAATCGAATTTTCTTTTCTTCTCTTTGCAGCAAACCAGCTGAGGTGCACGCATAGAAAGCAGTGACGTCATTGGGATAAGAAGACATTCTTGACTGACACTATCCTATGACGTCATATAAAAAGACTATTATGAACAAAGGAGACATCCTGCAAAGTTATGTTATAAATACTGTCCTAACAGCAGGAGATATCTAATATTATTGTGTAAATTAATTATATACTGAGTGCCAACAAGGATGGAAAGAAGAATGAAGGTACATATTATATTATAAGGAAAACAATGTACACGGACTCTAAAAGCATTGTAACGCTGTTGCTGAATTTCTCTTCGTCAATACAGCAACATAAAAGACGCTATATTTATTTGCCCTATATATTATTATAGAATGTGCAAGAGTCGGTAGGAAATGTATGATTAATTGTTAATATTAATGTATAATCCATCGGTCCAGTCAATAGAGTACATACTGCCGTTTATGTTTTGATATTTGTTTTGTTGTTGATGACTTGATTAATGATACCCACAACCAGCTGGTCCTATTATAATTATCACTGACAATATCTAGCATAATATGTACATAAATCTTAATTATTATAGTGGTATTTGTCAGGTGATTATGTTGCTATGGGATTTCATTAGCAAACACTTCAGTTGGATTTAGATCTCTGCGAAAGTTTAATATCATTATCATTATACAAATTTGTAAATGTGTCTGTATTCATGGTAAACGTTTACGACTGAGCACATCTGCGAGGAATGTGATCTTAACAGGAGTTACTTTTGATTAAAAGAATAACTCAATCTTTTATTATTTTATTGAATGCTGAAGCTTCACTTTGAAGTACAGAAATTTACTGTAATTCTCTATACAGCCGTTTTACTCCAAGCAAATAAAATGTATTTTAATGTGATTAAAGTGAATGTGTTATTATTACCTTAACTGATATACAAAATCTAATCCTCAATGAAATGGCCAACTCCCCACGTTTTAATTCTATTTAGCAAAAGAAAACACATCAAAGAAACTTTCTTTGATGTACAATTAGATCACCTACATACAATGACCAAAAAAGTACCAGAACAATTATCCCCATACAAAAACCACAGATATAGATCTCAGCCTTCTGGCCCCTTTTTTAAACACCCTTTTCAGCTGGGTATTAACCCCTATAACACCCTTGTTGTGGTAGCTACCCCGCAAATTAAATTGAGATAAGGACAACAATGATGTAGATGTCTTTGTTGACAATGCCCAATGGTGGTCATTACATCACCTGCCCCCTTTCCCTACAGGAAGGGGAGAAACACACTGGAGCATTGAGAGGTATGAGATAACCCTGTAGGCTGCCTCACCTCTGGACCCCTAATCTGGGGCCACGTGAGTCGAGGGGGGTCCTTTGTGTCGCCCCAGGGGGTCTATTTGCTACTGTTTGGCCTCACGCAGCGTCTAAATAAATGTCATCATTTCAAAGTGCAAGTAGTACTTAGAGGATCTTGTGTATACCTTGGTAAGAGTGGGAGTGAAAGTAGCCATTTGTGGGTATTCTATTGTGGGGTTCCCAAGGGATTAATTCCATTTGAGGTGATTATTTGAAGAGAAAAAAAAATCATCTCATAGTTATGATACAAATACATGTATATGTAATGCAGATTATTGTGTCTCTTATCCATTACACAAGAAACGTCCTAGACATCATCTATCAATATTTAGCTGCTATCCCTTTCATACTAGTATCATGACAACTTAAGTATAATCTATACATACATTCTAGTTTTTAAAATGCCACAGGGTAATCTGGTAATTCAGTCATTACTGGTATTACAAATAGTCACCCTTACTGTTAAGCTGTAAATGTATCATACCTATATGTCATTACATATGCTCTCAAGTATGTACTACGTGTGTTTAATTTTGACCAATAGTAGCATTGCAAATATGAAAGTCACCACCTATTCTGCATAGAGTTCAAATGGCAAAATGTGAGAGTTCCTTTATATCATAACCTCTATAGCTCATCAATAATAGAAGTACACACAAGGTCGATATATTATATATAAAAGTGGGTCTAAGGTGGTGGTAGTAAGTTGTTGAGAACGCTTAGCGACACCCGGAGAAACATGGCAAAGTGTGGACCAACATGTCGGACATCTTGTCTGCTCGGTGGGCGCCGGCCGGGGACTAATGAATTCTCCATGTAGGTGGCAGGATTATTGCGAACAAATATTTCTAGCAGGTAAACAGAAGGTTGGCTGTGCCTTAGGTGTGGTAACGAGAAGCTAGAGCCGCCTTTATCAGTCCACTAATGGCTGAATCATGTCGCGCTGGGGCCCACAGTAAACAAGCGACCTGATCAGAGTCCGTTTGCAGCTGCGACGCGCCAAAAATGAACAGAAAGCGAAATGTCGTCTGCTGGTTGAATTCAGCGCGAAACACGTTCACAGCTGTAGGTAAATACATGGAAATAGCCACCAATGTTCACTGGTATTTCCCATAGAATGTCCAAATTGCAGACGACTTTGGGGTTTGGGTTTGTGGGGAGGTAATTCATTTGCTCAGCTCCATTTTAACTCATCAAAGGCTGCGGGGGAATGCGTGAAATGAGTGAAATGTACAAATATGTACCTATCCTGGTGGTGGTGGAGGTTTAACAGGCGTACCGGTAATGTACACACAAGTAACTCTATACCCTTTAACGCGGGATAGGGATCTGGGAAAACAAGCCAATTGGGGCTTGTATTAGCACTGGCAGCGGTTAGAACCACACTCCTATATCCCCCACACCACCTCGCCCCTTTCTCTCCGCCACCCTTGTTTCTAACCATTGCTACAAAAAGTACACAAGGTAATGCGAGGCGCAAAGACTATTTCAAAACATTGGTAGCGCCGGGCCAAAGTCTGTTGTGTGGGGCATAGCGCCTTTGTGGGGCTCACCACGCCTCCCTGAAAGCCAGCACTTACTTTACTAAATGCCCGCCCCAGGGCAAACGGGCTAGAACCCTGGTGAGAAACTACCTAGCAATTCTCCCATACACGGCCAAATCAGGGCTTGACATCCTTTAAATGAAATTGTGTGCTTATATAGCTTAAGAATACTTTTTAGGACATATATATAGGCCGTACAGCCTTTCAAGTGAGGCGTTACATGTCATACTCATAGGTTAAATTGAATACAAAAACAGATGATTAGACAAAATAATTACTGACATTTAAATTAAATTGCTACCGGTAGATATGTATGGTGTTTATACGTTAAAAGATCCTCGTGGGAGGAAATTGACTATGGCAGCAATTACCTGTATTGCTATAGTAGGAGTATTGGACTAAAATCAAATAAATTGTCAATTAGCAATTTCAATATACATTCAAAATGGCTGCAGAGAATGGTACTCGAATGGTGGGCACAATAAGTTAGTAGTTCATATAGTGTAATATAATAAATCAGTCCAATGTACATGTGGTCGTTTTTCATATCCCTAACACTATTTTAATGAAATTGTCAAGCAGGCATGTAAACCATTTTTGGCCAATATAGAAGAATTAACCTGGAGCAACCCCAATTGTCCAAGTACATGTACAAGTTTGGAGGTCTCTCCATCGACCACCAACTCAAGGCCACTCACTACTTTGCGGTTTAAAGCCCCTATGGCAAGTATTGTGCAATACTTCATTTTACATATATGGAGTAGCTTGAGTAACCCACCATTGTGGGGCCCTAGTAAGTGGACCATACCCTTGATGTTAAGTGCAGGTTATGTTTTCGTATACAATGGGAAAGACTCATTTCATGGGCAGGCCATTTCGCAGGTAGAAACGCACACAACACAACTAAACATCCTGTAGTCTTGTGTGATGTCAATGTACAGCCTGGGGGCCTCTACCTGTACCAACTGCCGCCTGGCTGCACCCTAGACAACTTCATCCTCATTGGTAAACCAACCTTATATATATACCTCAAATGCCCATAGTATAGACTAGTATAGGGCATATCCCAAGATAAGTGGAATCTACAGATGAACCTATACGATTGAGCACTGTACAAATTGAGATTTTAAAAATCCCAATTTGTATAATGCTAAATTTAGTAATATCATAATCACCAGCCAAATGCAGGACCAATTCATAAGCACATCCTCCCTCCCCCATCTATACATATTATTATAGAGATGCAACATGCTAGGCTGAGCCATTCCGATGGTGCTTTGTCTGGGATTAATTTCAGTGTAAACCTATTGATTAATTAATGGAAATCAGCATGAATAAGAGAGGGTAAATTTGCCCATTATCGCTCATTACTTGGCACATGGCAGCAGCTCCCCCTCTTCACCCCACCCTCCCCCGACCACCACAGTCCTTGGCCGGCCACCAAAAGCTCTCAATACAATGTTCAGTATGGGAGACGCAAAGGGTGGCAGAATCGATAGCCATATTATTCCATCCTGACTCGGGCCTGAGTATACTGGCTTGATTATTTATGTATGCGTCGCCTCTCTTGTCTCTATGTGCCCGCCCATGTCCCTACTGCACAGTGAGTGCCGTCGCCATGGCAACCAGGACCTACTTCCTACCTGAGAAGCATGGCAAAGGATCCAGCCCCCCCCCCCCCCCCACACACACACATTCTCCACCCCAGACTCCTTCCGTCCCTGCAGATCCCAGACTCCATCAAGTATCGTCCCACATCGCAGACGGCGCGAGATATAGCGAGATGAGAAGTTATGGATTAGCAGTTTCACATCTGTGGTGTATTGACCTTCTGTGTACCTCAGTTGTGGGGGTGGAATGATGGCAATTGGTGAGTGGTATACTTCAGAGGGTATACTGTTGGTTGGTGGGTGGTATACCACACTGAAAAAGTAAACTCGTCTTCAGACTTGTCGAAGTGACTGTCATAAAATAAACGAGTCAAAAGTTGTCTAACGTATCAGGTTACCATCCCACAAATCCCGGCCACAAATAGAATCTGGAGCTGGCAAATGTCGGGTTTTGGGCTGGCACATACCAAGTGGGTCTTCTATCTCCAGCTAGAAGACCCGCTTCCTTGTCACTTAGACAAGTTTTTGACTCGTTTATTTTATGACCGTCACTTTGAAGAGTCTGGAGACAAGTTTATTTTTTGAGTGCAGAGGTTGGTCGGTTGAATGGTATACTGTAGTGGGGATAATGGGTGGTATACTGGGGGGTGGTGAGTACATGTAGTATACTTGGGGTTGATGAATGGTGTACTGGGGGTTGGTGAGTTGGATACAAGCCATGTACATGATTGTGTACTTTGGGTTAGAGGGGAGGATACATGTACTGGAGGTTGGTGAATATTGTACTGGGGGTTGGTGAGTGGTATACTTTGTGTTATCGGTGATACGGGATTTAATGGGTGGTGTATTGCATGGCGGTTGGTGGCTGGTACAGTTTATACTTGAGGTTGTTGCAGGGGTTGATGGGTGGTATAAAATGAATACATATCATACCTAGTATGGGCCCTGTGGACCTGCTGACCAGCCTTCGGCTGTGTTGGTTTTAAAACTATATCATCACCATAATTGAAACATCTAAAACCCACCATTTGATCAGTATATCCACACCCATCCACACCCCCTCCCTCATATGCTGACATAGGTTTTAACATGATGTGCCATCACACGGTAGGGATCTTGTGCCAGCTTCCCTATGTCAATTCTCAGCACATGGTACAGGGGCTGAAATCGACACGCTGCGTCCGTGACGTCAGACGCTACGTTTATTATCGTCACGCTCGGCGAGAAATAAACATGGCTGCCGAGAGTGAGAGATCGTTGGTGGCAGAAGTCGGGGCCATTTGGCATATGGATTATAGTAACCACATAAGGATGATTGTCAGTTGGTGATGTATAGTATTTCAAAACAGAAGTCCTTCCAAATATGCACATGATGTATGTGTGTGTGACAGCCACTTTCTGAGCTGTTTTCAGATTAAATGTGTCCACGTGTTGATAAATGTGTGCGATGTCTGTATATTGGCCTGTATTTTCATTTAATATTATTAATATTATTATTACTATTATTATTATCATTATTAGTTTTCTTTTTTTCTCGTGATAAGAAATAACGGTGAAGCAAATGATAGTTTATGTTTCTTTTGAATTAACTTTGGTATTTAGATAGAAATAAAGCGTTACGCTTCAAAGAATAATGAATAAACGATGAAAGTTGTTTAAAGTTCTACTTGTTTGAAACATCCTTAAATTTAATGCTTGACAGCATTCCTAATGTCCAAGCCCTTCTTGGGTCATCAATCCAGCTACAAACACGTGTGTGTGTGTGGGGGGGGGGGGGATAATTTGCATGTCTTGTCGGTGAATAGTATCTCACACTGCTACAGGACTACAACATGGGCATGACGCTTGTCCTGCAACATGACGACTTACAGGTGACAATCGTTTGGCGGGAAAACACCCGCTAATCGTATTTCCTACTACTGCCCGCGTGTCAGCTCGATGAATACCCTGTGGTCAGAATTTGTGCAAGCCTCGGGGATGGGGGTCATTCACTGGAATAAGCCATAGACAACAGGGCAGGTGGCAGTGCGGCGGCGCTGTTTACAAACTTTCAGCAATTCTCAACAGATTGTCGTCTGCTCGGAGCGCCGCGTCACTCTCCATTCACTCTCCATTCAGAGTGGCGGCCATGGGTGGCGTCGCCGCTCGATTAAACATGAATACTAACGCTGGAACCGCGAATTAAAGCCCCCTTTTATTGGAGGTATCACCTAGGGGCCCTCTTGTTATGATTTGCTAATAACCGAAAAGGGGAATTAAGTCAAGGTTGCTACAGAAAACCCCAGGCCGCGATCCTTGCCGGCATTGTTGCCTGTGGCGACCACTGACAATGGGGCCTTCCCAAGCTGGGCCGTCTGGATTGGATAAGTTATGCAACGCTATTAATTTAGTTAAATAATAACCGTGTGCACCCACATTGTGCCTCTCAGAAGGGGCAGTGGTCATGAAATTGACAGTAATCACTAATACCAACATTGGTTCTGGCCTCTCGTCAGCCCGTGTTAGTTTGAGTATAGCACGACCACAGTTGACACCTTTGTATATGGGATAGGAGGGTGACAACCACCTCTCATCCAGGTTCTCAGATTATAATCACACATTACAGTATTAGCATGTCAACACTATAGGATAGTGAAATTGTGGTTGACATACCTGAAATTAATTATTCTGCAAGCAGTAATGTCTCATTCAGGATTACAATAGATAAGATTAAGTGAGGTTTCCCCTGAAAAGTAATTAGTTCTGAACGTGTGCAATGTGTACTGGAGCATCTCCCAACATGAGTTACCCCCTCCTCCTCCCCCAACACACACTTACATAAATATAACACTCATACATTCATTTATTAAACAAATTATCCCTACCTGCAGCAGGTGATTGGGGAATTAATGCCCTTGTATTTCATGGACTCTTGTACAACATTGATTACAAAAACATCAAAACATGACGTCGCGTAAAGATACATCACTGTGACAAGAATGGTATACATGTGTATTTTGGCTCATTGACTGTAATAGATCATCATGCCCTTTCAAATTAAAGTAGAATTTGCCATATACTATATATCATTTGGTACAATTCTGAAAATCTAAAACCATACATAAATAATATCCACAATAAAAAGAAATACGGGACTACTGTCATTGTATAGGATCCAGGGACGTGGTGATCATCCCCACACCCCATCACACCAACACATGGTATAACTATAATATTGCAGCACAACTCCGACATTCTGGTCGGGATCTGGCGGCGTGCTGGGGCTGTTTGGACGTGGGTCGGCGACGGAAACAAAGTGTGGTTTGCCACCACTGCACCGTTGGCTGTTTATACCATGCCTCTACCCCCCGCGAAGCCAGGGATAAATGCCAGATTATCTGCTAAGGGTCATCTAAGATTTGTAGACTTGACTAAGGCTGTACATGATAATATCATATATATCTCCTAATTTTGCTCCTAATGTTACATGCCAAAAATAATAATAACATGTGCATCACAATATCACACCTGATGATTGATTGGTCACCAATACAATCTCAGTCTATGAGAGCATTGGAAAGGTGGATAATATTAATGCATGTCACACTTTATTGACAGTTTATTGACACATTATGGGGCCCCCATTATGGTAGGTGATAAACTCGTTTATTGGTAGTCATATTGGTGTCTAGATGTTCTGGGGAGTGTCCATTGCACAACATGTGACTGTTTCCTTCTTTTCTGGAGTTTAGAGCTATAACCCACACTATTATTCCCCCCTGAGGATAGGATTCTCAGAACATTTTGAAGTGTAATATATTATTTGCCTCGTGGTGTTCTTCATGGCAAATACATATACAGTTTTGACTTCATGGGGGCCCAAAAGAATTCTGACTCCTTGGTGGGAGGTGGAGGGGGGGGGGTAAAATGGGAACTCTATCCCAGGTGTTAAAAAGTGACCACTCCAGTGCAACTTTAGGTACAGAGGTAGTTACCTATTACATGAACTGTCTATGTCCTCCATGGTGTGCCTCGTTAGTAATGCGTGTGGGAACATTATAAAATATATTCATGTGTCTGACTGCCAAATCAAACTCGAGTTTTGCCAAACCAAACTCTGTGGTCCATTAGCATAGCAGCATATATCATGATCAGTTTTGGCTCCTAGGAAATAACTATCCATTAGATCACTGGGAAACTGGAAAGAAGACAAGGTCCTGAATAAGGTGTGCCAATATTTACAAAACAATCTACATTAGCCTTTATGTGAATATTGTTCCCTTAATATCACATGGTCTGAATAAGAGTTATGAATGTTTATAATAAAGGAATACATGTGTATGATATTTCATTTTTTTACCTGACACAGTCAACTCGTATATATGTACTATACATTGGATGAGACATAAAAAGGACTTAAACTACCACCTCTCCCTGGGGCTTCATACCTGTGGTATTTATCCAGGTGCGAGAACTTTTCTACCCTTATTATATAAAGGTGTTATGTTTGGGATGGAGGTGATCACCTTCTATTGTATACAAGTCCCTCTGACATCTTTGTAGCTTTGTAGTTAGATCAAGTGCATATTTGGTGTGATTATATCGCAAGGACTGGGCATACAAGTTGTAAGGCATTCCCACAAGCTTATCATGATATCACTTAATCAGTTAATTTTACATGGTTAAACAATTTGGGACAACCTGTAAAAATGCAAAAATTAAAGGCATAGCACGCTTCCATTTATAAGTAAGTATTTATAGTTGACGTACCCAGTACTGGAAGTCACCCACACTGATAAAATGAAGGGATCCAAACTTGTCAAAAGGTCGTCTTATAAGAAGAGTTTAGGGTCTTTAAAGTGACGGTCATAAAATAAACGAGTTAAAGGTTGTCTATTTGATGAACTGTCCGGTTACCATCCCACAAGACAAGACTAGGGTCATCTAACTGACAATGTTAGCCCAGGCAGTGGCCCACTCCAAGTGATAAGTCTAAGGTTGTCAAATTCACAACCCAGAATAGTTAACCCTTTATTGGCTGCAAACTGCTTTAAATGTACTTGAATCCCTTTGTCAGCATGATGCATGAATATAGCCCTGGTGAGTCTATTTCGCCAAGCCTGCATTCATGCACCTTTGGAAATGAATCAACAGTTGGGCGAGTATATTTGCCAAGGCTGAATTCATGTATTATGATCACATAGAGCATGGCACCTTAAAGCACTATGCACCCCTTACAGGGTTAACCTGTGCAATATAACCTCTACTTCACATCAGGTGGAGCTAACTTGGTTCTGCCTAGGCATAATTGTTGTTCATGTCTGTCTATATTTTTGAGGTTTATAATAGCTAATTCATACAAACATAGAGGTATGTAGGTTAGGGGAATTCCTGCCATATCCCCAAGCCTATATTGAGAGTATTTCTACCCTTTAGTTACAGACTGCTAACACATCTGTGGATGTCATACCAATGGGAGTTTCCTTGCAGCTATTGTACCATAGAAATAACCACAAAAGAGGTGTATGTGCCCTACACATATTTGTTTTGTCAATCATATCAAAACATTGATTCCTTTACCTTTTCTAGCATCCCCAATAGATGAATCTCAGGATTCTCCATAACATAAATGTGTATTCCCATAAATATGATTAAAATCAACATAGAAATTATGCAATTCATTCCCCAACTTTATACAGAATGCATGTTATACTGATGCCACCTACAGGGAAAATCCTGAATCAGACCCTGGTTGACGAGTCTAGGGCTGGCATGAGTCAGGTTTTGGGCTGGCACATACCAAGTGTATCTTCTATCTAACAACTACAGCTAGAGGACCCACTCTCTTGTCACTTAGAAGAGTCTGCAGACGAGTTTACTTTTTGAGTGCAAGTAACCACAGACATGTATTTGGCAATATCATTTCTTGCCACAATAAGTCATGACTAAAATGAATAATACGTACAAAGACCTGAGACACAGATACATGTATACGTTTGGTGGCCCATGGAAAATACATGTAATGGTATACTCGACATGTAATTATATATTCAGTGTATAGAGGGTGCCACTGTATAGACCTATAGCTTGTGTTGTGTCACCACAGTAGTGGGTCTTCACCTGAATCACTGGACCAGCGTTATTCCCTCAGTGTAGCGTACATAGAGGGCTTTATCTCACCAGATCGGGCTAATGCCAGTAGTATTGTATGTATCGGAACGGGACTATAGTTAAGTACTGTTTATTACTCAATCGACCTGCAGCCAATCAGAGGCCTCCATTTGGTCACGTGACCGGAAGTGACCTACTTAGGGGATTAGTGGTGACGTCACGTGACCTAGTTAGCCAATCAGAGGCCGCCATTTGGTCACGTGACCGAAAGTGAGGTCATATGACCTACTTATGGACCGGAAGTGACGTCATATGACCTACTTAGGGGACCGGAAGTGAGGTCATATGACCTACTTTAGGATCACGTGACCGGAAGTGACCTGATGAGTCACGTGACCGGAAGTGACGTCACATGACCTAATGGCCAACCGGAAGTGAGTGACCTGATTGAGGATCACGTGACCGGAAGTGACCTGATTGATCACGTGACCGGAAGAAGAAGAAGAAGTGACGTCACGCGACTTAATGAAGAGATGAGCGTCTTTAAGGAGTCACGCGCTTTAAAATGTGATATCTTTTTTTTTGGAGGAGGAGGAGGAGGAGGAGGAGGAGGAGGAGGAGGAGGAGAAGGAGGCGAGTCTCTTATTTTTTTCGGTAAACTAATAAAAAACACTACGATATAAGTTTGTTTGTTTTTTTCATTTTTTATTGTTTTACGAGCGACTGGAAGTGACTTATTGAACTAGGTAGAAGCGTTCTTTAGAGTGTATAAAGGGGGGGGGAGGGGAGGGGAGGGGAGGGAAGGGGAGGGGGGCCCCTTTAAGATGCATGGGGAGGGGGGCGCTTTTAGGATGCATGGGGCGAGTGCAGGGCTGGGCATATTGTGATACCCTGGAGCAAACCTGGAAATCTGTGGAGCAAAGTGTTTCGGGGGGGGGGGGAAGGTGGGGGGGCAAACATTAAATAGGAGTGAGGGGGGTGACATCCCTACGCTCCTTCCCCGTCACTTCAAGGGAGATTTTGTGTGTCCAATGTCTTTATGATAGTGTGTTCTGAGGTTAAGAAAATTTTGAAATTCTACCTTTCAATTGATGTGTTCTGTGGAATGTTGCTCAAGAAAACTTTTGATTTCTACATGTATCTGTGGAGTTGTATATTCTGAGTTGAAACATACTGCTCCGAGAAATTTCTGAGGATTTGGTGGACAAATTGCTTAAGAAAAATTTAGAAATTTTACCTTTTAGATTGATGTATTGTGATGGATCTAGGAACATGTTGAATCAGGAAGAAATTCTATCTTTAGAATTGGTATATTCTAGCCTATATTGCTCCAAGAATTTAGGAAAGTCAACACTGCTAGATCTGATTGGTTTCAGAACATAATACATTAAATCCAGGGCAATTTTGAAATTCGACTTTTAGATTGGTGTGTTGTGTGGATTTTTAGTGGTACATTGCTCTATTAAAGAGAACTTTAGAATTCTATTTCTATATTTTGAGGATTCTTCGACTCAAAGAAAATTGACTGTTATATTTGTGAATTCAGATGGATGTTGGGCATAATATTATATTGGTCTAGGAACATACAGAAATTGTACCTTTTACAATCAATATATTCTGATGGCTCTCTGAATATGTTGATTGAGAAAAATTTAGAAATTCTACCTTGAAGTAGTGTATTCTGTGGAGTTTTTGGGGCATATTGCTCTGCAGAATTCTATCTGTAGCTTGATGTATTTCAAGGGGTCAGGAGACATAATACATTGCTGAGAAAACCTAGAAAATGTTGCTCCAAATAGCTAGAGATTTTACTTTTAGATTGATGCATTCAGTGGGCATATTGCTCCAGAATAAATTTAGTTTTCTACATGTAGATTGGTTTATTCCCTAGTAGCAAGCCCGCACGGGACCAATTTGGTTTTAGCTCGGATTGGCTGTTTGAAGTCGGGCAAAACTGAGCTGGGTTTCATGTTGGGCAGATGGCTGGGCTGAAGTGTGGCCCCGATCGGGCTGCCCATTTTGGGCTCAGATCAGTTTCAAAGCGGGCTGCCCGATTTGGGCTCAGATCAGTTTCAAAGAGGGCTACCCGCTTTGGGTTCATGTTGGCCAGATGACAGGAAACCCGTCCAAAACCCGTTCTGAGCCCAATTCGGGCAGCCCACTTGGGGCCACACCAAAACCCTGTGCCCTAAACCAACGGGCGCCCGTTGGTTAGCCCACTCCGGGCCGATGAGGGCTGAGGTTGGGTTTGGACAGGGCAACTGGTCTAATAGTTCTGATGATTGACACCAGATGTCACTACTATACAATATCTAGAGTTTTCCAACAAAGCCAGATGAAATTGACATTATATAATAATACAATAAAATGTTAAAGTGATGTAGAATAGGAAACAACAAATAGATGTTCTCACAGTTTGGAAATAAGATAGAATATATATTTGAATGATGAAAAGGAGGTTCTCTAAGCAGCTATCCAGTGTAAACACTATTTCTGTGGCATTACAATCTTAATACAAGACTCATGTGCCCTATGTAGGTATGAACTATGGCTTTGAAGGCCAATGTGCACCATAGACACTTGTCTATGCTGCATGTGGCTCAAACCTGATGATACTGGCCTGCTTGATACTTCCATTATTGGGTTGGAAGAGTATGATTATGCCTTGGGTTGATTAGCAGGACCTAGGATATCTGGTTCAACAAATACAAGAAATCATTGGAGAATGATTGAATAGATTCTAAAAACCCATAATTATCCGATCTTAGCCCACTTTCAACCCGTCCAAAAACCGATCTAAGCCCGCTTTCAACCCGTCCAAAAACCGATCTGAACCCACTTTCAGCCCGTCCAAAAACCAATCTGAGCCCAAAGTGGGTAGCCAGTCCAAAAACTGATCTGAGCCCAAAGTGGGCTTCCCGTCCAAAACCCGATCCGCGCCCAACATGGGAAGCCCGCACGGGGCCAGACCAAAGCCCAGTGCCCTAAACCGACAGGAGCCCGTCGGTTAGCCCACTCCGGGCCTGACTTGCAAACACAGTCTGGCCCCGTCCGGGGCCACAGTGTGTTTGCTACTAGGGTTCTAATGTGTGGGAAGATTGCTCCATGTTTTCTGTTGTTTATTGGTAGGCTATGTAAGCTACACATTTGGAGCATATGATAATAATGTTGCTTCAGGAAAACTTGGAGAGGAAGGCTATTGAAACAGTTTTAACCTTGGTTCTAATTGGAATTTTTACAAAACAAAATCAGATTTGGAAAGCCCAGACTATCCCCAATGTCCTTGTCGCATTTTTCAAGGCCTCTGTCGCACATTTTTTGCGACATTGCGACAGTTGCCCACCCCTGCGAGTGGTGGGGGGGGAGGGGGGGAGGGGGGAGGGGGGCACTCTAGGGGGGTGGGGGGGCACTCTAAGGGGCGTTTGTCTCTTTTAAGAAAAAAAGAAAAGAAAAAGATTTCAATCGAGAGACACGCTTCTTCCTCTCGAGAGGAAGAAGCGTGTCTCTTCGTTTTTTTTTGTTTAGGAAGTGAGGGTCTTTAGGATCACGCGACTGGAAGCGACTTGATGAAGCATGTGACTAGAAGTGACGACGTCACATGCTTTAATGAGGCGATCAGCTGTGACTGGCGGCGGCGGCGGTGGCGGCGGCGGTGGTGCTGGTGGTGGTGGTAGTATACGTTACTGTGGTCAGAGTTGATATGGTTTTTTTCCAACAGAAATCAGAGCTTTTATACAGAGGGAGTTTAATCCTATTTCCAACAGCACCCCAGCTGTCTAGCAGCTGCTCCGCTCCTTAAGAGCTTCTTAAGAGCTTAGATGACGAGGGGTATGTCATCGCCATCTGTGGAAGCCAGCTGAAAATGGTGTTTTTTCCTTATCCATAGCTTTACCTCCTACCCCCTACCTGAGGACGACTCTCTCCCCCTTTGGCATTCATTGTAACAAACGTCAGAGGTCAGGTGAAAATCGGATTTTCATGCACAGCCTTAGTCAGCTGTCACCCCTATTGAACTAGCCGGCCGCCGCCGGCCAGTCTACTCACCACGGCAGGAGGCGGTGATTTTTTTTGTTTTACACTTAAGTCGCTCACCACATGCACACGACTCTACTCACAGACAGACACACCCGTCTTAGGGGGTCCTGCTTCACACCACACGCCTCCTGTAGTTTTTTTGTATACACACTCTAAGCTCATGACTGCTTAATCCTTTATACAGCTGATGCGCGTTGAATTAGCACAGTCGGTACACCGCCCGCTCATGGCAGTCGATCTCTCAAAAAAGGGGGGAAAGAGATCCAGCTGAAAACGTCATGACTTATGTCTTTTGTTTCTCTTTGTGAATGTCCGCCGGTCAGCCGGCGGCAGCAACTGCTTAATCCTTTATACAGCTAACGCACGTTGAATTGCTGAACAAGGCAGTAAGTAGCTTAGCTCATGTCAGTCGATCTCTCAAAGGGGAGGGGGAAAGGGATCCAGCTGAAAACGTCATACCTTAAGTCTTTTTGTTTCTCTTTGTGAATGGCCGCTGGTCAGCCGGCGGCAGCTGAACAGAGCCGTAAGTAGCTTAGCTCTAGAAGCGAGAAGGAGTATATAAGGGGGCTGGAAACACCCATTCACTCACTCAGTCTTTTGCTGCTCTCTACAGTCACCACCATGAGCAAAACACAACAACTAGTGTCGTCCAAGGATCTAATCAAGTTCAAGAACAAGAAGAGTACGCAGAACGGTGATCGTTTAGCGTCAGCGTCTCCTCTTGCTACTGAAATTGAGACTACCGCCGCAACCGCTTGGTCTTATCACCCTCCCGCTGTAGCGAGCGCACGCAGCAGTAGTAGTGGTAGTAGTAGTCGTCGTGGTAGCGACGTTGTTACACTCGCGACGGTTGTTACTGCTAAGCACGCTGCTGCTGCTGCTACTGCTGCGCCTGCTGCGGCTGCTGGTGATCTTCGTGCTGCTAGTGCTGCTGCTGTTGCTGCTGCTGCTGCGCCTGCTACTGCTGCGCCTGCTACTGCTGCGCCTGCTGAGGCTGCTGCGCCTGCTGCTGCTGTGCCTGCTACTGCTGCGCCTGCTACTGCTGCACCTGCTGCTGCTGCTGCTGCTACACCTCTTGCTGCGACTGCCGCTACTAGTACTGACACGCAGCACGTTGCACAGAACCTCTCCACCGCTACATCAACCGACGCCATCAACGCCGCTCGCGCTGAGACTTACAGCTATTCGGACACTCAGCCCCAGCAGCGCGTAGTAGACATACATGCCCTAAAGCAACAGGGTGAGACAGAGAACGACGCTGACGACGAGGCGTACGAGGAACCCGAAGGGCTACGGGCGCACAGTCCGTTTTTCGACCTCATTTCCACTGGTAGCGCGTCCGGTCCGTGGCGACTGCCCTCACCACCACCTTACGAAGTCGTGTGGTTGCCCTGTTCCGACAACGAGTCGTCGGATACCAGCGCAGACGCTGCTCCTGTTATTGGTTGTGCTGCAGTAGTACCTGTATCATCATACTTCAAAGCAGAGCCGTTAGGATACTTGTCAGACGCTATGCTACTGAAAATAAGTAGTAAGTTGCCGACATCAGATTACATACGGTTAGGTTCATACCTTGAAGTGAACTTGAAGGATATGGGATATCTCAGTTGTGAGACAAGTGTCATAACTCAAGCTAGAGAAATGTTCACTACTTGGTACCAGAAAAGTTGTACTACTAGGTGGAAGGACCTAGCCGCCGCCTTGGAAGAATCTTACCGTATGGACCTCATCAAATTCTCACGTGAGTACATGGACAAGCATGACATGTGGGATGGCTTAGAGAGTGGAGACATGGAGTGGAAAGTGCAGAAATATTTCTCTCTTTTAGCTGAGCTCTGCCCTAGAGACTGGAAGACCATAGGGATCTACTTAGGGTTGACTTCTCATGAAATAGCTTTCATCTCTCAACCTGTGCCTTCTGACAGGACTGTGAAGAACCCTGTCTATGAAGTGCTGAGAGCTTGGAAGTACAACGAGACGTCTGAGCCTATGGCTCTGATGAAAGTGTTGCAAGACGACATGGGTCGCAGCGACGTCGCAATGTATGTTCAAGGGTTGTATGCAGCTGTACCCAAAGACATAAAAGTGAGCTGTGACACTCCAGTGTTGACCACTCTTGTCTGATCCCTGCAGTAAGATGGTCATCTGTTGAATTCGATCCTAGACTACAGTCACCTTTCACAATGCTAATAGTATCGTGTGGTAAGAGGTGTCTAGTATTCGAAGTGATAAATAACGTTTTATTTTTTTTAATAATTAGTAAATAAGTGAAAAAAGAAAAAAAAAGAAAAACATGACGCAGGACGTTTGCGAAAAGTGTTTCAAAATTTTTAAAAGACCGTACAATCACGAGTGACCCGTAGAAAAATGAAGAACAATACCTAAGTTTTGCCCTCTATGCGGCGATGTCGATTGCTGAAAAGATCACCTGTCGACGCGAATCTCTGGACGAGGTGACTATCCCTCCAGGTACATGCGCTGTACCGAACGGTGAGGAAACGTTCACGGCGAATTGGCCTGCAATACGAACGAGTGTCAGGATGCACGGGACTCGCGTGAGTGTAACAAACGTCAAACTACCAACCGGCGAGTTGAGTGACGCTGTAGATACTATGCGTCGCAATCCGCTTCACACAATGATAAAAAGTGGGTTTCTCGGTAGGCTTACTCTTACAACACAGAGAAGACAAGAACATACTGCGCTACTTTCACGTCTCCCAGAACAACGCAACTCTCATTACAACCGCTCCCTACTATAACTAATTCAGAAACTTTGGAAGAGCTCCTCTCAAAGATGGAAAACACCGTCGCTTGCGAAGAAGTACGGAAACTTTGCGACGCTGACACCAAGCGGTGCGCTCTTTTTCCTACTAATTTTGAACATTTGCGTTTACATGGGACCTGGAGGTTTTCCCATAGGCGGTAGGAACAGGCAGGACGGTCGAGTTGGAAAGAGAAGTCTTGTGTTAGATTTTCCCAACAAGGACAACCTCTGCGTCTTCCGCCACATTTCCTTTCACTTATACAACACCAGCAAGCGCGCTTCAAATTTGTTACGTCAGTTCTGTCCCGCTGCCACACGTGAAACTTTTCCTCCCGACGGACATTCCAGAATCTACCCTTACAACATTACCTTTCGATTTCGAGGCTTTCTTCAGACCGTGCAGAGAACCGTCGACTGAACACGTGTCCCTGCTGTGGGATCACGTCCCTTTGTCGGCTAGCGTCACATCCGACTTTCCGGGGTAGGAGGGGACGGTGTACCTCAGAGAATCCGACGCAGATTCCGACCCCTTGTTAGACCGAGTTTAAAATCACATAAACGAGAACGCCAAAGTCATCGAGAAAGCTGTGCTAGAACTTTACCGACCAACGTTAGCGAAGTTACATGTGGCGATAGGTGAAGCTCTCCTGCTAGAAGAAGCGACATTCACCCCTTCTCCAGGCGGCTTCGCTGCAGCTCACACCAGACAACCGTTAGTTCAACTGAAGAAGCAGCTTCTGAGATACATCCGTCAAGCTCCAGTCGTGAGCTTCAACACGGAGAGTTACGACTTGAACCTGATCAAAAATACGCCTTCACTCGTTCTTTGCCTCCGGAGACCGAAGAAACCAACAATTCAGCGTCATAAAGAGAAGCAATCAATACTTGACGGTTTACACACAGTTTTCTTGGACATAGTAGTCAACTATTTGGCACTTGGTTACAGCTACGCGAATTATTTGCGAGCTTTCACCAGAAACGAAGAGAAAAGTCGCTTTCCTTACGAATGGATGACGTATACCAAGAAACTGGTAAACAGAACCCTGCCACCGAGATCGGCTTTTGACAGCGAACTGACGGGCGTCAAAATGGCCGAAATCCGACTACGCCACATGTCAGAAAGTTTAGTACGACAAGAAGATGCAAACTATGAGAGATTACTTGATCCACTACAACAACGAAGACGTCAAACTTTTCATTAAGCTTTTGAAAAAATCACGCTAATTTTTTCCAAGATCGCAGCATTGTCATGTTGAAAGACGAGATCTCTCTCGCCAGTTTGACTTTACAGGTCCTCTTCCAAAACTTATAAGTTGTGTTCACAACGTTCCCTCCCTTCGACGCCGTCCTCCACGCTCTGATCAAAGAAAATCTAGTCAGTGGTCCTTCCATCATCTTCCATAGATTTCACGAGAAGGAGTGTATAGGTGTCTTATAAGTCGGCAGAGGGTGAATACTAGTGAAAAGGGAAGGCAGGTGTGCAAGTAGCTTTTCTAACAGACACGTGTGTGAACTAAGCTGCTTAAGTCTAAACCCACCTGCGGTAGAAGCTCTGTACTGAGAGAGTCTTTTCAGCCGTTTAAGAGGCTTATCTAGGACAGGGTACATAAGGAGTGAAACGCCGCTCTCACCAGTCACACTTTCTCCACCCGCCCTTCATCTTCGTAGCATCGTCCACTCTACGCTCGCTCAGCACGTTACGATGATTAGTTCTGCTATTTTCTTTATTTATGAAAGTGTTGACGCTACAGAGCATCGAAACCCTCTCGAAATGAGTCCAAGAAAGAAAAAGCAACTCCCACTTGAAGCAAGAAGAGAAACAGTGCCCTATGATGCATGTGAGGTAAAGAAACATTGGAAGGACGTCACCAAGGAGCAATGGATAGAAGCATGCTTCAACTTCATCGGAACAGTAGTTTCATTTGGACAGAGGGAGAAGATTTTGTTAGAGCTATTTTTCTTAGCTCCGTATACTTGGCCTGACTGTGGTGAAATTCCTTCAAGTTTGTCAGTCTTCGCCATACAAGTTATCAACTCCTTGAAGGAGCTTCGATATATGCAAGGCACTCAGGAGGAGATTGTCAAGAAAATGACGGAATTCGAAACAGGCGAAGACACAATATGGTGCGAGGAGACGACATATGCGGACGATGATCTGGAGTCCATCATTTGTAGCCCGTTGGAACATTATGTTAAAGACTTTGAGGACATGCTAGACAGCACTGAGATGAACCCGAAAGAGAGATCCCTTACTGCACAGAAAGAGGCCAAAGCTGTGTTGGAAAAGCACAAGTTTGGTCAAGGATTCACTCTTCAAAGCAGCTGTGTGAGTGTGATAAAAAGTCTTGTGTTGAAACATTCAGACATGAAGTTTTCGCGTGCTGTCGACACACTTCCTTTACCTGAACTGATGATGAACATGATCGACCCCATCGTACCAACACGTTTCGACTCTGCCAATTGTCCCATGTATAAAATGGTTTCAAGTTTTGCCCGTGGCCGATGGCTAAACGATCCACTGAAGTCAGAAAACCTCCTTGATTTAATCAACTGACTAAATGTATTTTCTCATACTAGTATTAGTAGCATTAGTAATAGCGGCTACTCAGTCTCGTGCAGCACAAGCAGCAGCATCTGTCAGCAGCATCCGTGACATCGTCAGCAGCAGCAGCAGCTGCACAAGCAGCACAAGCAGCCACATCTGTCAACAGTATCCGTGACATCGTCAGCAGCTGAAGCAGCTGCACGAGCAGCGCAAGCAGCCCAAGCAGTAGCATCTGTCAGCAGAATCCGTGACAACGTCAGCGTCAGCAACTACAGCAGCTGCAGCTGTCAGCAGCTGCAACAGCTGCACGAGCTGCACAAGCAGCAGCAGCAGCAGCAGCGGTAGTGTAGACCGCTAAATTCGAGATGACGTCATGTCTGTTTCTTAGCATCGACATTCGACATGAGACCTAGTGACATTTGACATGAAGCTTGAAAAACATAGTGACAGGTGACATGAGCAATTCTTAAAATCGCCATGAGATATGAGCATAATTAAGCGACATCGACATGTGCCATGGCTATTTTTTTTTAAGACAAACGCCGTAGTCTCCTCATCCAGACCTCCGCTAGTAGCGCTCTATAAGCGCAAGCTGTGGCTGTGAACCCCCTCCTCCCACCGTACACACGGGTAAATATCAGAGTCGGCCAATGTCGCCAATACTACTCTCATACAAGGGTCAGGCGCTGCTGGACTATAATAGATGGGTCAAGGACTATTCTACTGAGGGTCAGGCTACGCCGGACATTCAATAACAAGCTGGACTTTGGCAAATTTGCTTGAAAGTCTGGTCAGCAAGAGTCCAGCATACTCTCCCAAGAGTTCAGCATTGCCAGACTATGGCATGAGGATCCCGCATGGTCAGACTTTCAAGCAAGTTTGCCAAAGTCCAGCTTGTTATTGAATGTCAGGCGTAGCCTGACCCTCACTAGAATAGCCCTTGACCCATCTATTATATTCAAGCAGTGCCTGACCCTTGTCTGAGAGTAGAATTAGCGCTATTGGGTGCCTCTGATATTTGCCTCTGTGTAGTCAAACCTCGCCTGAGAGAGACATACTTCAGAAAGAAACGAAAGCAGATTCCGACATCGGTGTGTGACGATCACTTAGAGCTTTTCGTGAAGATAAAACGGAAAAAAGTGCGAAAATGGTGTCCGCCGCCCGGCGGATGTTGTGAGAGACGTTACCTTCACGATCTGAGAACTTCGGGGCTTATGTAAACGGCGTGGGAAAGTGACGGGATCCTAAGTCTCAACCCTAAGACTTACATTTGCTACGATCGAGTCAGCAGCACCAGTGAAAGAAAATCCCAAAAAAAGAGATGGCGTGCAAAAAGTGTACAGAAGTAACAAAACCCTAAAGAATCAATCGTCATCTTAGATGTTTTCGCAAACGAAAAACTCTCCTTGCGGTAAATAGAAATTTCAAAGTGGTACGAACCAAAAATGGACACTTACACCATAGAGAAAGATGACGTGCGCTACTTGTATTATAAGCGTCGCGTGCATTCTAACGGTGTGACAACAAGTCCTTTAAAAATATGAAAAAAAAGTGTGTTATTGATTGATTGAGCGCATCTTTTCAAAAATAGCGTGTTTATTAGAATTGAAAAAAATAAAATAAAAAAATAAATAAAATTATTGTTGTGTTTTATTTTCATACGTCTTCTTTTATTAGTAAGTAAAAAAAATTATAACAATTAACTAGCGTGTCCTCTTAAAGTGACACTTCCTCCAGTCGCTGCTGATCGCCTAATTAAAGCATGTGTCGTCGTCACTTCTAGTCACGTGACTCATCAGGTCACTTCCGGTCACGTGATCCTAAAGTCGATCACTTCCTAAACAAAAAAAAATTAAGAGACACATTTCTTCATGACCCAACCAATCAGGGGTCTCCATTTGACCGGAAGTAGTCCCCTCATTTGCATAATGGGTCACTTCCGGTGTACCAGCCAATCAGAAGCCTCTTACTAAGTCAAGGTCACGTGACGTCACTTCCAGTATGCCCTTATATGGACATGTGAAGGTCACATGACGTCACTTCCGGTATGCCCTTATATGGACGTGTGACGTCACTTCCGGTCAAATGGAAGCCTCTGATTGGCTGCGTCATGACCTTGACCTCTAACTAGGTCAAGGTCACGTGACGTCACTTCCGGTATGCCCTTATATGGGCATGTGACGTCACTTCCGGTCAAATGGAGGCTTCTGATTGGCTGCAGGTCGATTGAGTAATAAACAGTAGTTAACTATAGTCCCGTTCCGATACATACTATACTACTAATGCCATTTTTGACCTCCTGACAGAAAACGGTTTATTTAGGGAAGGTGAAGATATATATGGAGAAGAACAACGGCAATTTTATCCCTTACAAATCAAAGGATTTCTTTTTTTAAATCGTTTTTATGCCATTATGGTGGCCAGTCAAAGATGGCACCCGTTCAAAGACGTCCACATTGGCCCGATCTAGTGAGACACAGCCAGAGGTGGGCATCCGAGGTCGAACTGAAAGTCATAAAATAGCATTACAAACGTCATAGTCCTATGTCTCTTGCATGGCAGACCTATGAGTTTTAAAGTATCTGTGTGTGTGTGTAACTGTAAGGTACTGCATGAAACTCGTCGCTCCCTGGATCTGTGGATCGCAGCGGATCAATATACCATTCGGAAAAAAAAATTCCCACTAAATCGGGGGAGAGGGGGATACTTATAAATACTACATCATGGGATTATCAAACTATAATATGTAACAGCTCTAGACATGGAATATAGATGGCACTTTTATTTTCATGGTTTTATTACACATCGATTGCTGATTCGATTGCTGACAGTCTAATGACCTATAAAACCCACCACTATGGATTGTGACCTATGCTGCCCCCTCCCAGCCCCACTGTCCACATGGGTCTGTTATGGGGTGACTATGGTGGTGTGGAGGGTGTCAGAGGGTGTTAGGGTGTGTAACGGGGTGCTGCGACATCAAAGACCTCCCCACCCTTTGATCCCCAACGCCGACACGTGAGGATCAAACTCTGGACAAGGCACCACCAGAGGGGGCAAGTGTCACACAGGGGAGCTTTTGTCTCCCATCCCCTGAAGGCACCCTATTAGATCCCCTCCACCCACCCACCACTACCACCAAGGGATCAATCCTTCACGCCTTAACCCCCCCCCCCTCTGTGACTGACCACTGCCACCCTGGAGGGCATGGTCTTGTGTGGTGGTGCAGGAGTTTGGTGGGGTGGTGCTTAAGATAGTGGTCGTACTGGTGGATCACTTCTATGACTATGGATCCACGGCGTACTCCCAATCCCCTACCCCTTGCCCACTGCCTTGTCCAGCCGGGTCTCACCCCAGGCTAGGACACTATAGGACACGGGTCACCTCTATGGCCACCTTTGTAGTGGGCAGACCACTGCCTGGAGGAACGTGGGAAGGAGCTGAGTGCTGGAGCAGAAAACTGGAGAAAAGAAAAGAAGCAGAGGCAGCCAAAAGGGTCGTGGGGAGAGGAGGCTGTGAATACCATGCCCACTGGTCAGCGCCCTTGGCAGGAGGGGGGGACTGGAGGTGGGGATTGGTTAGAGGTTGGGTGGTGGGGGGGGGGGGGGTGGAGACTAGCTGGAGGGGGTTCAAAGATGGAGCAGTAAAAGTGGCAAAGGGTCACCAAGGTCTAGCTGTAGATGACCAATCAGGACAGTATGGTGACAGCAGAGGTGCTGATGTGATTTATCTGATATTGCGGACAGTAGGCACTCCCGGTACAATGTATCGTATATTGTAAGAGAGAGTTTGTTAGGCCAAATACTCTCAAAATTGCAAAATAATCGCAAAATACTACGGTTTTGTGACAACCTTGCAACCTTCAGGCGAGACTTGTGAAGATGTCTCAAAACAATTATTTGCACAGATTTTATGTGACACACAAGCAAGCAATATGACTATAAATCTATGTTCATTTATACACTATAGACAATACGTACATAATTAGCGAATTAAAAAAGAGACACTTGTGGACAGTCGTATGAATTTATCTCATGTGGATTCAGGATACTTCTAGTGAACATAACGAGGTGAGGGGTCGGTAATAGGAGGAAGGGATATGCTGTGTGGGTTAGTGTGTAAGGTCGATAAGAGGGAAGGGGGGAGGGGGTATCTCTTTCGCACAGGGGACAGGGGCTACCCCATCCCCCCACCCCCAGAAAATATTCACTCTGAATTGCCATCAAGGTGGGTGTGCCCGGAAACAAGAGAAAACGAGATCACTTTCTTCTTCACTTTTTTTTTCGAGGTGGGGTGGGTCAGGGGGGCTGGCAGGAATAGGAAGGGAGAGGGGGTGGATGCGATAAGCTGCCAATGCCCGTGGCGACTTTTTCTAATTAGGGGTGTCGGGGGCTCGTGGGCGTTTTTTGTGTGTGAAAACTGCATAATGAGTCTGATTGGGGGGACTGTCACCGAGCCCAACCCCTACGGCCTATAACGTCAGTCGCCCCCGACGTTTTGACATGCGGCTTGAGCACCCAGCAAAACACTGCCGCCCGCGCCATGTCAGCAGCGCATGCGCAGCAGTGACATCCGGGGCCAAACGGACACGTTGAAATTGACAGACGCCAATCGGGAAGGCTTGAGGTACCCGAGAAAGCGTGTCCGTTTGGATTGCGGATAAAAATTGACAAGTATTCATATTTATAGATATTATGCCCCCCCCCTTCACTCCTATTGTTTCACCCATGCATCGCTGGCAGATGCCCTTCATATTTATACATACACGATATATCCCCATCTCTACCTATATCATCAATCTCCGCACCCTCCTCTCCCACTCACTCTTCCTATATCTCACTTGCTCACTCACTCACTCGCTCACTCACTCACTCACTCACTCACTCACTCACTCACTCACTCACTCACTCACTCACACACTCACTCACACACTCACTCTCTCACTCACTCACTCATTCACTCACTCACTCATTCACTCACGGTCTCACACTCTCTGTCTCTCTCTCTGTCCCTGCTCTTACTGCCCCTGTATCTATCTCCTCCCTGTCTCTCTGCCTCTCTTTCTCTCTGTTTGTCTGTATCTCTGTGTGTCTTACCTCTCACTGCCCCTGTCTCTCTCACTCTGTCTTCCCCTTGTCCGTCTGCCTCTGTCTGTCTGTTTGTCGGGCTGTAGGTCTGTCTTTGTCTGCCTGTCTGTCTGTCGTGCTGTCTTTGTCTCTGTCTGTCTCTGGCTGTCTCTGGCTGTCTCTGGCTGTCTCTGGCTGTCTCTCTCTCTCTCTCCCTCTCTCTCTCTCTCTCTCTCTCTCTCTCTCTCTTTCGTGTCTTTTTATCTACTGCACTGTTCACTGCCTCCATCCTGCATCAATCCCATTCAATACATCCTCATGACCAACCACCACCATCTCTTCATCAAGGCAACACGTTGTCATTTATTAGGCCCCTTCCAGTTGACCCCTCACCCCTGTGTATTTAACATATAATTGCCCTGCTAGATTAAGATATTTGGGGATTAATTTTGTGTCATTTCACTCACAGTACTCATTAATCCCTAGGGGATGAGAGCAGAAGGGAGGGCATTTAACGCCTAGGACAAAAACGATGATGAAAGGTGTGGGAACGGGGGGGGGGTAGGAGGTGTTGAAGAGGATGGGGGTTGTTGGGGTGGAATGATCTCCTGGTGGTTTAGAGGGGTTGGGGAGTGGTGGGTGAAGGGGGAGGAGTAGGTTGACGTTTTGCATTCATACCCTGAGACCTGGTATCACCCAGCACGTCAGCACGACGATTTCCCGTGTGTGTTGGGGCCTCGAGC
Source organism: Harmothoe impar (assembly GCA_947462335.1). NCBI lineage: Eukaryota > Metazoa > Annelida > Polychaeta > Phyllodocida > Polynoidae > Harmothoe > Harmothoe impar. The sequence goes on from OX381712.1 coordinate 35,263,182, forward strand.
TGGCCAATAACAGGGCTAACCACCGCCAACCAGCGACCAGCTGATCCCACTTACAATAGATATTCTTACATCTAGTATTAGAAACCATTTATTGTACAATCTAAAATGCCTAGATTCATTTGTTTCAGTTCTGCGATAGTGATGAACATAATATGCATAGTTAAGAACAACGTGAAATAATATGCAGGGGGAGGGGGACCATATTATAATCCGCTTTTCCTATACTACTTACATGAAGTCACCACCAATATGCCATTCTATGAACCGCTATTCCTATACTACTTACATGAAGCCACCACCAATATGCCATAATATCAACCGCTATTCCTATACTACTTACACGAAGCCACCACCAATATGCCATAATATAACCCGCTATTCCTATACTACCTACATGAAGTCACCACCAATATGCCATAATACAACCCGCTATTTCTATAGTACATACATGAAGCCACTACCAATGTGCCATAATGTAACCCGCTATTTCTATAGTACATACATGAAGCCACTACCAATGTGCCATAATGTAACCCGCTATTCCTATAGTACTTACAAGAAGCCACTACCAATGTGCCATACTATATCCCACTATTACTATACTACTCACGTGAAGCCAAAACCAATGTACCATACTATTTCCCACTAGTACTATACAGTCATGTACTACTCACGTGAAGCCACAACCAATATGCCATACTATATCCCACTATTTCTATACTACTCACGCGAAGCCACCAATGTGCCATACTACAATCCACTTTTCATATACTACTTACATGAAGCCACTACCACCACATTCTCGGCTAGTGCTCGTAACTCTACTACGGTACCAGGCCTTAGTTCGATGAGCAACTCACACCTTTACTCCCCCTACCCCTTACCCTCCCACCCAGTCCCATGCCATCCCAGCACCCACATCCAAGTTGTTTATTAAATGATCCTCGCTCTAGCAGGCTGTCCGTCAGCGCCCGACAAGCGTCCCCCGGCCATAGACCTCTGTCTGACATGAGCGCGCCGCCATTTTTCTTTGATTAGCCCTTTATTAAATAATGAGCGATCAAGTGAAAGCGCGGGCTCCCGCCGCCCAAACCATATAATCGTCTGGAAATTGACACGCGGACGCTGCGCACACAATATGGCGGCATTACCGGGTGTCGATTTCGCCGAGCGTCCCCATTGTCCGCGCCTAATCAGATGAGGCCGGAATGAGCGTCGGTGGGCGCGAAGCCGCTTTTCCCCTGGCCCTGCCTTTCACGACAGAACTCGGCCCGACGTGGACGTGGATGTGGACGGTGGCGGTGGTGATGGTGGACCGCTCACGATGCGGATTTGTCAATTCGCTGACAATTAACGGGCGCCGCCGCAACGGCAGCCTTTTGTCGCTTGTCGATTTCATTTGTCGTTTATTGGATGAACGCCCGGGTACTGGGCCGGGGGGGGGGGGGGTAGGGAGCAGGGAGCGGGCGTCCGACGCCACCGGAACCGGAACCGACCCCGCGTAGCGAGCAGTGTTAATTTGATATATAACACAAATATGCAGATATGGGTTGGTGAGTGTGTGTGTGGGTGCTGTTAGGGTACGGGGAGGGGGGTGTTCATTACTGAAGGATGAGGGGTGTAAGGAGGGTGGGGGGGCTCGTAAACATTGGCTGGACGTTGAGCTATTGCCTCCTCATCAACATGGACTGGACGTGGGTGGGATGGTGGGGGGGGGGGGGTAGTCGGATGTTGAGTGGTGATGTCCATACTATATAGTATAGGCGGTCCTCGCACCTAACCTCGTCGACGCGGCGGCAGAAGGGCGCCCTATAGGTGAGTGTATGGGATTCAACCACCACCGCCCCGACCTACATCATAACAGGAGCAGCTCTGAGCAGATCTACTCCAATCTAATCTGCTCATCTCTGCAGAAGTCTACCGCCTACTGTGGCGAGCCGGAGGTGTTGTACACTCTTGTCAACAAGTGTCGTCCATATCTACTGTGCATTGGAGTAATACTGTTACTGTTATATGTAGAACATAAAAGTTATGTTGTGCCACACATCAGTATTAATAAGATATATGTTATAGCGGTTTAAAGCCCCAGCAAGGCAGGGGGAAGTTCACAGTGCCCTTTATAGGCTGGGCCAAAACAGCTCCATCCAGACACTATGTATGTATACACACTATACCTATTACTAACGGACGCACAGTACACCAACACACACCACACCTCCTTGCACACAATACATCACACCTCCATCCACACACCATATCACACCACACCGTTCCACATCACACCTCCATCCACACACCACAGCACACCACACCGTTCCACATCACACCCCCATCTACACACCACATCACACCTGGTGACCACACCCATCCACATCACACCTCCATCCACACACATCGCACCACACCATCCACATTACACCTCCATCCACACACCACATCACACCACACCCATTCACATCACACCTCCATCCACATAACACCTCCATCCACACTCCACATCACACCACACCATCCACATCACACCTCCATCCACACACCACATCACACTACACCCATCCACATCACACCTCCATCCACACACCACATCACACCACACCATCAACATCACACCTCCATCCACACACCACATCACACCACACCCATTTATGTCACACCTCCATCCACACACCACATCACACCACACCCATCTACATCACACCTCCATCCACACACCACATCACACCACACCCATCTACATCACACCTCCATCCACACACCACATCACACCACGCCATCCACATCACACCTCCATCCACACACCACATCACACCACACCCATTTATGTCACACCTCCATCCACACACCACATCACACCACACCCATCTACATCACACCTCCATCCACACACCACATCACACCACACCCATCTACATCACACCTCCATCCACACACCACATCACACCACACCCTTCCACATCACGCCTCCATCCACACACCACATCACACCACACCCATCTACATCACACCTCCACCCACACACCACATCACACCACACCCTTCCACATCACACCTCCATCCACACACCACATCACACCACACCCATCTATGTCACACCTCCATCCACACACCACATCACACCACACCCATCTACATCACACCTCTATTCACACACCACTAAAGCTCAAAAGAAAAGAATCCAACCTTTATTATTACGCCACAAAAGTAAGCACACAGTCACCACCCAAAGACCACACCATTCTGCCTCCTTCCATCTCTATAGGCCCCCACCTCCCCAGCCCACACCCCTGCAGGATCCTCAGTCTCCAGCCTTCCCACAGGCCCCGACCCTGCCGACTGCGCGTCAATGCGATTAGAATAAGGGGCAATCGGGGGAGGCCGTGATTCAATTTACTCGCGTTAATCATCGCTCATATTCGTAAATTTGTCAATAGATCCAGTTTCGCCTCCCGCCCGCTAAGTGTTTCGCGCACGGATCCATTTGCGACGATCGATCGGCGACCGGAAGCGGGCGGCTGGGTGGTGAGGGCGGGTGGCGGCGGACGCCTGTTTACCGTGTAATACACGCGCAGGGACAGATCGGCCCCTGTACACAGTGGGACGGGTGCGCGCGCAGCCTGGACGGCCATCGGAGCTGCCTGCTGCCACCAGCATGCAGTTCATAACTGTTCATCATCAATATTAGCAGTAGCCATGATTGGTATTAAGGCCTATAGTCGGTCTCCATGGTGGGTGGCTGCATGGGTGGATGGATGGGGAGTTGCTTTAAAATGATGTGTTTTAATAATGGTGATTGGTTCTGTTAAATTAAGTACCGGTAGGTTTTATTTTTTATGTGCCATTGTTCTAGGTACAGGTAGGTGTTATTATTGGTGTGCCATTGGTCTAGGAATCTTGGTTTGGCTTTAAGGAGGTTTTACAAATGAGTGGCTTTTTATCATTAGAGCACCCCCACCCCTCCGTTCAAGTAGATATCATGTGTCTACAAAGAACAAAGGCTTCTTCAAATGTAGTCTTCTATGATGTGAACTGTTGATTGTATTCAACATGCAGTATGCCTTTTTTTTTTTTACCAAACAGTCGCCTTATAAAGGAAATGAATATTTCTTGGGAGATGTGAAGAACATGTTAACCATATTCAAAATAATGCATAGTACACCCACGTTCACAATATAGCGCACATATATATATGCACAAACTTGTTTTCCAAAACATTATATTCAGGTAATGGCGAAGTTTAGATGTTACTACACCTAATTGTGACCGTGTTATAACAAGCAGAACATCCTCTTTCACCACAGTGTTTATTCAAGTTAGCGCCTGCTGAACAGTCCTCGAGGAGAGTAGCCAATTCAATTCCATACCAGGGAAACACGAATTGTACATGTAAGAAAAGATAAAGGTTACAATAACAGCACACCTGTCTTCGCTGACAGACATAGACATACAAGGGTGCCAAACTAATCGGCGAGCTAATACACCAATTCTATAAGCAGACTAACAACACGATGCTAAACCCCAGCCCACGCCAATGGAGTCCAGTATTATTCCAAGCCTGTCAGTGGTGATGGATTGGGGACTTTTTATCAGCCAAAATCCCCCCACCCCATTGCCTTAAATATGGCTGAGGTACATTTAGGGACTAGACCCTGGAGTTGTCCATGGCGCCTCCAGGGCTGCCAAACTGCATGCTCTGCTGCATACCTGTGATACTCAGGTAGGGGAGGGGGAGAGAGGTCTTCCTTTTAGATTGGTCTTTTCAGGGGTGGGCTTCCTCTGTTTATCATTGGTCAATTACCACAAGGGGGCTCCATTTTCTGGTGGCACAAGTGTAAACAGACACTGCATAGCTGCTGTCATTAGCTGGCTCCCCACAAAACCTACAAGCACACAGCACCCCCTCCACGTCACTCCACCCACCTCCGCCATCCATACAACACCCACTGGGGAAGGTTTTCTCTCCTTTTTTACTAGGTGGCAGTGAACAAACCTGCATCTGCGAAGGCAATCTTCTGGACAAACATTACAGAACTCAACAGAATGGCCAGCGCACGCAGAAGAAGAGGATTACTCTCCAGCATTCCACAGCGCCTCCCCGCCTACGCTTGGAGAGTGTTTAGTTTAGTTTTGCTGGTTGCTGAGAATGTGTATACATCTCGCTGTTGGCTGGTGACGCGTGAATACATCGTCGTCAGTGTGACCATCGAACAAGTGTCACAAGTGGTATATATGTATAAAGCAGTGGCGTAGGAAAAGGGGGGGGGGGGCAGGGCCCCCAAAATTTGTCAAGACCTGTAATTTGATACACACAATTTTCAATCCTTACCTGTCCCACATAGGGAAAAGTGGGGGCAGAGGGGGCTGGGTGGGGGCTGGGCCCCCACATCAGAACTAAAAGGGGCTCAAATACTACTTTTCCATACTATCTAATATAAGCGTGTATATGATACATCATGCATGAAAACCGAAACTTAAAGTTGGTTGGAGTGGGCCCCCCCATGCCCCCCCCCCCCATGAAGATTTGCTTCCTACGCCTCTGTAAAGGGTTCTGATATTGTATAACGCTGGGAGGTGTCTCTCCTGGGTAGAAAACATCTAGACACTTAATACAAATCAAGATATTTCCTGTATAGAATATGAATAACCGCATAATATTAAGCAATAGGATATTTTCCCCGACAAAAAAATTGATTAATACATACATTCATTATTACACTGTATTCTACTATCTTGAAAATTGTACTTGAAGTCAATCATAATTATCCTTAGAATCAGCACAGAATTGTGGACTTCACCATAGTGATGAATTCTCCATGTCAATCGTTATCATATGTTATGATTTAATACCACACATTCCGATTGCAATATGGCTGTTTCTATAGCCCTCCATTACGCCCCCCCCCCACACACACAGGCACACACACAACTGTCACACAGACACAGTCGTCTCCGACCCCTCCAAGCCTCACAATTCTACCACCAGTTGAGAGATGTAAAGCAAGCCCCGAGGGCAAAAGGGGGACATTTTGAATTGTATCTTTTCAGGCTGCAAGATGGAGAGGCAGAGAGGGAGGGACTGCCAATTACAGGGCATGGCCCCAGGCCAGACTCAGGGCAGAAGGGTCTTCTTTATATACACATTGTAGTATAGACCTACTCCTGCTACAACGTGAAATGACGTCATATAAAACCATAGTACCTGGTATGTGTTGGTATTGAGTCACAGAGACATCTATATATGTACGTATAACAGTGACTTCTATGGGCTACAACTACAGCTACAACTTTACTGGATAGAAATGCAATCTTTTAGAGAGGTGATAACTTGTAACTTTTAAGCCAATTAGTTATATTACCTTTCCTCGTTCAAAAACTATGAACATTTAACGTGAAAATATTTTTGAATTGTTGACTTGTATTTCTTGCATAAATGATTTTATAAATACAACGTTTTCAAAAAGTGTGATTCAGTTGTGATTATAAAACGACCTGTATATGCCTATATGCCATCACAGGCAGTGTAGTCGCCACATGAAGAAAAACAGACTACAAACAGGCAACATCTGATTTCATCATACAGAGGATCCTCTTAATAAATGTATAAAGTTCATTGTGAATGTATGCAAAACATTTGATTGTTTGTTGTTATCCTTCATTCTGGATTCATTCTGCATGAACTTGTTGATGTACGTTAATGTAGAGATGTCCTTCTAGCCCCTGCATGGTTAATAGAGACCTTTAGCAAACCTGACGTAGCCAATTAAACGTAGACGTACCCTGTACCTTTAGCACTAGGGACCTTTAGTAACCACGTAAAAGCTCATTAAACGCAAACGTATCCTATCCTTTCAGCACTGCTACGTCTGTGTTTTATACACTTTTACGTGGTTTGCTAAAGGTCCCTACTGCTACGTCTGCCTTTAATAGGGACCTTTAGCAACCACGTAAAAGCTCAATAAACGCAGACGTAGCAGTTCTAAAGGCATAGGATACGTCTAGGTTAAATGACTTACGTGGGGTTTGCTAAAGGTGCCTAATGGTAATGATTGGCGTACATGGGGGGTGTAGATGCAGGGATGGGTTGGTGACCACCTCGTCTGTGGTATAGTTAACACCCTCGCCTCTGTATTAGGGACCTTTAGCAACCACGTAAAGGCTCATCAAACGCAGACGTTTCCTATCCTTTCAGCACTGCTACGTCTGCGTTTTATAAGCTTTTACGTGGTTTGCTTAAGGTCCCTATTATAATTATGAGCATACCGTCGACAGGAGTTAAGATAAGTACATAATTTAAAGGTAGGCTATTCCTCTGAAATATCTGATCTGTTTAGTTCTGTCGGGTCGATACACCGGCCTTGTGGCCTAATGGATAAGGCGTCGGTTTCCGGAGCCGAAGATTGTGGGTTCGAGTCCCACCAAGGTCGCTAGTTTTATTCGACGTCGGAAAGTCGTCACCCATAGGCAGCGAACCCGGGGCAGCGAACCATGCCTCATGAGTATTCACTGTTGTCCTTCCCCCGCCCCTACCTGTTCACGGAACAGTTTTTGAGATAATTATGGTTGTACAATGGCACTAGTACCACTATATCATCATTTTATTTATTCTCAGAGGATGTTTCCTCCAGAACAGACACCTGTATAGCTTTTTGTATATAGACACCAATCATAATTATAAGTCTAGATCCGTCTGGCATGATTATGCTGATACGGTCATACACTACAGCAGATAAGCCTGTTGCCTATAGCTTCTAATAGCACAGGATATTGAAAATTATTCACAAACTCTATCAATATAAGACATCATATAAGTGAAGGGAATCTTCTGGACACCGGAATTTGCTCAATACCTCTGATGTTCATTTGAGAAGGCTGACAAGGTATATGGTCAATATTCAGGTCACATGGACCAGCGCCTACCCACAATCCTTTGTGGCAAAAGTTGGATCCCAGGGTTGGATCCCCTCCAACCAAACAAACAAATGCAGAAAATGTACCCTCCAGGAAAGGGATAATTATGAAGAAGTAGAAAAAAAGAAATAAAAGAGTAGGTTTCTAAAAACACTGGTGAGAAGAACACAATGACAAAAAGAAACTCACCCAGTAGCTGGTGCAGGATGCGGGTGATGATTGAAAACCACCACTCCACATTAAAAAAAATAATCCCATGCTTTTTCAGCAACCTGTTAAAATCCAGAACTAACAGATCACCTGTTAAAATGTGCCCAGAAATTAAAGCCATTGTGGCTGTTGATATGGGAGAATTATTGCCGTATTTGTTCTAATTCATCAATCACCTTATCAGCGGATTTATTATTCGTAAAACATGAGCCCACTTATTGAGTTTCTGCAAACTCTGTTTTTGCAATTTCATTTTTCATCATTTATTTATTTATTTCCCTTAGTGCTCTGGTTGGGCACGGATGTGCTCCCAATGGTGAGGTTTGTCAACTGAAACAACGGCCATTTTACACCCGGTTTGGAAAGCATTGTTGGTTGGGCCAATCAACAAATGAATGATAACCCATAGGGCCGATTTTCATATTTAAATTATAATCACTCCTGGGGGGTGTTTTTTTGTCAACTGAGATTGAACGGGCAGTGAGAAATAGCGATCCTATCTGAAACAGCCCTTTACAAAATGTCCGCCAACTGTCGGGCAGTTTGTTTCGTTATATGCAGGATGTCCTGGAAAAAGGGGCCTTTGTGCACCCTGCAGGAAGGCCCCTTTTCGCGGATCACTTTCCAATATCCAGGTGGTGATTGGTAGTGGGTGTGATGGAGATATATCTCTGATTTATGAAGGAAGAGGCAGCACAAAACACCAATGGAACATCATTTATCTTGTCTAAACAATGCCTCACAAAGACCCCAGTGTTATCACCCAGTTATATCATTCATTCTCCAGGGAGGCAGCGTGCGGGAGCACCACTACCCCTGGCCACTCGTCAATACACCGCCCAACCGATAAGGATAACACTGCAGGCAATGTTGGAGAAGGCATCAAGATAACACAGGTACCCCCACCCCCCGGCCCCACCCCCATGAAAGGCCCAGCCCAGCGCCCACACCTGCCACAGGGGCCGTGCCCGGAAACCTTATCAAAATACACCAATTACGACAAATTGAAATTGTAAAGTGCTCTTTTAAAGGCTTGCATTCATTCAGCATGGGCCCTCGTGTGTTTTTAGCTTTCCACCTGTTGTATAGGGGGAGTTTTATTTCCCCGCTCCTGTATATAGGCCTAGTAGCAGAGCTCATCCAATCCCATTTCGGACCCCATCAGTGGAGGGTCTTCCTTTGTAAGTAGTCTATGAAAAATGGACTTTGCAGATGGCGACACGGGGAACCTGGGAGTGGGAGGGAGGACTGGGAGGGAGGACTGGGGCACCTGGTAACTTTTAGAGATCCCAGGTTGAGATCCCAGTACTATTGTAAGCATTACATTAAGTGAAGTTCATTAATGGGCATGGGGTAAGATGATATGATATAGTTTTAAAACCAACACAGCCGAAGGCTGGTCAGCAGGTCCACAGGGCCCATACGGACTATGACCTGGGAGCATTACATAAGGTGTCTGTGTTATACGAGGCGGGGGCGTTATCTATAGGGACAATATGAATTGATTGTCCCTGGACACTTTATTCTTGGAAATGAGCGATATGCAACAGTGCTGTGTCTGCTAACCATTAGTCTTATCCTAGGTCTGGTACCCCCCCCCCCCTCCCACCCAACTCCCTCCTCACCACACCCACCCACACATACCAGGCTTGTACACACGTAAATGATAGGATAATGATGATTGACGTCTCGTGCCGCACGACATCTCGTCGCGCCCGCGAGACAAAGTGTGTCAACTCACCAAATCACGTGGGTCACGTGGCTTGCCGCGAAATCTCGCGTTATCGGCGTTCCGCACGACACCCCGTGAGTTGCCATATTTGGTGAGGGCCCCGTGCCGTGGTGTAGAATCTGGGGGCCCCGTTTGTCGCTGTGTCTATTCCACCCTCGACCCCTGACCCTTCCCGACACGCTATCACTTCCGCCGACGCCCGTGAGGTCGCGGCCTAAATCGACGACAAAGCAAGGACGTGGATTGTGGACATAGGTCGCCATTGGGTGCGGGTTAGGGGGTGAGCTGACTGGGCATTCTAATGTAACCACTGAAGATAGAGCCGCCGGGCAGCGTCTAGGACGAGGAGGGGAGGGGGGGGGGGGTACCCAGTAAACACAACTACGTTATTAGAACGTAATATCAATACGTTTTTTAACGTTAGAATGTAAGGGTTTATTTAGGTTATTTGACGTAGATTAACGTATTTTAACGTTTAAAACACGTTTATATTACGTGCTTTGCAGGTTAATTTACGTAAGTTTATTAACGTAGTTTAACGTTATATAAACGTTATGTAAATGTTACCATGTGGGTTCGTATCCTTTAAACAGCAATTCGTTTCTTTTGAAGCACAGGCTCCCATAAAGAGAGAGAGAGGGAGAGAGGGAAAGAAAGAGAGACAGACTGAGACAGAGTGAGACAGAGAGAGATGATGATGTGTAACTACATGTCCTGCAGAATGTTTTCGTTTGCAAGGGAGGTGGTTGCTGGTTACAGGACTCGAACCCACATGCTATCAACGATTGAATTTAATCAAAATTAATCAGATAGCCAACATAAACCGGATTGTAGGATTTAAGTAGGCCTATTGCAACTGAGGTATGAGTGGGGCTAGAACCCCCCATCTTCAGGTTACTGAACCAACGCTGCTGCCAGATAGGCCACGGACTGAGCTGGTAGAAGGTGTGCAGCCTAGCTATCACATAGGGCGTAATTTAACTCCATGAGCAGCCCTTCTCCTATCTGTTTATTCTACTGATCCCTCAGCCATGAATTCTATATATTTGTTGATTTCCATTATAGGCCTACGTTGATCCAATGAATCATCATTCACATTGATTGATGTACAGGGAAACATGTCTTATAACCTGGCCTCTCAATAGGGACCTTTAGCAACCACATAAAAGCTCATGAAAGGATAGGATACGTCTGCGTTAAGGCCCAGTGCCCCTATATATACGGCTGAGTACCTGTCCCGACTGCGCTTTTACTGTTACTGGACGTGCAGTAAGAACTGCGGGTTTAAATGAGCTAGGTCGGGTTTGCTAAAGGTCCCTTGTCTCTCTGTTCTCCCTCTCTTTCGGTCTGCATATCACACTTTGCCTGTACCTCTAATACAACTTCTATAAAGGGCTGATTAAAAGCTCTTCAACACAAGAAGACTAGTGACAGTGGCCATATAGCACAGGGCAGTGCTCGATCAGATTCCTACAGGCTGGGTACGAATCCCATGAGTTCCCTTCTCATTTGTGATAACCCTTGCATTGTTAACCCCAAGGTCGATAACTAAGGCCCCTTTTAAATCTCTTGATATGGATGTACCCTAGTTATACATTTTTATAACCTTGAAATAATAACGTTTTGTAAGTGTTAATTCATACAAGGTAAAATTAGGTAATTTACCTAAATAAACCTGTATGAACGTTCTTATAACGTCTTAGGCACGTTAATTCACGTTCCTTTACGTTCAATAACTTAAAATAACCCTTACATTTGAACGTTATTTTACGTTGTGAAGTTACGTGATTCTCACTTGAAGGTCACGTTCTCAGAACGTTTAGCTACGTAACTGTGTTTACTGGGTATAGGCCTGTAGCTGGATGCATTATCAACCAATCAGATAATTCCCTGCTTTACAGGTTCGGTCCGTATGGGCCCTGTGGACCTGCTGACCAGCCTTCGGCTGTGTTGGTTTTAAAACTATATCATTATCATCCCTGCTTTCACTGCAGATTTCTTAGGGGGCATTACGTAACAACTGGTACCCATAGGATAGCTGTTATCAGGCCCAGTCTCGCCACTACCAGATCAAGCAATGGACGCCCGCATAAGACATCCAGCTACCCCGGTATAGGCGTGTAGCTGGATGAATTATCAACCAATGAGATAATTCCCTGGGCTTCACTGCGGAATTCTTAGGGGGCATTATGTAACAGCCTGTACCCATTGTGATTGCTGTGTCAGTGCTTATCTCGCTGGTCACCAGATCAAGCAATGGTGCTCCCGACTAAGGAACCTGCAACCTCGGTATACGGGACTAGCGCATTAGGCTATGGGGGTCGCCATCTTGGCTCAGAGCAATGCATTGTGGTTAGGCCCCCGACTCCATAGCAGTGCATCATGGGAGAATTTGTTATCAGTTCCTTTGTTTAAGGTGTGGGGAGAGGGGATTAGCCTGATAAGGAGATGGAGTTTAGCCCCCGACTACCTGAAGTACCAGGATGTGCTAGCCCCGTATAGGGTGGTAACCGAGGTGGTAACCATATAGGGAAGGTAGGGTAATACGGGACACCTAATGCAATATCTGTCTCACTGGTAACTATAAGCAAAATAATTTTACCTACTTTTTAAGCATTCCTGTTTTATATATTTATTGTGTGGAAGAAAGATTTCCTCAAACTCCCCATATGCAAGGTACAATGGTTATGGTTAATAATTTCCAAGATTTTGCAACCCGTAGCCTATTATCCCACGTGGGGGTGATATGGGACGCCATTACGGGGTAAGACGGAACGAAAAGAAATGTTCTGTGAAAATGGCCTTCTTACTTTTAAGCCCTAAATAACCCCTTTCTATCAAGCCTGTCATAGATGGCAGCCGGTCAAAGATGACACCCGGCCAAAGACTATCACATTGGCCACATCTCATGAGACACAGCAATGGGTGGTACTTTTGTACACTTTTTGATGAGAAGCAATATAAATTATGATGACTTAAACTGAACCAAAAACATTATAGGCCTATAGATATTTTGTTACCTCTATTATATTACTATATTCCTACCCCTGTTGAGGGAATCTGTCAAAATATTTGTCAAAATATCTTTTTAAGGAGGCAAAGTTTGGCTAAAATAGTAGGGACCTTTAGCAACCACGTAACACCTCATTAGGGACCTTTAGCAAACCCGACGTAGCTCATTTAACCCAGACGTATCCTATGCCTTTAGCACTGCTACGTCTGGGTTTTATGAGCTTTTACATTGTTGCTAAAGGTCCATATTAAAGACAGACGTAGCAGTGTTGAAAGCATAGGATATGTATGGGTTAAATAAGCTATACGTCGGGTTTGCTAAAGGTCCCTAGTGTCTGGATAGATTGACCGTGATCTAGATCGATAGATAGATATTATAGGGACCTTTAGCAACCACGTAAAAGGTCATTTGGGACCTTTAGCAACCACGTAAAAGTTCATAAAACGCAGACGTAGCAGTACTGAAGGCATACGATACGTCTGCGTTTAATGAGCTACATCGGGTTTGCTAAATATCCCTAGTGTTTTAAAACTGAAGATGATGATATAGTTTTAAAACCAACACAGCCAAAGGCTGGTCAGCAGGTCCACAGGGCCCATACGGACCGAACCTTGAAGGGGACCTTTAGCAAACCCGACATAGCTCATTTAACCCAGACGTAGCCTATGCTTTCAGCCCTGCTACGTCTGCGTTTAATGAGCTACGTCGGGTTTGCTCAAGGTCCATAATAGGGACCTTTAGCAACCACGTAAAAGCTCATTGAACGCAGACGTATCCTATCCCTTCAGCACTGCTATACATCTGCGTTTTATAAGGTCCACAGGGCCCACACGGACCGAACCTGGCTGTGAAGTAAATTCCACAAACGTCAGGTGGACAGGGCATGAAGCGGCCTCGATAGCTCAGTTGGGAGAGCGTTAGACTGAAGATCTAAAGGTCCCCGGTTCGATCCCGGGTCTGGGCAGCTCTTTTGTCCAAAAAAACAAACAAAACACTTACCGGTAGGCATAGAGCCTAAAATCTCCAGCAATCGATACCAAAAACACAACTGCCCAGTGACACAGCGATTGGAGGAAAAGCAATATACTTTGGTTATTATTGACTTCTATTCTTCTTACTGAATCTAATCGTACTACAACAGTTTCTGTCACCAGGCACATGAAAAGGGGTACTCAGGGGGGAATTGATCATTAGAGTTTGTGTCATGTTCTTAATAATGAGATATTATAGGCTAAAATACTTCTGGTAGTTTTGTGAGAATCATATCTCGAACATGAGATGTTACTCATAACTGATAATGATAGATGAGCCCTTAATGCACTGTATCCCATGATAACCACCAAAAATGATGAAAATGTCAGATTTTCTAAAAATTACGCCAAATTAGTGTGACTATTAGATTTGGTTCTAGGAGTAATTTTCAATGTCTGTTTTCAGTTTTGAGTAGCTGATGGAATTCTCAAGACACTATAGGACCAAAATGTTCCATTTAGAAAACATGGAATGGTTTCCATGGCAACCACAAAGTGCAATATGTGTCAATTTCCTATAGAAAACTTTCTACATTTACATTCCAAATATAGAATGTTGGCACTAAATATGAAATAATTCTAAGAAGACCACTGTAAAAATGTACCCTAAAGCATTTTTGGGCATATCTTGCACGATTTTGCCATTCTCATGTCCCCATGTGGCCAAACCCAGAACTAAAAATCACCGTCGAAGGTACCTTTTCACGTGTTGATCCACATAATAGGGACCTTTAGCAAACCCAAAGTAGTTCATTTAACCCAGACGTATCCTATCCTTTCAGCACTGCTACGTCTGCGTCCCTAATATGGTTTCAGGCCCTACATAGATATGGCTTCTGTCGTTCTATCCACACATCGTACAGTCAATTAGTTGGCATCTTAATTTGTTCTATTTAGAATCAAAAAAGTTTTTTCATAGCAACCACTATGTACAATGACACCAATTTTGGCCCCAAAAAGAACCTTTTGAAAAGGTTCTTTTTATATTTCAAATATGCAAGCTTTTCACCAAAGATGGAATTTTCTAGTATATGTAGCCCATTGTATTGAACATCGAAGGAAAAGCAGTTTGGGTCAATTATTGCTTTATTTTGAACATGTCTGGCTATATATGTATATGGGGTCCCCTGGTGGCTAAAGTTGATACTGAAAATGGGTTGCAGACTGAGAGATATACAACTGTAGCCCATTACATTGTACATAAAAAAGGTCTGGTGGCTAAAGTTGGTAATAAAAATCCATTGCAGTGGTATGGTTTACCTCGTTGATCCACATATGGTTTAAATTGATCGAAGAAAGTAATCAATCAGAAATGTACAGAGTCACAACCAGGTTCCCAGGTGGTCTAGTGGTTAGGATTCCGCGCTTTCACCGCGGCGGCCGGGGTTCGATTCCCCGTTTGGGAAGAGATACTTTTAATTGGAATAGATAGCAGAAACCAAGATGAGATATAAACTTGTGTATATAAACTTCATAACCAATGGACATCCCTTTTTGATCTACATATTATTGTATCAACAAGTCAATGTCTGACAATCATGGAGGTGTATAGAACATGGCGCAACCACCTAAATTTGTAGCTTCTATTCTTCTTGCTGTACATGTATACTGCTATGTATGGTGACACTAATTTTGGCCCCAGAACATTCTTTTTACACTTCCACTATGGAAGCTTTTCACCAGAGATTGAATTTTCTAGTTTATGTAGCCCATTGTATTGTACATCGAAGAAAAAGCAGTTTGGGTCAATTATTGTTATATTTCGAAAATGTCTGGCTATAATGGTATATTGGGCCTCCTGGTGGCTAAAGTTGGTACTGAGAATAGACTGCAGAGGCTTTACCATTGGATCTTGTTGATGGCTTCAATTGATCTAAAGTAATCAATCAGAACTGCAAGGTGTTACAACCATAGCTAACCAGGTTCCCAGGTGGTCTAGTGGTTAGGATTCCGCGCTTTCACCGCGGCGGCCGGGGTTCGATTCCCCGTTTGGGAAGAGAGACTTTTGATTTGAATTGATATCAGAAACCAAGCTGAAACATATATGTTTCTTACTGCACCTTCAATGTTTCTTACTGCACCTACTCTAACTTATAGTTCTGGCTTGACATAATAGGGACCTTTAGCAACCACGTAAAATCTCATTAAACACAGACTTAGCAGTGTTGAATGCATAGGATACGTCTGCGTTTAATGAGCTACGTCGGGTTTGCTAAATGTCCCTATTATATGGCTTCTGTGTCACTGTGCCTTGTGTCTCACAGTTAATCAATTGGCTTCTTAGACTTTTCTATGTAGAATCAAATTTTAAAAGAAAAGTATGTTTCCATGCCGACCACAATGTATAATGACCCAAAAACAGACTCAAAAGGGTGTTTATTTTAACTTTATAGAAATAATGTAAAAGTTTTTCACCATAGATTGAATTTTCGAAATTAGCCCATTGTATTGTACATAAGAAAGGAGTCTCGTGGCTAAAGTTGGTAATGAAAATCCATTACAGTAGTACGTTTTACCTTGTTGATCCACATATGGCTTAAATTGATCAAAAGTAATCAATCATAAATACACAATGTTACAACTAGGTTCCCAGGTGGTCTAGTGGTTAGGATTCCGCGCTTTCACCGTGGCGGCCGGGGTTCGATTCCCCGTTTGGGAAGAGATACTTTTAATTGGAATAGAAAGCTGAAACCAAGATGAGACATAAATTTGTGTATATAAACTTCATAACCAATGAACATCCCTTTTCGATCTACATGCTATTTATATACTAATAAGTCAATGTCTGACAATCATGGAAGGGTAATGGAACATAAAGCAACCACCTAAATTTGTAGCTTCTATTTTTCTTGCTGTACATATTCTTACTATAATATTATGCTTAGACACTATATACATATAGCTTCTGTCTCACTGTACCCTGTGTTTCACAGTGAATCAGTTGACATCTTATTTATATACAATGACACCAATTTAGGCTCCAAAACGGGAGCATTTTAGCAAAGATGAAAGTTTCTTAAACGGTTCATTGTAGTATTGATATTATTTTTTTGTTCTATATTTTGAGCATATTTGCCTATAAAATATATATATGTGGCCCTCTGTTGCTAAAGTTGGTACTTATTAGGGACCTTTAGCGAACCTGACGTAGCTCATAAAAATTAATGCAGAGGTAACATAAGTTATCCTATGTCTTCAGCACTGCTACATCTGCGTTTATTGAGCTTTTCGTGGTTGCTAAAGGTCCCTGTCGCAAACCCAACGTTATGCGCTGTGTCTGTGTTCATAAGCTACGTCAGATTTCCTAAAGATCCCTATGACAAAAAGTACTGAGATTTGATCCAAGAATTTTAATTAGCATGGCTAACATGCGTTGCGAAGGTTCCCAGGTGGTCTAGTGGTTAGGATTCCGCGCTTTCACCGCGGCGGCCGGGGTTCGATTCCCCGTTTGGGAAGGCACATTTTTCATTTGAAAAATCACTCTGTGAAAGCCAAAACATTATTTCAACCTCCCCCATATTACGGTATACCGCTATATCCCTGTTCGGTCCGTATGGGCCCTGTGCAGGGGCGGACCCAGGAATTTGAAAAGGGGGGGGGGGTCCACCAAACACCAAAGTACCGAAAAGTGACGCGCCGCGACTCACGGCATATCAAATTATCATTAAAAAAGTTTAAATATTTTTCCAAAAGGGGGGGGGGTCCTGACCCCCAGAACCCCCCCTCTGGATCCGCCCCTGCCTGTGGACCTGCTGACCAGCCTTCGGTTGTGTTCGTTTTAAAACTATATCATCATCATCACTGTACTCTCTTTCCCAAATCCTTCCAGAATGTATGATGGTAGTTTTACTGTATTTTACCATCAGATCTTCTAGTTCCATTTCCTGTTCCTGTCCACTGGTTCCAGGCTGCCAGTAGGGGTTGCCCAGACCCAGCAAAATCCCAAGTTCAAGGTCATTTGGCTGTTACCAGAGCCTTCCTTCGGAAGGATTTGGGAACGAGAGTAGGTGGTATTACTGCTGCACTTACAATCTGAGTAAGGATGATTACCCTGATAAACAATTGGATGATAGTCCCATTTAAACCTTTCGTACCCTAGACCTATCATATAATATTATGTTCTTTTCTCTCGCCAAAAGAATAATAGTGGCTAATTACAAGTGTGATGTACAGTGAAACTTCGTTATAAGGAACTCTGATATAAGGAGACCTTGCTTATAAGGAGAAGGATGTGAATAATGATGTCCGACTACGGCAAGAAGATGGAGATAGCCAGAGGGCTGTCTTGATGAGAATTATTTTCATCTTTACCCCCTGGGTCAGACCCGACCCCGTCAACTCCTTAGATAAACATACTCAGTACTCACCCCCCACCCTCCCCCGTTCTCGTCGGCGGCGCGCGCCGCAGAGACGGACGGCGACTTCCGACCTCTAGGGGCGCCCTAGGTGTCGGCCCCTGCCACCAGGGGGCTCTCATTAGGCCCGACCCTGGGGGCACCCGGCGTCCGGCGGAACCGGCCGCCGCACGGGGTCGGCTTTTGTCCGGCCAGGTAGAATCGGGCGCGCCGGCGGAGATAGGGAAATGCAAGGGATGGGGAGAGGGGGTGGGGGTCAGGGAGGGGTCCAGGGGTAAGGGTTGGGGGAGGGGGCAGGGGTGGCTTCCTCCAGAGGCTGAAAACAGGCGCCGCAGGGGGTGACCGGAGGCCACGTGATCGGTGAGCGATAATAGAGCGCTCAGGGTCGTTAAGCCGCTAGATGGCGTGGCGACCCCCTGCGGAGATGGTGCCCCCGGTGCCTCCAGGGTCTGTACGTTCACACCTGGGCAGGTGTGACGGCATGGGTGGTTGGGCGGCACCTGGAGGGGACGTGAATTAAGCTGTCAGATGGGAAGAGAAAGGACGAGAGCTGTTCCTATAACCAGGATACGATGGTGATCCAAAATCCAGAACACAAGGGTCGTCCATTATATAGCCATTACCTCATGGACCTATGATCTATACATCTATGACATCTATGTACATCTATGACCTAGCCACTGTCACCAAAGTACTAACTCATCCATGGATTTCCCCAATATTCTATCCAATAAATTATATTGTATCCCATCCCCGGTCCCTGCACTTGCCATGGTACATGTACAACATGCACCTGCGTTCCCAAAAACACTGGAAAAGGGTCTTTTGTCACTCTCTCCCAATGTCCTAGGATTTGAGAAAAAAAGGGTGCTATTTCCTAAATAAGTCAGTTGATTTTTAAAAAGGGGGATATTTTAAGCTTCACTCCGTGCAATTGAATAAAAGGTCGTCTGTTGGTGTGTGTTGGATGCTGTTTTAACTGACTACTGATCTTCATCCTTCACAGTACAAGTCATGTATTAATTCCTTTTGAATACCAATTTCTCTTGATCATGGAGAAACAAGGCATTGGAAAAGCGTCAGCGGTTTGTTGGAAAAGGGGGTTATTTTTACTTCAAAAAGACAGTGTTTTTCCACAAAAGGGGGTCATTTTCTGTCTGAAAATCTGTGTAAATGGGGGTGCTTTTGAGAAGAGGGAACGCAGGTGATGTACCTTTTCCATGGGGAGTGCAGGGTCCGGGATCCCATCTGTACCATATATATCCTACCGCAGCCTAGCGACTCAACAGCGGGTGAGATCCAACCGGTAATGATCCACAAGGATTTTTAGATGCACGACCCCCAATCTTGCAGGGTATTGGGAGGAAAGCGGCGGGGTCAGATTAGTGAATAAGGTCTACAACGTACAATGCTTCTCCATATAGGTCTGTCGCAATATTATCTACTGGTAGTTTATACTACATCCATCAGTTCTTCATGAATAATTTAATCAGGTTTTTGTCAATGGTAAGTGAACAGGAGGCTCAGTGCGACTATATCCCAGTGTGGAACACAGGCGCGGAAGACACACATACAGTTTAGTCCATGTTCTGCGATAATGTTTCATGTGATGTCATTAACTTACATGTCACACAGTATCACACACATTTTCTCAGTTACATTGTATATACCTTTCTTAGAATTGACATTTATTAAACCGACATGCGACACAGCACCCTAAGTATGACACTAACAGTCGCAAGAACCATAAATAATGTGTGTAAAAATACGATCATATATATAGATATCATCGTTAATGTAATATTACATGTACATATGGCCCGTCTGTCCATGTAACCACATGTAAAATATACATAATTCAATAGATAATCTATAGAATAACCAAGGAACTAAGGTCTACATGTAGTGGATCCCATGTAATAATAGCACAGAAGCGGAGACGCGGCTACTAAGGCAGGAGACAGGGGAAGTGTTGGGGGTTGTCGTCGCAGCAGTGGTGGCGAGCACTGACATGGCAGGGCGCCTGTTCTGACCGCGTCCCCCCGCGCCCGCCCCGTGTCCGGCAAGTGTCGGCCTCCCCGGACAATACGGCATTGTTGTGATCCGCGTCGCCGCACTCCCTGACCGCCCGACAATGGTCGACACGGAACGCGCATTAGGGACGCGCGGCTTCACGGGGCGCGTCGCCACGACCTCCTCAGCTGCGGACGTTAGGCACTGGAGCTGGGAATGAGGACAGGGCATTGAAGAATGAGGACACGCGGAGGATGGGTAGAGATTGGGAGCCTGCATGGAGGGTGTTCTTGAGCGGTTGGCTATTTACAGATAGATAGGTGAATAAAACCCTGGAATAAAGTTGAGCAGACATGGATAGCACTATGAGATCATAATTATGGACGACTTTCGTTCAGAATAAATTATATGGAAGAAGTAGCAATAATTGTAGCAGTGTAAGGGTCAAGTTAGAGCTAGATACCGTAGTGGCTTGAATAAACGCAGGGGTATCAAAAATAAGCGCAGGCCTTGGATAAGCCCATGGTCAGTACCGTCACATCACCCCCCCCACAGCTGACACACCACCCTCGCACAGCTGACACCCCCCCCCCCCCCCACACACACACACCATAGTTGGCACCTGCACCTCCCACAACTACCACATCACCCTCCCACAGCTGTATCACCCTCCCACAGCTAACCCATCACCCTCCCACAGCTGGCACATGAGTCTCCCACAATTGACACATTACCCTCCCATAGCTTGATTCCGATTGTTGGCTATGTTTGAAAGACATTATTGATTAATGAAATATGAGCCAAATAAAAATATTTTCAAACTCAAACTCAAACTCATCGCCCAGGTTCGGTCCGTATGAGCCCTGTGGACCTGCTGACCAGCCTTCGGCTGTGTTGGTTTTAAAACTATATCATCATACCACATCACCCTCCCACAGTTGCCACATTACCCTCTCACAGCTGATACATCATGCTCGCACAGCTGACCCCCCCCCCCCCCCCCACTACAGTTGGCACCTGAACCTCCCACAACTACCACATCACCCCCCCCCCTCCCACAGCTGTATCACCCTCCCACAGCTGACACATCACCCTCCCACAGTTACCACATCACCCTGCCACAGCTGACCAGAGGAAGCAGACAAGTAAAGGATTATAATTGTACGAATTATGTTGATGGATATTTGATCAGGGGATCTATATGCATGTGTATAGCGGATACTATGGTAAATGTATATGACCCGAATTGTAGGGTACATGAGGATGTGACTCACATTGATCACAAAACAGATAGACAATAACCCCTTTCTCTTATCATAGCCACACATATACTATAGATAGTGTCCCATGCAGGTAAACGTCTACAGCTATATCGCCCTCCTGGGTGTGCCTTACCCAGTTCCTCCAGTGCCTTAGTCAGGTCGCTGCACATCGCCTGCTGCCGCCGCACCAGTCAACTCACCCCCCCACCCCCACCCACCCACCCATCACCCACTCACCCTGGAGGATCAATACTGTCCCCGTCCAGGGATTATACGACCCGGACTGTGCTAATGTGACCGTCTTTGTCCTCCTGGCCCTCTTAGGCGTTAAAGCCACACGCATTTCCCCCAGTGTTAGATAAGGAAAATGGAAAATTACCAATCAATTATTATTGACTACGGAAGGGCTTGTGTGGCATTGTTGACTCTGCATTGGGATTTAATATCCCTAGTTGTGAGACCGTATATATGTGATTATATAGTTGACGATGAGGTAATGAAAGACATTCATTATAGAAAATACAATTTCATTGGCCCCGTTTTTACCCTTGTGATGCTTTTTGTGTAAATAGTTGGGGACCAAGCTGAAGATTTATTGATTTTATAGTCTTGTTGGAAGGCCTGCTACTATAGATCGGCCCTCGTTCTCTACAGCTCGCCAATGGAAATACAATAATCATATTATTGGAGAATGGTGTGCCATATAAAGGAAGCAATGGCCATAGCGGCCCCATGAATGCCCCACTTTACTGCCTTCCGTTCACTTCCTGCCAAGAGGCTGGTCTCTGCCTACTACCACCCTACCCCCCCCCCCCCGCCTCGCCCCCTACACATCCAGCAGCTCCTAGCATTGTCCATAATAAAAGAATATTTTAGGAATATAGAAATGGTTATCGTTTGGTCATTGTTGAACTCCTTGGAAAAGAGTAAATTTTTAGAGAACAGGATTGTGTTTGGGGTAAAGGGTATACGTATCATGTGTATTCGAAAAAAAAAGGAATGCAAAGTAAACGATGCAAAAGCATGTCCATTGACAATGTATGTAAATTAAGATAGTACATGTAGCAGTTGGTTGATGACTAGATTGTTGTTTGTATTCATCCTTAAATCCGGATTCTATGCATATAATGGACAAGATTTTTCGTCGTCAAACAACGGTTGTCAGAACACCCACAATGGCACTGAAGGCATCCCGATTTCATAAAATTGATGTGAAATGTTTAGCAGTAATTATGTTTGCCAATGATATATGTCAATTCTATTGATTTTGCCACATAGAAGACCCTACGATTTTATTCATTTTAACCTAATAATGACGACCTTACAGGCTTTGGTTTCCGTGTGTGTATCGATTTAATAGGGAAGTCTGGTGGTAAAATCAGGAAACGGAAATTACAATCAATTCCAGTGGAATTCTGGATTTATTTTTTCTTGATGAGAAGCCAAAGTTATACATTTGTATAATGTGTACTAATATTATAGATGTGAGTGGAAGACATACATATTTTGAGACTGAGCTTTCCATCTACATCGTAATTTGTATAACATTACTATATTCACAAACTGGAGCAGCCTGGTGGTCTTTAGACAAGGTATGGGGAGGTTGTTGGCGCTCTCAGAGGTCGGCGCGGCGTATTTATGTGGCTGACGATCGATCGATGCCCTCATGGACGCGCGAGGGGCTGGTGCCGGATGGAGGTGGCGCCCTCATTCCGCGAGCGGTCATTATCCGCACTACGCATGTCTGTAGGTGAGTGCACTGTTAGAAGTTAATGTAGCTGAGCAGTAGAATCGTCTGTAGCTTTGCAATATGTACTACGGTATTGGTGTTCATGGGCAGTGGCACATTCTGCTGGTTTATAATATATTTTTTGGTTTCAGTATTTACAGTGTATTCTCTCTGTATACTGTTAGGTGGGTTGCATAAATGGGACGAGTGGTAAGATCCGCAGAACAAGAGGGATATCACGAGGGTACGAGTATAGTGGTTGAATGCTTAGGACTCAGTGTTAGCCTGTGGTACCCCCCCCCCCCCTAACCGTGGGTATAGCACCGGGAAGGTTTCAGGAGGGAGGTGAGGGGGGAGTAGTACAGCTCCAGCCTCCTTCTCAACCCTGTTCACGGCCTCCACTTCCGGTCTGGCGCCCCAACAATAGTCGGGTCACGTGGCAGTGCTGGCCCTATCGCGGCAGGGTCGGACACGACGCGATTAGCCTGCGCGATCTCTCCCGCTTTCTCGGGAGATCTCGTCCTTCGCGAGAAGACACACTGCACCGCGGCGCGGCCGTATTTACCGACGTTTTTCAGGCCCGACAGCGCCGCTCGATCCTGGGCAGGGCGGGGCGGAAGAGGGTCGGCGGCGGAGCGGGAGGCAGGCTGGGAGCATGACGGAAATTACAAAGATATTTGCCGACGATCTATTAGCGTCTTATCGCACGTCGCACGGAGCGGCGACGCGGCCCTAATCGCTGACAGTCATCGCTGACGCTAAATAAGTTTACAAATTTATTTTAATAAATCCCCGGCCCCTCGTCGCCATCAATAACGTGTCGGCCGGGCGTGCCGTTTAATTTGCATTCAGAGTGCGCCGAGCCGCTAAGCCGCCGCGATATAATAGCCGATAGCGGCGCCGCACCGCCCCTCATAATCAATTGTTTAATTTGGGCAGCACCACATCGTGAGTCCATGCTGCACCCCTCAGCCCTCCACATCAGTCCCCCCCCCCCCCAAGCCCCCACAAACACACACACAATCCGTTCAACACACACACACACAGAAATTACCACTATACTCAGATGTGAACAGAAAATGTGCAATGCCATGCATGTTGTTTGGAACTGAGGTGTGTTTGCTATATATATTTCTGCTCTAATCATAGTACATATGTGTAGGTGGCTAAATAGAACTGGTTTATAGAAGATTAATGCAGACATGGCCGGGTGCCGTCCGACCAGTGGCCGCTGCAGAATTAACTTGTTGCTGTTTGCGTTTACAACTGTCCGGGTCCATGTAGAGATCCAACGGTGGCCACGGTTGGGCAGGAGGGTGCACATGGTGCAGGCAATGGGAGTTTTGGTGCAGACAGTCAGCGGTTGGTGCAGGCAGTCACAGGTTGGTGCAGGCAATGGGAGTGTGGTGCAGACAGTCGGAGGTTGGTGCGGACAGTGGGAGTTTGGTGCAGACAGTGGGTGGCTGATGCAGACAGTGGGAGGGTGGTGCAGGCAGTGGTGCCATATGGGTGGTGCATACGGTGAGAGGATGTGTAGACAGTGTGTGGGTGGTGCAGACAGTGGGAGGTCGTGGCAGCCAGTAGGAGGGTGATGCAGTGGGTGGGAAGGTGGTGGTGATATGGGGTGGTTAGTGCAGACAGTGGGAGTGTGGTGAAAATATTGTGTGGGTGGTGGAGACAGTGGGTGGGTGGTGCAGACACCCGGTGCAGACAGTGGCAGTGTGGTGAAAATATTGTGTGGGTGGTGGAGACAGTGGGTGGGTGGTGCAGACACCCGGTGCAGACAGTGGCAGTGTGGTGAAAATATTGTTTGTGTGGTGGAGACAGTGGGTGGGTGGTGCAGTGGAGTATGGTGCAGGCAGTCAGAGGGTGGTGCAGGTAGTGGGAGGTCGATGTAGACAGTGGGTAGGTGGTGCAGTGAATGGGTGATGGTGCCTTGAGTGGGACTGTGGTACACTGTGGTGCAAACAGTGCGTGGATGGACAATGGATGGATGGTGCAGACAGTGCAAGGGTGGGTGATGCAGATATTGAGACTAGTGTCAGCTTTCCAAATGCATGGTTCGACCTTGGATGCACGTTTGGTGGGTCCCTGCCTACACATTGGTTGGCAGGTGACGGACAAATATAACAAGATAGTCACAATGGTACACATTAACAGTGGCGGATTTAGAGGGGGGCGCGGGGGCGCGCGCCCCCTCCTTTTTGCCTGTAGTTAAGAGTTTAATTGTCTTTTTTTAGACCGCAATTTTGGCCTAAAATAGGGGGTGGGTCCCCTCCTTTTGCCTAGATAAGGGGGCGCTCCCTCCTTTTCCAAATCCTGGATCCGCCACTGATTAAACCAGCCTTATCAGAAAGTGCTATGTACAAACAAATAACAACCAGAGAAGCTGTAAATTGGTCAGCACCCAATGAAGTGGGTGGCAGGATAGCCAAATAGCAGCATTCTGGACTAAAGGCCAGAATGTGGAGGAGCTAGTGGCGAGCCTGCCCATGCAGTGATGGGAGGTAGGAGCCTGACCATGCAGTGATGGAAGGTGGGGGCCGCTCCAGTCCGGCCCCAGTCCGCAGGTCGATTTCACGGCGGTCAGATTGGGTGCAGCTGGTCAGCTGGGCGCGGCCCAACGAATATATTAACTGGTCAATTTCACCGCCGCATCGCAGAGTGGAAATAAAACGGGTTCGATTTGGTGTCGGTCACCGGCGTGCAAAGGGGGTCGGCGTGGACGCACGTGGGGACGTTCATGTTTATCCCTTTAAGAGTCGCAACGTGATTTAATATGTTATGCCCTTTGTCGGCATGATGCATGATTGTAGCTCTGGTGAGACAACTCTTCAGGGTTGCATTCGTGCATCATGCCGACCTTTGGAGGTATTATCGATCGGTGGGGTCGGCATGATGCTTGAATGTAGTCCTGTACTGCGTTCATGAATCATGACATTAAAGGGCATACTGGAATAAAGCACTATGTGGTCATAAAAGGGTTATGGGTAGCAATGGTGGAAGGGGATGGGGGGTCACTTGTAGGGGTGGTCAGTGACCAATACTGACCAGGGGTCAAGGCGCTGCACTGACCAGGTTTATACATGCATGCATGGGGGTGGACAAAAGGGAAACGCCATAAACGTCTGTATAGACCAAGGTGGCGTATGTGGTTACATGTTTGAAATATTTGAGTGAATTAATCAGGTCTGTGTTTGCTCAGGAAATGGAATAAATAAAAGCGAGCCGCAGTGGAACTCCAATGTTATCTTACCGGTGTAATGGTATTAGATAACGATATCCATGGCCGTGTTTGCCTGCACCTCTGCTAATGCCTATTTATATATCCATTAATAACAATACCAAGAATGCCACGTTTATATGTATGATTATGGCGCACAGAAGTGAATGAGGTATTGGAACTTGAATATTTACCTGTTATGAATTTTGCATATGAAAATCGTTGATTGCATGCCTAGACCGCCGTCTTGTATTACATTATCATACATAGTTTTATTCATCTATTCCCTAGTTGTGTTGTCGATGGTGTCTCTTTTACGACAAGCAGCAACGGTTATATAAACGAGAGACCATAGAAATCTCATTATAGGGCCAGACCATATACAGAGAGAGAGAGACAGAGAGACAGAGAGACAGAGAGGCAGAGAGACAGAGGGAGAGACAGAGACAGAGATACAGAGAGTCAGAGAGACAGAGATTACTATATTCTGTAGGCCGAAAGATCCATACTCTAAGAAGAAATTCAACTTCTTCTAATGGTTATTACTTACGTAAACTATATGCACGTTATGAGAAGTTGCCTTCACCTTTCTGCAATCAGGGTGGTCCGTTATCTATCTCACCAGTTGAAAGCTTTAGCCGGAGGGGTTAGGAGCCGCCCACCAGAACATGCCCCAACTCTACTCTCAAAGTCGTCCCTCAAAACGGTTTCTCTTCGCCTGAAAATAAAATAAAAACATGACTCATAATTCACACAGTGTTGACAACAGGGAGGTTACCTTGGGTTAGAGACGCGCCGACAGCAGTCCCTTCAAAGGACTGCTGGTGACATCCATCCATGACTGGGAAATACACTCGTGAAAAGTCGTCTGCTTAAGATATGATGTAAATAAGTGTTTTAATATTTGTTGGTTGAACTTAAGGAAATATCGCTTAAAGAGAATGTTATTGATGTGTATCAAGTGACGGCTACCCGTTGAGCAAGGAAATAATTTAAATATCGTCTGCTTTTGAAGAAATAGAATTAAAAATTAGTTCTAAAAATATAATTTATGGAAACGTTGTACAACCAACGTCTAGTATATGTTGCATATCTCCAGAATGACATGATTATTATGTAGGAATTAGAGAGATATTGTGACTGGCTAAAGAGATATATGTTATGGAATGCTGCGACATCAATTAGATTTTATTTTTTTAATCAGATATACTTTTAAAAGCCGACACAGTCGAAGCCTGGTCAGCATTGGACATAAAACGTATTTCACACCCTACACATAGCCTCCCACCCACTACGACAAACACGGAAAATGGGTCGTGTTTTTTTTTCGAGGAATCGTTGATCCGCAGGATA
The DNA here is from genome assembly GCA_947462335.1 of Harmothoe impar. Taxonomy (NCBI): domain Eukaryota; kingdom Metazoa; phylum Annelida; class Polychaeta; order Phyllodocida; family Polynoidae; genus Harmothoe; species Harmothoe impar. The sequence goes on from OX381712.1 coordinate 35,291,008, forward strand.
TATCCTGAAATGAGGAAAATTATAAAAGTGGAGTCTCTATTCAGGCACATGAGAATATATGTGACCCATCTAGGTGGGATTTTTAGCTCTGGTTTTGGCCACCAGGAGGCACCATAAGTTGCAAAAGAGTGTTAAATACATGAAAAAAGTTCTAAAACCATTTCTTTATGTAGAATGGAATGATCTTCATGAAATAATTCCATCTTTGATGCATACATTCTATATTTGGAATGCAAAAAGAACATTCTTGTGAAGAATTAGCACCTATGATACTTTCTGGTTGCCAAGGAAACCATCCAATAAGCCTAAATTGGAGGTAATAATCCGGATTTCTTGAAGAATCCCATCAGGTACCTAAAACCGAAAATGAAATGCAAAAATTCCTTCTAGAACCAAATTTAGACTAATGAATCCAATTTTATTTGTTTATTTTTGAATAAAACCAATTTTTCATAATTATCATCATTTACTATGAGACACAATGCACTTAGAGCTTATTTCCATTTTCAATTAGTGATATGTACTAATGTTTGAAAAGCAATTCCCACAAAACTACCAGGATTCATTTAGCTCATGATATCTCACTTTAAAGATTATGACACCAATTTTAATTACTATTTTCCCCCTGGAGGGGTCTTTTTCCTCACCTGGTCACATAATTTCTTAGTGGAATGGCAAAATGTCTGTTTCTAGGGAAAATCGGCAATTTGTTACATATACCTAAATATTTCTGGTGAGGATAATCGTATGTCCCTTATCAAATTTAAGTTACCGATAACCATGTGGCCATCATGTGTTGCTTATGCGAAACGAAAACGTTGAAAACGGACATGGGTTGAAAAAGTAGGCTCCACTGGGAATCGAACCCAGGATCTCCTGTTTACTAGACAGGCGCTTTGCCAACTAAGCCATAGAGCCGTGAGTACCGAGGGTATTTAGGAATCAAGAGAACAAACTGGTTTGTGCATGCCATGGGATTATACTAGAATGAAAAGGGAATTTAAATAAATACGCCTCTCGAATACACAGACTGATACATGTATGAATCATGTACATGCATTCCTGGTATATATGATAAGGTTTGTGAAGGGCTGCCTATGAATGTGCTACCGTTTTAATAATGCAGCATCAGTATCATAAAGGTGAATGGCCATTCCTTTTGATCAGTATACATGTACAGCTATCTGTGACATCTGTCTCTACCCCTGCTATATACCATGGCTAATCACCTCCATACGCACACATGAATATTGCTGATCCCCTACCTCATTAACCACCCACACCTTTGAACCCACCGCCCCATACTGTATCCATATCTATTAACCCAGGAGGCGGGGAGGACGGGGTGTCCTTAGTGGGCCCGGCGCCCTGGAGGAGTCGGACACGGGAGCACCGCGGCCCGGCCGTGCTCCAGACGTATAGGTGATCCAGGATCAAAGCCGGCCGCCCGTAACCATGGAGACTGACCCTGGAGGTGGTCTCCTCCAGGGCTGTCAGCTGCAATCATAGCGGGGCAGGGCTTATAACGAGGGCTGTTGACATGGGGAGGTATAGTGGGGAGAGGGGTAGGGGGTAGGTGTAGAACTGGATGTAGGCATTTACTGCACTATATATATATGTGGGTGGTGGGTGGGCAGATATATATTCCATCTATAAGTGGGGGATATTTGTTGAAGAAGGAAAACTATGAAAACAGAGCTTGATTCCATGCCCACCCTCCATACCTGTCAGATATATGTCTGAGAAGTAGAAATGGAGAAAGGAAAGACTCCAATCTCATATGTTAACTTGTATAGGGTTTTCACTTCTCTGTGGATAACAATGCATCCACAATGTGAAGTATATCCAATGAAAACATATTTTAGTAAATCTGTATTGCTGGATGCTCTATGAGGGTATCTGTCTGGGTGCTCTATAATTGGTGGGATACGTGGGTGCAGAGGGATATAGGCGTGGGGTATACACAGGTGACGGGGTGTCATAGTTACTGCTGGATTGGATTTGCTATGGGATGGGGTATGTGCATGGGTGCACATGTACATGTACCAATGAATGCTCTCTATATAGGGTTGGTAATGTGTGGGTGTAGATGGGGTGAGATATACAGGGGATGGCAGGGTGTCACAGTTACTGCTGGATGCTCTATAGTGTGGGGTGTGTGGGCGTATATGGGGTAAGGGAGTGGTCATTTTTTAACAACAGGGGGAGGTTGGTGGATTTGGGGGGGACCAAAAAAAGGTGGACCCCGCACGCTACTGTAGCTCAAAGGGGTCGGCCACGCTCAATTTCAACTTGGGGTGGGGGGGGCAAAAAAAAGTCGACCCCTCCCATGGGGGGGACCAAAGTTTTTTGACCCGCTCGTGCGAAGATCGACCACCCCCACCCCCCGTTGTTAAAAAGTGACCACTCCCTAAGGTATACAGGGGGTGACAGGGTGTCACAGTTACTGCTGGATGCTCTATAGTGTGGGGTGTATGGGTGTAGATGGGGTGGGGTATACAGGGGGTGACAGGGTGTCACAGTTACTGCTGGATGCTCTATAGTGTGGGGTGTGTGGGTGTAGATGGGGTGGGGTATACAGGGGGTGACAGGGTGTCACAGTAACTGCTGGATGTTCTATAGTGTGGGGTGTATGGGTGTAGATGGGGTGGGGTATACAGGGGGTGACAGGGTGTCACAGTTACTGCTGGATGCTCTATAGTGTGGGGTGTATGGGTGTAGATGGGGTGGGGTATACAGGGGGTGACAGGGTGTCACAGTTACTGCTGGATGCTCTATAGTGTGGGGTGTGTGGGTGTAGATGGGGTGGGGTATACAGGGGGTGACAGGGTGTCACAGTAACTGCTGGATGTTCTATAGTGTGGGGTGTGTGGGTGTAGATGGGGTGGGGTATACAGGGGGTGACAGGGTGTCACAGTAACTGCTGGATGTTCTATAGTGTGGGGTGTATGGGTGTAGATGGGGTGGGGTATACAGGGGGTGACAGGGTGTTTTTCCGGTGTCTCACCATGTGCCTTCCGTGTCTGACAACCTTCACCAGCATTCCCACCCTGGAGCAAGCCTCATGTTATATTTACACTGTGTATGGCGTGTATATAACAAGGCACATATACTCCAGGGTGTGAGCAGACTACATTAACTGCTGATGATAGACCTGTTTCTATGTTTACACACAAGGTGTTCAATGCATACCATTTTAACTTCTTTCTTCTTCTTTTCCAGATGGTGCTGTTTATAATCATCAATTGAATGAATAGATTAATATTATTATGCTATCATATAATCATATTTTCATGCAGTCAAATAGTTCGTTGGTCCTTAGAAGAAATGGGCAGAAAGTTGCATACAAATCTAGTTATATTGCATCTACTGTGATATAGAGCTATATGGTATATAGGGCAATATGGATTTCAGAAAACCTCCATATAACCCCCAATGCTATTCTCTGTCCACCCATGGTCAGTGGCTTCCTTTTCTGTGCTGACATGTAAACAAAACGGTCGGCGGTCAATTTGGACGTCCACCCTGATTAACCAGCCTTCAATAGGCGCACATGCGTTCCACTGTCGGCGCATGCGTGCCGACAACCACTCCATTGTTTTAGGGGACAAGAGGAGGTGTGGCCAGCACGGGGAAATTGAGGTAAGGGCGGAGGTAGGGGTTGAGACTGAGAGAATCGTTCTGGAAAAGGAGGGGGTGGTTGGGAGGGGAGGGGGTGGTGGGAGGGGCTCTATAGTGACCTCATGCACCTCGGTCTCCATCCCCGACCCCGCACACGCGCCAACGCTGTCGCCGACCGAACGAGTGTCGATTTCCGGGGTCGCCGGCTGAAATGAACACGCGCTGGGAAGGGGTGGGAGGGGGGCGATAATGGAGGAGGGAGGGGGATGTAGGGGGCGCTGTGAGCTGCTCGCGAGCGGCTCGGCGACACGCTAACGACTCGGCTCCCAATCATGTTCATTTCCATTGCGCTCCTCAATTTGACCCATTGTCTCTAAATTCACGCTGATGATAGGGTGTGGAGGCGGCAGGCCGCGACCCAGGAGCAATTGCGGTCAGCTCGCCTCTCCGCCCCCTCCACACCAGCCACGCTGACCCCTACTGGGGGCGGATCCAACCTCTTGCCGCCAGGGGTGACCCAGTGGCAATTTCTCTGTTCTGCCTTTGTACACAATGATATGGGTCTACACAATACCATACAGAATCTGAGCAGTTCTCACGCCTCCTGTGTTATAAGGTCGTGTATGGTACCAGCACACTGCAAATAGTTGACTCAAAAAAAAACAATTTTCTACTGTTATTTAACAGCGGATTCTAGTGCTCATATTCACTACCTATATTGTAAATAGTGAACTCAAAAATACGTCATTTTATGCTGTAAACCAACAGTAGATTCCACTTCCCAGGTACACCTTAGTTTAATATGTTAAAACTACAGGAGATTCTAATGCTCAGCTACATTTACTTCTAACAGTGTATTATCAGTACAGCCTGGTGTAGTGGTGATGTGAGACCAGTGGGGAGGTGGCAGTGTGTATCAATATGGACTGGTCAGTCTACTGGTCAGTGCTGGTCAGCGTGGGCTGCAGCCACAGGCAGGGTGGTCAAGCACACCACCTACAGGCTACATCAGGTATAGCTGCCCCTGATGGATCACCCCAGCCTCTAAAACACTGGTGATGATTATGGTGATACTTCAGGTTTTCCTTTAATCAGGTAGCCCGGCACAGGCCCTGGCCCGCCCTAACTGCCCCCGACCCAGGCCCAATCAGTGGTCGCTGTCTATAATAGCCTGAATAATGGCGGCGCCGATGACCGCCCATCAGCAGGCACTGCCGCCCGTCGCCATCTACTTGCCGCATGCCGCTTGCCATTCACCACAGGGCTGCCCATCGCTGTACATTACCCCCCTCATAATCGCCGACCATCCTTCATTTGCCAAGTCCCTATACAATGTCGCCTGGGTACTGTACAGAAGGGGGACTTATACATTTCAACCAGGCTCTATGTACCTGGTGCTTATAAATGCAGGGCCAGCGCTTATTCAAGACTTAGTTTATAGTACATTTATCGATTCCAATATTATTTAACCCCCAGCGCTTATTCATACTATGGTATAGTTCCCGCATCAGTTGCCATGGATGTTGCTTAACCTTATAAATTGTGCCCATAGTTGGCAACTGCTGTCTGGGACCTCCCACCAACCACTGCTACCCACTCTCTGCCCTCTCACTCAACCCACGACCTCCCACCAACCACTGCTACCCACTCTTTGCCCTCTCACTCAACCCTCAACCTCCCACCACCCACTGCCACCCACTCTTTGCCATCTCCCTCAAGTCCATGACCTCCCACCAACCACTGCCACACCCGTGTTGCCCTCTCGCCCAAGTCTACGGCCTCCCACCAACCACTATCACCCACTCTTTGCCCTCTCACTCAACCCACGACCTCCCACCAACCACTGCTAACCCCTCTCTGCCCTCTCACTCAACCCACGACCTCCCACCAACCACTGCTACCCACTCTTTGCCCTCTCACTCAACCCTCAACCTCCCACCACCCACTGCCACCCACTCTTTGCCATCTCCCTCAAGTCCATGACCTCCCACCAACCACTGCCACACCCGTGTTGCCCTCTCGCCCAAGTCTACGGCCTCCCACCAACCACTATCACCCACTCCCTGCCCTCTTCCTCAAGTCCATGACCTCCCACCAACCATTGCCACCAGCTATTTGCCCTCTCACTCAAATCCACTACTGTAAACATAGATATTTTCGCACTGTTCATATTTCCGCGGATTTCACGGATTTTAATATTATGTGCAGAGTGAATATTTATCCTATATAGCCATATAGCAACCACATTGTGAAATTCGCGAATTTAGATACACACAAAATTGTACTTTATAGCAAATTCACTAGTGAAAATATGTACGTTTACAGTATCCCCCACCAACCACTGCAACCAACACTTTGCCCTTTCCCCTACGTCCATGACCTCCTACCAACCACTGCCACCCATTCCATACCCTCTCTCTCAAGTCCATGACCTCCCACCAACCACTGCCACACACCCTTTGCCCTCACTCTCAAGTCAGTGTCTTCTTTTCCGCCCAGCGGTGGCGCGGCCTTGGCGGCGGTCGACACCACAGCTTTATTAGGCCTCAATTCCCAGCCGCCTGGCCCGCAGGCTTAACCCCCAATCATATTTCTCTTTAATATGGGCGGCCACGCTTGACCCCGCCGTCGCTTCCCGTCGCCTGTCGTATAAGGAGGAACGCAGAGCTGGGAGGGAGCAGCCTGTTTTGCAAAGTAGGAGCGTGGAGAGGTGAAAGGAAGCAGGCTGTTCTAACATGGGGTAGGGGGAAGTGCATGCATGCATTGCACAGCATACCCCCCTCCTCCTCCTCCACCCATGCACCTCTCTTATGAATTGAAAATGTAATTTTCCCAAAGGGTTTTCAAAAATCTATACCCGCAGCATGGGCATGCTTGGGAAAGGAGGACCACAAGGAAGTAACCCTGATGATGAATGGCCGTGGGGGAAGGGGGATGAGAGGGACTGCATGGAGGCATGTATGGTGGGAGTGAACCTTGGGGTGGAGGTAGGGGGAGGGCAGGGGGCATGCAGCGGTGGTGGCGGCGAAATTCGAATCACCAATTCATTGATTGGATTATTCCGCATGATTTGCGGAGGGTGCTTCGTCCTGCATGGAAAGAACCTCAGCGAAGATTTATAGTCAGCGTTTTTGTTGTTTTTTTCTTTGGGGGAGGTGGGTGGGTGGGGGGGGGGGGTAAAAATTCCAAATGTGCCTTTCAAACATTTCTTTATACTCCTCCCACTTCATAGTTTCCTGGAGCCCCACTCATGCACTCCACTCCTCTCCAACCTCTTGTAATTTCCAATGGCGGTGGTTAATTTGTTGAAGACCTTGTTTAGCCTAATGAGACACCGCCGTCGGTGGCCGATTAGAAGGCCGACGTCGCGCGTTGACCCTTCGTCGCCGCCCGCTCCCCCGACGCTTCCGGTCCAACGCTCTGTGATCCCGCTACGATTCATCTTCTCGCGAGACTTTCTTGTCGGGGCAAATGAAAGAGCGGGTCGCGGCGCGGATCGACGCGGGACTCTCTCTAAATAAACCCCTCTGTCCGGTTGCGGCGACAAGCCCTCATTAGGTGCGTTTTTAGACCAAAAACAACGCTCAATCTGCCTTCAACCCCCCCCCTCTCCCCCACCTCCCCATGCCCATTCCCCTGCTCTGCTCTCCTTCATCCTTCCTTCCTGCCACATAGAGACCTGCAAGACCCTTGCAACGGTTGTTGCTCCAGTATAGGGAACGTTCACAAATTACATCACCAATTTTGGATCCATGGGCATTTTTCAAGACCATGCCCAACCCATTTATGAATACTATAATGGGCAAATTGTCTCTGGCTTACTGTCACGGTGATTTGGAGACTAAAACGATAGCATCAGTGTACTTTGTGTAACAATTCGGGCCTTGTATATATCGAGATTGTTGACATGAGCCGCATGCAGCACTGACAATGCTTTCTGCCAACCCTTTAATGACTGAACTTTAATGTGATACCATTTTGTCGTCATGATGCAGTGCTCGTCAGGGCTGCATTCATGCATCATACCGTCCCTTCGAGCTATGTATGAGCCCCATACACTGTAAAAACAGTGTTTAACTTTAAACACCAAAAAAGCTAAACATGTTTAATCTGTACGCACTTAAGACATCTAAACAGACTTTATGTATGTTAAACACATAATTTCTAAATGCCTAAACACCGAAGACATACATGTGTTTAGATATTTAGAAAGTAAACGCTTATGCAGATGGGTGTTTACTATTTAAACATACGTTTTCTTTGTGTTTAGCCTTTAAACATTATGTTAACTGCCTGTTCAGCATTTAAACAGTGAGGTGTTTAGATACCAAATAGTGCATGGAACATTTTTTCTCTAGTATGCCAATCATTTTGCTATCATTATTCCGATTATCTTAGCAGCTTTTTATAACCTATTGAAATGCAATTCTAATACTTATGATCCAAACATAAGCGTGGCTTTTTCTCTAAAGTTCAGAAAATCTGCAGAAATGAGTATTCCAATTACAAGCAAAGTCAGAACCAGAAACGTGGTGATTAATGGAGTGTGATCCCCTGCCTATATTTGGGGCACAGTTTATAAACAAGGAAATATAGTGTTTTGCCTAAAACTGGATCATGGCTGTGTCTGTTTGTCGTAATTGTTATACTTGTTAAAACACTTAACATATACATTGTAACCATGTTAAATACTTTATCAGTTTAGACTTAAACACATTTAATCTAAACATCTAAACACTAGACCTAAACATGTTTAAGTGTTTAGATATTAAACACAATTTTATTCCACCAGGTGGTAGCTAAGTAGATGGATTGACTTTCCCCACCCATTTCTAAGCTGATCCTTGAATAAACAAACAAAGAATCATATCATTTGAGTGATTCAAATATGGGAACATATGGCTATTATTGTGCAAAAAGGAGGTCTATGATTTGGGGTTTAGACTAATAGAAATAATGTGCAGAAAAGCTGTAACCACTGGGGACACCTGTTCTATGGGACATAAGAAAATATATAGCAATGTTCCCTCTATCATTCTGTTGTACACATTTCCCAGTTACTTAGTATGGATGCTATGTAACATATGTGAAGACACTCTATAAAAGTGTTATAAAATACTACTATTTCCAAGCTATCTGAATATAAGATGATAAATTGGACCGATAATATATCCTAATATGCACATTACAATCATTATAAACATCAGCTTCACCTAAACACTATTTAACCAAACACCTACTATATCTAAATGCTATTCATCTAAATGCCTAATAATTCTAAACACTACACATGTAAACACTCTACAGTTCTACACACTATATATCTAAACCCTTTCTTGGTCTAAACTCTATACATGTAAACACCTACTAGATCTAAACACTTTTCACACTAAACATGTTTTATCTAAACATGTTTAGAAATTAAACATGTTTAGATGGAAAAAAGTGTTTAAAAATGTGGGACAAGATGGTGTTTAGAAAAGTGTTTAGCCACTAAACATGCGCATTTACAGCCTAAACACTGTTTTTACAGTGTAGGGTCGGCATAATGCTTGAATGCACTTGAGTCACTCACCAGGCCTGCATTCATGCATTATGTGGCAACAAAGGAGATCATATCAAAGCACTCTGCGGCCCTTAAAGGGCTAATTAACAGCGTGACGAGGACACGGCCGAGATTTGCAGTCATCAGGGCAGCGACAGATTGAGAGGCGTTGGACGCGCAAAAAGACCGCGCCGCGCCGCTTTTGAAATCGATGTCGATTTTAATTAAACCAGCCAGTCATCCGCTTCTCTCACAACTGGCGCGCCTCCCGAACAGTGCTTCCTATTTTGTTGGACAAGAGGAAGTATCAAGTGGGGCCTGGAACCGTTAGTGGCACCAAGCCCCCCCCCCCCCATCACACACAAATTTACAATGGGGATATAATTTGCAACAATTTTGTAGGTGAGGCAATCATTTCCAGACAAGGCGGAAGATTCCACTGCCAGATACAATTAAATAAAATAGCACAATCACCTACAAAATCCTAAAATCAACTTCTGAAATCGCCACAGTGGAAATGCCCTCGTGATCGACAAAGTAGGTAAGAGCTATAAGGAGAATGTATGTATGACGTATCCCTTTGGGATTGGTATTTACCTCATCTCCTTTCTAAATAATGCATAGTGATGATGAACTGAGGTGGTTACTCGTGAGCAGAACATCCTCGGGCACCCAGAGGATTAACACGAAGGTTGAGTTGCTCATTTGATCCTGTGTGTACTCACCCCTACCCCCCCCCCGCCATCCTCCACCCCTCTCCCTACCCCCCCCCCCCCCCCCTCCAACACATCCACATACTGCTTCACCCTGTGAGTAACTCTCGGTCTTCTGGCCCCGGGGTCGACGCCCAAATTACCGACTTCCGGCCCGCCCCGCTGCCACCCGATGAAAAGATGGCGTCGATCGATGGCGCCGACCCCTTATTTAATACGCGTGCACTTTGGCACGAAAATTCTCATCGATGTGTCAACATTTTAGGAGAAGATCACAGTGATTCCCCATTAAGACGGGAAAGGCGGGGGTATGCAGGGTCCTGACACGGTCTGACATTAAAAACAACCTGCTCCCTGTGAGCAGATTAACCTCATGGTGAGCAGCTCGACACTTCAGTAGCTCCCCTAATGCATTTTATGCTTCATTTCCTGCATGTCTCCTTATTATTAAGATTCTTGTGAGTATTTTTTAGAAAAATTAAACAAGTGCCTCGATGTGCTTGACATCTGACATATTTCTATTATCTAGTCACAACCATATCAAAATATACCTATACTCATGTTGTGCATGAATCTTAGGATCATATGAAATAATTCAAGATAGACACACCAATACCTGTAGGACAAAATATAAGGTTCAGTGAAAAAATACCATACATGTATATATAGTATGCAAGGAACTTATGTTGTCATGAAGCTGTTTTCCCTACTCTGGAAATTGAATATTTCTATTAACTTGTGGACCACAGCATCGTCCCTCTCTTGCTGAGTGAGTCAGGCAACATGAAACACGTCTTTCTCTATCGGCCAAATACAATTACAATACATGTATAAGAGGAACTTTCATTTCATTGCCATACAAGACTCAATCGGCAAATTGCATGATGTTCAATATCACTGATACCACTTATGAAACGCCTTGGGAGCTAACTGGTTCTGTACACATAGTGTATCTACATGCCTGAATTCCATAGCGTACTACTGTGTATGCCTAGTGTTCAGTTGTCCCCTGTATAAATACATTGTACATTGGGAAGTATGTCATACATGGCCTGGAGAGACCTTTGTGGTCCTCCACGGTCTGTGCATGCTGGCGTCAAGTCGTTACACCACAACTCTGTGCACATCCAATAAAGGCTCGGCCAATGCAGCACCTAAATAGTGAAACTAGTCTAGAAAGACAATGCTAAGAATGACTTTAGGTTGTGGGAGCTGACTGGTCAGTCATTGAGAAGAATGACCACCCTGAGGGCCCGGCCCAGATCACAGTGCAGCCTCCAGGCTCTGGTCAGGTGACAGAGGTAGGGCTGAGTGACAGGGGATGGCCATGGGGCACCTGGAGGAATACTCTAGCCATCGTGGTCGTCAGCAGAGGTTTAGGCAGGAGGGGGCGGGGCGGAGGAAGAGAGGGAGGGACATATCTAAGGATGAGTCAGCTTGAATCTCATCCCAGGGTCAGGCATATATCGCCAAAACAACCCCTATTTGAGAGCCAATCTGACCCTCACTATAAGCAGAGTCCATTGCCTGACTCTTCTGATATGTATAGGGAGTCTGGCATTGAGCAGTGTAATCTCTCTCGATTCCAGTGTTGCCTGACTATCTCCAATGGCGAGAATTACACAGTGCTGGATCCTTGTTATAGTGATAGTCAGACAACACCGTATCCTAACTCTCGTAGGAAAAGACTCAAGCACTATACAATATAGTTTGAGTCTTGGATATTATATAGTGATGCATTTTCTTCACGTTGTCCCCTGGCCATCATTAATATAATGTCTATGGGAAGCCTTTCAGTGATGGCAGGACGTTAATCAATCAATAGGAACCAACCTTGTCACCTTGCCCATCACCAGCCTCATCACCATAAGGCTCAACTAAGGGAGTCTGGAGATGGTCAGAAGTAAGATTATTTGGTTGTGTTCAGAACATATGTCAGAGGGTTATAGTGACTATTTTCCCTTTAAGACAAAAAGAAGAAAGCATTACTGGTGAATCTGTACTATATGTATACACTTGTACATTGGTATTGTTGTAAAGGGAAACAGAGGGCGGTCCAATTTCATTTTATTGTTTCTAGCAAGGTTAGTTGAGCAACTTTTTCATGTGGCCTTACCCTGGAGGAGATGGTCATTGGCAGCACCTGGAGCCCACCTCCAGGTGGTGCAGCATTGTGAACATACTCTATACAGGGTCCAGGACCAGGTCTGACCACAGGGCTGACACCAAGGTCCTGTCCACAAACACCACCATCACTAGCCTTACCTTGGTCCGCCATTAACCCACTTATAACATACAGAATATCTAACCATTAAACTGGTGTACTGGTGAGCCAGATGTAATAATAACAATTATAGAGAAATGGCAGTCCTGTTTACAATGTACTATAGCAAATGTAATTAGGCCAAATGGTCTATTATGGTTATTCACTCTTGGTGTGTGGAATCATTACTGAGGCGTACCTCCGAGTGATAAACCAATATATTTCTTGATTAAGCAACCCCTCACAATGTGCTTATTAACATTTCCTAATTAATCGTGCTTTGTTCTGGATACAGAGAAACCCGGACTTGGAGATACCTCGGAGCTACTGACTCATCACCATGTTTATTTTCTACCATAAAAAGGTAATTTAAAGCTCTGGGATGATGCTAGAGAAGGTTTCTTGGATGTGCAGATTGGAAAGCTGATGTGAGAAGGGAACCACTTATGTAGGAGTGAATGAGAACAATGGATGGGATAAAGACGAAACCCCATACATAATTTTCCCTCGTTACTCTACTTTTCCTCTTTACTCTAGCACATTAGGATATGGGGGCCGCCATCTTGACTCCGAAATGTATTATGGTTAGTCCCCTGACTCAGGAGCATACATGATGGGTGAATTTATTATCAGTCCTTTTGTTCTAGGTGTGAGAGGAGGGTATTATCTTGCAAGGTAGGGTGTAATCCCAGACTATATCTGGGGTACCAGGATATGCTAGTGCACGCGGTATGGAATTTGTAGCTTTTTGATAGGATGCTGAGGCAAAGCGAAGCCACTTCCAGTGGATATATGTAAGTTCCACCTGAGGTGAGGAGGGTGGAAGAAGGAGAAAAGGGAGGAAGGACAAGACCCCAATCTATGTGTAAGGTGGGACAAGAAGGAATGTCCAAGATATTCACAACAGGCAGACCAATTATTACCGGTAACAACAGAGAAAAGAACAAGGATATCAAGACAGCATCTTCACCTGTAGATATATGTATCATCTGGAAGTGCATTTGCAACAACAAGAGCCAGAGCAGCCCATGCTGAGATACCCTATATGCAGGAGCAAGAACATGGGTGTTAACCCTTATACATTGTACACGGTTCCTGTTGTTGCTACAATGTTACCGCGCAGTGTGGACCCAATAACCCGGAAGTGGTTGGCTTCAGCAGGTCACGCATGCGCTGTGGCTAGTTAACGTGAGAACTGACCACACCTGTTAGAGATCAAAGGGGGATTTGGATCCCAGTCACTACCTCACCTGACCCCCTATCAACCCCCATCAACTCCCGCCCTCTCCTCACACTCAGCCCTCCCCCTCCCTGCACCCTATGTGGCCAAATGACCAGTCGTCGACTCTACACATGCAATGTGGTCGGCTCAGTGGAGGGTGATCACGGATGGAGAGACGGAAGAAGGAGGGCAGTGGACGAGTCGCCGACAATGCGCAATCAGCGCCGTCATGCCACCTGGTGGTCAGGGGGGCAAAATGTCACGTGAATCATGCCCGCGCTTCCGCTTCCGGTCAGATTTTATGGTACGCTCAAAATTAAGCCATTTGCTGTTTGACAGAATAGTTGTGTTTCTGTGCACTGTGAAGACTACTTTTTACTAAGACCACGTTGTTTCATGAAGTAATATGCTGTAATTTGGTTAGAAGGTCCCAAGCTAAATCTTTGTTGCTCACAGGGTTCAAATATTCTTCACTCTGGGATACTACTATGACATTAATTCCAATGTATTTCCCATTCGCTGTATTTTCTCAGTTTATTGATTGTCTAAAATATCAAATAGAGTTGTGGACATTTGGAGCTCTGAAAATAAAATTATATACCAAGTAGCTATAAGAATATCCCAATAATATAACCGTGGATACCAACTTTGTGAGTGGCAATTACCAAGTGGCTGTTCAAAATGCACATAATTACCACATATTGTCGGATTAGGCTCCATACCATGCATGCAGCCCCACCTCTCAAATTCCAATAGTTCCTGACGGCTTATTAAGGTAAGGCAGAGAGGCATAAGGTATGAGGCCAATTAATTGCTGAGGGGGTTGTGGGATCATTACTCTCAGCTCTGTAAGTAAGCCGTCACCTGCAACTGCGCTGCCACCCACAACATCTGTGTCTCCATAGCAACATATTTCACATACCAGACCCAATCTTGTTCCTGGCAGGTTCGCAGCTTGTGGGTTTAATCACTACTCGCAGGGCTGACACGCTGGAACCTCGGCTCGTTTGTTATGGCGAGACACTGAATAAATTGTATTATTATAGCGAAAGTGAGTCAGGCTCGTGGAAAATAATCATTTGTTATGTTGCTGTTCCATAAATCTGGCTTTCTGCCGGATGGAAGATTAATCTGGGAGTTATAAAGAAGCCTGGAGGAGAAATAAGGTTGTGGTAATTGGAAGACATCTGGTGAGTACTTTCAATAACAGAATGGTTGACATTTTTGAAATGGTGTTTTTTTTATATCAAGGATTACAATTTAATGTAAAGTAAAAGTTGCATATTTGCCATCAGATGTAGGCAACATTCCTCAACACTGAGTCCTAGTATGTGAATTCTGATATATCCTACTTTGGACAAGAAAATTGTATTAACTTAATCCTAGCTTCAGCAAAGCTGTAGACGATGCCATGTATTTGCGATACAATTGCATTCTTTTCTAATTTCATGGAATCATATTTGTCACACAAAAGAGTTAACTTTGTGAATGGGTTATATTCATGCATGGACTACAAAGCAATTCCAGTACTAGGCAAACCTCGCCTCTGGCCCTGGTGAGATTATTCTGTTGGGTGAATCATATTCTGTCATGCTCCTTTTTATTGCTGTCCTTTCTTTCCAGGGTATCCCCTGAGTTGGCGTGGTCATAATAACCAGGAAACACTAGGAGGTGACCAAGGTGAGATGGGCAGACTTTGGGGGTGGGGTTGAAGCATTTACCCTGGCAACCTTTTTACCCCTGAACTCAAGGCCTGACTCCAGGGTCGGGTCGGAGGGCGCGGCTGGGGTGTGGATAAGGCGCGGTGAGAGGGGTTAGAGGGGCGTGGGGATGAGGTGCTGGAGGAGGGCTGTGCAGGGTGAGAAGATAGCTGCAGGAGGCAGTGTGATCTGAGCAAAAAGTGAGAGAACACTTTCTCAATGATTCTTGTAGTAGCTAATGGGGATTTTTAATACCTTTCTTCAGTGTTCTTACACTGTTCTGAGAATTAATGTAGCCATCTCAATGCCAAAGAGAGTGTGAGCGAGAGGGGATATAAAGAGAGAAAAGAGGGGGGGGAGTGAGAATTATACATTTTGGGGTCCCCTAAATCCAACCCCTCCCCACCCCATTGGTTAAAGAGGAAAAGGACACTCCCTGTTTGAACTGCTCAGCAGAGCTCCTAGACATAAACGAGTTACTCTCATGTCGCGTTTGACACCTAACCCCGCCCCCCCCCCCTTTTCTCCCCTTTTCTCGCTCACTCACACAACCCCCCCCCCCCCGCCTCTCCCCATCCCCGCCTGTATAGACGTATAAGAACTGAACCTCCACCACCCTCGGCCTACCCTCCACCCCCTGGTGCCGCCGTGATCCCGGGCGTCGTCGACAATGGCCGGCGCTATCTGGCGCCTGTAGGAGGAGCGGGGGTGGGGCGGCCGTGTTTTTTTAGGGTGATCGGCGGTGATCGGTTTGCCGCATGGCCGCGCTTCTTATTTGAACAGTGCTTTATCGGCGACGACCAGGCGGTCAACGCCCAGCCCGTGCAGCGCCTAGCCTGCAGGGGAAGGAGGAGGGATAGAGGAGGGATGGTGGTGGTGGTGGTGGGGCGGTGGGAGGATGGGGGGTGAGAAAAGAAGAGGATAGAGGAGGTGGCTGAGATGGCGTGGGTGAGGGGAGTTGAGGTGTCGTGCAGCGGAGATAGTGACACCGACCTTTAAGGACCCTTTAAGGACCACATAGTACTCTAATGCATTACCATGCCCATTCTCGTCATGGTGCACGAATGCAGTATGCCAATCCATCGGAAGTGCATCAACCCTATAGGCGTGTAGCTGGATGAATTATCAACCAATGAGATGATTCCCTGGGCTTCACTGCGGAATTCTTAGGGGGCATTATGTAACAGCCTGTACCCATTGTGATTGCTGTATCAGTGCTTATCTCGCTGGTTACCAGATCAAGCAATGGTGCCCCCTACTAAGGAACCTGCAACCTCGGTATAGGATCGGTACGATGCATGAATGCATGCCCTGGCGAGTAGGTTTCATGCATCACAAAGACATGGTAGATTGAAGCACTATATATATGCGGTCCTTAAAGGGTTAGCTAACCGGCTCTCCCATCGACCTCACTGCTATTTCCTGCAGGTTGACAAACCGTCCTTGTGCTGCGAGGTGAGCTGATCGGATGAGGGCGGTGCATGGAGGAATGAGACGTTGGGGGTAGGAGTGGGTGGGTGTGTGTGGGGGGGGGGGGGGGGGGGGGCACTGGACACAGACAAGACATACTTATTTAATACTATCTCAGGCAATTGGTACACTCAAAAAGTAAACTTGTCTCTAGATTCTTCCAAGTTACCATCTTAAAATAAACGAGTCAAAAACTTGTCTAAGTGACAAGGAAGTGGGTCTTCTAGCTGGAGATAGAAGACGCACTTGGCATGTGCCAGCCCAAAACCCGACATTTGCCAGCTCCATATTTTATTTGTGGGATGGTAGCCTGATAGGTTAGACAACTTTTGACTCGTTTATTTTATGACAGTAGTTTTGACAAGTCTGGAGACAAGTTTACTTTTTTCAGTGTAGAGGCACGTTAAATGTTGGGACGTCATTGTTGAAGTTATCTATTCTTATCCTACCCCCCTCCCATCATACTTCTATGACTATATCTGCTTTATAAGCCATCCAGGGGTGTGACGTATACCTATAGAAACGGCAAGAATTCTGACGTAGGGGGGCAATGGGTCAAGTACCCGGATGACAACTAGTGCCGCGACAAAATGAAGAGGCACAGAATGCGGAAAGGCTGGGACAGGTCAGAGGATCGACAACGGGGAATAATCATTGTCAGGAATGCCACAAAACACCGCAGAATAAGGAAAATACAGTGGGTTAGTGAATAGATGGTAGATGTATTACATTATA
The DNA here is from genome assembly GCA_947462335.1 of Harmothoe impar. Classification (NCBI taxonomy): domain Eukaryota; kingdom Metazoa; phylum Annelida; class Polychaeta; order Phyllodocida; family Polynoidae; genus Harmothoe; species Harmothoe impar. Next base: position 35,308,277 of record OX381712.1, read on the forward strand.
AACATGGCCCTCTGTGGACGGTCACATGCATGCAGGAGGCGGCCAGTATAGGGTCCCTGCATGTGTAGGATGTATCGGTGTAAGACCCGCCGTGTGAGCCGCGGCCGACAGGGTGTAATACAAACTTATGAAATTATACTAATATTGAATTATTGGGGCGCGGGGCGGCGCATGGGGCGGCGTATGGCGGCGGCGCGCGCCGGCCCGGGTAATTGAGTGGATGAGGCGGCTTACGGCGCGTTACGCGGCGCAGATTGCTCGCGTGTCGCGCGCCGCCCGCCGCCGTGTGGCCGCCGCGCGTCTCCCTAATCCCGACCCGGCCGTCGGCGTATTACCGCCGCCGCCCCGCACCTTTGACACCTCTGATCCGACGGGGATCAAGGCAAAATTCAATTAAACGCCTCGCCCGTGGATTGAATATAAACTAGGCCTCCCCGAATCCCGCCCGCAACTCGCCTCTTGCAGCCCTACTTCCTATACTACTACTACTACTTCTCCTTCCACTCCCGCGCCCACCACCACCCCCGTGCACATAGCACTCCTGAGTGAGTCCTCTGTAGTTTGCATTCTGTTGCTCTATTTCCGCTCCTACATATCTACCAAACAAACCTTCAGCCAACTTGCTCTTTCTGTCGCATACATTATTTTAGGGATTAACCCCACTGCCACATTAGCTATTCTATACTGGAGTGTATTTGTATATTTAAAAGAAAGTACAATAGCCAACAGAATCACATCGCCTATGTTGAAATTGTCGCAGTGGAGTTCTGCCATGATTATGTTTTCCTGGGCTGACTTCCGTTCCCCCTGTATCTGTCTCTCTCTGTCCGAGTGGTCCTCTAGTATATTATATTTAACATAGCTATAGTATACCCCTTTATCATTATACTAGTACCCATGCAGTGACTGCCTATACTTCCTCCTATACCATCTCCTTACACCGTCTCCAACACCCCCCCCCCCCACACACACACACCACCACGACCACCCTTTCCCTGCCGCGTTATTAGATGCCCCCACAATAGGCAGCACTGTAATAGATGGAAAACGGCGCATGCGCCCGTCACACACCGGAACCGGAACCGACGCGGCGACTCAATTCATTCCGATAGGTGTCGCTCCATGCAGGGGAGCCCGTGGCGGCTGAAAGGACCGCCCCGTGTCAGACTGATCGGGCGTTTTTGCCAATCGTCGGGAGTACATTGGTATTCTTTGGCGGGCGTGATTTGTAAAGTAATTGTGTAAGGTGAGGCTGAGTGGTGTCAGTTTTCATCAGCCCCCCGCGCAGAGTGCTGGTTCCGCCGCCTCTTACAACCCCCCTCCCTCCTCTCACCTCACCCCCGCCATCCCCTCAGGGTCTACCCCTATAATACAGCTGACATATACACAGTGAATAGTTTAGTAGAACTCAATGTATACTTGTTTACAGCTCATATATCAGACCTTCATATTTATGTTAACCATGTTTACATGCTTCTCTGCAAATGGATACACAATATGGCAAATGGAATACAATCCTGTATACTTTATATACCTAATTATGTACTTCAAAATGTATTATACTTTTGATTATAATGGTGTGACAAATAATGTACAATAATACTAGATTCTATATTCAAACACTTACCCACCGATAGTAGATTTAAACCAGGTACTATATAAATAATTCATATACCGTGTAGGTGATATATGATGATTATGCTGCATATGTACGGCGATCTAACCAGCACTATACATACCAACTTGCCTCCGCGTCCTATCATGTTCTATATGGTATTATACTAGTATTGAACATCAACATTGCATGATGAATTATACCATTTTCATCCAATGAGGTGGACACTGGTTGCCAAGGCGACATGACCCTATACCAGCCGTCCAGCCTTAAGCACGTCTCCTTCCACTCGGAGCGACATCGATCCGCGCGACCGGAAACACGTGTTCGATCGTCGGCTACTTCCGGTTCCCATTCGGGGACGCATGCGCAGATCGACCTGCGCGCCCTGTCAGGTGGTACGTGTTGGTTAGCGGCTTAAGACGTGGGGTGGGTATGTAAGGGGGCGACGAGGTGGGCGGCTGGGCCGGGTATTGGTCACTCCACATTGACCAGTGGTCGGAGGGATCGAAGGCGACCTGGAGAACACGCCCTGGAGTGGTCGGCCATGTCGGGTGGTCGCCGGTCAAGCGCGGGAAACACGGCTCTGGACACGGGCGACATCGGGCTGGGGCATGTCGGCCGATGGCCACTGGACTGGTCAAGAAGGGCCTCAACAGGAGGTGAGGGGATGTCGGGGTGAGGGGGTGAGGGGGTGAGGGGGGGGGGGGGGGGGGGGTGAAGGGATTGAGGGGTGGCGGTATTGAAGGTGTAGTCTGTTGGCGTTGATGTGTTGGGGTGTGGGCAGGGAGTGCTGGTCAGACCATGCAGTACTTATTGATCCTTGTATTGACCATGGTGTGGTCAGCAGTGGTCTAAATGTGGTTGGATGTATAATACTGGGCTCAGTGGATGGTGCCATGGCCTGAGATATATATATGTACATGCAGGAGGTTATACACATTATAATGAAAATACACAAGTTTGCATTGATTTATCATTATTCCATATGGATTTCATGTAGAGTACAGTAAATTGATGATACCACCAAATTTTGACGTCATAAATCATTAATTGTGTACATATGGAAACAGTGTATACCCTGCAAACAAGATCTCGGGCAGAACTCGTGCGGTTCTTGAGTCACAACTCGGGATCCCTGGGAGAATTGTGCACGTATCTGGCACGAGAATATGTGAACAGCTTTTGACTGTGTCATATTCTGTGGAATTCCACGTTATTTATATCAAACAGAACTTGGGAATTGAACGTTTGCAACTGAGTAGAATCCGGGTAGGTCACAATGACACAAGAAAGGCACGAGATATTCCCAAGAATTGTGAACATGTCCTTAGTACAATCAAAACTTGGGAATTGAACGTTCGCAACTGGGTAGAATCTGGGTAGGTCACAATGACACAAGAAAGGCACGTGAATTGAACGTTCGCAACTGGGTAGAATTCTACCCAGTTGCGAACGTTCAATTCCCAAGTTTTGATTGTAATAAGGATGTGTTCACAATTCTTGGGAATATCTCGTGCCTTTCTTGTGTCATTGTGACCTACCTGGATTCTACCCAGTTGCGAACGTTCAATTCCCGTACCTTTCTTGTGTCATTGTGACCTACCCGGATTCTACCCAGTTGCGAACGTTCAATTCCCAAGTTCTGTTTGGAGGGTATCAATGTAATGTTTTTTTGTTATCCTGATTATGGTGATGTGTATACACTGTTTAAGCATATCCACATGCATGATTTTATATGTACAAATGTATAATGCACAATACATATGTATTACGTATTTGTATTTCAAAGTGGTGCTTGACTATGGCATGTAAGTATACCAAGTCACTCTTTCACGACAAAAGAGCAGGTAGTGCAACTGTGAATTTAGCTTAGCACTGTAAACACCCCACAGTAGATTCGATTTTGCAATCATCTCCTCGCATTCTGCATGTTTAACACTACAAGCAAACATTCAGGGAATCAAGGCCTAGCTTATTGTCCTGCAACTGCATGGCTCTTGGTATTCATACAGTCTACTTCTCCAGCGCCTGTGTATTAAGACTCTGGGCTGTGTTTACCCCTAAGCGACTTCCTTAAATCTTAAATTACCAAGTCTGCAAACACCAGTGGTAAACAATAGATGACTAAGTTGACACTGCTGCTAACAATACAGCGCCCTGATCTGAGGCAGTGTGACAGCTATGTGACAGCGTTGTGACAGCGCTGCGACCACAGCCAGTCAGTGTCGGTTTGCAAGTGACACCCAGTGTAAACACCACCAAGCCTTGATGAAGGACATGAGCTGCTCTCCAGGCTGAGCCTTTGTCACCTACCAGCTCAGTATCCACGGGGATAGTCATCAGGATTGTGTTTGGTGATTGACTATGAGCCACTCGTGGTCGATGAGTAACTCAAGGGGAACGCTGATGGCAGTCTGGAGGAGCTGCTCTCCGCCCTGGAGGAGTAGAGGAGCATTATGAGTACTGGAGTCGGTCTGGACATGGCTGACTGACGTGTTGTCATTCCCAGATCATGACATGTGATGCCAATCATGTTTAGGTTTTGGTTTTAGGGGAGTCGATGAGTCGTCCCCTCAAGACATTTCCTGTACACAATGGAGCACTATGAAATATATTATTCATGGTCGTAATGTATTAACCTTAGGGAAATAGCATTTTATACTCATAATACTGTGCTGTCCAGGCCATTGCGGACCATGTGATGTGCCTGAATGGCCACATACAATGTGTATGTCCGTACCTAAATGGGTAAACACTGAATATAGACCTAGTTGTGTGTACATGTGCAAAAATGCATTCACAGAGAAAAGAAGTAGAATCACTGTGACTCCCAACTTGATCACTGAGGTAACTCTCCCCGGGACTCTAAAGTGACTCCCTAACATTAACAGGACTCTATGATAACTCTATAATGACTCCTATTCTACGACTCCCTAATGACTGGGGGTCACTTTAGAGTCGTGGGGAGAGTTACCGCAGTGACCAAGTCCAGACTCCCATTTGGGAGTCACAGTGTTTCTACTTCTTTTCTCTGTGTTGGGTACGCGACCATTCATTATACAAATGAGAAATTCTATTGTTTCGTTTAAAAAGGAGCCATGTACATATCCCAACATATATTTACACATATATGTATATGACTCTACTCAGTATATTAAATGTACCATAAGTATTTGATGCGAAACGTACTTTTATAACTTATCAGTGCGATCATTTATAACACCTAGTCGAATCACTCTGAATTGATTACATATGACTCGGAGGGGATGGTATATTACGAGATCTATATTACGATGCAACCATTGCTTGCCTGAGCATATTGCTAACGGTCACCCTGTCAGGTCTGGTTCCAAAATATCATGAGCTTTTTGTAAATTTGGCATATTAAACGCATTTGACCTCATATAGACATATTTATCAATGGTCTCAACGTTGAGTTCAAGTATACATCTCTTGACATTATATATCGGACTTCAAAATACATTAGTTTATCCTTAAAGTTCAAACGCGTTGACCTTGAAACAGAAATATTCCCTTTACGATTGGAGACAGTGTCCTTGAGCTGAGCAGCCCTTAACCCCTGAGGCCTCTCTAGTTCCGGAGGGCTTGTCATCGCGGCGGGTTAATTGTAATGAATTTATCACTTCTCTCCCGTCAGCATCTCCGGAGGGGGCAGTCCACCATAGGTGCCGCCATATTGGTAATTGATTAATTGAATGATTGACTCCTCCTAGGTGTCCTCCCGGGTGTTGTGGACAGAGACTGTTTAAGTACCCTAGCCGCAGACAATGTTCACGCGGCCAGTGTTAAAGCATTGTTTGGGGCTGGGAATAGAAGTAAGGGTTATATATGGGGTGGGGGAGGGGAGGGCTTAACAGAGGGACGAGAGAGTCAGAGGCAGAAACATTGTATATATCCATATGTGTGTATGATGTATCTACACATTTTCGGGTTCACAACACCAATTCAGTTTTGTAGGCTCAATGAAATACATGCTTGTGGGTCACTTGTTAAATACAGTTGCCACACACAATAGATCAAGTGTAACATGTACGGTCCCATGGGTTTAAATATGTACCTATCTACCGGTAGTTGTAATTAGTGCAATGAGGTTTAATATTGTTCTTTCGCATCGTGTTCATATAGCTAACATGTAGATGGATATCACCTCTGAAAGATGGACAGAATAAATACGACAGACGGATCTATCATCATTATAAGATATGTGCATCCGTCATGTGACACATGTATATCTATGTGACAAAATGCTCAGTGCAATGTAGAGACATGGGCATCAGGTCAACAGGTCACAATGATGAAACTGTCATTTATCTTATGAATTCCCCCAATATGCATTCACGATTCAATACATTCTCTCTATCATGTTTGTAGAGAAGTTACTATGCATCTCTCCATATTTGAGAATGCTGCTGCATTCACGGAGAAAAGAAATAGTGTCAAAAGGGAATCCAGGTTGCCTCCAGAATGACTCCCCTCTCCAGGGGAGCCCAGGTCGCCTAAAGGAGCATAGGTAACTCTCTTGCTGAACTAAGGGAGTCACCTGGGGGAGTCATATAGCTCTCTGAGTCATATATGACTTCCCCAGGCGACTCCCAGAGGTCATCCAGAGAGTCACCTAGACTCCCTTAGGCGACCTGGGCTCCCTTAAAGAGGGGGGTAATTTTGGAGGCAACCTGGACTCCCTTTTGACGCTCTCTGTGTTGTTTTTGATATTCAATATTGTCTTGAATCTCAATGGGTAAAGAAGGGTTAAACTGTGTTGGTCTGTATGTATATATACTAGTATACACCCCTTGTATCGGGTAGCCTACATGGTTCGGAAGGGTGCAGGGTTGTGGCGAGCTTGTGTTGAAAAAAGAGTCTGGAAGACAAGTAATATGATGATAATAACACAGGCTGGTAACCAGCTCACGGTGTGAGGCTGGATGTCAACAGCAGCTGGTCGCTGGTCCCCTTCCTGACCCCACATACCCAGGTCTGCGTCCCGCCGGCCGCACGTGGGCCTGATTGGTCACATGGTACCCCGGATGGAACATTTTTTTTACTCATATTGTATACTTATACGTATAGTCTTGTTGTATACTCAAATATGGCAAATGGTACCCCAGATGGAAGTTTTTTTACTCATATTACATGTACATATACTTCATTTACTCATATTATACTACTGATGTCATAGATCATTGTTGTATACTCAAATATGGCATAGATTTATCTGATCAGCAACTCATGCCATGATTACATATGGCATGCTGCTCGCATCATGCATGTGCTCACATTGTGGATTGGAATGATACATCCCCCAAACCTATACTGTCATACTGTTCAATATCGTCGTAATGGCGGGGTGGTCGTATAGGCGTCTAGCTGGATGCATTATTAACCAATGAGATAATTCCCTGGCCTTCACTGCGGAATTTTTAGGGTGCATTATGTAACAGCCTGTACCCATTGTGATTGTTGTATCAGTGCTTATCTCGCCGGTTACCAGATCAAGCAATGGATGCGCCCACAGGGCGACCAGACTGACCCCTATAGTAAGGGGTGGTCGTAAGGAGGGAGTCAACTGTATTCTGACGTCATTGTATGCAGCTCACACCATACTCATGTCATTGCATGCTGCATGCATATATATACATGCACTTCATTGTATGCCGGTCACATCATGTATACTCACACCATTGTAAGCTACTCACATCATACACATGAGTAGTATTGTATGTATCGGAACGGGACTATAGTTAAGTACTGTTTATTACTCAATCGACCTGCAGCCAATCAGAGGCCTCCATTTGGTCACGTGACCGGAAGTGACCTACTTAGGGGATTAGTGGTGCATTCTGGGTAACCCTGCAGCCAATCAGAGGCCTCCATTTGGTCACGTGACCGGAAGTGACCTACTTAGGGGATTAGTGGTGCATTCTGGGTAACTTACTGACCTACTTAGAAGCTCTCAGCCAATCAGAGGCCGGCATTCTGGTAACCATGGTAACGTGACCTACTTACGTCACGTGACTTACTTAGGCTCAGCCAATCAGAAGCCGGCATTCTGGTAACTAGGGTAACGTGACCTACTTAGGGTTTGTTTGTAAACAACACCACGTGGCTCTCTTGTTTGTAAACAACACCACGTGACACGTGACTGTTTGTAAACAAACAATTCGACTTAGTCTGACATTTTCAGCTGTCGCATGCTGACCTGCTGCTATCATAAGAGAAACAAAAGCCCTAATCACGCTTTTCAGCTGGATCCTTCCACCCACCAGACATGGATCCAGATGGGAGGGTGGTTTAAAATTAATCCGTGTACCGACTGTCATACAATAGTGTAATTAGTTGAACACGTGTTACCTGTATAAAGGATTAGCAGGTCATGGGCTTAGAGTGTGTATAGAAAAACAACTACAGGTAGCGTGAACAAAGCGACCCCCTCCCTTTCTGTCACTCTGTCTGTGACTAGAGGGCGCGCGTGTGGTAAGCGGCTTAAATCTAAAGAAAAAAAATCACCCTCTCCTGTCGTCAGCAGTCAGCTGGCCGGCGGCTGGAAAATGCGATTAGAGGGATGATGAGCGCGGTTTTTTATATTCAATATATTAGAAGTGTGCTTTGTTGCTTATATAGTTCATTATGCGTTTAAAATGTTCGCGAGTATCGTAGAAATGTACAAAAATCCTATTGTGGCGCCATCTGACGAAAAGAGCGGAGAACTATACTAGGGTATGGCGAGCTAGACTAGAGCATGTAATCACCAGGCGGCAGAGTGGTCAAAAGACAATCTCGTAGTAGTAGGTCTACTTGGATCTTGAGTAGCCACCCTTGTGGTTGCAATTACCTAGACTAGTTGACCCTGCCAGCCTGGTCAAGTGAAATTAGTAAGGAGACCGCACATTAACGCGCTCCACAGTCTTTAGACAGTTAAGACTATAGTACCGTAGATTCTACTGTGTACTCACACTAACTATTTACAGTGCTACATATTCATACCCGTGTTCTAAGTGTTTTTTTAGAAAAAAGCGATCTACTCACCCATTTTTTTTTAGACAAACTCCTATTAGCAGGTAACCCCTGTATAAACCATACTGCAAAGATCTGCTACTTCGAGCGTCTGCCTCGTGACTGATAGTGTACAACAAGACGAAGTGGGCAGAGGTGAAGTACTGTTCCAAGAAAAATTGAGGCTCTTTATATAGCTGAGAGAGCGGCTAATCTGGATGTTCTAAGCTTGTTTTCACCTAGAGCCCCACCCTCTTCCAGAGAGGAATCAAATTGCTTTTCACCTGGACCCTTCCACCCCTCATCCATCAGCATGAAAAGAGGGATAACAAGTGTAACGTGCGCTACATGTATATGGGATTATAGCTGGTGAAGAGATAAAGCCAGGTCAACTGTGTATACAAAGACTACAGGAGGTGATTAACGACAGGTGTGACGCGCCAGCCCGTGGACGGATTATCTTCTAAGCTGACGCTTATTCAACTAGCCAGCTGCCGTCCGCTCCACTCACCACGGCAAGAGGAGGTGCTTTTGTTTTACACTTAAGTCGCTTACCACATGTACTCGTCTCTACCTCACAGACAGACACCCTCTCGCTTGCTTCACGACCCCTGTAGCTTTTTTTGTATACACACTCTAATCTCATAACCCCCTGATCCGTTATACAGGTAACGGGTATTCTCTTTTAAATAGCTGCCAGTCAGCCTGCGGCAGCTGAAAACGACGGTAAGTAGCTTAGCTCTAGAAGCAAGAAGGCGTATATAAGGAGGCTGACACGTGTATAGGCGCCTTATAAGTCGGCAGGGGGTAAATACTAGTGAAAAAGGAAGGCAGGTGTGCAGGTAGCTTTCTAACAGACACGTGTGTGCACTAAGCTGCTTAAGTCTAAACCCACCTGCAGTAGTCAGGTAGCATGTGAAAACTTCCTTAACAGATCTCTTAATTGAGTAGAGACTCTGTACTGAGAGAGTCTTTTCAGCCGTTTAAGAGGATTATCTAGGACAGGGTACATAAGGAGTGAAACGACGCTCTCACCCATCACACTTTCTCGACCCGCCCTTCATCATCGTAGCATCGTCCACTCTACGCTCGCTCAGAATGTTATGATGGTTAGTTCTGCTATTTTCAGCTACTTTTCTTATCGAAGTGTTGACGCTACAGAGCATCGAAACTCTCTCCAAATGAGTCCAAGAAAGAAAAAGCAACTTCCACTTGAAGCAGGAAGAGAAACAGTGCCCTATGATGCATGTGAGGTAAAGAAACATTGGAAGGACGTCACCAAGGAGCAATGGATAGAAGCATGCTTCAACTTCATCGGAACGGAAGTAGTTTCATTTGGACAGAGGGAGAAGATTTTGTTGGAGCTATTTTTCTTAGCTCCGTATACTTGGCCTGACTGTGGTGAAATTCCTTCAGGTATTTGTTCAGTCTTCGCCATAGAAGTTATCAGGTCTTTGAAGGAGCTTCGATATATGCAAGGCACTCACGAGGAGATTGTTCAGAAAATGACGGAATTCGAAACAGGAGAAGACACAATATGGTGCGAGGAGACGACATATACGGACGATGATCTGGAGTACATCATTTGTAGCCCGTTGGAACATTATGTTAAAGACTTTGAGGACATGCTAGACAGCACTGAGATGAACCCGAAAGAGAGATCCCTTACTGCACAGAAAGAGGCCAAAGCTGTGTTGGAAAAGCTCAAGTTTGGTCAAGGATTCACTCTTCAAAGCAGCTGTGTGAGTGTGATAAAAGGCCTTGTGTTGAAACATCCAGACATGAAGTTTTCGCGTGCTGTCGACACACTTCCTTTGCCTGAACTGATGATGAACATGATCGATCCCATCGTACCAACATGTTTCGACTCTGCCAATTGTCCCATGTATAAAATGGTTTCAAGTTTTGCCCGTGGCCGATGGCTAAACGATCCACTGAAGTCAGAAAACCTCCTTGATTTAATCAACTGACTAAATGTATTTTCTCATACTAGTATTAGTAGCATTAGTAATAGCAGCTACTCAGTCTCGTGCAGCACAAGCAGCAGCATCTGTCAGCAGCATCCGTGACATCGTCAGCAGCAGCAGCAGCTGCACGAGCAGCACAAGCAGCAGCATCTGTCAACAGCATCCGTGACATCGTCAGCAACTGCAGCAGCTGCACGAGCAGCACAAGCAGCAGCAGCTGTCAGCAGCTGCAGCAGCTGCACGAGCAGCACAAGCAGCAGCACCAACAGCAGCAGCAACAGCAAATCAGCAGCAGCAGCAGCAGCAGCAGCAGCAGCGGCGGTGTGGACCACTAAATTCGAGATGGCGACATGTCTGTTTCTTAGAATCGACATTCGACATGAGGCCTAGTGACATTTGACATGAAGCTTGAAAAACATAGTGACAGGTGACATGAGCAATTCTTAAAATCGACATGAGATATGAGCATAATTAAGCGACATCGACATGTGCCATGGCTATTTTTTTTTAAGACAAACGCCATAGACTCCTCATTCAAACCCCCACTAGTAGTGCTCTATAAGCGCAAGCTTTGCCTTAAGAGAGCTGTGGCTGTGAACCCTCTCCTCCCCCCGTACACACAGGTAAATATCAGAGTCAGCCAATGTCGCCAATACTACTCTCATACAAGGGTCAGGCACTGCTGGACTATAATAGATGGGTCAAGGACCATTCTACTGAGGGTCAGGCTAGGCTGGACATTCAATAACAGGCTGGACTTTGGCAAACTTGCTTGAAAGTCTGGCCAGCAAGAGTCCGTTGAAGGACTATACGGTAAAAAGGCTGCTGTTACAGTCAAGATACTCATATTTCAAGCCCAGAAAACTGTAATTAGCTTTCCAAGTTGTTTATTCAACAATATCCTGGCCTAGCAAGAAGCTGTCAGATGACATCTAAGAAAAATGGGGCTGTTAATTGATCAAGAGAGCTACATTGTTACAGAGTCCTATTCCTCTTTTGAGGTGGGACCAAATTTGAAAAAAGAATAAACTCAAAAAAAAAGCCTTAAGATTGAAACAGTTGTAGATGACAAATTTAATGAGGAAGTCGTATTAATTAGTTTACAAATAGCCGCTGCACGAGCAGCACAAGCAGCAGCTGACACTAGTGTCAGCTGCAGCAGCTGCACGAGCTGCTTGTGCTGCTCGTGCAGCGGCTATTTGTAAACTAATTAATACGACTTCCTCATTAAATTTGTCATCTACAACTGTTTCAATCTTAAGGCTTTTTTTTTGAGTTTATTCTTTTTTCAAATTTGGTCCCACCTCAAAAGAGGAATAGGACTCTGTAACAATGTAGCTCTCTTGATCAATTAACAGCCCCATTTTTCTTAGATGTCATCTGACAGCTTCTTGCTAGGCCAGGATATTGTTGAATAAACAACTTGGAAAGCTAATTACAGTTTTCTGGGCTTGAAATATGAGTATCTTGACTGTAACAGCAGCCTTTTTACCGTATAGTCCTTCAACGGACTCTTGCTGGCCAGACTTTCAAGCAAGTTTGCCAAAGTCCAGCCTGTTATTGAATGTCCAGCCTAGCCTGACCCTCAGTAGAATGGTCCTTGACCCATCTATTATAGTCCAGCAGTGCCTGACCCTTGTATGAGAGTAGTATTGGCGACATTGGCTGACTCTGATATTTACCTGTGTGTACGGGGGGAGGAGAGGGTTCACAGCCACAGCTCTCTTAAGGCAAAGCTTGCGCTTATAGAGCACTACTAGTGGGGGTTTGAATGAGGAGTCTATGGCGTTTGTCTTAAAAAAAAATAGCCATGGCACATGTCGATGTCGCTTAATTATGCTCATATCTCATGTCGATTTTAAGAATTGCTCATGTCACCTGTCACTATGTTTTTCAAGCTTCATGTCAAATGTCACTAGGCCTCATGTCGAATGTCGATTCTAAGAAACAGACATGTCGCCATCTCGAATTTAGTGGTCCACACCGCCGCTGCTGCTGCTGCTGCTGCTGCTGCTGCTGATTTGCTGTTGCTGCTGCTGTTGGTGCTGCTGCTTGTGCTGCTCGTGCAGCTGCTGCAGCTGCTGACAGCTGCTGCTGCTTGTGCTGCTCGTGCAGCTGCTGCAGTTGCTGACGATGTCACGGATGCTGTTGACAGATGCTGCTGCTTGTGCTGCTCGTGCAGCTGCTGCTGCTGCTGACGATGTCACGGATGCTGCTGACAGATGCTGCTGCTTGTGCTGCACGAGACTGAGTAGCTGCTATTACTAATGCTACTAATACTAGTATGAGAAAATACATTTAGTCAGTTGATTAAATCAAGGAGGTTTTCTGACTTCAGTGGATCGTTTAGCCATCGGCCACGGGCAAAACTTGAAACCATTTTATACATGGGACAATTGGCAGAGTCGAAACATGTTGGTACGATGGGATCGATCATGTTCATCATCAGTTCAGGCAAAGGAAGTGTGTCGACAGCACGCGAAAACTTCATGTCTGGATGTTTCAACACAAGGCCTTTTATCACACTCACACAGCTGCTTTGAAGAGTGAATCCTTGACCAAACTTGAGCTTTTCCAACACAGCTTTGGCCTCTTTCTGTGCAGTAAGGGATCTCTCTTTCGGGTTCATCTCAGTGCTGTCTAGCATGTCCTCAAAGTCTTTAACATAATGTTCCAACGGGCTACAAATGATGTACTCCAGATCATCGTCCGTATATGTCGTCTCCTCGCACCATATTGTGTCTTCTCCTGTTTCGAATTCCGTCATTTTCTGAACAATCTCCTCGTGAGTGCCTTGCATATATCGAAGCTCCTTCAAAGACCTGATAACTTCTATGGCGAAGACTGAACAAATACCTGAAGGAATTTCACCACAGTCAGGCCAAGTATACGGAGCTAAGAAAAATAGCTCCAACAAAATCTTCTCCCTCTGTCCAAATGAAACTACTTCCGTTCCGATGAAGTTGAAGCATGCTTCTATCCATTGCTCCTTGGTGACGTCCTTCCAATGTTTCTTTACCTCACATGCATCATAGGGCACTGTTTCTCTTCCTGCTTCAAGTGGAAGTTGCTTTTTCTTACTTGGACTCATTTGGAGAGAGTTTCGATGCTCTGTAGCGTCAACACTTCGATAAGAAAAGTAGCTGAAAATAGCAGAACTAACCATCATAACATTCTGAGCGAGCGTAGAGTGGACGATGCTACGATGATGAAGGGCGGGTCGAGAAAGTGTGATGGGTGAGAGCGTCGTTTCACTCCTTATGTACCCTGTCCTAGATAATCCTCTTAAACGGCTGAAAAGACTCTCTCAGTACAGAGTCTCTACTCAATTAAGAGATCTGTTAAGGAAGTTTTCACATGCTACCTGACTACTGCAGGTGGGTTTAGACTTAAGCAGCTTAGTGCACACACGTGTCTGTTAGAAAGCTACCTGCACACCTGCCTTCCTTTTTCACTAGTATTTACCCCCTGCCGACTTATAAGGCGCCTATACACGTGTCAGCCTCCTTATATACGCCTTCTTGCTTCTAGAGCTAAGCTACTTACCGTCGTTTTCAGCTGCCGCAGGCTGACTGGCAGCTATTTAAAAGAGAATACCCGTTACCTGTATAACGGATCAGGGGGTTATGAGATTAGAGTGTGTATACAAAAAAAGCTACAGGGGTCGTGAAGCAAGCGAGAGGGTGTCTGTCTGTGAGGTAGAGACGAGTACATGTGGTAAGCGACTTAAGTGTAAAACAAAAGCACCTCCTCTTGCCGTGGTGAGTGGAGCGGACGGCAGCTGGCTAGTTGAATAAGCGTCAGCTTAGAAGATAATCTGTCCACGGGCTGGCGCGTCACACCTGTCGTTAATCACCTCCTGTAGTCTTTGTATACACAGTTGACCTGGCTTTATCTCTTCACCAGCTATAATCCCATATACATGTAGCGCACGTTACACTTGTTATCCCTCTTTTCATGCTGATGGATGAGGGGTGGAAGGGTCCAGGTGAAAAGCAATTTGATTCCTCTCTGGAAGAGGGTGGGGCTCTAGGTGAAAACAAGCTTAGAACATCCGGATTAGCCGCTCTCTCAGCTATATAAAGAGCCTCAATTTTTCTTGGAACAGTACTTCACCTCTGCCCACTTCGTCTTGTTGTACACTATCAGTCACGAGGCAGACGCTCGAAGTAGCAGATCTTTGCAGTATGGTTTATACAGGGGTTACCTGCTAATAGGAGTTTGTCTAAAAAAAAAAGGGTGAGTAGATCGCTTTTTTCTAAAAAAACACTTAGAACACGGGTATGAATATGTAGCACTGTAAATAGTTAGTGTGAGTACACAGTAGAATCTACGGTACTATAGTCTTAACTGTCTAAAGACTGTGGAGTGCGTTAATGTGCGGTCTCCTTACTAATTTCACTTGACCAGGCTGGCAGGGTCAACTAGTCTAGGTAATTGCAACCACAAGGGTGGCTACTCAAGATCCAAGTAGACCTACTACTACGAGATTGTCTTTTGACCACTCTGCCGCCTGGTGATTACATGCTCTAGTCTAGCTCGCCATACCCTAGTATAGTTCTCCGCTCTTTTCGTCAGATGGCGCCACAATAGGATTTTTGTACATTTCTACGATACTCGCGAACATTTTAAACGCATAATGAACTATATAAGCAACAAAGCACACTTCTAATATATTGAATATAAAAAACCGCGCTCATCATCCCTCTAATCGCATTTTCCAGCCGCCGGCCAGCTGACTGCTGACGACAGGAGAGGGTGATTTTTTTTCTTTAGATTTAAGCCGCTTACCACACGCGCGCCCTCTAGTCACAGACAGAGTGACAGAAAGGGAGGGGGTCGCTTTGTTCACGCTACCTGTAGTTGTTTTTCTATACACACTCTAAGCCCATGACCTGCTAATCCTTTATACAGGTAACACGTGTTCAACTAATTACACTATTGTATGACAGTCGGTACACGGATTAATTTTAAACCACCCTCCCATCTGGATCCATGTCTGGTGGGTGGAAGGATCCAGCTGAAAAGCGTGATTAGGGCTTTTGTTTCTCTTATGATAGCAGCAGGTCAGCATGCGACAGCTGAAAATGTCAGACTAAGTCGAATTGTTTGTTTACAAACAGTCACGTGTCACGTGGTGTTGTTTACAAACAAGAGAGCCACGTGGTGTTGTTTACAAACAAACCCTAAGTAGGTCACGTTACCCTAGTTACCAGAATGCCGGCTTCTGATTGGCTGAGCCTAAGTAAGTCACGTGACGTAAGTAGGTCACGTTACCATGGTTACCAGAATGCCGGCCTCTGATTGGCTGAGAGCTTCTAAGTAGGTCAGTAAGTTACCCAGAATGCACCACTAATCCCCTAAGTAGGTCACTTCCGGTCACGTGACCAAATGGAGGCCTCTGATTGGCTGCAGGGTTACCCAGAATGCACCACTAATCCCCTAAGTAGGTCACTTCCGGTCACGTGACCAAATGGAGGCCTCTGATTGGCTGCAGGTCGATTGAGTAATAAACAGTACTTAACTATAGTCCCGTTCCGATACATACAATACTACTCACATGTCATTGTATACTACTCACATCATGCACACCATGCCATCACATTTAAGCGCCGGGGTTTAAATAAACGCCGATCTTGTGTAAGTGCTGGCTTTAGACTGCCAAAAGCCTCTTGAAATATCTGTCAAACACTAACTCTATAACATTCACAATATAATAATCCTATATCAGTCTTAGCTAGTCTCGTATGAGCGGTGGGGTTGATCAGGCCTCCAGAGGGTACCTATTCATGAGGGTAGGTATGGTACCGGGTATGGTATATACTCAGTGCATTGCACACTTCATTGTAAATCACATCATCCATATAATTATATACTCATGTCATTGTATGTATTCACGTATTCGCATCACTTCCTGCACCTCCCATAGCCCTTATTCCTAAATCACCTACTAGTTCTTGCACCATTACCGTCGGGACGTCGTAGTAAGTTAAATTCTCCATCCGTCTAAAACAAGCTCTTGGCAAACCAAAACTCCAGGGGGGCATACTAAGGTGTCATGGCCCTCCATGCTGCACAGTGGGTAGCCCGGACCGTGGAGCCGTGCTGACCCGGGTGGCCCTGGTCAGGAGGCGGTGTGATGGGCAGGTGTGGTTGCTGGAGGAAAACACTGGAGGAGGGCATGTTTGTAGGTGTAACGGGTAGGGAAGGGATCCATGGGTCATGTGGTGCCAAAGGGTTAGGGGGGTTGGGGTGGGGGGGGGGGAGGAGCGGCCTGTAATGGTTCCAGACTATGATGCAACAAAAGAAGTATATATTTTTAGCTATTTTTTTTATACAGAATACGCAGGACTACCAACAAGGCAATGGGGCTGTGCAAAAGGATCATGTATATACAGGGGAATTACAATGCAGATATTGGAGCGTCGGAATCACAAGCATAATTATAGGTAATCAACTTCACCAATTATGTTGTGCATTTTTCTTTTTTCACGTACAAAATAGTACCTCCCCCTACCCCCGGGCCCTACCCTGCCGATGTGGCATCAGCCATCCACATATCCCCCATACCCCATCACCACCATCAACTCTTCCCTTCCTCCAGCACCCCCACCCCCACCCCCACCACCGACCCCACCACTCCCTACACACCACACATACATGTTTTTACACAGACCCAATGAGCTGTGACACCACCCAGGGGTGTCTGGCAGTCTCTGCGGGTGCCTACAGCCCTCTGGAGGTGTGGGGAGATATCTCCTGGAGGAACTGACTCCTCCAGTGCTGGCGCCAGACCCCCGTCCTCCCTCCTGGGTTTTCATATCGCATTAGGCTTAACTACTCCCCTTGTTTATACCCCATGCACCCATTGTACCCCAAAGCCCCCCTCCAACCACTAACTGCCTTCTTGCTGTCACCGACATATCCATGTACTCATGCCTGCTGACGGAGTGAGCTGAACGGTGCGCTCGTGATTTATCATCTCATTTGGCACTTGCAATAAACACTTATTAAAAATGAATAAGTGCACTGCCACTAGCGCCAAATGGCCGACGTCCATGCATGGGTGTATATATCCTTACATGTGCAATGCCTTTACTTATAATGACAGCACAGTTGGACAGTTGAAGGTATACAGTCTGATTTGAATAAAAGTTTTTGATTCTATCTTGTGTTTTGCAAAGTCCACAAAATCCATCATCGGTATTTCCCTTCTGTGCAAGTTCAGGACGTTTACTGAACTCTTGCTACCGGTACTGGTATAAATAATATTGATAAGCAGCAGATTTTACTGTATTCTTACAGTACATGTTTATGCTACGGTACTATAGCTTAAATCAACAGCAAAGTCTACTGTTAATTTCCAGTATAAGGGATGGTATTTTGGGATTCATAGTGTATCCTGCTCCTATAGTCATACATTTTGTAGATACATGTACATTTTGTACATGGAGAAAAAAATATAGTCTGGATTTTTTTCCTTTTGAGAAGCAGGGAATTCAATGTATGTCATATTCATACTGAACCTTTCTTCCGCGGGTTTTGGGCAAATTCCTCTAACAACTTCACATTGCAGAACATGCAGACACACTTTTCTGTCTCTATATATAGAAGACGCACGCCTTATTCCACAAAGCCCGTCTCCTAAGCCCTGACTGCTGGAGGAGTGGAGCCCCGTTCCTGGGGACGATATCACCACTTGTCAACACGTAGTCGTTGTCAACGATGCGACCACAGCATGAGAGAAGGGAGGACACAGAACGGCGTCTCGGTGCGACAATTAGAGGGGGAGTCGATAATTCAGCCATTAGCCTGGAGTAGGCGCCGACATACGTCGCCAGGAAGTCGCCGACGACGACGTCGTCCACCACGTCGCGGGTCGGGTTGCGTGGGAAAGGCGGTCGGGACGTCCCACCGCAGTCGCCACTCCAAATGGAAAGTAGGGTGGGTGGTATATATGGCGGTATATAGAAGGAATGGACTGGAGAAAAGAGAGATGGGAGATAAGTTTAACGAAGTTTAAGTTTAAGGACGGCATGGTGCCTCAATTCTCCAGAAGTTCATGTTCAAGTCGCAATGATGTATACATGAATGCAGTACTGGCGAGTTTCACCCCCAGGAAAGTGAGCATCACTGTCGCCGAAAGCACTCTCACCTGAAAGCCAGGCAGTTCAGAACTTTCAGGTGAGAGTGCTTTTGGCGACAGTGACGCTCACTTTTCTGAGGGTGTGGGCTGGAGGAAAAAGTAATGTGGAAGAGGATTGACCCTTTAAAGACGTGGTGCCTCAAGGTGAGATATATATATCTCACCAGTGTTGCATGCATACTTCACGAACGTGATGAAAAGATGAATTAAATGTGCAGATCACTATATCTTCTTGCGGGCAATGCTTTCAAAAATGCTGTCCTTTTACCATGAGTGAACCACCTTGAAGAATGCCAGCATTTACCGATCAATTATGGAATCCACATGTG
Source organism: Harmothoe impar (assembly GCA_947462335.1). NCBI lineage: Eukaryota > Metazoa > Annelida > Polychaeta > Phyllodocida > Polynoidae > Harmothoe > Harmothoe impar. Next base: position 35,327,351 of record OX381712.1, read on the forward strand.
TGCATTATCCTACAATATACGTTGATACTGTGAACATTCCAAAAATGCCCACTGAAATTAATTACCGCCTCAGCATTCTAATGGTGTATTGGAGACCCTTCCACATATTGGCGGCAAAGTTAATCGACGAATCCCGACACATTTTCTGATGGCTATAGTGTATACTATAGTCCCCGCTATAGTCCCATTGGCTCTACCCAACAGCCTTCCATTTGTTCTCTAGGAAACCAGCGCTGCGCTCTCAGATAGTTGATTGAGTAGGGTGCTCCAGAGAAGCCATAGCGCATGCGCCAAGGAAGTGGATCAATACAGTTCCCATCATGTTCCACGCTGGACGATCAATCCCGACAACTCGTCGTCGGGCTGCTCTACCACCGATCTGGCCGCGTCCCCTCCTGTGTCTGCCGGCCTCTGAGGGATGGTTGCCATGGTCGGGTACATAATCGACCACCGTTCATGGCTCATCATAATACAAATATGTACTCCTGTATCTTATAATAGCACAATCACTTCAATGCCATCACTCGCGGTCTTGAATTTTACCCTTTATAGGTGGGTAACCCTGCCTGGTGGTGTACCTACCCGGGACTTCCGGTTTGGACTGGGGTATTAGCTGACTCACATAACCGGCGACGTCAGGTGTTGATCTGGCTGACCTTGACAGCATTGAGGTCACATCTAGCCTACATTGGAGAATAGCAGAGAGAGGCGGTGGAACAAGTGGAAAGTTACAGCTGGGGACGCTGAGGAATGGTAGCAAGCAATGGGTATTTGGGGACAGTAGGCAATGCCTGCAAGCAGTGGATATTTGAGGCCGTATAGGCCATGGTGGTAGATATTCAGTAATTGGTGCTGTAGAGGCAATTGAAAAGGCAAATAGAAAATGGGACAGTATAGGCAATAATGGCAGGCAATTTAAAATTGGTGCAGTTAGCAATGGTAGCAGGGAATCAGCAATTGAGACGGCATATCTATATATTATAGGCAATTAGCAATTAGAAAGGGGGCAATAGAGAAGTAATCCGCAATTAGAACAGTAGAGTAGGCAATACTTGCAGGGGATAAGCAATTGAAGAAGTAAGCAATAGCAGAGGTAAACAGCAGTTGGGACAATAGGTAATGGTAAGAGGCAATCAGCAATTGGAGCAGTAGATAATAGTAGAGGCAATCAATAATTGGAATGGTAGTAAAAGGCAATCCACAATCAACACTTAGGCTGTAGTGGAGGAAATCAGCAACTGGAGGGGTAGACAACGGTTGCAGGCAATCAACAATTTGAGTGATATTCTATGGTTAAGGCAATCAGCTACAAGTGTCAGCTAAAAGTGGAGTAGTATAGGCAATGGTAACAAGCAATAAGTAATTGAGGCAATCACCACTTGGGGAAGCGTGCTATGCTGGCAGGCAGTCAGTGATTGAGGAAATAGGTAATGGTGGCAGGCAATCAGCAATTTTGCCATGCAGTAGGCAATGGTAGTATAGGCAATCAGCAATTTTGCCAGCAGGCAATGGTGACAGGCAATCCGCAAAAGGGGCAGTTTGGTTGGGCAATCAACAATTAGAGCGGTAGGCTATGGTAGGATTTGATCAGCAATTGGTGTATATAGAATGCAATGGGGGTAATCAATCAGCAATTGTGAAATACATAATGTAAGCAATGATACCAAACAATCGGGCATTGGAGCAGTAGGCAATGGTACCAACTAACCAGCAGGTGGGGTATTTTGCAATGGTAGCAGCCAATCAGCAACTAGTGCAGCATGCAATGAGAGAAGCCAATCAGAAATTGGGGCAGTAAGTAATGGTAAAAGGCAATAAGCAATTGGGGCAATCCGCAAAAGGGGCAGTTTGGTTGGGCAATCAACAATTAGAGCGGTAGGCTATGGTAGGATTTGATCAGCAATTGGTGTATATAGAATGCAATGGGGGTAATCAATCAGCAATTGTGAAATACATAATGTAAGCAATGATACCAAACAATCGGGCATTGGAGCAGTAGGCAATGGTACCAACTAACCAGCAGGTGGGGTATTTTGCAATGGTAGCAGCCAATCAGCAACTAGTGCAGCATGCAATGAGAGAAGCCAATCAGAAATTGGGGCAGTAAGTAATGGTAAAAGGCAATAAGCAATTGGGGCAGTAGGCAATGGTAGATTGATATCAGGAATTGGGGCAGTAGGCTATGCTAGAAAACAATCAGCAGGTGGGGCAGTAAGTTATGGTAGCAGGCAATCAGCAATACTAGTGCAGAATGCAATGGTAAAAGGTGATCAGCAATTGGCGCATCAGGCAATGTCGGTGGCCAATAAAGGGCGTCGGTAAATAGGGTACATTTGGCAAAAAGTAGAAGAAAATGAACAGTCAGTGGCAGTGCAAGTGCTACAGATGGTATACCGTATTGGCTTTAATAAGCGCCTGGGCGCTTATAACTATAGGCTCTATCCCCGGCGTTTATACAGGAGCGGCGCTTATTTAAGACATTGTTTACAGTGTATTTATGAATTAAAATAACATTATAAATCGGTGCTTATTCAAGACCAGGGCTTACTCAAAGACCCGCCGCTTATACAGGCCATTGCAGTAGTTCGCTGTGGGATGCTGCGGGATGCTGAGAGAAGTGCCGTGACGGTCGGTGGCGGCGCCTGGCCTGGTACGATACTAGAGCTGACAAATTTGCTTACCCAAGCCCCGTTGATGGCTAGAATAGATTCTCTTTGTCTGTTTGCTAACAGCTCATAGCCTAGTCTGCACGCTAGGCAGCGCAGTTATAGCCGCAGACAGATATGATCTATAGAGCGCAACAACTTGTATAATATTGTAATATTAACAAAGCAATGTAAAATTTGACCTTGATGTTGATTAAAATGTGACCTTAATGTTGATTAGAATTGATTAGACTTTTCTCATAGCGCCCCTATCGCTTTCAAAATCCAGAATCTTTCATTAGATACAGTGTATTTATATCAATTCTTTCCGAAACATAACTCACTAATGCCCTCAATGTTCAGACATTTGCAAATTGTATACACAACATGAGCTATTCCAATACATACTAAAATGCTGACACTACATACGAACAGAATTTATTCACGGACAAATCATTTAAGATTTCCTTTGTCACACGACCCATAACAGTACTGTAATGTTCTCACTTAGAGCCTAGATGCAAGAGGCGCTGCTCAACAACGAGTTGAGAGAATGCAAATCAATTTGCATTTCTCAAATTTCACCAAACTTTGCTCTCACCGGAACTTATCTTTAAAAAAGGCCCATTCGACGTCGGATGCGCGCCGCTGACTGCGCATGGCCGTGTGCGCAGATCTGGTCACGTGATACCACCGGCTGATGCAAAACGCGCGCAAATCTCGTCTGCTCTTTTCCGGTCTCGCGGTTTCTCCCCGATCACGAGCGCACCGTGTCTTCCGCCTTGTCGCTACTATAGATACGCGCATGACGGGCACCTCACCGGAAGTGGAATAGAACAGCTACCAATATTTGATGTCCTGTTCCCGGCTGCCTGAGTTCTGGCCGGAAATGGAGTCGATCGTCGCTTATCTGAAAATAAAAGAAGATAAAATATTATGTGGCAATTTTTAATGCACTTGGCGTTACATGAGTTTGAGTTTTGGATATTTTTATTGCATAACATCTCCGGTGAAGGAGTTTTTATAGTTGTACAATTTCGAGTTTATACTGTATCACATACATGTTCCATGTCGGAAATAGGTCAATAAGTGACTTATATAGTAGGACATTAGTCCATTTCAGTTCATGGAAAAAGAAGTATGAGAAAAACAAAAACAACAAATCGATGAGTGAGTGACTTCACTCACGAAGTGAAACTTGGATCTATCAGCTCAAAACTTAGCAACACGCGTTCTTGTACAGGTTTTGTCATTATAGATGACAACAACATGGGTTTTGTTAACTAGGCAGAAATAATGTCCAATGGTTGTACATGAAACAGATTTTGGCCAAATATTATATAAAATACCTGTATATGTTTCACCATGCATTTTGCAGGGGCGCTGATGGTTTTGGGCGGAGGAGGGGTTCCCTATCCCCTCCAGTGAGACACCATGCAGGTGTAGAGCCAATTAAGGTGATTAGGTCATAGGGCACCTGGAGAAATGCTGGGATCTGCACAGGAGGCATGACTGCTGGAGGGATCTGCAGGCCGTGGATGTTTTACAAATGCACCTGCATGTCTACACGTAACCAACACATGTCCATGTAGGCATCCTACACGTCCACAAAACACTCATTTACATATGAATTCCGATTTTGAATTAGCATACATATGGACCATCGATAATAGTAATGCCTTCTGATACTCGCTTGTCTAGTCAGACCACGCTTTAGTCATGAATATCTTTGTAGATTGCATATTGAAACTGAAATCATCCGCTTGCGTGTCCTATTGCAAATATAAAAGGCAATACCCTGGCCTGCTACATTTCGTTTTTGCAAACATTTCAGCCTGACAAAGGTGCCAGAGCTGCAGAGAACATGGGCCATTTTGGAAATACAATGGGAGGACATAAATCACCACCGCTGACCCTGGAGTCATACATATACAATAGGGCCTCCAGGGCTGTTCAGGCCCCGCCCCTCTCCCCGACCCTCATGACCCATGCGTCCAGCCATGGCTTCCTCTCACTGTGACCTGTGACCTGATCGACCTCTGCCTGACCTTGAAGGTCACGTGAGGACGCGGCATGGGCAGACGACATCTGTTGGCGCTGGTTCTCGGTGACCAGCACTGCCTTACCTAATTCTGGACAATGGTATTGCGGTCAGATCCCATGTTGGTACAATAGGCCTGAGTAGCCATGTTATGGCTTCAAGCAATAGAGCCGAGGAATATGGTACATGTAGAGACATACCCGTGTAATAGAGTGATCCTGTCCTCTTTTGTACATATGCCCATTGCCCCACTTGATTCCAGTCCATCCAATCGTCACCACTGATCCTGGAAAGTGTAACCCTCAAGTTTCAGCCTCTCCCTGAAATTGCTCACCTTGAATGAAAGAATCCCTCGAAAGACATTCATTGCAAAATATTTCTCCCCCCCCCCCCCCCAACCTCCTCACCTCTCATGCTGACCATCGGTTGTCCTGATTTACGATGCATGGTTCTGTAGCAATGGTCACGAACCCATTCCCATGACAGTTTTATTGTTGGACCAGCGACATACCTTTGTGAGAGACGATGGGAAGAGCAGTGTATATGGATCTCACTGGTATGTCAGCAATTAGCTTGTAGGTCCAAGCCACACATGTCCAGCTCACAGACAATTTCTGTATCACTGCCCCTGCCCTTGTTTTCTCAGCTGGGCACTCATTTTAACGACACTTTGTTCAAGTTTATATAGCTAACAGGAGTTGGGGCCATCAAAGTGAAATTACATTTCATGGTGAGGGAGGGATGAGTGCAGGAAGGTGATATATAGTATCATGTACATGTAGGTGGTGTAGACAGGATATTGTCATTGTGTTTTTTGGAAACAGCGTGTGAACACTGCACATAGTAAAGAAACAGAAGGTTCATGGTAAATGATGTCATAGGTCACTACGTGTTAATCATAAAATGTTGTATAACCGTAAAAACAACATGATATATAGACGTATGCTGCTTTATATAGTTGCTGTATATATGGCGTACACATAATGCACATGTAATACAATGATAGGAAAATGCTAGTATGCTTTCTTATAATTATGATGTGATATGTCTTATTTATTTTTATAAACCAAGATTCAGTGGTTGTGCAAGATAGGGAAAGAAGTCCTTCTTCCGTTTTTCCATAAACCAAGATAGAGAATATATACTATATCGTTTTAAGCTGGTAGTGGCCCACACACATCAAAAGACTGGCTCTTCAGCATGTATGTTGTTGCCTTATGTTTGAACCGTTAAGAACCCCACCGATCCGCTCAGGTAGCCAGTTATTCACCTGGAGGGGAAACAGGAAATAGCTGCATCTGCTGCAGGTGATCCCACCTGCCTGTTTCTTTCTACCGTCCTCTAATGCCTGGAAATCCCCCTCGCTCCAAAATCCCTATCCTCCTGCCCTCTTTGGCCGCATACTGCTGTAATGGCCTTTGGTTAGCATGATACATGAAAGCAGCCCCAGCGAGTAATTTACCGTTGCTATATATTGATGCATCATGTTGACCCTTCAGCAGTGTATCAACATCGTATGGTCGGCATGATACATGCATGGATCTAGCCCTGGCGAGTTACTCGCGCGCTACATTGATGCATCATGTCGACAGTGGGCATAAGGTATTAAAGCATATATGCAACCCTGAAAGGGTTAGTCTTTTCCCTGCTTCCACATTCCATCCCCCAGGTCCACATAAAACCTCACAGGAGGAAGATCAAATGACGCCGCTCATGGGTTAAGCAGATGCCGACAAGGTGTGCAACACAGAGGCAGGGGTGGCCCTCCCACAGGTAGATACCTGAAGGTGTTGTCTTACCCCCTACCCTTACATAATCAGGTGTGAGGCAGGGCTCAGGTGGGCCACCCAGGTAAGTGCTACCTGGGGCAGGGATTGGGGCAGGAGATGCACACCTGTGGGGGAAAACAATGCCAGGTGAGAGCGGGAAGTTCAGAGCGGGCCAACTGGAAAATCAGCAGCGCCTTAAAGACTTAGGAACATCAGAGAACATGGCTTGAGGTGTGTTACCTGAGTGTGGGGGCCATGTGGATGATCCCTGTATATACACAGGTAAACAAGGCACTTGGTGGTACAATTAGCCCCATTGATACCTGGTACATCATACAGGGACCTCCCCGTAGAAGTATACCATGTAGTACACCTGCACATTATCTATAAACTATCTATGGCATGCATCTAAGTGTAATAATTATAAATAGCTGGCTTGAAGCGTTGATGTGCACACCTTTTGGAAAATAATATAATTTGCAATATTACATTTTGTATTCACCAGACACATTCCCATTAACAAATCTGACAAGGTCCCAGCGGATTATAGGCCTACAATCTTTTTAGGAGTTCGACAGATATAAAAACAATAATACAATCATTTTCCTCCCTTATTTAGATGCATTGCTTTCCTTGATTGTCTTCTTTATGCGAATACTGAAGAAGAATCTGATCTTGAAAAAGAAAGCGTGTGCCACTTTAGACAATAGAAACACCCCAGAACACCTATAGAACCATTTAACGCATGGATCTAAGGTTACTCCTCTGGGTGAAGTGATCCTAAGCATCCATACATATATACCCCTTGCCCTCTCTTTGTCATGATTGTCACGACTTCCTTCTTAATAAAAAATTGGTAAGATGGTAAAATGGCTCTCAATGTAAACCGTACACCGTGCATCATACGCTACACTAAACAGGCATGGAAACAAGTGTCGGTGGTGCTGAGGCATGAGAGTCTCCGGCAGACATCTTTAATCTTTAACCCTAGCCTCCCTCAGAGAACGCCGCCCACAAAGGGGATCTAAACGCCGAGATCAGGAGGGCTGCACCTCCAGTGACCCTCATCAGAAGGCCTCCAGGGGGGTAGTGTGAAGGGAGGGCAGGAGGTAGATGCTTAATGGTATACAGGGGCTAATGTGTGCTTGAAAATACACATTGCAAAAATATGTTAAAATTTTACCAATATTCAAAATGTGTTTTTAATACATTTTGAATAGACAGTTATACCTAAATATGTTTAGATTAATAACCTTAGTCATACCAGAAGTAATTTACGTAACCTTTGTGTGTGGCCACTATATGTGCCACTATTCCAACGGTCAGGGCCCTTTATAATATTACGCTCCCATCCACCCACCACGTAGTATAGGCTGTAGTCCTTCATTCTAGATGGAGCCACTACTGCCGACGTCAAATGTCAGCCAATCAGAGCAGGAGGTGGGACGGGTTAACCCCATGTTTGACCACCCAAATGAGGGCTGTCCGCCAGAGGGCCAAGGAGCGGAAGTACAACAATGCCAGACCGGAAATGAAGCAGTGCGCATGTGCACAACAGCCTGTAGTGCCCCCAGTTCCTCCAGCCCACCCTACCCCGAGCATCCGACAACCAGCTACTCTCCCGGGCCACATTTAGCAGTCCTAGTAAGTAGGATGTCAAACGTACAGAGAGGGTAGGCAAAGGGACAGTCCACGAGCAGCAAAATGAAGGAAATGCACCAACAGGGGACTGGCAACGGGTGGGGTTGAAATAGGGAATGCATAGAGAAGAGTCTTCTGGATTTGACCCTCTCTCTCTCACAAGAGAGTCACTTGCACTGTAAGAGGTGGACCCAAAAAGACGTCCTTTTATACTGTAAACCAATAGTAGATTATACTACCCAGTATATACTGTAAAGCTACAGTAGATTCTACTGACCAGCTAAATTTTCGTTTAACAGTGTGCATGACATAATTAGACTCTGACTAGAGGAGTCGCGGTGACTCTTTTCCCTGCGAAGGATAGCCATAGGGTTCTCAGGGTAGACTATATAAATGAAAAGATCACAACAAAGCAGGGGATGCCAACGGGAATGTGTTGTTAATATATTAAAGAGTGAGGAAAGTGAATAATAGGGAGGCATATAATCAATGAAAAATAATTGGCAATGAATTGGAGTAAATAAGTACAAAGAACAGGAACAGGCAGACAAACAAATAAACAGACAATCAGAGAGACAATAGATGGAGGGAGTCACTGGAGAAGGTATAGAATACCATGTGTAGACAGGTAAGACGTGGGGGAGGCCCTGGAGGAGGGGCTGTGGTCCTTGTCCTGGCTTGGGTAAGAGGCGGAGGAGGGTGGCACTACAAGGGTTGCACTTGTTACCAGTGGCTGGCAAATTAGCAGAGCCGTTTCCAGTGGGTGTAGGGCGTGTAGGCTGAGGACCAGTAGTAATTCGGAGCCTTGTTCTACCAGCAGGACATGGCCCCTTAATGAAGGAGGCTCTCTCCTCCTGGGCTTTGAACTATAGGGCTACCACCATAGTACTGCATGGGGGGAGGATCTGCCAGGATAAAACATTATGTACATAGACGTATCCACTGATTATGAGCATTTCCATATGACCTTGCAGTTATTGGATCATTATTATTATCATTGAGTTATATGTTTATAATTGATGTTAGCATTAAAGCCTTCTGTTAGATAATATAATAACTGTTAACTAAATGTAATCATTTGGTACTCTCATATTGATTTATTTATTACGTTAGCAGAATAAATACTTTCCATATCAATTGATTGAAATTAAACTATCTTATCTCAATCTTAAGGCCACAAAAACGATGCGGGAAGGCAGTCAAGTCACTGAGATAATACTTTCAGAAGGTATGAATCCTATTTTTGGAGTTAATATTTGCTTACAAAAGTTTGAATCCCAAATTCGTGTGGAGTGCTGGGGTCGACCCTGTTTAGCAGCTAGGGCCTGACCATCTCTCTTTGGTCTAAACGTTAATCCTTTTAACCGAAAATTATATACCAATGCCCTTGGCAGGTAAACCATAAACAATCCTGTATTCAGCTCCAGACCACTGCTGCAGACCTATCTTGGCATGGTGTTCAAGACAGTCCTATCTATTTACATATGACAGATATCTTTCACCAAGATAAGCCAAGTCCCACCATGACAAACAATATCAGAGACTTGGCCCTGTCCCAGAGCTCAGACAGATGATTGGCTAAGGGAGGATCACGTGGACAACTTCATCATACTTATAGCTGTGGGATGATCCATGGTAAAGCTGACCTTGCAGTCAGTAGACAAGGGCACAGGGGGCCTGGGCCAGCTCCTCACTGTAGCCTGTCCAAATAAGGACATTCCTAGATGACTCCTGTGGATAATTGAAAAGGTGAAAATACCCAAAAAATAAGTTGTTTGTCTACAAAGCGTACTATTGTTCAGGGGTGGCCAAGTAGACTGCATGGTTCAGGCTAGGGATCCCTGATTGGATAATAATAACACGTACAATACAATCTGTCTTCTAGATATTATTACACTTGGAGATGAGGGATAGAATACAGAATAGTTCAAACAGCAGATGGGCTCTTTGCTTATCTGAGCACACATAATGAACATCTAGAAAACATCAATTAGGCTGTGAGGGTTTGGTTCCATTTGGGTGCAATCCTATAATTATATTCATTTCGAGAAACTCCATCACATGATAGTTTGTTTATTGTCGCAGATGCTTTAGTATTTCAAAAACAATTAATATAAGTCCTGCTCTTGTATAACCTACTTCAATCTAAACCTTTTCAATCCAAATCTAGTTCCTGGTAGAAACAGTATCCATACTTCAGCTGCATCTATTTCAAAATATCTGATATGTGATACACCATCAATTATGAAAGGTTCGGAGGTAATGTCAACAGGCAAATAGAAATACTATAGAATAGGAAACTGATAGTAAACAATGGCAATCGCTCTCTAAAAGGCCTCTGTAGAAATCATGACGATTTCAATTCTCTTCTTCTCCCCTCATTACCCAAACGTTATCAGGTATCATTTCATTTAGTGAACACCATGTGAGAATATTAGGTTTTGGAGTTAGTATAATGTTAATTGATTTGAGAAGTGCAGATGGCTCTTGAACAGGCAACACAATCAATTACATATACACTTAAAAACACGAATACTACCAGTATGTGCACATTAGCATATATAAGAGAGCATGTTTGATTTAATGTTTTAATAATCGCATCCTCATTCAAAATTGCGAGATAGTCTCAAAACATACGTCAGGCTATAAATACATTGTAGTCTCAAAATTTTGAGACTATCATCCTGATGGTCGCGAGATACTTACAAAACTATAGTATTTTGAGACTACTAGTATCTCGCAGTTTTGAGACTCTCTCGCCTAACATACCTCCTCCCCCTTTCCTCCAGTGTGAGATGCACTTTATTACCTGTGAGGACCCTCCTGGTGATGGGCTGTTTGCCGCCTGTCACCTGGTGGCAGGTGAGCAGCACCCGACCACTTACCTGACCAGGTGAGGCAGATAAAGGTGAGTGCGACACCACTAACCCCCTCCAGTGACGGAGCTGTGAAGGACCTGTCATAGTGTGCTACAGTAACACCAAACTGCCGCCCTTTAGGCTTTAGTCCTTTAGTCCATCAAAGCAATGTGTCCTTTGTGGTCATGATACATGAATACAATCCTGGCGAGTAACTCAACAAGGCTGCAGATCTGCGAGTTACTACCTTAACAACTAGTAACTCGCCAGGGCTGCATTCATGCATCTTGTGATAATGTGCCTAATGCATTAAAGCAGTATGTGACCTTTAAAGGGTTAGTGTCATGTTTGGGTTATGGGTTAAGGTATTGGGAAGTGATATCAAAATGTTCCCTTTCTCTGAGCTCTTGAATACTTAATTCCTCCCGTCGACCAGGGCTACTATGATTTATGGTTGACTACAATGTCATGTACATGTTAGTATGCTCCTTCCTGTTTTTTTTCTTCTTAGAATCAACGTTGAATCAATGTTGATTCAATGGTCTGTGCCCACTGGATACTGGACACTATAGTTCTCTTACGATTTCTAACCCTTATTGTATAAAGATAAATCACTTCAGTGTAGAACATACATTCCTTGGTTTCTTATCAAAGGCTTTGGTTAACCGTCACCGATCCCACAATCATATATCAGGCACGTATCTGTTGACTATGTGTCGATTACTGTATTCATATCCCACTTCAAGCTCAATTCACAGAAACAAGAAGAGGCCTGAGCATAATAAATGAAAAAGGCACTAAAACAATCAACATGTACAGCATATGTAAAAGTAGTGCCTTTCATATTTGGGTGTATGCCTGCAGCCTTGTCCGACATGTGTTTGCAAAATGTCGTCTGCTGAGAAGTGCCAGTCTAGACATTATGACAGGGCTGTCGGTTATTCATCATCCTTTTATCTATTAACAAGGCCATGGGTCATCAAAGCTAGGCCCCTCAGATCTACTTCTATTGACAGCATATGGGCTGTTGGCACCGAACTTAAGTACAGAGTCACGGGCCGAGACACTACTCCAACCAAAATGGCGGCAAACTGAGGAGGTTTCCAAAATGGCGACTCTCTAATGGGCGTGACCATGTTGGGATATGATTTAGGTGTTGGAGATTAGAGAGGCATGATGACAGGAAGTGATTTATTAACGTTGAAGTCATGTAGCATAGGACAAAGGCCGCCCTATGTTGGAGAGTTCATGGCTATTGATTGTATATGTGCTGCGACAGAGGGTCATCCACCAGAGACATGTGATTTTGATGACCTGAACATTTGAACTGTGGTGTCTCCAACATTGTAAACATGCTAGTCTGATATTGTCCTGAAATTTATGCATATGTGGGAAATGAATGGAGTGACTGTGTTCATGTACCATAGATACCCAACAGTTTGAAATTAATTTAGAATTTAGAACTACAAGGTCTATCCAGTTTCTGCATTGATAATTCAGATACATATATCATGATCTGACAATATGCTATCAAATTTGAGAAAATAACACCAAGAAGGAGTTTCAGAAATCGAAGTTAGCCTGTTAGGTAATAATGTTTTGTTTGTTGCTTTAGTATCTATCTCATGTCCCAATAACCACAGAGGGCAGAGATAACAAAAACATTGAAGCACTATCGTTCATTGAAGGGAAAATTCATATATGTACACTCATTCTCCATATTTCAAAGTGAAAAAAAAATTGATCATAATTTGATATCATGGTTGGTGGGTGAGGGTCAGGGGTGGAGCTAAACGACCAGACTGAATATGGTAAAGTGGGGTGTATATAACATTACAAAAAGAAGATGAAGTGACCACATCAAAGCCTATCAGCTTACCCCATACCCTGAGGTGATATATGGAGCTGGGCTCCCTGCTGTGACACACTGGAGGAGGGATCTGAGACTCCTGTGGGGCCCAGACACAGGAGGAATATGGCAGCAAAGAGCCAGAACATCAACATGGGGGTGTAGCCTTACTGACAAATTAAGGGGAATCAGGTGGAAAGGGTTGAATAAGCCTGTGAGACATTCATCTTGTGTGGATGATTTCTGAACCCAATAACTGTTTTTGTTATATTTAGGGAGTGATCATTTATTATCAACAGGGGGGGGTGGTGGGTTTGGGGGGGGGGGCAAAAAAATTTGGACCCCTCTTGGGGGGGGCAAAAAAATGTAACCTGTTTTGAGCCAAAAAGCCCGCGCGTTACTATGATTTAAAGGGCCCGCGCGCGAGCCGATTTTCGACCCTAAGGGGGGGGGGTAAAAAATGTTGACCCCTTGACCGGGGGGGGTAAAAAATTTCGCGCGCTCCGCGCGGAAACCCACCACCCCCCCTGTTGTTAAAAAATTATCACTCCCTTACTTTACAATGTGTATTTAGTCTGTTATTCGTATATTGTATGTATACAGCATCAGTATGCCCATGAGCTGCAGGTTAGATAAGTTATACGTAATTGTATTTGAGTATTTGAAAGTTTATTATTCCTTGGATTTTGCCAAAAATCGATACCTCTCTCTGAATGCAAAAAAAATAAATACATGGGTTTCGAGTGGATCATTTAATGAATTTAATATAAGGAATCATAGCTGTCATGGGATTTATCTTGACCTTAAATTTTCACTGTCATTGTGTTAAATCCTAAACGGTATGCAATTGTATGTGCCAAATGCATTCAGGGTCATTCAGGTGTGGCTAGCATGACAATACATATTGTCCCTACATCATAAATATCATTGTAGGCAGTGACGAGGAATGTAGTCTCTTCCTTACTACGATCTTTGAGGTACTATATTTTTATAACATTGATGGGAATTGTGGTTCTCTTATAAATCAATATACCGGTACTATTGTATTCATCATCCATACTAGTTATAGCCACCCAGGCTTACCCTACAGGAGTCAAACCATTAGGCTGCTGCAGTGTAATAAGGGGGTCTCAGCTGCCCTCCGTGTGATGTGTAAACACACTCCGGATCCACCCGGCCCTCCTCCAGGGCTGGTACCGCCTCCCACCCACAGGGGGCAGGGTCGTTATCCGGAGAAACCCTGGAGGCGGCGCGAGTTTTGGTGTGTCGGGTTCCGGCCGCCTGGAGAGGCCGACTCCATGGTGGGGAGGAGATCGGCGACCTGCAGTCGGAAGTCCCGCCGGTGCCGCGTCTGCACACACTGGAGAAGGTGATGTCTGGACCTGGAGGATCCTGGAGGAACCTGGCCCCGTCCGGCCCCCCTACCAGGCCCTCAGTGCCACTCACCTGGAGGGGGTGAAACCCTCTAACCCAACAGACCACAAAAAACACCCTGGTCCCTCCAGGAGGGTACAACTGTAGCGTTTACCTCCTGGGTGGGTGGACTAGACACCATGGAGAAGGTAATAGGTTGGTGCCACACGTGGAACATTAATGACCCTCTCCTCCTGTGTCTTGAGGTGGATCTAGGGGTGCTGGAGAGTCATTTGTGTATATTTGAGGCGGTTGATTTATATGTGTAGGTAATTTTAAAGTACATTTCTATTTATTAATATGTCAGGTGTCTGTCTCATTATTCACCATGACGCTTATAGTTGATAGGATCTGACAAAATAATAAAGTTAGGGTGCAATTCACTTTCTTACCTACAGCATGACAACATCGAATCTATCTTTAAATTAACAATACTATTTGATTAATACCAGATGTGTATATTATCAATTTTAAGTCTGAAGGTTGGCAATACACAATTGTATTCTAGAAAGCCAACAAGAACCAATGTAGCCACTTCGAACTGTTTCTATTCTATCTATTAATACCTATTAATAGTCTTCGAAGTAAGAGCCAGAATATCTATTACACAAAAATAATTCGAGACACAAAGCATATTTCAGGCAGGGCTTTTTACGAATTTTTAGATATACCATTGTAAATATAAGCCTCCACCCAGTAACTGCATGCCATACACATTTCACATATTAAATACTTTCACCCCATTCGGTTCAAGCTTGGTCCTATTTATGTCAGCTATGCATTGAAGGTTGAGAACTGAAGATGGATGAAGGGGGGAGGTTGGAGGTCTAGACATTAATCCTAGTTGTACATCCCTCTGATCCGACACCTTCTAACCCCATACTTACCAGTGTGTTAAGGCGGAAACGGCCCCGATAACCCCCACCTTAAGGTAGCTTAACACTGTCCAGGTGAGGTGACCACCATGGTGATGTGTAGTGGTCAGTCTACAGGTGAGACTGGACAATGCCCTGGTCAGTGGGGGACAGTGTGACTACTGTGTATCCACTTACTGGTGTTAAAGACCCCCTGTACAGGTTTACTGACCACTATACTTAACACACCTATAGAGATAGAGGGAGGGGGGTTCCTCCCCCAGGGGATTATGTGAATACTTTACTCACAGACTTATGGCATAAACTATTGGTATTATAATCCTGCATCTAGAAAATAAACCACGAATGAAGAAACTGGTCGTCTTATATTTCTCTCATGAATATTCATAGTCATCTTATATATATTTCTCTCATTGAATTTTTTAGATGGTCATCTATAATCTAGTTGTATATTTGAAGGTTTTGTACTTTTGTTGGGTATATTTCATATAATTAGATGGACGTTGTTATACTGTTGTCTGTAAGTGTGGCGTTGTATCTAACCATATTTGGACATCCAGTAAATTACGTGTATACAATGTTGATGTACATTTATATCGAGAATCTTGTGTCATTTTCATATACACTATGGTGTCACTTTGGCCAAACCGACAATAATGTGGATGTGGGGACAACTTGTGGCTGTTGAACAATGTATAGATGTAGGCCGACTTATTCCCCAACTATAGAGGTGGACGTTATAGATTAAATACCTGCGTTCAATGATGAAGAACCTAAGATGTATAATATGTATACACCTTTCACTATACTAAATGTGAATGGGTATTTGGAGATTAAAACAAGTTTAACTTACTGTACCCCTGAGCCATGCTTGAAAGCTTCCATTTAGCTCTTGCAGGTGTTCTGCCTATTTCTATTTCCAACTTATCCTATTCCTATTGTAAAGGTTTGTAGAGATAGAAAGTGAACTTAAATTTGAACTACATTAATCCAGCAATAAGAAGGATTTCACGATTATCTCCACTTCTAACTGTATCTTGTAGCAGTGAAATTTCACAGCGGCATGAATACGTGTATTGAAACGAGATTTTGATTTAAACAAGGATTAGAATTTGTTTTATCAAGTGTTTATTCACACTGTGTGTACAAATCAATGATTTAGATACATGTACATCTCCATGGCGTATAAATGTCTGTATAATAAATATTCAATTAATAAAAATATGATTCAATAACATTATTCAGTTACTTTATTCCTTAATTTCAAACAAACTGTGACTGTCTTGTTAAGGTGTTTAAGTGCTATATCCTAATATCACAGACCACTTAAAAATCATACCAATATCAAATATTTAAAGTTCACAATGAAATGTCACCGATCCTAATGTCTACGTATATATAGCACACCTGTGTATTTGAATTAAGTATATATTTACTGAGCTTGTCATAATAGCACCCTCCCTCTCCCCTCCCCATCCTCCCCTCCCTACACCCTCCACACCCTTGTGACAGCTGTTCAGAGAGTTAGAGTGACAGAGCGCGGGCGGGGCAAACATTGATTTCACGGTAGGCAACCCGCGTAGAAATTGCTGTTTGTTTGTCTGAGCGATTAGGACTCTTCTCCTTCTCCTCCTCCTCTGGCCACCAAAAGCCCCCATGGTGTTCCCGGCCTCGAGCCCCCGGCCCATTATTGTGACCGGCCGCGTGCAGGTGGAGGCCCGGCGGAGAGGTCTTTGTGTGCCGGGCCTCTCTGCCGTCGGGGCATCACCTACCTTGACAACGGTGGAGGATTGGGGGAGAGACTTCCATGCAGAAGGTGTAGTGGTGAGGGGTTGGGGTGGGGTGGAAGTGTTTGGGAGGAAAATCCGGATCACATAATTGTATGGAGAGAGATGATGCTTGGTGATGGGGGGGGGGGGGTGAGTGTCTGTTGGGTTTGTGTGTGGTGGAGGGGGGGGGGGGGTGAGTAAAATCCGCTTTCAGAATTGGACACTATCTGACAACCTCCCTCCCCCTCCAACACTTTCCTATACCTTATACCCTCCTCTCACCCCCAGGTCTCTCAACTTGACAGTATTACCACTGTGGCTACCCCCCTCACATGCCACTGACTCATCAATACAGGACTTATTAATGCTAAAATCCATCTATATAAGGACAGCTGGATACAGACCATCAACGGTCACTGACCGTCACCATAATCCCTTCTATACGCAACAAATGTAAACCTAACGTTGACACCTTTTAAGAACCCTCTTCACCACAGGTATGTATTTAGGTAACTGTGCCAGATTTAAAAACTATACACCTGAAATTCAAATACACTTAGCCTTTTTTAGACTTTTTATGTCCCTTATCCCTCCTTATACCCACCAGCAGTGGCGGATTTAGAGGGGGCGCGGGGGCGCGTGCCCCCTCATTTCTGCCTATAGTTAATAAGAGTTTAATTGTCTTTTTTAGAACCGAATTTTGGCCAAAAATAAGGGGTGCGCCCCCTCCTTTTGCCCAGTAAAGGGGGCGCGCCCCCTCCTTTTCAAAATCCTGGATCCGCCACTGACCAGTCATTAGCGATACATTATACACACAGAAAAAATAATAAACGTCGGCTAGACTCTCCACATGGCCCGGCCCAAGGGTCAGGCATTGTCTGACTCAGGTGAGAGAGTTTCCTGGACTTTCATGACAGTCAGGTTCAGCCTCCTCTAATATATTAGTTATTACTCATATTATTAAACAGAGACTCCCTTTCAAGAGTTAGCCTGATTCTTGAGTGATAGTCAGGCAAGACAGTTTTTCATGCCAGAAGCAGGCTGATCTTCTTTGCAGAGTCAGGTAATGCCTGACTCTGGGATGAGTGTCTGGCAGCCTGAGCCTCCTTTATTTGCTACCAGGTGGAGGCAAAGTGCTGTAATGAGTATAATTCTAATGTGCAAGACACCATCCCTGTGGATTTGTAAGATAAATATAAATCAATTAATATAGCAGGATCACTTATATAACATCTGCAGGTACATATTATCTCTTTGTTCCTATACAAAGCAAAAATTGATGACTGATGGCATGCACGTGATAGCATTAGTACATGTCCCAATTCAGGACGACCTTATTTATTTTGAATGGGTAATTGAGTGCTTTGGTAAGGGGAGAATGCATACAAAATTTAGATACATTATGCCTACTCCCTCAGTTCATGCTTTACCCTCTCTCGGACAAGCGTCAGACACTGCTGGACTCTTGCTACAGTAAAAGTCAGACGTTCTGGGTGATAAGGGTCAGCCATACATAGTCCAGCATGGCCTGATTTTCACCCCAATGAGAGTCAAGCATTGGTAGACCTTGGCAGAGAGAAAGTCAGGCAATGCTGGACTCACATTGGCATGAGAGCCAGGCAATGCTGTACCCTCTTTACATTCAAAGTCAGCGTGACTTTCACAATTAAGTAGGTGTTTTTGGCGAGTCCAGCTGAATCTCACATTTTTCTCAGTGCAGGGTAGATTCATCATGAGTCTGACACATACACAATAACTAAAGAAAATGGAAGTGTGTGGCTCAAGGTATATCTCTGAAAAAAATGGAGAATCTCCCATCTCTTTTCAACCTTCATATTATTCATGGAAGAATTTACCCCCCCCCCCCACCACCCCACCCTTCCTCACCAGCATTGACTCAATATTATTATTGATTCAATACGTCTTGTTCCCAATCCAATTGAATAATACGCTGCATAGTATATATTTTGTGTCAATGTCAATATTTTGCAGACAGGGAGAGAAGGGGGTGGCTGTCATGCTGCATGGAGGAAATACGTTATATTAGCTCTCCATGTAATGGGGTTAGACCCATGCAGCCTTAAACCCATCATTGTTAAAAGCCATTTGTATAGGGCTGTCGAGCGCTGGAACAATTTAAAAGCTCCTTATACAGTGATAGAGACTTTGCGGGATTTCAAGAAAGCGATCAAACGAGATTACCCAGCTTGTTTTATGGTGTAATTATGTCATCTTGCCTTACTGTACCATTCATCTCATCTCATTATTATTATTATTATTATTATTATTATTATTATTATTATAAATTGTACTACAAAGAACCATCATGTATGTTATATAACATGGAAAACCCTGTACCATACTTTACTTCTCCATAGCTTGATATTATTGAATCCATAAGACCGTCAACAATATTGTAAAATAGTTAGGGGTCCTGACGGAAGAAAGGCAATGCGCCTAAGTCTAGGTTTGGCTTTATGCCATTAGATCCAATAAATACTTTAAAAAAAAAAAAAGAAGGGTTGTTCATATCTAGGTGGCGTGGGGGCTGAAGGGGGTAAGACTGGGTGGGTTCAGTTAGGGTAATTTTGTATCCTCATGTGTGTTTTCCTTGTTACAACAGAGCGGGGAGCAGGGCCAAGGGTTATGATGGCTTTGGCTGGCGGGAGTTTGACAAGAAAACACATGCCTACTTGAATGTGATTAGCGGTATAGAGAGAGTGTCAGTCATCCAGTGTATTATAAGCCAGGCACAATCCTACCACCAACGCCTCTCCATGGTCTCTCGTCTTAATACCCTCCATCATACAGGCCCTATTGCCCATAGGAGGAAGTGGGGGCCTTTGGGGCTGAATGGACTGAATGTGGGTGAAACCAGCTTAGAATTAGTCTGAAACCGTTTGTGAAACATCCCCTAGAGGACACTAGAAGAGTGTGTATTATGCTGCACTTGCATGGTTTATTTTGGGTGTCCTTCTGTGAAATCCGCTAAAATGCCTAATAGAAGGTACAGGCTATACAAGTATGTGTGTCGGGGGGGGGGGCGTCAACATTTTGTACAATTATTAATCTAGATAGGAATCTAGAATGAATACTTTTGATACTTCCTAAATGGTTTGTATGTAGACGTGTAACATATTTTATCAGTACATGTTTAGCAAGGTGTAAATAGCTTTTTTTGTCAGTGAATGCATGATTTGACTCCTGTAATTATACCCTTATGTTCACATGGCCTTATAGACACCCATATAGAATAAAATATAATATAATACCCCCCCCCCTATCCACTCCTCCTCCAGCCCCCCCCCCCCTTATCCACTCCTCCTCCAGCCCCCCCCCCCTTCCCCTCCCTCCTCCATATACCCAGGTGGTTCTGGTTAACCTGCAGTTTAACCGTGTGACGTTAATAACTGAGCGTCCCGACAGGCGGCGCAACCACAGACGCAGGCCTAGCTTGGCTCTGACCTCGGAGGCCGCCATTTTGGTATTTTTACCCCTCTCCCCCCTGATCCGCTGCTGTAGGGTCCCGTGTAGGGTTGGTCGGCGACACCACAGCTCCCCCTGCTAACTAATCGTCACCAGAAAACTTACACCTTTTGAACTAGTCTCATATTGGCCTCCCTAGCCGACTGGCCGGCGCTCAACGTGTTATATCGGCCTATGAAGATCATTCGTTACCCCCTCCCTCGGCCGACATCATATCTGAGACCTGGTACATTGATATTTATGCCTTTTGCTGCTCTGACTGTCAGGAAGGTATGCAAACCGGGGTGACTAGTGGGAGGTTGTATCTAAAGTTGTTGAAGCTGTTATGACTTTGATTTCTGGATTCAGAAGTTGTTAGCTCCATCATAACACGTCTAACATTTTGTTTTCTTTCTTTCTCATTTTTGTTCATCTTGTTAAAGACCTAGTGACTATCGTCTATATCAGTGATATATAACATGTACTTCCCTCCTGTAAACATGATGGATTGTGTAATCCTCTTCAATATCCTTTTCCTAGTCTCAAATTGTTTGTAACTCTAAATAATTTATCATAGATTATTATTATTTATCACAATAATGACATGTTTATTGCTCGTTCTATATAGACACCAAAATATGCATATTTTCTCTCACACTCCTCCCCTTGTATTTAGGAAAATCTTGAATATATAATCATGTTATTTGGACCCTTTTGGACCCTTTTCTCTCACCCTTTCTGGTTTCTCTACCTGACCTACACCTCACTCCCTCCTCACAACAAAGGCACGTGGCCATGTTGGTCGGCGGCGGCGGAAGTGTCACCTGACGTTGGCGTCTGCGCAGAGACCACCACCCTGGCGACCCTGACCTTGATTGAGGCTCACGTGGCGACCCTGGCGGCCACATCACGCTCAATTTCCCCGCTCGGCTTCAGGTCGGTGCGGCCCGCTGCCCCCGTCGGCACCAATTTCACGCTGTTGGTGTTGTCTCTTAATAATCCCCTCTCACTCGGGTTAAGGACACCACACCCAGCCACTCACACCTCTATCTATACTTTAGTGTGTCTTGTTGAAGACCTACTGGTAATATTACAATGCTAATATTGATACAGTTTTCGGTTTAATTTGAAGGATAACTTATTTTCTGGATAATTATGAGTACATGTAGTACACAGTTTAATAGAAAGGTGCAACGCTGACAATAATAAATGATATTGTCGTTATTGTATACCACAGTTAAGGTGTATGTTCAACTGACTGTGTAACCTATATACATGTATAAATAGGGCCTATAAATGTGATCATGTATTAGTCATGAGGTTAATCTTTCTGACCATGTGTGGATGACAAATTGATGACGTCACAGGAATGTTACTTCATCACAAAAAGGTCAGAGTTGAAAACAAGAATGCTCAACACAGGATGGTAGACCCACATATATATAACCTCTCACCTTTCACTTCTCACATCTCATTTAATTCTGCTCATGTTCTCTGTGCTCTGCCCCAACTTGACCATTATGTAAAGAGAGTAAAAAGAGGCATGCCATGGCACTGACCTCTGCTCACCACACTTAAAGTTCCCTTTCCCTAATGAGCATAATGTTTTCATGCAATACCCCGTTATCATCATAGGTCATATTTCCTGTATGACCCTTGCTTTTAAATAAACATTAGCTTCACTTGCTATAGATCTAAGATATAAAACTCTTTTCAATCAATGCAAATGACCATCATAGGTACGTCCTGTGTAGACATGTACAGGAGCATACATGGCAGAAAAAATAGACCGAACTCCTCCTACATAAACGTCCAGGTTTGACCTTCATTTGAGCTAGTCAGAAATGGGGGGGGGGGGGGGGCATACTACTCGCCTAGTATCGGTCTACTTTATTTTATTTGGCAATAAAATGTGCATGCCTGTATATATAGCATACTTGGAATAGAATTATGTCCTCGACCCTCTGGCGGTACATATCCCCAATAATAAAAGATAATGACTTCCCTTCTTCAAAGATATTTTATGCAAGTGCACATCCCTTTGTGGCAGAGTTTGCTACAATCTCCAATTGTCTCTTACAGCTTCATGTGTCAGAGGTCTCTCAAATATCTGCCATGACTTCTGAACCTCCATGATTCCTCTTGAACTCCCTGCCATTTCATTTGACATTGGCAGCAGAAGAACAGAGCCAGGTCCTGACAGCCATCAATATAAAGGCGGTTTTGAAAGAAAGTCCCAAATAGAAAGTCCAAGGCCCTTGGGCTGACCAGCCTGTGTACCATCCATCATGGGTAAGGTGTGAGACTGGTGATGAGTGACTGACGGGTTGCTACCCTCAGGCTCCTGCCCTTTCTTCTCAACTTGTCCACCTCAAGCCAACCCTCCCTCAGGTCACCACCAACCTGCTGCCCTCCAGTATTGCCCCGCGTCTTCTTCTCAGTTCGCGCCTGGGGACAGTCATTTTCCCCTACAAGACAGGCAGATTGAGAGGAGTAAAACAATCGCAGTTGTGTTGTTGTGAGTTTGTAGTCACCATTTCGGCCACCCCAGGTGTGGGCAGATTTTTATGGTATAAAGATGGAGCGGTCGTGGTGGTTTTAGGACTGATGGCCGCATGGGTGGGCAAGGGGCTCACAGGTAAAAGCCAGCACGTGCGGCTGTCATGGCGCGCGCCAAGGGTGGTCCTGCAGCGTCCGCAATCATAAAGCAGACGACAATTCAGCCAAGTCTGACGACAATTCAAGCAGGCGCGTTCTGGGCGTTTCGGCCCAGACGCCGCGTGTAGATTTCACTTGAAATTGACATGACTCATCTTTACCGTTCATGCAGACAGATACAGACAATATCACCCTCGCTACGAAAAACACCCGGGCAGACGACATTGCCTCCGCGAAAGTGATACATTGCTTTGGTACCATTTTTGAAAACTTGAGCCGCCCACCTCCTGGGCGCCCATCTGAAAACCATCCACATGCTGATGGGCCGACGCTAACGTTCATTTGGTGAATTTTGACTGCTGATATTAAGGCCAGATGTAGGGAGCATCCCGTGGTCTTATCTAGCAGGGAGGCAGAGCTCAGGGTCATTTTTCTCAATGCAGACGACACTATCAAAGTGGTGAATTAACGCCCCCTGCCTACATTAAACGAGTGATGTGAATGGGTGGAGAGGAAAGCTGATGCGTCCAGAGAGCCTTATCAAAACAATTTGGGAAGTGGAAGTGCATGAAATAAACATGGGGCCTATCGGCAGCTGTCGGCACCAGGTTACAGCTGTCACATGGGCATACTTTGACAGTGTGAAATCCCTACAATACTCTCACCACTTTTTTCTCTTCTTCTGGCAAATGTACAATAAAAAAAAGTATATGTAGCCACTGTATACACTGGTTTTAAGAGTCCATGAAACCTTGGGTTCAGCTAATGTTTGCCTCGTATAAATACTGCTATATCTGTATTCCAACAGGAAGAAAGGCACAGATGTTTACAAAAGTAATCAATCACTGTGGTGCATGCATGTATTATGTTTATGATTATGCATAGCTACATGTTGTATGATAATTATCTTTAAGTCTTCCATTATTTCTTTTATTTGATGGCGGCAGTGTATTCTTTTCATATATCATCTTGTTATTTAGCCTCAGATTTATAGACAAAGGCAATGTGTTCCACATGATACATAATAGTACAGCTCGAGGCATCAAAGGAATAAATCTACATGATCACCTGTCATATTCAGTGACACGAAATTGTTCAAAGACACTAACCTCTGAATGAATTACCTAGGTGGCGGCTGTGTATACTGACTCATATAATTATAATATATATACATCCCTGTCCGAGTCTTAATAAGCAAATGTTATTTTATGCACAGAGAAGCGTGTCTACACAGCCTTTTTTTTGAAGATTTACATGATTTGAGCAAAATACGAGGTGGTTCCAGGTTATCCAACCCTATAGAGAACAGACCCTACACAATTTTCATTGATCATCGAAGAGAATTATTATTTATGCCATATGGAGACTATTTCCCGACTATTTCATGATCCACAGTTCGAGAGTCAATTTCTAGGTACTTTTGAGGCCTACGTTTAAAAATCCTACCTACTTTCCCTAGATTTTCAGACCAAAGTAACCTGAAACACACTCTTTGCACTTTTGGGGTCTTTCCCATCAATATGTACACACAGAAACCAAAGACATCTACATTAGGGTAGGTCACACACGCACACACTGCCAATGTATAGTAACATAAATTCCTCCCCTCACCCGTTAAAGTCAGCCAATTATTCAGGTGGGCGATAATAAATGCAACTGTCACATCCCGTTCCCACACCCACCCTATACATGTATAGTGATGCCAAACTCCCATCCACATCATGGCATCCCCCCCTGGTTCTCAGAAATAAAAATGAGCTTGCCCATGTCCGTTTTCCTTGGCTCTGGGCAATGTCACCTACAACATTGATATGGAAATGGTGTCAGGGCGGACATGGCAGGAGTCGTGTACGGTTAACCACTGTCCCTTTTGTCCATGTATAACGCAGAGGGTAGGACAAGGTGGCACCGTGTCCGACAAGATTGTCTCCTACCGCATTGAGTCAATATTTAGGAGGGGAATACCAATGAGACGCTCTAGGATCTGTCGCCGTGCACTCATTCCAATTTCAATTGGCAAGAAGGTGCTCATTAGATCGTTTGGGCGATATTATAGTATTTTTTAATTCAATAAGTTACGGTACACATGAAATATCCACTTTTAGTGAACACAGTACATAATTTCCATGGAACTTATGTTTTAAGCAATAATATAAACGTTTTAGTGCTACGCGTTGAGGAACGTATAAAATGTGTGTTAACAATTAAATGCATCCCTGCAAAGTGGCATTGCTCATGACAATAAAGTGTGCACATTAATTCAAGAGGTCACCTGTTCTATCTGTATAATCTCCTACAGCCAAGGGTTTTTGACTGCACTGTAAAAAAAAGGATATCGTTCCCACGATGATTCCCTGTATAGTCGTCCCCAGTGAATGACTGATTTTAGGATTCTGTATAATGCTCTTGATTATAGTGGATCAATGGCATCTTTGATCAGTACAGGGAATCACTTTGTGAACTATAGTCTTTTTTACAGTGTGTACATATCTGGATATGTTTATTTTGATATAATTTTTTGGAGGGTAATTCTGGGTAATTCTACAAAACAGTTTGCTGTATTCCAGACAATATTCCCTGTGCATCAAGAAGGCAAGATAATTATTTTGGATCTACTGTTAATTTGGGACAGAGACAATGCTTTCATTTGTGTTTTAATCATCCACTTTCTCATTCCTTTATTTATAAGCATAATACTTCTACAATCTTTCTGGTGAGTGCTAATATAGTTTACTCAGAACCACAACACGTCAAACCCACAACGTCAAAGCGTCATACATGACGTACAGACACAACTCACGCAGACAACCAGCTCCAGCAAGATATAAACTTCAACCCTTTGATGCTTTTCCTGCAGAGTAGCAATATTTATAGTTGACGTTCTTAGAGTTCTGTTCATACTGCTCTCCCAGCTTTTGTCTCACTAATCCAGTCAGCCTTGGTAACCATAACAATGGGACGCCATTCTGGTGGTCATGTCTTTGCCCTGCGTCTCTCGCTAAACACTAGGTGGAGCTAGCACAGTTCTGCCCCCTCCCATTTCCAAAACAACCAGTGTATGATCCCTTGCAACCCCCTCATTCTCACTCTCAGACCTTCTTAACATACCCTTCACCCTGGAGCCGTCAAGGAATGGGACCGTTACACTCGAGTATACATAGAGAAGTACTGGTGGATGAGGATGGGAATGTGAAGCGACGAATGTGAAGCACACTATTTTGTTTAAAATGTATCCATATGTTTTTTTTGTGTGTTTTTTTTACTTTTATCTGAAAAATACCTGTCTGCCAGTGCTATATATATACGTTGATAAAAACATAGCTTCTCACGATTTGCAATGGGTCATAGTGATACCAGCCTGATGATAATTATTGTTTAAATTAGTTAATAATGTTAAAATATAATTCCATCGGAATCTGGAGAAGAAATTTCCTAGTTCTGTATTAGGCTTCATGGGGTTTAGGTCATAAATTAGAAGTGTACCCTTTTTAGGACTATTATAATACAAAGACAGTATCAAGACGATTCCTATAGTCACTCCACTTGTTGCATTGAAGTACCTTGTGACTATCTGGGAGGTATGTGTGCAGGGGTGTGGTATGGATAGTTTGGTGGGCTTGTTTCCTCCAGGGCTAAATGTAATATATATAATAGTCTATTGTTGGGGGTTTTGACCATGTTTCCTGTAGTTGTCTCCAATGGTGCCCACTAGGTGTGGTGGTGATGGGTGTGGCCAGGAGGCATATGTATAGTCTAGTTTAAGTCAGGTCAACATAACTCGCTTGCTGAGAAGTACTAGTTTTTATTACAAAGTTCATTCCCTGTATAGGAATAGTGGTGTGAGAAGTTATATGTAAAGACACTCAGCCAACAGTAAACAGTATATACCTTCAATTGTAGGTGTGGTTTCCTCCTGTGTTAGCCTCCATGCTGTGCCCCCCTGGGTGTGTGAGTGGGGTGTGTGTGGGACTGCTCCTGGGCTCTCTCTCTGGTGGTCTCCTGGGGTCTCTCTCTGGAGGTGGGGTGGACAGAGGGGTTATATGTGGTGGTGTTACATAAGTAGCATAAGCTGGGTCTCCATATAGACCTGGCTGTGTAGGGGGGGGGGGAGGGGTTGGCTGGTCAGTGGTTGGACTGGTTTTCACCTCTGGGAGGGGGGGGGGATTGAGGGGAGTGTCTTCATTTGAGGTCAACACTAATTTCGATTTGAGGCCTAAAAAGGGGTGTTAGATTTCTCTTACACGGCTCTGACGGACAATGAAGATCATAAGCTCCACTCTTATTCATTTTTCATGGTTGGCTGAGTGTCTCGTTCATAGTTGAATATACATATACATACAAGTAAACAGTGAACATGTCAGATTATATTGTTTTCCCATTCCTATTTCTTTTAAACTGGTTAAGCGCACATAGTTTGTCTCTTCCCTTATGTATCTCATAAGCCTTTAATTACATGCCTTTCATCTTCCGTAATCTTATCTAAGTGTATATAATTCCTATATTCCTTAACTCGTATGCCTTTAATATTACACATCTCACCTACATTAGCCCTATACAAGCATATATAATTTACCTATCCTTAGCTTATTTAATTGTGATAGTAGACATCTTATCTACGTTAATCCTATCTAAACATATATGATTTACCTATACTTAACTTATATATCTTTAATTATACGCATCATATATACATTAATCCTATCTAAACATATATAATTTACCTGTCCTTAACTTATATAATTGAAGTAGTACACATCTCCTCTACCTTAATCCTATATAAACGTATACATCTTACCTATCTTTAACTTATATGCTTGTAATTATACACATGATATCTACATTAATCCTCTCTAAACATATATGATTTACCTATCCTTAACTTATACACCATTAATTATACGCATATCTACATCAATATCTAAACATATAAAATTTACCTATCCTCAACTTATATAATTGTAATAATACCCATCTCATCCTTGTAAGTTATTTCTAGGCAAAAATAGGAGTCTAAATGTTTATATTTTCAAGTGAATATGTAAAGTTATATAATCCGTCTGTCCTTATTATACATGTGTGGACGGCTCTATTTGGTAAATGTCAGTATTTGATCATGATGCATGGCTCAGTACAAGAAATCATCTTCAGGTTCATAGTGTCCATCTATAGTTATGATGCATTTAGGGCCCTCAATCTGGTTGGTGAGACATTGCTGCCATTTCTACAGGAGAACCCTTCCTAGACCTCTCCAAATGTCAATGTGCATGATATGGCAGGGGTCTGTTGGCCATTATCGCGCGAGGATACTGGGTTGTTGGTGTATTCAGCTAGCTCGGACTGTTCATAATGTTTGACAGGCCGTGTGGTGGCCCCAGAGAAGTCTCTTGCACTGCTTGCTAAGGCACTCACAGTGCCCATGACTGACTGATTGTTGACCCTTCCTAGGCTAGATGTTGGCCTAGGCCGGATGCAGGTGTAGCCCAGACGCTGATGTAGCTGAGATGTTGATAAAGCCCGGATGTTGGTGTAGCCTGGATGTAGATGTAGTTCAGATGTTGATGTAGCCCGGATGTTGGTGTAGCGGTAGTCCAGATGTTGATGTAGCCCGGATGTTGCCCAACGTCCTTGACTCACACTCTCGCACCCTCCTCCATGGTACCGCACTGTTTCTTGCAGCTGACACTTGGTGGCCTCAGTGGGGACAGAAGGGGTATCAGGGAATATTGATTATTTTGACATTGACACGTAATATTTATACTATTCATTATTCATTTATACTATTATTATTAGCAGAGCATTATTTTTTGAAATTTTGACTCTTAATGATAGATAGTGGGCTAACCATGTTCGCAATTGATCACTGAAGGGATCAATTCTTTTTTTATTTTTTTTATTATTATTTTTTTTTTTTTTTTTAAATTTTTTTTTTTTTTTTTTTTTTTAATATATATATATTTATTTTTGTTGTTGTTAAATTTCCTTCCATCTTTTGTTTTTCATCTCCTAGCATTACTGAATAACTTTCTGTCATAGACATAGAACTTCATTGTTATTGTAACAGCTATGCTATCAATTATATGTGTATATCCCTGAAGTTATTACACAAACTTTCCTAACCCTAAACCCTAACTAACCAATAATATAGGCACTAAGATACAAATGTCCATACTCACCATTCGGTATCATTCAGACTTACAGTCATGTAGAGTCCAGCACTAAAGGTTCATCTGCCCAGGGCCATGAACTGCTCAATACAAACCCTTGTGATACCTGTGAGATGACTGCTGATAGAATTTCTGCACATTGTTGCTTCCTGCACATTCTGATAGGAGGGATCTTCGAAGCCACTAATCTGAGGCAACACTGACAAAGACTAATGAAGATGGTAATTTGATAATTACAACATGGCATAATCACAGCAAAGTAAGAAGACACACGTCCAGCTACAACAAGATTCATGATATATAAGAAAAATTCCAGATGAGCTAGGGTATGGTAGCAATCAAAGGGGCACCCCTCCTTGTGGCCAGCAATAATTAATTTGTATCCAAACATGAGTGACGGGCAACTCAACCTTCACTTTGCCTTGACAGTCTTCTGCAGCTAAAACCATTGGTACTTTACCTTGCAATATTGTGGTTAGCTACCACTTCAAGCACTGGGGACTGCACTGATGACTAGGGCCCTCAATTACACAACAATATTGCTTCTAAATTTTGACAATTATCTAGTTAATAGTAATCCAGAAAGTTGTAGTGGGCTGACTGCAGACCAGCCCACCATCTTAAGCCCTATTTCAATCCCAGCACTCTAATAGACAGTATCTTTCCCTTGTGTTAAGCTGTAATCAATGTGCAACCCAATAGTAGTGACCATCTTGTCAGTTTGCAGCAGTTCAAATCATTGGTACTTTGTATTCAATCCATCGTTGCAATACAGGCTTCCTTGCCACATAATCACTGTGAAATGCACTGATGACTAGGAGCCCCTATACAAACAACATAGCTTTTCAATTTTGACAATTCCCAAGCTGACCTGGGTCCGGAAGGTTGTAGTGGGTTGATCAGGCCACTAACATAAGCACCATGTCAGCCATGTTGTGCAAGAGGGGTCCATCAGTGCCTACTATATACCAGTGCCTATGTCATTTTTGTACCAATGATGCATACACCTAGCTAGGGTTTTCTGTATCATTTCCTCAATCCTTCCATTCTCCATTGGTATGCTCTTTTTCCATTCCATTCCTATCACTGCTTGCTCAAACTGTGTTTTGGTCTGCCACTAAGGGTGTGTCTACAGTTTATCCCCAAAAGATGTCTGCTCCTCTTTATATATACTGTCATGTCAGCCATGGTGTGCAAAAGAGCCTATCAGTGCCTACCATGTCCCAGTGTCCATTTCCTTTTTGTACCAATGATGCATACACCCAGCTGGGGTTTATGTACAAATCCTTCCTTTTCATAAGTATGCATTCCCAATTCCTTTCTTTTAGCCACCCGCTATCAATCCCATTCTTATAGCTACCTGCTCTGTGCTGCCATTAAAATAAGTGAGGGGGGGGGTATCGCAATGCCAGCTGCCTAGTCCCATTCTAGCTTTATACTTGATGACGGCTCCTGGCTATCTGTTCCTAATTGTGGTGGTCAAAACAGTCTGTTTCTACTTTCTCATACACCCATATCCTAATGTGTTTACATTTCTCCCAAAGGGTATCCCTTCCTGCTTGTATATACTTAAAAGACCCCCTTTATAATAATGTTGAAAGGTATGCAATATGAAAACAAGTATAGGCTCCGACCCCATACCCTCATTGGTCTGAGGCCGTTGTGGCCCTTCTTTTAGAACTGTAAAACATGCCATATACCATCAATGAAAGTCACCCTATGTTTCTATTGTCGTGCCATTTTGTGCCTTTAGTCTAAGTCCCCATCAACTTCCATGCCTCTGTTTGATAAGTGGTGAAGCATTCCTACTCTGATGCTTATACATCCTTATGAAGGTACCCTTAATCAGAAATCCCAAATAAAATCTTACCGCTGAGGGACTCTCTTCTCTTAACCAGTGCCATCTTTAACTGGCGCATAACAAGAGGTACCTGGCCTCTTGATAATCCCCTACCTTATCCTCAGTAAACGATGGTAACCTGGGACCATCCCATTAGCCTTTCCTGAACCTGCAAAACCAAGAGTCACAAACAAAATTTGTTAAAATGATTTGCCCATCATCAAATCATTAAAGAGATTTACCAAAGTGTCAAACAAAATACTTATGCCGTGCAATCAGGGGGCCAAATTTTAGTTTCCTTGATAGACTGGGGCTGCGGCCATGTCCAGCAGACGATAAGCCATGTCCATCATGGCTTCTCGGGAGATGCTGCTGGCCTGATGGGATTCATATTGGCCTTGGCCATTAGACGCTTCCGGTGGATCTGGCCAGCTGAAGGGGTCATAATCATCATACTCGTCATCCCAATAGCTCCTGTTATCTTCTCCGTAGCCCTCATCGTCCCATCTCCTGGATGGTGGTAGCATTGGACACCCTGCTTTGTAATGATCTCCCCCACACTCCCAGCACTGCACGCATGACGATGATGGCAGTACCTGTGGCTGCTGGGTCCATCCCCTCTCGTAAGGGCCCGTAGATGTGTGGGGAGATGCAAATGTACCGGGCTGCTGATGCACTGACTGAACGTGGATGGACTCTGCTGCGGGCGATGAGTTCTCAGCAATCTTTAGGACTGATACCATCTTATCGTTGATCGTGCTCACGCCTACGTCAATCTTGTTGCTAATACCCTTGAGATGCGACTCAAGTGCATTTAGTCTTTCAGTGTTTTCGTGGCTTGTTCTAAAACTCTCAAAAGCGGTTTGTGAGGCTGAGGCTAACCCGGTAAGGTCATCGTATTCTTGGAGATTGAGTTTGTCTCTCACCGAGCAGAGCAACCCGTCTCTGTATATACGGAGCACATCCGCAGGCAAGGTTTTCCCTACTTCCGAGCAAACCTTCAATGTGCGTCTGCAGAATTGGTGGGCGTCCTCATCTGGCTTTTGGGCGAGGTTGCGAATTAAGGCATGTACTTTTTCCGAGGTCGGACCTGCTAAATTAATGATGTTGGTCTTAGCGGTTTCCCAGTTATCTATTCCCTCAACGAATGCATATATGTTGGGTGTGAGGTGGGCGGACAATTGAGCAAGCTTGGTGGCGTTTAAGTTTTCGGGCCCATATACTTTCTCTATGTATGTCTCGTAATTTCGTATCCATGGGATGACCTTAAGCTCTGCGTCAGCCGGAAAGTCTCTAGGATGGATTGATTTATACACTCGGCGTGCAGCATCGATGTGCCGCATTCGCTGCTGTTGCTGTTGCACATCATCCTGTTGGGCATTAGCCTCCATAATGACTGCCTGCCCTATTATCTCCTGGACCTAGTGTGATAGGTAAGCAAAGTCGCCAGCTATGTGCCTTCTTTGTCTGTCCTGCACCGCACGCTTAACAATGTAACATGTGTGTTCTTTTAAATGTAGTGTCAGTGTTAAATTGTGAAATGGATGTGTGTATGGTTTAGCAGTTTGTGCAAGTTGTAAGCCCTATCTATGTGGTGTAGGTGAAGATGCTGGGATAATAGGCACTATTTGAGTTGTACTGGCAGGTCACACCTCTCGCAGCCTATTAAGGTGAGAGCACTAACTTAATTCACTGTAGTAATAAGGCAATTCCCTGTCATATGGTGCAGTGGTGACAGCATACCTGCAAGTCAGCTAGTCTTGTAATGACATGGGGGAGGGATGCAGCAGGGCATGCCTCAGTACCAGGAGGCATCTAGGCATCTGTATACAGTAGGGGTGTGCATGCCTATAATATTGTTTCCATCTCTATCCAATGTGGGCAGTCAGAAATAAGAAAGTCTATGTGGTAATGTATGAATTGCATATCCAACCTTTGTGGTGCTGAAGATGCTGATGTTTGGTTCAGTGTGGCAGGGCAGAGGAGCATAAGACCTGAAGGGGTGGAGTGCTGGCAGCAGTGGTACAGGAGTACTGAGGAGTGTTGCTGCTTGATGTGGGCTCTGTGGTGTCTGGAGTGCAACTGGTGGTTGGATGGGTAGTGGTCCCCCAGCAAGCCTTGAGATGGAGGCCATTTCCCAGTGGTGACCCATTGCTGTCCCTTCCCAAGGGGCTTAGGGTTAACTACAGGGGATAATAAAGACTGTCTGATAGCTAATGACCTAACTCCCTCCTGAGTTGCACCATCCCACAGATCCCTTAGGCTGTACGGTGTGCCCAGCCCCAGCTGATCCCCCAAAAGACAGGCCTAGCCTTGGCCCTGAGCTCAATCTGCTTTAAGTGGTAGTCCTGCATTGGTCTTATCTGGTGGTGCAGGTATTTAGTAGCAGGAGGGGGGGCAATGTCTTATGTTGATCTCAATAATCACTTTGATCTGCATTCTCCATGTTGATCCCCACAATACATGTTGATCCCCCAAAGTACAAGCTGATCCTGCATTATATATTTTGATCTCTCAAAGTACATGTACATATTCCTAAAGTGCATGCTGATCCTGATAATGCCTCGTTATCCCTGAAAATACCTGTTGATCCTCCCAAATACATGTTCATCCCTAAAGTACATGTTCATCCTGATTATGCCTTGTTATCCTTCAAAATACCTGGTGATCCCCCGGAATTACATGTTCATCCCTAAAGTACATGTTCATCCTGATTATGCCTTGTTATCCTTCAAAATACCTGGTGATCCCCCCAAAGTACATGTTCATCTCTAAAGTACATGTTGATCCTGATTATGCCTTGTTATCCGTCAAAATACCTGGTGATCCCCCCAAAGTACATGTTCCTAAAATGCATGTGGGTGTGGTAATGACAGGTATAAGAGGGTACAGGTTTGAACTTGTATAGGGGTGTGGCTGTCCAACTGAAATTTCTTGATAGATATAGTCCATGAATCATGTAGGATTTGTTTTTAAAATATGCTTGGCAAAAGTCAGATAGTGGAGATGTAGGCCTTTTTAGAAATATGCTTGGCAAAAGTCAGATAGTGGAGATGTAGGCCTTTTTAGAAATATGCTTGGCAAAAGTCAGATAGTGGAGATGTAGGCCTTTTTAGAAATATGCTTGGCAAAAGTCAGATAGTGGAGATGTAGGCCTTTTTAGAAATATGCTTGGCAAAAGTCAGATAGTGGAGATGTAGGCCTTTTTAGAAATATGCTTGGCAAAAGTCAGATAGTGGAGATGTAGGCCTTTTTAGAAATATGCTTGGCAAAATTCAGTTAATGGGGCTGCACCCATGTTCTTTATATCAAATTAAAGGCCAGAGTGTCCCGCTTTCATTGGTGGCAGTCTCGTTGTTGTATATCTAACGGTGCGGGCGCAATCGAGTGAAACGTGATCCAATGTTGGACCCTCTAGAAGCTCTCACAATTACTCCAGAGTAGTATAATTTAGTCAGTTATTACAGGAATGTCTGGTGATGACAGGGGTGTAACCCAATAGGAGCTGTGACCTTGGAAAGTTCCCAGTTTGGGGTTGTGCAATTCTCAGATCATGTAACCTGAAACCCACCCCTTATTACTGCCTGACCTCCAGGAGCTCCCATGCATTTTCCTGCAAGTAACTACACCCAGGGTAACAGCACACAAGAGATATACAAAGTTTAACTGTAAATGTCATAACTTCTCACACCAATTGTGTATTAGGTTCTCCAGCAGTGTAATATATATATAGTGTATTGTTGGGGGTTTTGACCATGTTTCCTGTAGTTGTCTCCAATGGTGCCCACTAGGTGTGGTGGTGATGGGTGTGGCCAGGAGGCATATGTATAGTCTAGTTTAAGTCAGGTCAACATAACTCGCTTGCTGAGAAGTACTAGTTTTTATTACAAAGTTCATTCCCTGTATAGGAATAGTGGTGTGAGAAGTTATATGTAAAGACACTCAGCCAACAGTAAACAGTATATACCTTCAATTGTAGGTGTGGTTTCCTCCTGTGTTAGCCTCCATGCTGTGCCCCCCTGGGTGTGTGAGTGGGGTGTGTGTGGGACTGCTCCTGGGCTCTCTCTCTGGTGGTCTCCTGGGGTCTCTCTCTGGAGGTGGGGTGGACAGAGGGGTTATATGTGGTGGTGTTACATAAGTAGCATAAGCTGGGTCTCCATATAGACCTGGCTGTGTAGGGGGGGGGGAGGGGTTGGCTGGTCAGTGGTTGGACTGGTTTTCACCTCTGGGAGGGGGGGGGGATTGAGGGGAGTGTCTTCATTTGAGGTCAACACTAATTTCGATTTGAGGCCTAAAAAGGGGTGTTAGATTTCTCTTACATAAAGTATAGGGTTCTCTGTAGCTACCCAGACGTGTGGTGGAATGCCTTGTAACCCCCTGAAAGCCACCCCATGCAGCCTTTGTTCCAGACGCAGGAGGAACACGCGTGAAACTGTTGTTACATGAAAGGTGGGAAATGGGAGACCGCCCTCTAGCACCACCCCCGACGCCTGGCAGCTGGTAAAAAACGTACTCATATACAAACACTATGTGGCGTTCCTGAACCCACACTGCCCGACATCTTGAATGGCGTTGGATCTCATATGCCACTAAGGCCAAATTTTAAAAAAGGTGTGTTTCAGGTTACTCGACCCTACCTAGTATAACAGGGCCGACCCTAGACATTTTTATGCAATTTTGAAAAAAAAGATTATATTTTAGGTCATTTTGGGGCTATTTAGGGGTCAATATGATAGTTCACAAGTCAAGGCGGTCGTTGCCAAGTCAGCATTGAAGTTCGCGAGTCGATTTCTGGGTACATTTCAGGCAAAAGTTTTTTAAAAAAATCTTTAAAAAAAAAGAAGAAATCCGACCTACCTACCCTAGATTTTCAGACCATGTAACCTGAAACACCTTTTGGCCTAAGCGGTTGTACAAAGTGTGACAATGGTATATTAACCACGGTAAATCCCAAGCGCACAACCTAGATTTTATTCACAATACACGTGTATGTATAGGCCTATACAAAACAATTAACAAAGTTTCATTGTCAATATGCCATAGGCTATACAGACTGCATTATTTTCATCATCGAAATAAAATAACAAAATTTAATACACTTCCATGGCCATGGTAAGAAACATCTTTACTGTCGTGAAAGTCCATAAAACACTACCTGTATCCAGTTCTCTTGAAAAAATCATATCGTATTGTCATTTTGACCACGATATACATCTGGAATAATTGATTAGGAGAAAAAAATGAAATAAACTGAATCTCATGGTATAGATACAAAATTATATTCATGTACCGGTATTATATGTTTATATCATAATACAGGGCTTTTCTCCGGGGCTTTTCTAAGCTTCTCCCTATAGAGAGGTTTCCTTTCTCCTTTCTCGCTTTATATAATTCCCACAGAAATATCATAAAAACATCAGCAATTTGAGAAAACCAACTCTCATTTTTCTGTCCTTAACTGCTCCTATTTCTACTTTGTTTGATGTTAAAAGGCATACCGCTATCATTGACATGTGTGATTCTTTCAAACACAACAATATTTGTGTATTTCAATGGCATGAAATCACTGTAATGTACATTCTTGTTTCTTTTCAACTTTTGAAAATCGCAGTGAAAACCGTGACTCTGTTTGAATAAAAAATCTTACAAATCTTACAAATCTTACAATCTTACAATAATGTATGCCATAAACACAGTAGCTGTATAGAGCTAACAGTTTGTGAAGTGCACTCCAGGGCTTGGATGCCTCCCTGTTGACTCAGGCCCACACTGGGGATACCTACCGCCATGTCTCATCATCTTTATACGGCTGATTTACTGTCCGTTTCCCTCCATCATGATTTGTATGAAGCTTTTCAAATTACAGGGATGAACGGCTGGTTTGTATCGCCGAGGAGGTCGTCTGTAATGCTCTGTGGGTGAATGAAAAGGGGAGGAGGATGCATGGAAGGTGGTATATTGAATACATGGGGTATACATATGGAGAGAGGGGAGAGACGCGTGCTTAATGCTGTGTCATGGTGCGGGGTGGCGATAATGGGGGAAATGAAGGACCAGCCGTGGTTTTCAATGGAATTAGATATGACATGCATGGTGTAGGGCCATATGTATGGCTACACCACAAGGGGGGATGTACAGCATTCTGGCGCCACACTTGCTGTGGTGGGTCTTTTCTTGTCTCTCTTCTGAACCTTTCAATGTAAAATCATGCAAACAGGACCATAAATTTATCATACAGATCTGAAAGAATTCTGTGGGAGTGTGGGATTTCTTACAACAATGAACGTGAGGTTATTCTTGAAATGTTTCAAGATGCGTCTGAAATAGCTTCAATGGTGTAAGAAATCACCGGTTAAAGTAAAGATCTAGGTACGCTGGTGCGTTCTCATGCCTATAATAATATGGTTTTGTTTGATAAAAGAAAGTATCTCAGGGTACTTCAAATTGAATAGAATCATCCCACTGTAACTCAGCAGGTACATCCTGTTGATACAATGTTCTTTACGTTACTTTTACATAGCCCACACCCTGCAAAACCAAACAAATACGAATGAGATCTGCCGCAGACGACTTTCGAACCAGCAGACGACAATTTGACATCTCGTCGACGAACGTCCCGCGTGTTTTCCCGCCGCGAATACCTGCGTCCTTCAAACAATGGCGGCCATCTTTGATGTCTGGGGCGAACATGGCGGCCACTTGGCAGTCTTCCCGTCCTGCTCCGCGGCGGATGTCCGCTTCCGGCGCGTCTGAGGTTGGGTCTCCATGGCCGGGAGCAGGAATACCTCAGGTGTGGGGTGGCAGATATAGGTAAATGACCGTGCAGGAGGAGTGCTGCCAGCTAAAGGGAAGTTGGGAGGGGGCAGTGGTACATTTGTTTTTGGTCTGTGGTCAGTAGCGGACGCCCTCAGGCTGGGGACGGAGAAGGGGGGGAGGTAGGAGAGAGGGGGGACTGGACATCATGGAGCACAATGAGCAATTTGTCACGGCCGTGTCAAAGTCGTCTGCATCCGGTGGTGCCGGTGATGACGGGTGCCTGTGGTGATGGTATACCGGTGGTATAGTATAATGGTATAGGAGGAAGCAGAGGGACAGAGACACGGGCCGCAAATTGAATTATAAACCGTTCTGGCTGTGTGCACACCTCGTTGCAGATAAACACTTACCTGTAGTGCCTGGAGGGAGAACCCCCCCTCCCCCCCCCCTACTAAGTGACATCTATGTTAATACCCACCCACGCTCTATACAAGGATACTCTACATGTACTCTACAGGAATTCACTGATGGTAAAAAGCAAATGTTCCATTCTAAAACATAATCTTCTTTCTGGTATATCGCATTCCTAAGGCACATTTAGTTAATGATTTTGGTTGACTTTATGTTTCTTTTTCAGGAATGTATTAAGATATATAAATCCAAAGAGATGGGAGTTATAAAGATTATGGAAATATGTGGCACATTTCACTTCATTGCAAGGACGTGGTTTTGTATTAGGATGTGTTGGGTATATTAGTATATGGCACATAGTTATCACATAGTTAATTAACCCTCTCACCATCAGCAGCTCGCTATAGCGGACAGAGCACCTAATCTACTGTGCTGAATAAAAATAATCACTTAAAATTGATGAAAGTATTTTCTTACAAGTCCTAGTCAAAGCGCCCCATGTTTGGTATCATCCTCTTTCACATTTTATATTCCATTTCTGTTCAGCAAGAACGCTCAAGGAGTAGCTATGCCAATATCTCATTTCAATTTTTCATATTGATAATGTTTTAGATTTTTTTTGCAAAACTACAGAGAAATCTGGCAGTGGGAGGTTTAAAAAAAGCAGTATGGACCTCATCCCTTTTAGGCAATGCTGTATGTGGAAGTAGCTATTCCCTACACCTTCTCTTTCTACCTCCTCATCCGCCATTCATTTGGCCACCTCTCGGTATGGCGGCGATAAGATCAAGACTTAAGGTCTCAGGTGCGGGGACCCTGCTGTCTGTGTTCCCACACCCTGGAGGGTCT
This sequence comes from Harmothoe impar, assembly GCA_947462335.1. Classification (NCBI taxonomy): domain Eukaryota; kingdom Metazoa; phylum Annelida; class Polychaeta; order Phyllodocida; family Polynoidae; genus Harmothoe; species Harmothoe impar. Next base: position 35,366,354 of record OX381712.1, read on the forward strand.
AGCCGTTGGCAGCTCAACACTGGAGATGCTATCGCTCCAGGTGATAATTGATAGCCCTGTCTGCAGGCAGCGGAGGTCATTAGGGACCTGAGAGAGTGACCTTCTCCGCCCCAATGCCCTCCGCCACCCAGCAAAGGCCATCCCTGCAGTCCATAGGTCACGCAAAAAGGGCCCTTTAAAATTGGGCCCTCCAGGCTGGCACGTGGACCTGAGGGCCTTGTTGTCAGGTGGTGGGGGCATAGGCAGCTCCTGTACCCTCCTCACGGCATGGAGGACGCTGGAGGAGAACCCCCATATTAAGTATACATACAGTGAGGGTGTGTCCCACCTGATAATGTCTCCAGGGCCACCCGTACACTGATTAAGACCACACGCAGATCTCAGAATAGCGATTCACTCTGAGTTATGAGTTTGAACAAAAGGTGCAGAAATATGTCAGAGGGTGGTGGCCCCTGGAGGGCAGTGGCCATTGTACACAGGGGTGTACCTCGTGTGCTCTGACTCATTCCTGTGTAATATAGACACAGTAGGGCAGACAATACATTAGTGTCTCACCCAGGTGATTTATCCACATAGCACAGAAAGAAGAGATAAACGCATGGAGATACATAGGCAAACACTTCATGCATATTTTCAGACGATCTGGCGCCAAGATAAACTCCTGATCTGACCGGGGATCTAGGTCCAAGGAGAGAGAAATAATACATGATATAATGAAGGAGCAGTCATGAAAGGAGTAGTCGTGAATGTATAGTATCTCTGTAGTAACATTAAGTATCGCAATAAAAGTATAGCCTTTTGCTTTTCACTTTAGTGATTATTCTGAGTCTTTACTTGTGCATATCTGTATATCTTACTCAGATTTATTTCAGTGAATGCTTGTCAAGAATAAAGCTTACAAACTTATGACATGAGCAGTCACGCAGTAATTCTAGACTTCTGAAGCTAAATTTGCCTTGACGATTTGTAATCTGGCCCGCCCACAAAACTGACATCTTCTATTTAACCTAACCCCGTCCCACACACAGCCAAAAACGTGTTCTTTGATGTGAAACATTTGTTTACTACGGTAACCAACGCAACTGCGTGCACAGCAACACGCAAAACAAAAAGGAGGGGAGAACTCCCACGTAGTAGCGCCGACTTTGATTCGCTCTTTGAAAAGCAGACGACTTTTGGCGTCCGACTTGATTTGGGACGCTGCGCTCCGGCCGAGGCCGCCGGTGTGGTTTGCCGACGCTGACGAAGATGGAAGGTAACATCCTCACACCTAGTACCACGTGGGCTTGCTTCTTCCTGTCGGGAATCACGGGAAATTTGCCGTCGTTGCCGCGCGGAAAAGTCTGTTCGCGCCAGGTTGGTGGATTGCGTCGATTTATGGCCGCGGCTCTGTGTGTGGTACATGAGGGTTACAGAGGAGTTCTAGAGGTGCAGAGAGAAGGATACAGAAGAGGTGGATCATGTGTGGTGGATATGACTCATAAAGGTAAACAGTGGATAGACAGTTGTGTTTTTTTGAAGTGAAATATGAGCGTTTGATTGGATAACCTGGAGTTTTAAATGGAACCATGGAAGCACAAAAGACATAGGCCTACCCTTAATAAATTGGAAAACAGGAGAGTGTATATAACAAAGAAAAATAGAATAATATAGTTGGAGCAGAGGGATGTTGGAAGAAAGGGAAAAGGGGAGGATGTGGGGAAGAGAGGATTACAGAAATAATAAATAAATGAAGGATAAAAGGAGAAAGAAACATATATTTGTTAATGCACATCCCAAACCAATGAAGCATATAATTGCTTAACGAATGGACGTGATGAGAGATGGCGGAAAGCAAGGCAAATACAAAGAAACATGACGCAGCAAAATATAATAAGTTCTAAGAAGTTCTACATTATATGAAGACTAAGAGTACACCCTTTGTATACATGTCCTGGAGGCGGCACAGCAGGTGGAGGGGTGACAGGGTATATGTACCTCTACATGATGTGCTGGAGGATGAGTTGTGAGGCTGTGTCTAGGGTGGCGTCGGACACCCTGGAGGAGGCTTGTGGGGGGAGGCAGTAGCCGAGCTGGTCTTGTAAACTCGTGTTGGCATCGTTTTGTGATCTACGTTACGTGGGGCCTGAGCTGGAGGTGGCCAACCTCCGTCCCGTCTCAGCACCCCGCTCATTTATCGTCTTGCTCAGAGTAACTCAAACCATACGTATGGTACCCAGCGCCCCCTACCCGGTGAGCTGCTCCATAGCTATATTATTATTATATGCAGGCGCTCCAGTCTCCAGTTAGAGCTGTTAACCCTTTAGGGGTGGCATGTTGCTTTAATATAACACTTATCATCATCTGTTTCTAAACCAGCGTTTTCAATGAGTTCCCGGGTGAAATCTAGACATTTTGGTACATTTTGCCCACATCCTTTGCCCCTATGCCACCTTCCTCTCCCAATTCATATACAGTGAAATAATAAGTAGGACTGATATAAAGAACTTAGGGGAAAACATCAGTAAATAAAAGCTGATGACGTTTTCTTTAAAAAAAAATTACTGTTATAAGGAACACGATTTGCTTGCCAAATGTCCCCATTCTCTCTTTGTTTTGTCTTGGTTATAAGGAACATTGCTTATAAGGTGCAAATTTGCCTTTCCAAAAGGCCCAGATTCCACTCTACAGGCCACATTTGTGCCACACCCCAGTAGTTAACTGGTCCCAGTAGGACTCTTACTCCCTCTCTTTCGTATAATCATGGATCAGTAGAAAAAGGACTGATTTCTTGAATGAGACTCACCATGACTCCAAGACCCCTCCTGACTATATCCACTACTACCCACCCCCAGTTATCTTTCCTCCCAGTCCAAGCGTTTCATTGGCGGAATTCACAACTGGCCGAACATCTGTCATGAGGGTAGGCAATAGAGATAAGGCATATCTGGTCCTGCTGAAGGGGTGTGAGGTCGATATACTTGGTGATAACCCCTGGAGGAGTCAGCGTAGATCAAAGAGGCGGATCATATTCATATCTGTAAGGACCGTATGGGCGATATTAAGGGCTTGCATGTGTCGTCTCTGATCCAACCTGTGTACCAGTCCCATAAGGAACCATGGTGTCAGGGGTTGACATCCATGTACCTGTTTTTTAGGGGAACAAGTTGTCAGTATTTGATATTGTGAATTTAATGGAGAGGGAGCTCTTTTTTTCCCTCCCCCTGGAGCATGGGTGTGTGTGACGGGGGAGGGGGGGGTAAAGCAAGGAGATACATGTAAATGTTCACTGAACTAATGAAATAAACAGAAATCAGTATACAACTGTACTGTGTTTTCTGCAAATTCATGTTAGTTATGTACACGCATGGGGCTGAATTTATGCGAATACATGTATGATTTATAATTCTAGATGATAGACTATACTGCTGTCAGTTGATGAGTTTAATCTGTGATGTTTTTGAACATTATATATACGACATTATGTACACGTACAGGTAAGAAGGTGTGTATATATAGTATTTGGAGTAGGCCTACCGGCTATATATGTGTGTCTACACATGTATATGTGCAGAAAAACTGAGAATAGCGACCTCGTATACTACGTCTGAAAACAGGGGTTCTTTGCTTATTTACAAAGCACCCCTGCCGCTGGTAATCAGGCGGTACCTACATCAGAAGCACCTGTCTCCGGCAACCAGCCGCTGAACCTTCTCATGTTTATTGGTTGTGATCCGGGTCTTTAGAGGATCGTTTTACAGCGGCACCTTCTCTAACCAATACCTCCCGCCTATAGCCCAGCCACAGGGCGACAGTGGCGCCATGGTTAGAGTAGCAGCGGCGGCGAAAGGAACTAACACTTATATATAATGCTAGACTGCGCAGTTACCTTCTTATAACAGCCACTCTAAATATGTATACCTGGAGTTCCAGCGCTGATTTTTAGGAACCAGCGACGTCTCTTTTCCAGGGGGACAAGATGGCGGCTTACATCGGACGACCATACATAATGCTATAGAACCAGAAAGTGCTTTCATCAGCCCTCACAAGCGTCTGTCAGCACCTGCAGGGTAAGAATCATGAAGCTGGTGATGCTTTTGAAACCATGGAGGAAGGCGGGCCACATGTTGAAGTAGCAGACGACATTTTCAAACTGCATGAGCAGACGACATTTCCAAACGGTGTTGAGCAGCCGCTGACTGCTCGTATAGTGGTGTATGTCAGGCCTTAATGACTCCAGTGATGGCATAATCTAGACAGACCCACTGTCTTGCGTACATTGACCGACGCTGAGTGAAATGCACATAAAGATAATTCGGGTGACAATAAAAGTTTGGGTTAATTGTTGTTTTCTACGTCTGCGCAAATACCTATTATTGCTGCTGTGTGTTCTCAGAATTCTTAAACTACCAGTGGTGTTGTTGTACAGGCTCCACAGAACATTACTGGTAAATTGTATGACTTTCAGAAGTATTTCCATTTTCAATTCATCAAAAACGAAAAGACTGCATACTAATAGACAAGTCGTTTGCAACAGTAACACAGCAACGCGGACACGTTTCTAGTGAGTGTATATATATTACCGTTGAAACCAAGAAATTGAAATAATTGGCAATTACAGCCATATTTCTGACTAAATTAATGAACAAGCAGTTGCAAGATAAGAATCTGGGTATATTCATATTTTTCTAGATTTTTCCACGGTATGTGGTTACCTCGGGGGCTCTTGGGTTGCCGCCGTCGGAGGTGGCTGACGACGGCTGTCAATTACCCAGTCTCGTCTGCTCGTCTCTTTCCCGCCAAAACGGCCACGCCCCCTCCCGGCCGTCGTTGTCATCACGTCATGAAATTTACACCCGTCGTGACAGCAGCCGATGGTGGTGGGCGGCCAGTAGACGACATTCCGCGCCAATTATGAATGACGGCCTTAGAGAAACAGAAGGCGAGGTGGTAAAAGCTAAGCCAAAATATGGCGGTCGGCAACAGTTGTATTTCATAGGACGGCATATGTAAGCCAACTGGGAGCATGTGTAGTTGGGCATCCCCCATGGAGTGTCGGAGCTGAACCCTGACCAAGAATCCATGTGAAGGAGATAAATATTGGGCTTAGAGGTAGTAAGTGTCATTGGTGTACCTAAAAAGTGCCCATTTGCAATATGAAAAACGACCCAGGAAAGAAATAAGTATGTGTATAGGCATATGAGTGAATCACTTCGTCTGTCATGAACTGATGTTTTTTGTGTCGGTGTAGCTTATAAATCCAAACAAACTAGGAAGTGGATAAATATGATACTTCAACGACTCGTCATATTTATATCAACACAAAGAAGAGTAAACACTATTCAATACTTAACCTAGTCATTTTCAGTGAAAATTCTCGCGCCTTATTATAGATCAAATTGGAAGTACATGCATAGGTAAGATTGGATATAACAATTCTAGGATATGCATTGTTTGTATCATCTATATGCATCTATGTTAACCAATACATCTAAGCTACATAACTGAACTAGTCCAAAACGTTTGCCTATCGGTTTCCCATGGATAAAAATGAAGGCAACATGACAAAAGGCAGTGGAGCAGACGATAATCTGACAGTGCATGGACAGGCGCGGGAAGAGAACAATACGAGTCAGCTCAGGACGCGCCAACTGACACACCACTGTATGTTTTCATTTGATTCTGTCCCTCCAACACGTCGCCATGACGTCGGTGACGTGTTTGTCGCCTTTCATTGGCTGAATGGCAGCGTATAATCTCGTATTGTCTCGCGGTGGTCTCGCAGGCAGATCACGTACGCCATCCCAGCGTTCCCCAAGGCGGAAGTGCAGCAACGTGGACGAACGGGGCTGACAGGTTGTTTGGCACGGGTGGTGGGGTGTGTGGGCGAACCATTGATTCGAGGAGGTAAAATGGAATTGTGTAGAAATGATATTATATTTTTTGTGTTTCTTTCTTTCCTTTTTGATGAATTTCCTGCTGCCTATGCTCTGTCGCCCCCTTCTCCCAAGACCAGTAGGCCCAGTAGGGCATAGTACTGTGTATTCCGGTCTCTTTTTCACTATAAATATCATAAGCAATGGTATAGTTATGGTTACATTATGCAATGTCGAAAGAATTGTCTGTTTTTTGCATATAATTCTTGATTCAATAACTGCGGTAATAACAGTTACATATAAAAGTGTAATACACATCGTGATCGCCGCTATCTTTAATAGAACACTACGACAACCCACCACCTGGTGACTAACAACAAAAAAGTGAAAACAAGATGGCGCCGAGAGGCCATCCAATAACAAGCACCAATTGACATACCAGCCTGTGAGGAGACTCGGGGAATGTCGTCTGCTGAAACACTCCAATTGAATTCGTGAAAAGCATTCCCTATATGTGAGATGAGTGAAATGCAATTTTGGACAATAGGTTGAGGATTGTCCTTTGGAATTCTACTTAATGTGTTTCTTGAATAGTCACAGCATGTGTATACATGGTAGGTGATTTAAGTTTACAGGCCAAGTGGACTAGCTCTCTCATGTTGTACAAAAATATGTTTTTATTCCACAAGATCAAACATAAGTCGGTCATACCATAACAAGTGAGTAATGACTTCAACATGAAAACATCCATCTGTGCACATTTCAAATTCCAGTTAAGACAGTTGGTAGATTACATGTATTGGTCCTTGTGGACCCATCGCATCGACCCTATATGTTTATCGAAATGTTCCAGCACAGTTTTGGATTTGGGTTTTATAGGCAGCTGAAAGTTGTATTTATTTGTATACACAATGAAAGGGACACTTATTTTAAAAGTACCTTGAAATCACAACACATTGCATGTCATCTCTTATGAGCTTTTAACTATGACAATAAAATAGTAATATTGAATATTTATAAGGTGATATCCTTACTAACACATGCAGGGTCCGTTATATGTGCGGGGCAAGCATAAAGTGCGACCATTTCCAGCCTCATTTTCATCCATAATATCCCTGCTCTCTTATAAGTAAATACATTTAGTGTAATGTCCTTGTACAATGTACATGTATTCAAAAGTCAAGATAGTGTATACACTGTATCTAACTACATGTAAGCATTTTTGCTGGTGCCTCCTCGCCAAGTGCAACTTGCTCCGAACACATGGAGCATATAACACACATAGGAATACAGTATTCATAGAGCAGGGCTCGACAGATACCTGCGCCCGAGACACACACAAATATTACAGGGCACAACTTTTTATTTAAGTTGTACCCTGTGGCGACAGCTGCCAAAATGAAAATGTTGGGTGATTTCTCCATAGACGTATACTTTGCCAATTTATTCATGCCCTTTAAGCAACTTGTATCTTCAAGTTATTCCCAATTTATTCACCCATAAGTCAAACATTATTCAACACATATGTAGCTCAAGGGTGAAAAATCCAGTCCCAAATTTCTGAAATTTAGATTCTTTCGGTCGAGGGGAAACATGGAGAAAATCGGCTGGTGACACTGTTTACCTGCTGGACACTTTTTATTCCATTCCCGTGGCATGCTCAAATATAATTTGCCTACCTCTGTAGGGACACATTTGGCTTATAATCCGATAATCCTTTTTTGTATATACATAGATCAATGAAATGTAATAACCCTGACTAAACAAATATGTCAAGTTACTGAAATGAAGCCCTGACTGTCCTGTCATTAAGCGGTTGTGTGGCCCGGAAGTTGTCCACTAGCGGTCCGTCCTCACTGTCAGGGGGGTCCTCACCTTTGTAATGCGTGCGCAGACGCCGGAACTCTTCAATCTGAAAGGATGAAAAATAATAGATGACAGTTTTTCTTCTTATTTTATGTGCACACAATATGGAAGTCATATTAATTAAGTCATAAGTCTTTGAAGATCCAATTGTAAATATCCCCAAATGTATCTAAAACTATGAAGATTGGCTGATACCTTGCATGCTTGGGCTATTACCTACTGTGGTGAACATCAAAAGAAAGACCTATCTATTTGAACTGTTCCTATTAACACATAGCTTACACAGAGAAAAAAGTGAGAGTCACCTGGACTCACATACAACAGTCAGGCATGTGTTGCCAAAAGCACCCTCATGTGAATGTCAGGCTGACTTTCACTGTAGAGAGGGTCCAGCACTGCCTGACTCAGGGTGCCACGACAGTTAGGCAGTGCTGGACTGTACCTAGAGCAAGAGTACAGCGATGCTAGACTCTGGCTATCGAGAGTCAAGCCAAGCTGGACTCACATGGGGATGTGAGTCTAGCAATGCTGGACTTTGGCCTCAATGGAAGTCACCATACACGCACAACTGGAATCTCTTCTGTACAGTAAGACTATTTGCTTGCATTGCGGGATGATCTTTTTAAATATGTGGCCTCCCCGACACTTATAAAAAGATAAACCATACAAAATAATTATGTATTCCTGAAAAGGAAAGGGTATGCAATCACAGACATTTAGGTATGCAACAACACAGAGATACATGTACCAACATATGTCTGAGGTAATACCCAGAATATCAATATATATAATTCTCAAATCCACAAGAGTGGTGCCTTATACCCTACCATTAATCTCGATACTGTATTGTGTCCCCACCTGGTTGCAAACAAAGAAGGATCAGGCTAACTGACCCTCATCCCAATGTCAGACATTGCCTGACTGTGGAAAGAAGATCAGCCTGACTCTGGTATGAACATTTGTCTTGCCTGACTGTCATACAAGGATCAGGCTGACTCGCAAAAGGGAGTAACATTATGGGACTATCAAAGGAGGCTTAGCCTAACTGTTGTGAAAGTCAAGCAGACTCTCTTACCTGAGTCAGGCAGTGCTTGACCCTGGGGAGAGTCCAGCTGACGCTCACTTTTTTCTCTGTGTAGAACCCCTCGTCTCCCCAAAAGTGCATGTATGAGCACATAACAGTCACAAGTATATTATTATCATTAAATTCATTCACTTGCATCTCTGAATTTAAAAGGTGTGTGGTATCTGATATATGGGTTACATATGATACATGTGTAAACATCATAGAAAACCATTATGTATCCTAGCTTTCCAATCAATACACACACACCCTAGATCTATATGCTACAGTGTTCCCCGCCAAAGGGCTGCTCTGCATAAGTTGTATCTGAGATCTGGGATCCAAGGATCTGAAGATTTGGATCTTTCCAACGGCCGGCAGCCTCGGGTGGTGCCAGAAGTGGATGGGGATCCAAAAAGGCATCCTTTGATCCTTTGTTATAACTTATCAATACACCTGAGAACTCAGCAACAAACACAGGGTGACTAGTTATAGTCTGTGTGGGTGAGTGGATGGGGCTGGCCTTGGGTATAGGTGGTTGGGGTGGGCGAAATTAATAGTGGGGCAGGGGGTGTGGGGGTGGGGGGAAGGGGATTGGAAGCCCCATTTTTTAGATTACTCCCCTGAGGCAAACACCAATCACATCGATCCCCCAACCCGCCTGCTTACCCCCCTCCCCCCCAATGCTCCACCCCTACATCCCAAGTAAATTGTTAAAACAATATTTACTGGTAACAGAGCTCACCTCATGTGTACCCCCCCCCCATCTCTCTCCATCACTTCCCAATACTCTATGCACAGATACCACCATTATTCTTTATAGTGCAATCATCCACTTTTCTCCCCATTTTAATGCACCAATTGTTTAGTCTTTGGCTGTTGGGATTTGTGTGCCTTTGCCTCTGTATGCCAATCACGTACTGCTACATGCTGATATATGCACCATGTGATATTAGTCACCAGTCTCCTCATGCAAGAGAACCAATCACCCAAAGTGACCCTCCTCTTGATTTATGAAATAATAAATTTAATATCAATATCATGATGTACCTTCCTCTTTACCCCTTGGCCATCTATCTCATTCTCTTGCCTTCAATCACTAAGTAGCCTTCTTCATCTCATCTTGATATCCTCATCAACCCGCCCATTTGTACTGCAGTCAATGCATGCTGATCCATCATGTCTGATATTCTGTTCCCCTCACCCCATACCTCTCACCTTAGTCCCTTCCCCTTCTCCACATTCTGTTTACCTGTGAACCTGTTAAGTACCACCAACGGTTTTATAGTATTGTTTTGTGACCACACTGTGCTGAGCAATATTCCCATATGTTGTTAGGTAAATACCCTTTAACCTTATCAACATCGATACCTGTATATCCATATACCTGGTGCCTACTACTACTATTCAGTCTGCCTGTTCCATTCCTCCCCACCCCTACCCCCACACTACACCCCCATTATTACTCCAGGGCCCCACTTTTCACCTATTTAGCACTGCTCCTGCGCCTACACACATTGACATTTGTATGGCTAGGGGATCGAAGTGAGGGTAGATACCCATAGGCCTATACCCCCACCCTTGGGCCACCCCCAAACCCCCCTCCTCATTCCCCTAATCTACACACGCCCCTACTACCCCTATTATCACCACCCCAACCATACCCTCCCCCACCCCGGGCCTCCACCACGTCTGCCCTGGCGTCATTTTCGAGCTGCTCTCGCGCCAGCTCCCCCATCGACATGTGAAAATTTGCTCAGATTGCCCGCCACCGTCGTACCTATCAAACGCCGACCGTCACGCTTCATTGCACAGCATCGATCCCCTGTCCGCTCCACGAGTCAGGGAGACGTAGGGTGATGGAAAGGCCTAGGTTAGGGGGTGGGCTTTATAAACAGTTACTAGTAGTGAAGGGAATTAAGGCCTCGGTATCTACGTTGAGCGTTTGTTTTCCGATTGTTATCTTTTTCTTTGTGGAGGTTTTGTAATCGTGTGGGTAACAAAACTTGCCAGGTTTAGAAAAAAGAGGGGGGGGGGGAGCTTGTCAGCAGTCAATCTCTAAATGAGCAGTTGGTTCATTGATTACCTGCATAGGATGTGTGTCTGTTTATATACATGTATTTTTACTTAATGTCAGGGGAAATCTAGTCACCCAAGACTGAAAGAATCTCCATCAATATTATTCTCACTTGATATTCAGACAGGTATCAAAAAATGCCCTAATAAGGACCTGGGCTCCCCTAGAGAGGGGAGTCATTCTGGAGGCAACCTGGGCTCCCTGTTGACGCTGTTTCCCTTTTCTTTACGGGATTTATGTTCCGATATTGGCACAATCATAATGCATATAAGTATTGGCCTAATGTTGGTCAAATAGATCATTGCTATCAGGGACAGAGTCATAGGCAGGAGTCATAGTTGGCGGACCCAGGAGTTAATGTCAGGTGGACTCCATGCAGGATCAATGTTATGTGAACTCTATGACAGGAGTCAATGCTAGGTGGACCCCATGATAATAGTGAATATTAGGTGCACTCATGCAAGAGGCAATGTTAGGTGGATTCCATGCTGGATCAATATTAGGTGGACTTCATGACAGGAGTCAATGGTAGGTGGACTCCATGATAGGAGTCAAACTGCCCAAATCGAGTCAGTATGTTAATATGGCTGATTCATACACAGCTAATTCACTTTACAATAAGCACTGTTTCAAACCCCAGACGTGCATTCATTTTGCAATACCACCCAGTGGCCCTTGAGCAAGGCTCCATATATCGCCACTCCTCATCATTGATTTATGAGTGAAGAGGGGTGTTATATGCCCGAACATACGCCGACACAGTTGTATTGACTTGACAACTCAGGTGTGATGATCTTTGTCCACTACCAGGTCCACCTTCGATCCACAGATCGATCCCTAGCCCGGTCGAACACTTTGAAATTATCCCTGCAGGCCTCAGATGTTGGTAAATTGCAGGTAAATTACCTCTGGTTGTGTTTGTGTATCAAGTACAGCGGAAATTTGAATTAGGAATCTCAGGCTGGGTCATGGTGCCTGAGACTGCTGGGATGTAGCATAAAGGTTGAGTGTGCTTTTTTTGCTTGGATTCCTCCTGAATAGGGTATTAATGGATGATGGGGAATTTAGTTGAAAGGTTTCTTATCTATTTGTTTTGAATAGAGTATTGAGTTGTAATCATGATGTTTGAAAGTTATGTCACAGCATTAATCCATGTACCTACATTTTCATAGGGATTAACATTTTCAAGGCAGGTGTCATTCTGGATTGTATCGTATCTAATATTGACCTTTGAAGAAATAAATTGAGTAAATGCAGGTTTGGAGATGAACAAAAATAGCATGATGTATTATCACGTGTTATGATAAAGGATACGTAAAATTAACACCAACACAATATCAGTGGAGAAAAAACGGTAACGAGTTTAGAAAAGCCAAAAAAAACACTGTCAACAGAGTTCAAATCCACTCCGTCCCATGATGCTGAAATCAGTAGGACCAGCCAAAGGCAGTTCGGCAGCAACTGCGGAGCGCTGTTCGCCGGCGAGTCTCTAATGTAAGCAGTGATTTCGCTGGTATTACTAGCTGTCTGCCCTGCCCTGAGTGGTCGCTGACACGCGCTGGTACCCTGCTGGTACCCTGCTTGGCAGGCCTGGGAGATGTATGACAGGCCGGCAACCTCCCACCTTGTCATTTCGCCCTCAGTCCCACGCCAAACCCATTGACGTTCGCTTTTCCAGAGGCAATCACCAATTTCGCCCCAAAGGCCAGCGGGCGTGAGGAGAAATTGTTTCAAATGCGGGAGGTCATCCAGTGTAATGCCGAGTTATTGTAATGCCTGCAAATCAGTCTAATCGGGCGCGAACGCCTAAAAGGTTCGCCTTTTTTACTGGGCTCCCATTGCCAATAGTGTCCCCTTTAACCGTCGCCTTTTGGGTGTTCTCACAGAATGCTTAGAACTGCGTTTCTTGAAGGAGACCAGGGGGGACTGACATTGCCTTTGACATAAGAGACAGGGCGTGTGTTTAAATGTCCTCCAAAGAGTTAAGCCTGTAAATTATTTTTATCTAACTTTTAAACATTTATTTCCCTGCATTGTGACTCAAAAGCCGGTTTCACTCTTTTGTGCCCTACAAGCTTTAGCTCTATTTCATACTCAAAGTATGATACCCATGTGTTATTATTGCCAGAATTTCAACAAATCATTACAGCTTATAGCTAAAAAGCTGCATACTATCATGTCCACAGGCATGTGTATATAGGAGTGAGATGCCTTGTAGAACAATTGATTCCTCACCAAGCAGACAGTTGTTATGGTTGGCCTTTGGTGTCAAGCGCCGGTCACGGTCATGTGACACGAGAATATGGACGAGATCTCGCGTTGACGAGAGTCGTCTGCTTACTCTCAGTCATTTGAAAACAGGTGTAGTCTTGTCACAGACCTGCTGTTTTCTGATACTTACTTATCCCCTACTATATATAATATTTGAAGTAAACTGTTAATAGATTATGCTATGCTTTGCATGGTTCCACGTTTCCATTCTCCATGAACTATATAATCGCAAATACACAAAAGAAGACTTTTCCCTTTTGATAGTTGCCAAATGGAAAACTACGTATATAGGATTTTGACAATAAAATAATAATCATCTGCATTTGTACTGAACATTTGACAACCTAGACTCCTCACTATACTGATGCATGTATTCCTATGTTAACCCCTTCCACACGGTAAGCCAATATATTGCACAAAATTGCATTGAGTTACAGGAAATCCAGTGTTGAAGGGGTAAATTAATCATTCAAATTCCCAGCCACTCTCTCATTCCATATAGTGACAAGGAAAGAAAGGATGAAAATGCAGTTGAATGTATAGAGGGCAAGTCATTTGATCCCCCGGGCAAACCTCTCTATATCAGTGAGGAAACTATGCAGGTTGTTTGAGTTAGAACCCTACACAGCTCAGGCCATGTTTTTAAACGGCGCAGCTCGGATGGACCCGCCTTCTAGAGTGACATAATTCAGTCGGACGCCACCTCTCCAAGCACTCCCCAGTCTCCGGGGGCGGGCCAGGCCTGGCAACAGCTTGAGCAATTCCGAGCAGCTCACAGCGTGGATTTGGGAGCAGATCGAGAATGTCAATGAGGAGATTATCCCCACGTGTGAGCACTTCAGGCCCCACGTGCCTTGGCTGACGGGCCCAGCAGGGTCCCATCAGGACCTGTCTATCTGCTCACCACCCACCCTTTATATGCTCAGTATCTGCTCACAGTGACTGTCTGTGTGGCTTATCCTCCGGCCTTATCTGGTTTGCAATATTCCCATTGTGTGTGTTTGTGCATTCTGTCCGTGTAAGTGAGTTTGGTATTATGCATTGTACAGGGTGTGGCTCAATTTTGATATTGCTCAACTCATTTCTGTATACATGAATACCGGGACCGAGGGTATGGCACAATATTGATAGTGCTTAACTCATTTCTGTATGTACCAACCGTGAGGGTAGGCTATGTGACTCAATTCAGGTATATATGACTCAATTCTTTATGTACACAAGGTATGGCTCAGTATTGATATTGCTGAATTAAATTGTGTACGTACCCAGGTATGGCTCAAATTTGTCATTAGAATTGACCCAGAGAAACTCCTGAATGTCTACCTAATGAATCTTTGAAAAAGATGAAACATCCTGATCTCAACCAACCACACATTCAATGCTGCATGAACATTGGCACTGTTTTGAAAAATATTGAAAATATTTTTAATTAAAATTTAAAATTTAAATATATTAGATTTATTTCCTCCATGTTCGGAAACCTCAGCTCCACAGATTTGATCCCCTGTGATCAATATGTGGACTTTGGAACTATGTTTTGTATAAACAAAATCCCAAGGATACTGACCTTGATTCAAGGGAGAGCCAATACAATCACTGCAGAGTGGTCACATGTTATTTTGCATGTCAGAGAGCGCCAAAAGTCGCCTTACCTGGTCAGATCTGGATGTAGTAGCGGGGTAACCACATCGTCCTACCCAGCCTGATATTGCTCATCTCATTTATGACTGTATGTACCCAAGTTATGGCTCAATTTTGAAAATGCTGAACTCATTTATTCATCTACACACTAATGTAGCTGCCGATTCTTCCTGTCTACTTGCTCAATTTACAAAGTGGCTCATCGTTTCGTGTTCATTGTTCATCTTACGCAACCAATCTGCGCAACTACACACAGAAAAGAAGTAGAATCACGGTGACTCCCTGATGGGAGTCTGGACTTAATCACTGAGGTAACTCTCCCCACAACTCTAAAGTGTTTCCCAATCATTAGGGAGTCTCAGAATAGGAGTCATTATAGAGTTATTATAGAGTCCTGCTAATGTTAGGGAGTCACTTTAGAGTCCTGGGGAGAGTTACCTCAGTGATAAAGTCGGGAGTCACAGTGATTCTACTTCTTTTCTCTGTGTAGTTATAGGTTTATATTCTGCTCCCCTTGCTGTCCCTATGGGGGCCTTTCAGGGTTATACACCACCAACCTGCTCAGCAACTGCTCGCAATCTTAGACCTACCTGGGTGTTACAGACGGTGAGGGGGTACCTGAAGATGATCCATGTCACCTTCTCAGAGCATGGTGGACTGGTCAGAGACCCCTCATACGTCCAGTAGTCTCTCAACATAGGGTCTGAAAATGACAGAATAGTACACTGGTTTAATGTCATCCATGTCATGTATTCCATACATCACTATATGAGTGTCAGCCATGTCGCCAAAACAACCTACTCACGCAGTTTAATATAGATCAGGCATTGCTAGACTCACCCAAATGGCTCTAGAGTCTGGCAATGCTGGACTCTAATAAGCTTCTATTTCAACCTCCAAGAGTCCAGTATTGTCAGACTCTGGGAGGAGAGTTCTGGGAAGAGAGACCCTCCAGCTATTTGGGTTTGTGCAGCATTGAAATTAAAGAACAGCATTGCCTGACCCTCACTAAACTGGTTGACCCTTGTAAGTAACGTTAGGTGCTTTTGGCAACATGGCCAGCGTCAGGCTGACGCTAGTAGTATAGTATGTATCGGAACGGGACTATAGTTAAGTACTGTTTATTACTCAATCGACATGCAGCCAATCAGAGGCCTCCATTTGGTCACGTGACCGGAAGTGACCTACTTAGGGGATTAGTGGTGACGTCACGTGACCTAGTTAGCCAATCAGAGGCCTCCATTTGGTCACGTGACCGGAAGTGACCTACTTAGGGGATTAGCGGTGCATTCTGGGTAACCCTGCAGCCAATCAGAGGCCTCCATTGGGTGACCGGAAGTGACCTACTTAGGGGATGGTGCATTCTGGGTAACCTACTGACCTACTTAGGGGACCGGAAGTGACGTCATATGACCTAATTTAGGATCACGTGATCGGAAGTGACCTGATGAGTCACGTGACCGGAAGTGACGTCACACGACTTAATGGCCAACCGGAAGCGACCTGATTGATCACGTGACCGGAAGAAGAAGAAGTTTTTTTTTTGTTTAGGATCCCGTGACTGGAAGCGACGTCGTCACATGAGTGACGCTTTAAGAGACTGCGCGACTTACTAGTAAAAGAAGCCGTATGATAATAAAAACACAACAATATTTTCTTTTAATTTTTTTTATTTATTTTTTTTTCAATCTTGATAAACACTCTATTTTTGAAAAGATGCACACGCTTATTTTTTTTTTTTTTTTTTTCATATCTCTAAAGGACTCGTTGTCACACCGTCAGAATGCACGCGACGCTTATAATACAAGTAGCGCACGCCGTCTTTCTCTATGGTGTAGGTGACCATTTTGTTTCGCACCACTTTGAAATTTCTATTTACAGCAATGAGAGTTTTTCGTTGGCGAAGAACATCCAAGAAGGCGTCTGGTTCCTGGGGGTTTTGTTTCTTCTGTACGCCTTTTGCACTCCATTTTTTGGATTTTCTTTCACCAGTGTCGCTGACTCGATCGTAGCAAATGTAAGTCTTAGGGTTGAGACTTAGGATCCCGTCACCTTCCCACTCCGCTTTCATGAGCCCCGAAGTTCTCAGATCGTGAAGGTACCGTCTCTCACAACATCCGCCGGGCGGCGCACACCATTCTCGCACTCTTTCCGTTTTTGTCTTCACGAAAAGCTCTAAGTGCTCGTCGCACACCGCTGTCGGAAGCCACTTTCGTTTCTCTCTGAAGTACGTCTCTCTCAGGCGAGGTTTCACTAGGTCATCCAACGTGGCACCGCTGAGAGCCATGTAAAGACTGTCGGTGTCCATTTGACAAAGGGCATAATCGCGCCGATCGACGAATCTATCCAAGAAGTCGTATGTGAACTCTAACATTTTCAACTTCGCGTACTGGTATACCATGAACCCTATCTGAATAGGGAGGTTGTTCTTGACCGTTTTCGGTTGTAGTTCGACTTCAAACAGATCGGAAGTCAACTCGGACGCCTTTTTGAAGCGCCACGAATTGGCCAATAGTTCGAACTTCCGACTGTCAGTGTATCTCACCGCCGTGTGTTTTTCTTTGTTGCAGATTGTTTTACCGTACGTAGCGTTTCCCATTAACTTGTAACAGTCTGACAGAATTTTCTCGTTCTCGTTCACGTCGCCACGTCTTCGCGCCGCCGTCACTTCGTCCGCGAAACCGGCAAAGGAGCGTTTAGGTAGGTATTCTACCACCAGCTGCACTTTGGTGACTATCAAACCGTGCTCTAAATACCACTTGAGAAGCGGCGTTCCCAAGAGAATATTTTTTCCGTGGTAACTCCCTATCAGACATCTCTGAG
Source organism: Harmothoe impar (assembly GCA_947462335.1). NCBI lineage: Eukaryota > Metazoa > Annelida > Polychaeta > Phyllodocida > Polynoidae > Harmothoe > Harmothoe impar. Next base: position 35,383,950 of record OX381712.1, read on the forward strand.
GCGTGTTCAACAGCTTTTCTTCCTGCGCAAAGTCTGACATGTGAGGGCCTATGTCCGATTTTGAAACGGTCGCGTTCTTGAAAACGGGGGTCATTTCTTCGAAGTACTCTCGTAGGTGAGGCGGCGTAGTGATGTCCACTTGAACTAAACCGAACATTTTCTCCTCTTTCACAGCGGAAAGGATGTCGCTCTCGCTCATCGCGTTTCGAGACACTTTCAAAGCGTCAACCTTCCAGCGTTGTTGGGAGGCCTTGACCCGCTCATCTCGACGCTTCATCTCTCGCCATTCGCACTCCCACACGACGACCAGCTTGTAACCTAACGCTTTCAAGTAAGCGCTTACTCTGGTCGTTCTGTCGCGTCTCTCCTCTCTCAGTGAAGCGCACTGATATCGGTGCGACGGTATGCACTCGTGAGCGTGGAACCAACACCCGTGAAACTGGAAAACCGTATTAGAGGCCGCGTGAAATCCGTCCACGCGAATTCTCCGACAGCCTACCGCCATCTCGCCGCCGTTCAGAGCGTGGCGCAGTTTCACGTCGCGGTCGTGCTCTACGAAGCGTAACCACTCCAAAGCGCTGTGAGAGTTTCTTTGCCTGATTTCGGGCTTGAACTCGGTCTCGGGCCGTCTCACCGCGTAATAGCCCGTGCAGTGCGCTTCGCTCATGCAGCGCAAGTACAGAGAGTTAGCGTCTAGTCCTAGGATGTGTTGGCACGGTCTCGCTTCTTCGCCGTACTTGTGCTCCCTTATCCGCGTGGTGCCCTTCTCGTGAAATCTATGGAAGATGATGGAAGGACCGCCGACTAGATTCTCTTTGATCAGAGCGTGGAGGACGGCGTCGAACTGGGGAAACGTTGTGAACGCGTCTTCTAGGTTTTGGAAGAGGAAGCGTAAAGTCAAACCGGCGAGAGAAACTCCGTCTTTCAACATGTCGATGCCGCGATCTTGGAAAAATTTAGCGTGATTTTTCAGAGCTTCTATGAAAGGTTTCACGTCTTTGTTGTTGTAGTGGATCAAGTAGTCTTCCATAGTTTGCATCTTCTCGTCGGACCAAACTTTCTGACATGCGGCGTAGTCGGATTCGGACATTTTGACGCCCGTCAGCTCGCTGTCGAAAGCCGATCTCGGCGGCAGCGTTCTGTTTGCCAGTTTCCTGGTAGACGTCATCCATTCGTAAGGAAAGTGACCTTTCTCTTCGTTCCTGGTGAAAGCTCGCAAATAGGTCGCGTAGTTGTAACCGGGTGCCAAATAGTTGACTACGTCCAAGAAAACCGTGTGCTGTGTGTAAACCGCCAAGTATTGATTGCTTCTCTTTATGACGCTGAATTCTTGGTTTCTTCGGTCTCCGGAGGCGAAGAACGAGTGAAGGCGTATTTTGATCAGGTTCAAGTCGTAACGCCCCGAGTTGAAGCCCACCACTGGAGCTTGACGGATGTATCTCAGAAGACGCTTCTTCAGTTGAACTAACGGGTGTCTGGTCTGAGCCGCAGCGAAGCCGCCTGGAGAAGGGGTGGTGAACGTCGCCTCCTCCAGCAGGAGAGCTTCACCTATCGCCGCATCTAACTTCGCTAACGTCGGTCGGTAAAGTTCTAGCACAGCTTCCCCGATCGCTTTGGCGTTCTCGTTTATGTGATTTAAAACTCGGTCCAACAAGGGGTCGGAATCTGCGTCGGACGCTCTGACGAAGCAGACGGGCCCCTCCCACCCCGGAAAGTCGGATGCGACGCTAGCCGACAAAGGGACGTGATCCCACAGCAGGGACACGTGCTCCGTCGACGGTTCTTTGCACGGTCTGAAGAAAGCCTCGAAATCGAAGGCGATCTTGTAAGGGTAGATTCCGGAATGTCCGTCGGGGGGAAAAATGGAGAAGTCTGCTAGCGCTTCGAAAATCGTTCTCGAATTTTGGTAGATGCCACCTACGTAGCGCAACTTGACTTGTCGGCAAGAGGAAAGCTGGTTCCTGTGTCGCTTCAGCAAGAACTCGGTGGTGAACGCCGCCTTACACTTGCAACATTCGTATATGCCCGCGTACGCGTTGAAGTCCGTGACGAGAGAGACGTGCAAACCGCCTTTCGCCGTCAGGTGTAGGTTGACTTTACCTCGGGCGGCCACAGTTCTGGAAGGCGGTCTGATCAGAGTAACGCGTCTTCTCAACTTCCGCCCCGGCACTTGACGCGACGCGGTGTAAACCGCTATTTGTACGTCAAACAAGTTCTCTAACGCGGGTAAGTCGCGGATGTTCAGACCCGGAAAGGATTCAGGTGTGGCAGCGGGACAGAACTGACGTAACAAATCTGAAGCGCGCTTGCTGGTGTTGTATAAGTGAAAGGAAATGCAGCGGAAGATGCAGAGGTTGTCCTTGTTGGGAAAATCTAACACGCCGCTTCTCTTTCCAACTCGACCGGCCTGAGTGATCCTACCGCCTATGGGGAATTCCCCCGGTCCCATGTAAACGCAGATGTTCAAATTGGTAGGAAAAAGAACGTGCCACTTGGTGTCAGCGTCGCAAAGTTTCCGTACCTCCTCGCAAGCGACGGTGTTTTGCATCTTTGAGAGGAGCTCTTCCAAAGTTTCTGAATTAGTTACAGTAGGGAGCGGTTGTATGAGAGTTGCGTTGTTCTGGGAGGCGTGGAAGTAGCGCAGTTTGCTCTTGTCTTCTCTGTGTTGTAACAGTAAGCCTACCGAGAAACCCACTTTGTATCTGAATCTTTGTGTCAAGTGAATGCGACGCATAGTATCTACAGCGTCACTCAACTCGCCGGTTGGTAGCCTGAAGTTTGTTACACTCACGCGAGTCCCGTGCATCCTGACGCCCGTTTGTATCGCAGGCCAATTCGCCGTGAACGTTTCCTCCCCGTTCGGTACAGCACATATGCGCGGAGGGACGGTCACCCCGTCCAGAGATTCGCGTCGACAAGCGCTCTTTCGGCAATCCCCTTCGCCGCATAGAGGGCAAAACTTAGCTACTACTCTACAATTTTCTACGTGTCTCTCGTGGTTGTACGCTCTTTTAAACATTTTGAAACACTTTTCGCATACGTACTGTGTCATGTTTTTTTTCACTCGGTTACCAACTACTTAGCCGTCTAACTATCTATCTATCTATCTAGCCATCTATCAATCTGTCGTCTATGTAACTATCTTTCTGTCTGCTGTCTGTGTATCCGTCTGTCTGTCTGTCTGTCTGTCTCATACAGCGTACGTCAAACGCTGTGTGTGTGTGCGCGCGTGAGCGTTGAGCGTCTCTCATTCCGAATCTATGCCGAGATATTTCAGAATGATCTCTGTTTTGTCATCCAACTCTTTGAGCGCTCTGGCGGACAGCGTCACCCCCTGCTGTGTGGGTTTTTTGTCAGGACCTTCGTACTTGCGCACGTGGACGAGGTTCTTACCGCTGTAGTAGCTCACAGCTGCGTACACTTCGCCCGCCTCATCCAGCACTGCGAACCAGGGGGTGTGATTAGGTTTTCCTTGCGCGGCCGCTGTGTCGCGTATGCGCACCACTGCGCGGATATCGGCGATGCGTGCTATGAGCTCGCGCAGCGCGTCGGCCGTGAAGTGCACTCGCTTGCTTCTGGTCAGAGACGCCTCTTTCACCTGGCCGTCTTTTGTGTAGCGCGGCCTCCTAGACAGTCTAGCCACGTCCTCCCAGATCTCCAGCGTCAAAGCTCCGTCTAAGCAGAACTCTAACCCGAGTGTTTTCTCTGCTTCTTCTCGTCCATCTCCTTCTTTTTCTTGTATTTTTCTCTTCTTAGTGGGCCTTGTTGTTCTGGAACTCACCTTAGAACGTTTCACACCCGCAGGATGAGTAACACCATCAGCGTGAGCTGAATCAGCAGCAGAACCGATAGCAGGAGCAGCGTCAGCGCTGGTGGTATCGGAGGTCTCGTTGTTGGAACAGCGCAGCCACACGCCGTCCGTGCTGTGTGTAGCGGTAGAAGATGAAGCGCCGCCGCCGCCCTCGTAAGGTGGCGGTGAGGGCAGTCGCCACGGACCGGACGGGGGGGCGCTAGCAGTGGAGGAAGTGAGGTCGAAAGGTCGAAGAGGGAAGCCGAAAAACGTACCGCTCACCCCTTGCCCTTCGGGTTCTTCGTACGCCTCGTCGTCAGCGTCGTTCTCTGTCTCACCCTGTTGCTGCTCCTCCTCCTCCTCTTCTTCTCGGTTCAGGGGCTGAGTGTCCGAATAGCTGTAACTCTCAGCGCGAGCGGCGTCGAGGGCGTCCGTCGATGTAGTGGTGGAGGAGAGGGGCTGTGCAACGTGCGGCAGGTCATCAAAGTCATCAACAGTAGTGGGGAGGTAAAAACCCGGTTGCCAGTACTGCGCTGTGCCAGGAGCGTTGTCGTCAGTAGTAGTAGCAGTAGCAGCAGGTGCAGCAGAAGCAGCCGCAGCAGCAGCCGCAGCAGACGCAACAGTAGCAGGCGCAGCAGCAGCCTCAGCAGGCGCAGCCGTAGCAGGCGCAGCAGTAGCAGGCGCAGCAGCAGCAGCAGCAGCAGCAGCAGCGGCAGGCGGGACGGCGGTAGCAGCGGCAGCGCGCTTAGCAGCAACGTGTACCGTCGCGAGTGTAACAACGTCGCTAGCACGACGACTGCTACCAGTAGTACTACTAGTACTACTACCACTACTACTACTACTGCTACTACTAGTGCTACTGCTACTACTACTACTACTACTGCCGCGAGCGCTCGCTACAGCAGGAGGGTGATAAGACCAACCGGCTGCGGCGGTAGTCTCATGTTCAGTAGCAAGAGCAGGCACTGACGCTAAACGAACGCTGTTCCGCGTAGTCTTCTTGTTCTTGAACGCCGCTAGCTGTTGTCTTTTGCTCATGGTGGTGACTGTAGAGAGCAGCAAAAAAGAATGAGTGAGTGAATGGAGGTTTCCAAGCCCCTTATATACGCCTTCTCGCTTCTAGAGCTAAGCTACTTACCGACCCTGTTCAGCTGCCGCCGGCTGGCCGGCGGCCATTCACAAAGAGAAACAAAAAGACATAAGGCATGACGTTTTCAGCTGGATCCCTTTCCCCCCCCTCTTTTGAGAGATCGACTGTGATGATGAGCTAAGCCGCTTACCACCCTGTTCAGCAATTCAACGCGCATTAGCTGTATAAAGGGTTAAGCGGTTGCTGCCTGCCGTCGACTGACCGGCGGCGGCCATTCACAAAGACATAAGGTATGACGTTTTCAGCTGGATCCCTTTTTGAGGGATCCACTGTGGTGAGCTAAGCCGCTTACCACCCTGTTCAGCCATTCAGCGCGCGTTAGCTGTATAAAGGATTAACGGTAACGGTGATGAGCTTACAGTGTGTATACAAAAAAAAACTACAGGAGGCGTGTGGCGTGAAGCAGGACCCCCCTAAGACGAACGTGTCTGTCTGTGAGTAGAGGCGTGTGCATGTGGTGAGCGACTTAAGTGTAAGACAAAAATCGCCACCTCCTGCCGTGGTGAGTAGACCGGGCCGGCCAGGCGGGCGGGCGGCCGGCTAGTTCAATAGGGAGGGGTGACAGCTGCCTAAGGCTGTGCATGAAAAAAAATCCGATTTTCACCTGACCTCTGACGTTTGTTACAATGAATGTCAGAGGGAGGGAGACGTCCTCGGGTAGGGGGTAGGAGGTATTAAGGCTATGAGTGAGGAAAAAACACCGTTTTCAGCTGGTCTCCACGGATAGCGATGCCACACCCCCTCGTCATCTAAGCTCTTAAGGAGCGGAGCGGCTGAAAAAGCGTCATGCGGACAGGGCGCTAGACAGCTGGAGCGCTGTTGGAAATGGGATTAAACTCCCTCTGTATAAAAAGCTCTCATTTCTGTTGGAAAAAAAACATATCGCCTCTGACCCCAGTAACGGCTACTACCACCACCACCGCCACCACCACCACCGCCGCCACCGCCGCCGCCGCCGCCGCCGCCGCCGCTGCCGCCGCCGCCAAGACGAGACAAGATGGCTCAAGCTATTCCACTTTCAAGCTCGCCTTCACCGCCCGGTGCGCCTGAAAAAAAGTTAATGCAGCTTGACGACGTGAGACGCGGCGCGAGGCAGCAGACCGATGATGGGGAGACCCGACAGGTAGGACAGCGGCGGTTAGCCTATAGCGACGCCTTGCTTCGTCAACTAGGTAAAGAGTTGAGCGGCTGTTGGAGAGAGTTGGGCAGTAGCTTAAAAGTCAGCGCCGCCCGTATGGATGCTCTAGTAGAGCGCAGTGTCAAGACACCGGAGGAGCTGTGTACGGCGATGTTCCGAGTGTGGTGGGGTGAAACCCCGCATCGTCATAGATGGGGCGAGCTCGGTCGCGTCTTCACCCGCATTAGACGCATGGAACTGTTGGCTCAGTGGATGGCCCTTCTCCACAGACAGGGGTTGGATTTCGAAAACCCCGACTCGCGCGCGATGCATAAGCACTTGGGCACCCTCGGCAGACGTCTGGGTAGCAGGTGGAAAGAGGTGGGGGACCATTTAAAATTGTCGCCTGAGAGGTTAGATAAGATCGCTGAAGAATGCGAATACGGAGGAAGTCCCGCTGAGTGGGCCTTCCGAGTGTTGAAAATGTGGCAAGATGAAGCTGACGGCGCCGGCGGTACGCCTTTTGAACTCCTTCGAGTGTTGACTGAGGACATGGGAAAGTTTGGCCTCGGCATCGCGATATTACTTGACTTTATCAAGCAAGAAACAACGAGAACGACGGACATGTGAATTGTTGTGTTTTATTTTCATACGTCTTCTTTATTAGTAAGTAAAAAAAAATATATATATATATATATATCATAACAATTAAGACGCGCGATCTCTTAAAGTGTCACTTCCTCCAGTCGCAGCTGATCGCCTCATCGCAGCACGTGATAAACAAAAAAAAAACACGAAGAGACACGCTTCTTCCTCTCGAGAGGAAGAAGCGTGTCTCTCGATTGAAAATCTTTTTCTTTCTTAAAAGAGACAAACGCGCCCCTTAGAGTGCCCCCCCCTAGAGTGCCCCCCTCCCCCCCCTCCCCCCCTCCCCCACTCGCCCCATGCATCCTAAAAGCGCCCCCCTCCCCATGCATGTTAAAAGGGCCCCCCTCCCCCCCTCCCCTCCCCTCCTTCCCCTCCTTCCCCCTTATACACTCTAAAGAACGCTTCTAACTAGTTCAATAAGTCACTTCCAGTCGCTCGTAAAACAATAAAAAATGAAAAAAAAACTTATATCGTGGTGTTTTTTATTAGTTTACCAAAAAAAAATAAGAGACTCGCCTCCTCCTCCAAAAAAAAAAAGATATCACATTTTAAAGCCCGTGACCCCTTAAAGACGCTCATCTCTTCATTAAGTCGCGTGACGTCACTTCTTCTTCTTCTTCTTCTTCTTCTTCTTCTTCTTCTTCTTCTTCTTCCGGTCACGTGATCAATCAGGTCACTTCCGGTCACGTGATCCTCAATGAGGTCACTTCCGGTTGGCCATTAGGTCATGTGACGTCACTTCCGGTCCCCTAAGTAGGTCAGTAGGTTACCCAGAATGCACCATCCCCTAAGTAGGTCACTTCCGGTCACCCAATGGAGGCCTCTGATTGGCTGCAGGGTTACCCAGAATGCACCGCTAATCCCCTAAGTAGGTCACTTCCGGTCACGTGACCCAATGGCGGCCTCTGATTGGCTAACTAGGTCACGTGACGTCACCACTAATCCCCTAAGTAGGTCACTTCCGGTCACGTGACCAAATGGAGGCCTCTGATTGGCTGCATGTCGATTGAGTAATAAACAGTACTTAACTATAGTCCCGTTCCGATACATACTATACTACTGACGCTCATATTCTTCACAGTGCGGGGCACAAAAGGGGTAAGTACCTGTCCTGGCGCCACTCCGAGTGTTATTGACTGGGTTTTAACCGAGGATATATCATTTATTTTATATGTTAATATGACAACATCACAGCCTTAATGTCGAGCTATTCAGTTATAGAATATGTTAGTATTTTTCGTAATCGTTGGAATGGAACTCTATAATTCGAGAAGCAAATCATATTTTGCAAATGTTTTGCAAATGTATACAAATGTACATGTCTCACCATCATCAGTCCGTAAACATGACACACTACATGTATAAGTAAACAAGTACAATCTAGATTGTCATTTTTGAAATATTCATTAAACGAAAAATGGTCTTTACCTGGTAGTAAACAGTTAGGATTGAATGCCGTGGTCAGTGTCTTTTGTCGTCCCTGATAAAGCATGATAAAAATATAGATAATTTATTCAGGTCAAATAAGATATACCGTAAATTCCTGCGTACTACCCGCGGGTTGTTCGCAAACCAAACTCAGCTTTCATTTGATACCAGACATGCCTATATAGGGTGCGGGTTATACGAGGGTTTTTATCACTATAGAACAGTACTAAAATTGACATTTTCAGACCCAAAAACGGGTAATAGGATTCTCCTGAGTTGGGGGTGCGGGTTATACACGAGATGCGGGTAGTACGCGGGAATTTACGGTACATGTTTTTATCTCATATTATTAGGGAACTCTCCATTTAATCACGACAATACATGGCCAAGGTACCGCGATAGTGAGATACATTTGCGTTGTTTCTCACGAGTTGTACCTTGCTGAGTATGATTTTGAATTCATTACGCTATTAACAAAACCTAGAAATGAAGAAAACGACAAGATTTGGCTTGGTTTCATTGCCCCATGACATCACTGACCAGAGCATACAGTGACGCGGTATGCCATGGATACGTTGCATATAAAAAATCCTACACTTTTCATATATCAGCATGTAATCAATTGGCTTATATACTAACTATACACATTATTCACCTTGTGACCATATGGGTATCTTTTGAACTACAAAAACATAAAGGTTTATTTTGTACTATTCAGGACCTTATGGTGCTTTCTAAGCTTCAAAGATGTTCACTTGGGGCTACCTGCATAGACATGCCGGCATCTGCCGTGGGTGGTCAAGTGGATTTGGTGATATATAGCCAAAGGGGGTGGGCAGTCCAAATGGGAGGCCGCTAAGTAGCCTCTCCGCCGTTACACCAATATCCCGCCTTGACACACACAGCACACACAAGTATCTTCCCCTATTGTCGCCCACAAATGGAGCGTGAGGTGTCCTCTATCGGCCACTCTCGGCCTTCCCATCAGACCCCTCCACTCCCACTTCCGCTTGCTCATTTGAATACCATCACTGCGCGTGCGTTAAACCAATGGCGGGCGGAAGTCGCCATGGCAACAGCAGATCAGGGGGTTGAGACACTGGGGATGGGGTTATTAAAGGAGCATTGTGTGCACTTCGGGCGGTTGGGCATGGGATTTATGGATTCTTCAGGGGTGGTGACAGTAGGGGTGATACAGGTGTACTCCTGGGGCGGGCAGCACAGGTGTTGGTCAGGTGAGAGGTATGGGGCACCTTGTAACACCTGTGGTGCTACTGGTGAACACTGGTCAGGGCTGCTCAGGCTGGTTGTGCAGACTCTGGTATGACCTGTGGTCAACAGGAGTGGACACCCATCACCTGTGTAGGTGGACAATGGGGGACACATGCTCTCCTACTGATGGCTACCCTCAGCAGGATGTATAAACCTATGTCGTACACTTTAACACTGTATAGCAGGGGATAGCAAGGTAGGGGAGTATGGAAATGAGGATATATATGTCTGAGAGGAAGACAGAAGGTGATGGTTGTACTTCTATCTAAAGAGAACTCCCTAAACATTTATTTTGAAATGGATGTGTTCCTAAACCAATGTCTATAGGGGATTGAATAAATGATACATGATTAAATATATAGATATCTTATATATCAGTATCACCGGATAATGGTCTTAATTGTGTTGGCTGAGCGTATTATGGTGTATTTAAGACCTCATGGTAGGCATTATAAACACCACTTTATCAAATTTTCAAATAATAATGACAGCAATCAAAACTTGCCTTAGCCACCATCAATTTATCTACAAAAAAACACTTGCTTACATTATGTCTCCCTGGAACCTGTTCAACACATGGACGTTCTCTATAGGTCTCATGCACTCCCCTCCACAGGGGGGTGATATCCAGTAACCTTGGACTGGCCTCAAGCTGGTATTAATTCACCCAAGTGCCCTATTCCCACCTTGCTTCATAACCTCCCATTGACCCCTGGGCCACACCCTGGAGTGGTGCCTACGTTCCTGCACCCTCAGGTGTCACATACCTGCTCCAGGGTGGCATGGCTTCCCTCCATTCACACCTGTGCCATGGAGGACCCCATCCACGGGACTGTGTATAAATATTTTGGGCCTCCAGGGTCTGGGGCTGAGGGTCAAAGTGTGGCCCTACATCATTGCATCTCTCCTGGGATTAATGTGATAGGATGTAGACTGGCCATGAGTCTCAATTATTAAGATGACTATCATTTATGGTGAGATTTTCTACTGCTCATACTAATTATGCATTTCAATGTAAAGTGGGGGAGGGGTGCCCTCATCCCTTTGCAAATGATATATTCGACTCTATGGAGAGGTCATGTGCACCCGGCATGTGCATTGGGCATACAATTTCATTTTATTTTACACGTCTGTAAATGAGTAGAAGCCAAGGTATTGGGGAATTGGGCAATTTCGGAAATGTTCAATAGGCTTTTCATATATGCTATTTTGGAAATATTCCCTGAGGCCAGGGAGCAAGTCTAGTCGTCCTACAGGTACACCCCCACCACGTGGCGGCGGTGTCTTATGGGACCGTGGAGGAGGCGGCGCTGTGGGTGAGGAGACACTTGCCGCTGTTTGGGCACCTGGAGGCACCAGGAGGCCCACGGAGACGGCCCCACCACCTCCCGCAGGAGGGCCACCTCCAGGGTCGGCCAGACTCAAAGGGCATGTGGCCGTCTCTGGACTGTCTTGTCATTGACACTGGAAGATACACAGGAGGAGGCCACAAAGCGGTGTAGGGTGATGCTTAGAGGTGGGGCGGGGGTCGTATGGGTTTAGATAGGGGAGATAGCGAGTGTTATTTGGGAAATCCTTGTTGAGGAATTTATTTGACGATATGGTCTGGGGTCAGTCAGGTGCAGTAAAGTGTGTTTGAGGCATACGGAAGTAGTGATGCAATTGAATCAAATGTGGGTTTTTTTATTCGCTAGGATCAGAGATATGACAATCATATTTTGGATGATCTTCTAGTGTGTGCTATTTCTCATTAATATGTACAAAATCTAAATTATCATCTAAGTGCCTAATGCTTTAGCACTGTACTCTGATCTGTTCACTGTCCTTTAGAGATGGATATGTGTTGATATGGCTATACATACTTTGTATTGAATGTCTTCTAAGTGTTCGGCCAACAGTTTGATACCAGGGTGTGCTCGACCTATCTGAAAAAAACAGGAGATGAAAATCGATGAAAAAGACTTTATTAGAATACATGTACATGTATGCATACAATTATTAGGACGGGGATTCCTCGGTTATTTATTTAAACTACAACCACATCCAACAACCCGCCACTGTCATTGCACTTTCCCCCATAAAACCATAAAATAGTCAGTTTCCAATATAATACTGTAAACGTATTTTATTTCGCGCTGTACATATTTTCGCGGATTTCGCGGATTTAAAAATCCGCGAAAATATGTACAGAGCGAAAATTTATCCAATACAGTTATATAACGGCAATATTTCAATATCAGCGAATTTAAATCCCAGCGAAATTGTACTTTGAAGGAAATCCGCGAAAATTTGTACCAGCGAAAATATGTACGTTTACAGTACCCAGAATGAATGACTGTCGCCTAACCATGTCAGAAAAAAAGGTGTCACGGGGATAGGCGTGGTGTGGGGCTTGGGCGGATGGTTGGATTTCATTTAAGACCAAACATTTAGGGGAGTCAATTAGATCAAGCCCTTTTGGACCAGATATTGTTTGACTGTGATCCGCAGAGCGGCGGCCTTGATCCGGCCTCTGTGGGGCCGCCCTGACAGCTCTGAGCAACTCTGAGCAACTCCTGGATCCTCTCCTGACAGCCGGGGGGAGCTGCTCAGAGCTGCTCAATCCTCACCACCAGGGGGATCCCAGGACCACCTGTCAACAGCTCCCGAGCAGCTCAAGGCCGAGGGTGAGCTGCTTTCAATGACACTGACCACAAGGTCTTACAGCACTGGCTGCTGGCTGGCCGCTGGTCAGATCAGAGGGAGGCTGTGTGGAGAGGGGGGTGTGTGTGTGGGGGGGGGGGGTGGCTTCTGGTCAGCCACTATTGGCCCTTAGCTGTGGTCAGTTGACTGCAGGTGCCCACACTAGCCAACACCCCAGACTACACACCCCTACCCAGCCCCTATACGGAAACAGTGAGCAGCCCCCCTTTGGTTATTTATTTAATTGGGGCCTGGGAAATGCTAGCCAGCTTATCGGTGCCTATCAGTGGATTATCAAAGATCCATAGGCCACCCGGCCTCCGAGTGAATGAGCATCAAAGGGTTAAGCCGCAGGATCTGCGGGGTTAAGTCGGTGGGATCTAAGGCTAGATCTCCGCCTGTCACACGGTGACAGCTGCAACTGAGATCCTGAATTAGCTTTTGCTGCCATTTTGGGGCATTGAAAGTGGGGATTTAGGACTAGGGACTTGTCAGAGAGTGACAGTTGGGAGGAGACCAGTGTAGGGCAGGAGAGGGCAGTGCAGGGGAGGTGGCTTCAGAAGGACAGGAGCAGATGAGATGCTAAGTTAACAGAAAAAGACATTATTCTAAGTAAAAATAACGTTTTAACGTTATATAAAGTTTGGTCATAATAAGGAGCCACAGAGAAACGTTCTGAAACGTTCCATAACGTTGTTTAACTGGATGGAGGCACGCAGGGAAGGACAGCAGGGAATGTGTGCACGGCTCTGGGAGGCATAGTGAGAAAGAGGCAGAAGGGAAAAAGAGAGCTATTATAATTTATATTCCAAAATTGAAAAATAATAGCAGAAAGATTCCACATACAAATCATCTGCTTCATATGCAAAAATACATCAAAAGCTACAAAGGTATTACTATAAACCCCTACACTTTACTATGTACAATATGTGGGGATGTCGTCATCCTCCTTTTAGTATTGCTCTTAAATTTATGTACGGTGTATTGTATAATCTAATATAGCTTGTATCCACTTATTCGTGGCCATGAATAGTGATTCTTCTATGACATTGTATTACTGTAGCACTGCAGTAGCTGTAGTCACACAAACCATTCAAATAATATAATGCATAAGTTTAGTTCACTTGATATCAGGGAGGCTTTAAAAAAGCTTTTGGCACTTTTACAGGGGTATACACTAACTTTATCAGCCGTGGGCCACCCGGGCCCGTAACTCCAAAGATCTATGGGCCCGGATTTTCAGCTGAGGGCCAGAGACCACATTTTACTTTTTTTCAAAGAGAAAAGCATATCTATTTGTGATTTATCTATGTTTAGATGAGACCAAATTGCTCACATTTTTCTCTTTCCAAAGGCATATTACATGACTATACTCATCAAGTATATTCCTTCCAAATATTTTGAAAACTTCCTGTGGGCCACCCGGGCCCATGGGAAGGTTATTCTGAAGAAAACTGCGGGCCCGGACTAAAAATTACGGGCCATTGGCTCCCGGGCCAGCGTTAGTGTCTACCCCTGCTTTTATATACATTGTACGTATACCTTTTTTTTTTAAATCTAAGTTGCTAAGCCCTGTCCTTAATTGTTTGTCAGATATGCTATATGTCCCAAACATCATTCTATTCTCTTGGCACCATACTATATGTATTATATATAGGCATGACCTCAATTGTAATATAGCTACCACCACCATGCAGGTATGCACGCACTATCTACACCTTGACACCCACACACCTATCGACACTGCCTAATGTATTGGGAACCAAAAACAAGCCACGCACAGCCAAATGGTGGGCGTGACATCGGAGCCGACACTAAGCAGCTAGAGTGAGCGTGGTGTGTAGAGGACAATGAGCTAGAGGGAGAATGAAGGGGGAAGAAAGCTAGAGCGCCGAGGACAACCAAAAACACAACTTTGTTTGAGCAACTGCTCTTTGCAGGGCCAAGTCATGTTCGACACATGGTCGTGCTGCGGCCTGAAGTAGGCAAGGCAAACGCAACAAATGTACAAACGATGTTTCACCCCTGCGCCTTTGTGTAGGCTTCCCGCGCGGCGTGTCGAGCTCAATTTCTCAGCCGTATTATTCCGCGAGCTGCTCTGTTCTAACGTTCAGGCGCTCAGCGAGCGACTCGACGCGCCACCTAGTGAGGGCCGCGGCAACTATAGGGTACCCGACAAAATGGCGATGGATTAGTCTCGTAGTGGCAGTGCTTGCCGCCTTCTGCTGTGGCGAGGGAAATGACATTATTCCATTTTCTCTCTTTTCTACCTCTCTCTTTCTGACGGTGCATTAGAGCAGCTAAGTGACATTGATTTGAGTGGTATGTTGAGGGGCAGGAGGGTGTAATAGACGATGGGCACTGGAGGGGTGAGGGAGATATTTAGAGTAGGAATAGTGTATAGAGTAATATTTCCCCCATGGCCTATATTATCCATTTCTGTTTCAACCATCCAGTGTACATATTGATATAGCCTACTATATTATTATATTATTATTAGACATGTATGTTTATAATATCGACCCTAATGATAATAATAAATTAGCAGTAGATTTATTTATATTTTACTCCCGTGTCTACCAGCTGTTAAAGATTAGATTATAACTTCAAGAAATGTGGGGTATTTAGATGGGGATACCTACTTGTATGAATAACGTGATGATGGCCACACCTTCGGGTTTCCCTAGGGCATCCTCCAGGCAACCATACAGGGAAGAATTCCAGTGAATTAGGTGCAACTGAAATGAGAAATGTACGTCCATGACAAAAAAAAAACGGTAGGTTTGTCAGAATACAAGACAATACTCATATGCCTACACAAGTTTTATTGGCAAAACACTGAACACTTTCTATTGCGTAAGTTCTTGGTTTACATGTATATGTAGAACTTGTACCATCGACTGGGCGCTGTGCTTGCGTGAGAGGACATAATGAGCGTTAAGCATCCTGCTTTTTGTAAACAATTTAATAATAATTTAATGATAATAATATACTTTTGAATTACCCTGGCCTTCCATTTGTGTATAACGTATACATTTTATATCACCCATCAAACTGTGCGTCAACATCGCGATGGTTGATATTATGAAGACACTCGGCACTTAAATGCGTAGGTCTCGGTGCCCCTCCAGTGGCAATCGGAGTGGAGCCAGCACAGGTACTCAGCCCTATATATAAGGGGCGCTGGGGGTTTAACCAGTTGTTTCTACAAATAACCTTCATTTACATTTCACACACATAATTATATACCTCCTCTTTCCCTTAATCCCATACCCCTTTCAGACATGACTCGTTCCCTTTGTCCCTGTCCCTCTTTGCCTGTGTCTCTCTCTATACCCTCCCACCACCCTCACAGTCCACCCTCTGCATGTGGCGAGCCACCAGCCGGCCTTGTAGGCTCTAGCGGGCTCAGCGGCCGGTGGCAGAGCGTGTGAAGTCATGTCTGAAGATAAGGAGGGACAGCGAGCAACTCAGACGTGCTCTCTACGGCTCACTGACGCCCTCAACTGCTCACCAGGGGTGGGCGAGCTGCTCACGGCAATGTAGGCTAATGTAGAACAAGTGGCCTTGTTGTCGCCCGCCGCTCATGGCTTGTTGTCTCCTGATTTCTCGACGTTAGACCTGGGTTGTGTTTACAATGGGGATGGGCTTTGGGTGTTAGTGGTCGCTTCTCTATTTGTTGTGTATTGATTTTGGTATAGGCTGAGGCTTGAGTGTGTTTGTGCCCGAGTCTGGCTCCCGTGGGATAAGTATTGGTGTTCTCAGGTGGAGGTGTGACTATATATATGCTGTGTGGTATAGATTTACTTATATTTATATATACAGCACTATTGATTTTTGGTGTCCATTTTGGTAGTGTATTGTTCGTATAGACTATAGCATTGACGTCGCAGTAAACACACTAGCCACTGAGTATGGTGAACCTACCTCAGTGGTAAAATACACCAAAGGGAGAAATACCCCGGCCCCCGCACTTCATGACTTCCATAACACCATCATCGTTAGAAAAAAACACAATCATAGGGTCTTATTTTTTCTACCTTCCAATGTCATCGTTTTTTTGTTTTTTCAAAAATAGGGGTCCTTTTTCAAAGGAATGTTCTTGAAAGTTGGAAATAGGGGGTGTTTTCTGTACTGAGAGTTTGTGGATATCCATATAGGGTACTCAGAACAACCTGTGTATGTGTGTCAGTAACATGTGTATTGAAGGGAATTTGAGAATAAAATGTACGCAGAGATGATGACCATTCCCATGTCTAGTTTTTAGTTGGTGATGATATTTTATGTTCCTTGTATGTAATGGTATTAAAGGGTGAAATTTCGCACACCAATATGTTTGTATTTTCTAAAAATAGGGGTTCTTTTTGGGCCCCAAAAATTCGCGTTTTACTAGAAATAGGGTACCCTTTTCACTCAAAAGTTCGTGGATAGGGGGTATATTTCAATTCCTGTAACGATGATGGTGTCAGGCTAGGAGGGGATTGCGGGGGGCCGGGAGAAAATTAACACACAATTATCTTGCAACAATAAATCATGGATTTATAATAGATAATTAAACATGAATACGATTATCTTATACATGCATGGATGTCACTAAATCACAACCAAAGTTAAGATATTTATTGGAATTCAAAATAGCTGAACTCTACTGTTGCAATTATCGCGTGGGAGGGGAGGAAACAATTTCAAAATACATTTGTATAGGCCTGCATTTCTGTATGGGGAAGTCGCAAAGTCCCCTTCAATATTACACAATCGCCTACAAAATCGCAACATCTCCGACTGAAAACGTGAAGTTCGGCTAGCTATCAGCACAACGTTCTATGCTATAGATGTCTATAATTATGATAAACAATACGCATAAATGCACATTTTGTGGCTATCATCTAGACTATTAGGGTCAGTAGTATGGGGAATTTTTGTGCTGCTACCATTAACACATATGATTGCTCCCAGGATCGACTTGTTTAAACCAGTGACTGGTGATATGACTGCGCTCAATGCGTTAACTACTGTGAGTAGTATACGGAAATGTCGGATAGAGGATGGACACATATATGGGGCGTTGGAGGGTGCTGCGCTGGTTACAGCTACATTACACCGATTAGAGCTGATAAGATGGGTACAGTCATGTCTAGGTATATGCCGTCATGGTACCCATCTTTTATGATGTACTCTACGGAACCCAGCAAAAGGTAAAATGGCCAACGCACTGGACATGTCCCCGACATGTCCCATATATCTCCTTTCGGCCTACAGCAATTTTAAGCCAAACCCATACAATGTACATCTGTATACTGATTGTAGGGAGGATTCTTTTTAATTAAGGGGGACATACTCAGCATACCAAATAAGTTGATTTAGATTATCCTAAAGATCATCTAAACAGTTCTCCCTCTCTCCCTGCCTCCAGATCGAGACATAAAAACAATGAGTGATAAATACGACAGCACCAGCCAGAGCTTTTGGTAATAATTCAGTGATTCAATTTGCATTTACCAAAACCATGGGAACCTTTCGGGAGAGCCATTAGGTATTGGGGAGGTGGCGTGTTTGTCAACAAATTAAGGACCACTTTTTGAGAATGTTGTTGTAGGTTAATGCTGTTTCCCACGCTGGGGACACGTAAACGTGCTACATCACAGTGGGAGGGGGGAGCTGGGCGTTGGTGATGGGGGGCGAAGAGGGCCCGGGGGGGGGGGGGGGGGGTATTATTAGTTGTGCACGTACACTGACACTGTCATTACAAGTAGATCGACATCACGGCACTCATTACCATGCCAATTATGGGCATGAATAAAATATATGGCGGTGGTCAGGCCAAGGGTTGGTCACCCACGCTTCATGGCCCGTGTCTATCTATAGGTATATGTATAATTTGGTTTATCAAAACGGGCCTACCCAGATGCGTGTACATATAGCAATGTAGGTTAAATTATCAAATGGTTTATTATGGTACAGATTAAGGGTGTCTTGGATACTTCTAATATGCTGAAAGAATAAGATTTGATAAAATGGTACAACAGGAGTTCATCGATATTTCCTGAAGGTGATCCTTATGTAAGATTTACTTATCGAGAGTTACATATTTGCATCAAGTGATCACGGAGAAAGTTCAATCTATGGCAGAAATGCAGACAACCACTGCAGAGTAGTTCCCTGAGTTTTTAAAGTGATGTACAGGCCATTGTATTTGTTTTATTTATTTTATGCACAGTTTGTCTGTGTATTTTTCTACCCGCCCCTGGACACCATGACAAAGCTTTCCGTGTACAATCAATGTAACAACGAGTTGTGTAACAACAACAACGAGAGACGCGCTACGGACGCTGCCCTATTATCGCCCATTGCCAGGAGCAGACGACAATCGGCCGGTCGATATTGCGGACCGTGTATCATTAGAAAACACGCTCCGTTATGCACGTGATGGTTGCTAAAACGCCCGGCGGGGCCGACTGCCGGCCCTGATTGCAGGTTGTCCGTCTCGTTTCCAGAGCAGCCGACAATTTGCTCGACGAGGTTGTGAATTAACTGCGGGACATCGCATTTTGAGCTGCCTTCACGCACACGTCCACGCGCCCGGGACGCCAGCCTGGTATATTAGTCAGCAAAACGGTGCGAAATTACACCCGGCTGAAACCAATACATACAATGACATGCTAAAGTTCGTGTACCCGTTGTAACGCCTGGGTGTCAGTGTGACTAGGGATATGTTGTAAAAATGGTTTAATATCGGCACGCACTTCCGGTTAAGCCCGTGAAGTCAGATTTTTAACGGATGTCGATTCTGGTGAGTCGATGATATAAAGTTATAAATGTGTCGTCATTCCATCCGTTATGAAAATGGTTTAATGGGTTAGCCTTTGCTTCTGTATGCTTTGAACTATTTGGCTATATTACAGTATTATGCTTGCTACATTAATGCTCCATTTACCCCATGTCATATTTACGACTGAACTATCGCCTTCTTGGGGTATTGCTACCATAACTTGACTTATCCCGGTACCGATATGTGAGAACTAAATTGCGTGAAGATTGTCGTCTGCCTGCAGCTGTTGTGTAGGATTTGGCGGGAACCCGGATATGGAGGACCATTTCCGGGCGTCTGCGACGCCAGTATAAGATCATCGACTCTGAGGCTAGGGGCGCTGTCCGCTGTTTGCCCTTATCAGTTGTGTGAGTGTCGAGATCGGCAGGGTTAGGGGGTGGGAGGGCGGATATCTGCAATGGCCCCCATAAAGCCAGGTCGTACTTAATCAAGCCAGCCACCCGAACGTTAAATCTGTTCGCCGTCGTGGGGTGAAGTTGAGTTGGTGTGGGGTGGTGGGTCCTCGGGTGGGAGTGGATGTATTACTATGATTAAAAAAATATTAGCAGATTTGATGGCAGACGGATCCCGTGGGGGCCACATGTGCTCGACCCCCTGGAGGATCACGGCTATCATTCTTAGCTGGGCCGGGAAACTCCCCGAAAGCGGGAAAAGTAATTTCCATCGCACAAATAGACCGCCAGCGCCCCGCGTAAAGAATGCCAGGACCTCTGGGTGGGTGGGGCCGGCAGGAGTCTGGGGTGGAGATCATCTGCCCCCGGGGAGACGCTGCTTCACTACGACTCCCACCCCTGGAGGCCCCCCCCCCCCCCCCACCCACCTCTATACCCTTCTGACCCCCCCCCCCTCTCCCAGCCTCCAGAATCCCTCAGACACCCTCCAAACGTACCTCCGCTACTACCAGAGGTTGTAGGCGTCGCTTTCAAAGACGACCTCGTATCAGATCCGCCCTCGCCAATTTTGCCGCCCTCCAAAAAGAGGCCGTGCGCGGTCAAAGCAGACGACTTTTTACAATGGCCGCCATTTTGATTGCTGCCGGTTTGTCGGCGCAGATTACCGGAGGCGCGCGTCGGGCGGGATCTCATTTAATGCACCAGTTGTAGACACAACCACCCCACCCCATCCCCTCCTGTCCCCCGCCACCCCCCTCCCTGGCCGTGTTTTGATCAGAGAGCTGCTTGTATGGCCCCAGTCGCCGACACCGTGGAGACGTCGGCTACAAATTTCATCTGGATCTCGACAGCGAGCGGTGTAATTATGTTATCAATGGCAGCAGACGATAAGGCCGGCACGCGCGTAATAACGTCAGCGTCACGGGTCAGCGTTTGTGTGACCCCCTTTCTGAGTTTACATAATGTACAGTGGGCGGATGGTGTCACACACCACTGAACAGCAGGGATGTGATCAGACGAGATGTTACTATGGGGACAAGGCATATCCCCCTATCCCACCCTCCTCTCCTCTCACTTGTAGTTATATCTATGGTGTGTGTGTTTCAGTGTCGGTCTGTCTCTCTGTCTCTCTGTCTATCTCGTTGTCTCTCTGTCTCTCTGTATCTCTGTCTCCTGATAGTTCCTGCTAGTATTTACCATATGCCAATTTAAGAGTGTGTGTTGGTATTGCATATTCATAGTAAAATATATTTCACACAAATTGTCTAGAATGCATGCATGAACCATGCATGGTCGGAACGAGCCTCAGATGGACTCGTGTTTGATGACACCCTTTCCCCAGAAGGAGTGGTAAATTGCACCCATATTACAACGATTACTCCCCTTAGCGACCTGGCCGCAAAACGCACATCCGGGCATTTGACTTGTGGTCAGATTACCGGAAGACGATCTCCAGTCTATCGTCTAAAATGGGGCCCTTTTTCTGTCCTCCTTAGGGAGCGTTCATTATTTATGACAGGGGGGGGGGGGCGGGCGTTTGGCAAAACGAATACGTCAAAAAAAAAAGACCCCCCCCCCCTCTGAATGGGTCAAAAAAAAAAGACCCCCCCCCCTCCGAATGGGTAAAAAAAAAAGACCCCCCCCCCCTCCGAATAGGTTGAAAAAAAATGACCCCCCCCCTCACCATAGACGTTTATAAATACTTAATAATGGCATCAACGACATACAAAGTCCACATAGTCCTATACTATAACCTATTATAGCATGTGCTTAACCATTATTTGAGGGAGTGGTTATAGGGCATAACAATATGGTGAATATATTTATGTGGAGAGCGCGCATTTTTCTGTTTCCGTGGCACGTTTGATATTTTTGCTAAAAATTGGTGTGATTATTTTGGTCCCCACCTACAAGTCCTGCTAATACTGTTTGGTAGAAGTACCATGAAATGGCCCAGCTCAGGGGCCGCGGAAGGTGGATAAAGTTGGGGGGCCCAGCTCCCAAAGCCAGCTGATGAGTGTTGGTTAGAGGGAGAAACAAATGGTTGTTTTGTTAGGCCACTCAAAAAAAAAAATTGTTTCTCATCACCAAGCAATGAAAAAAATGACGAGGGCGTTTTTTATTTAATTTTTTTTTTTTTTTTTACTCGGGGCAATTTACATAGGGAAATTTGGACATTTCGCGATCAATTTTCAAATTTTAGTAATTTGGAGTTGATTGATCAGCAAAAGTTGTAAGAATGCAAGTTCCACCTAGCTAATTGCATTGCTGACAGCATAAGCTTTAATTTGATACCAAATTTGCCAATATTTTGGCAATTTTAACATATTTTTCATCAAAAATGTAAAAAAAAAAAAAAAAAAGTTTTCCCCAAATCATGATTTTTATGATGCGCGCGGTGATGAGAAACAACTTTTTTTTTTTGAATGGCCTTAGGAATTTGACCTTTATATTAGTGTATTCAGAGTGGTCTGAAGTCTACCATATGATCCTGGGAAATTTTGTAATTTTACATTGAAATTGATGTGTTCTGAGGGACTTTGAGCTTGTCTTTCAAGAAAGTTTTAGGAATTTTACCTCGAGATTGCTGTATTCTTGGGTACTCTCAGTCTAGAATGTTCATGTTTCCCAAAAAGATTCGCTCCCCCACTTTACTAGGCCCACAGCCCCCCCTCTGTTCCGCGCTTCTGCAGCTTAAAACAAAGATGTTTGATGAAGGGATGCTCTGGAAATTATAATAGTGGCAAACCTGAAGAAAATTTTGAAAATCTAGAGGTCAATCGGCCCATTTTAATGTATCCTGGTATTATAACTTGCAGTTAAAGGAACAAGATCACTATTTAAACCTAGTTTGGTTTTCCAAAGGCTAGGATCAGTAAGAAATAGGGAGCTGAGGGTGAGAATTTGAAGTTGAACAAAGAGTCACAGGGGAATGTGTCTTTGTTATATAATGGCACGGATCAATTACAATCGCTTAAGCCATCAATGGTATGCATGGATGTTACGTGCACCATAGTTGATAACCTTTATTTGAGGAAATGCCATAAGGTACCTGCCTTCAATGTTCTAGTGTGTGGTCAGTATAACCAAGCCATGGGCATGCATTGACTACAAAAAAAATAAAAGCTTTAAAATAGTGATGAATAACTCACTGATAACCCTGCAGAGCATCGGAAGCAACTTGACCAGAACCAAATATAGAGCTCTAAAAATTCTGATGAGGCCAAGTAGCGATGAGTAGCAATATGATTATTCAGTGCCTGATTTCTGTTGAAGCCAAAGATGAACTTAGAGGGAGATTTAGAAATTGGCGACAGAAGGAGTGGCATCCGCAGCAGAAAACTCTGTGTATCTGGTGGCTATTTGCTACATTTCAAGGCATTCGGTACACCGATTTATAGTGGGATGATCATGTCTACTCTATGAGTCTGCTGATTTTATAAGTCCTAGAATCTGTGAGAAGCAGGCAGCTATCAGGGAGATGGTGAAGGTATTCTAAAAATATTGAGAGCTCTGCAATCAGAACGCTGTGGCTCATTTAGCAGGGTCTGGTACAAGATACCAAGGAAAAGTGTGTATCATGACTAGTGTAATCACGCCTTTGACTGGTGGAGTGGACCTAAGCTACAATTTATCAACATTATATGAGGTAGATCTGCATCTTGCATACTATGCATCTGCTCCTCTATTGGGAAGAAAGGCAGGGTCTAAAAATGTAGGCAAGTTCACCCTTGCATATGGATGCCAAAACGTGATGGGCAAGGCTAAAGTCCAATTAACCCAAACTATTTCGGATACAGTACTGTCATATTTCGGTGCCACAATAGCATTCATCTAACTGCACACTGATAGCTTTTCTGTTTAGACCCCCTACATTCTGTACTCTTCTCGTGTTGAATTAATGCTCTTTCTCCAGTTAATTATTGTTGCTTTAGGAAAAGAAAAGTAGTGAATCATTCATGTGTCGATTGGTAGGCAAGAAATTTAGCAAAGTTCTACCGTCTTTATGACCCCAATTCGCGACATGTGTCGTGAAATTCGCGTCACGTTGTGTCAAAAAATACCCCCTCCCAAATAAATACCCCTAAAAAAAATGACCCCCCCCCCTCAGAATAGGTTGAAAAAAAAAGACCCCCCCCCTAAGAATAGGTTGAAAAAAAAAGACCCCCCCCCCCTCCGAATACCCCTAAAAAAAATGACCCCCCCCCCTGATTTGCACACCCCCCCCCCTGGCATAAATAATGAACGCTCCCTTACCAGTCTCCAACCAGAGCTTTTGTCGATACGCAATAGGCATTCTCACATGAGGTATGTGGTTGGAGAGCGCGGTGCCAAATGTCGTCTGGTCGTCGTTCGGTCCGCGACCGGTGTCGTGAAAGGCTTTTACGTCATTATGGTCTGGACGGCTCGCGGCAGAATTGACGCTTGTCGGACAAATTGTCGTCTGGTCAGTGGACAGCGTCTGCTTTCCCGCCAAAATCGAGGTCAGGGCATTTGGACACTTGTGAATAAATGTCGTCTGTATGACTGCAAAAGTAGAGGTCACTGCTGAAGAGCAGAATTCCTGTAAATTGCTTCAATATATACCTCCCTTTATGGGAATACTGTTTTGCACTATGCTTGTTTAACATATGGGTAAATGAGGTGCATTATCTGGTGTACACCAGTCAGGGGCGTTTGCATGAGGTTTTTATTGGGGTCCCAAGGATCTTGGTTGAGGGAGGGCATAACCTTATATTGGGGATTCCCATGCCCAGCGACCGACCCCCGCCCCCCCCCCTCCCTCTTTCCTGCGACAGTGCGACTATCAACTGATATGTGTGCATTCAACAAGCCGTCATACAGGGCGTTCTATTGAAAGGATGCTCTACGTGCAAGCCATCCTGGTCTTAAAGGCTAAGACTTCTCAAACCAAATCGTAAAATTCTCTGGCAGGGTTGTTTAGTTTATATAACACCTCAGTTATATTTAGAATCCCCCAAACAGAATCCACCACATGCAGGCATATCCCTGCCCTGTGAGCCTGTATTCCCCAGCACCAGTACCCCATGTATAAAGGCTCAGGCAACCAACAGATAGTTTGCTTGTTGTTCCTTACCAGCAGTCCTCTGGTCTAAACAAGTTGCACTGGTGTGACCAGCAGTTGCACTCTGCCGGTGGTATAGTATTGAGTACTAGTGCTACCCACCAGTGAACTGACTGTCACCAGTGTGCCCACAGAAAACGGTATACACCCCCTTGAGTAGGCCACACGTATACACAATGATACCATTGCACAATGTGCATTCCTAGAAGCCAATATGTAATCATCAAAACTAAGAGGGTGCTATAGTTTTATCATTCTTTTATAGACTGTTTAATTCCAAGCAAAGCCTGATTCATGGTCCTACTACTGAAGTCACCTAGCCAGGACAGCATGATCACCTGGTCCCACTGCTCACTGCACCCTTCACCTATACACTGTAAAAAATATGTATGAAATTTAAACACTTTCACCCCAACATATTGATGGCAAAATCTTTTTTTTTCTTTCTGTAAACATGTGCAGGAATATGGCCGCCAGTGATTGGTGAGCTGCAACAGTGAAAAACGATGTGCGAGGGCAGTTTGGCTAGCCCACTAGTATTATTCTCCTACTCCTTCTACAGGCTCTCGCCTATATACAGGCTCTTCTTAGTCAAATACAGTACCTATAATGTAGTTTAACATCCATGGTAATTTAGATAATGTCAACAATAATGAGTAGATAGTGCTGTCCAGAATATTCCAGTGAGCCAGCCAAACTAGCCTTGCCCACTATTGTTTCACTTTTGTAGGCCCACCCCTCACCACGGCCATATCCCTGTACCTGCTGACAGAAGAAAGTGATTAGATGCTGAGATTCAGTGAAAGTGTTAAACTTTAATGTTTTTGGATACATTTATGTGTTTAAATTAGAAACACTTTTTACAGTGTATGTCTGAAGGCTGTTAGCACACTCAGTCTACTAGCAGGCCTTTGGTGGGCATGGGAACTTGTTTACAACCACATCTGAAGGGTCACTTGGATTGGGGTCAAAATCACCTGGGTCACATACTTTTGCCCTCTGGTGTAAAACTTGTGAAGTAAAAATCGATCTGGAATTTGAGTAGCACAGTTTAGTGGCAGAGTTATGAACTACATGCTCTACTCCTAGAGATCTAACCCTTTAATAGATCCATGCACAGTATTACAATTTGATACATTTTGCCTCATTGGTTGAGCCAGGCTCCAAGTGGCACGGCACTCAAATGAGTCATTAAGAGCCATTATGAGCCGTTTAGAGCCATTAAGGCCCGTGGAGGCCCTGACAAGCATGATTCATTACTGCCTAATCTGTGCACAGTGTCTGTGGGTGTATGACCCTACCGATAGAGTTAACAGAATCAGTGCTATTTCACATGCATGGATATGCATGGATATACCTCGGTCCAGGGTGATAGGCTAAATGTAATTTAGCAGTCAAGTATCAGTAATACATAACATAAACACCCAACAACGTGTCCCTAGCACAGCCTTATTCTAAATTTATAGATCTCTGAACTAAGTCCTGAACAGTTATGGGCCTGGGAGATGACATAGAGATTAATGGTTATGCTAGATGTTATGCTGTAGGACAGGAGACACCAACATGCACACTGCCCATCAACGTCGCCTTCCTACAATACCCTGCTGAGGTTCTCTCTTCAGTTCTTGTCCCTCGACAGCAGTGCCTTGATACGACTTCCGACCACGACTGTATCCTGTTGGTCTCAAATGTCAACGGACTATGTTATTCCTCGTTACCATGACATGTGAATAGGGATGCCAGAGACCCTATCCATAGTATACATTATGTCGGCAACCCTATCCCTCCCTCAACACCACCACTAAGTCTAGTCCCCACCCGCCCACCCACGCAACCACCTAGCCTCAATGCCCTTGGATGCTAGTTGATCCAGATGCAGAGATCCAACCTAGCGCAGCCATCCACCCAGAAACCGTGAAGCCTGGATCCTGAACAAGTGGACAAGGACATCCAAGCAGAAGGGTCAGATAAGGCCCTGGTGAGCTTGACCTGTGAGGTCATCATCAGAGGGGTCAGCTGCAAGGGTCAGACGGTCAATGCTGATAACAAGTGAGGCAGAATGTGTTGTGTCTTTAACCAGGCGTTATGGGGTATAGATTGCAAGACAGGGGCATGTGTGAGTGTGATGTGTATGATGGTATACATATCATGCAATATGAGTACATTTGTTAACAAAAAAATTATGATGTTAGCCTATCATACAGTACCTTTTATGTATAATAGGAGAAGATCAGAAATGTCCTCACTGTGTTTAAAAAATTAAGAAAAAGTCCCATTTTCTTTTGGTACACCCCTGGTTGACCACCCTGACCCATAACCGGCAGAAGCAGGTCGGATTTGATTGGCTAAGAGAAGTGTCCATCTGCGCATGTGCAGGTCAGCCGACTTCCTCCCCCGCCCCAATGACCGAAGGACCCATGCACGTCCCTGGTCGGCAGTGGGAGGAGTTGGGGGGTCTCCCAAAGGACACTGCAGACTGAAAGCTCTGTTATCTAACCTTCTCCACCACTCTACCACCCACTTACAGCCTCCAGCCACTCAACCCATGAAATTCATCCCTCCTCCAGCACACTAAGCTGCTCCATCTATCCCTCCCAGAGACCTCCCCCTGCTGACCCTTGCTGACCCATCTACACCCATCCACACTCATTCACTGGGCATTGCTTTCGTCTATACCCCCCTCCATCCCTTTCTACCTGTCGATCTCTGCATATCTGTCTGCCACTGTCTGTCTGTCTGTCTCTGTAACTCTTTCTGAATATCGTACATGTATTGATATTCCACGTGCAATAAATGCATTGTCTATCTGTCTGGTTCTGTGCATGCATGGCTGGCTATATGTGCCTGTGTCTGATTGTCTGTCTCTGTCTCTCACTCTGTCTCTCTATCCCTGCCTGAATGTCTTGCATAGATTAGTATTTCAGGGGCAATACATTGCATCGATCTTACAGCTTTACTAAGCGGTGCCTCATCCAAACCGAATATTCCTTATACTACTTACGCACCGGCCAGACGTAAGTAGTATATGACTTAGGAGTTTGGAGCGGTAAGAAAGGGTATATAACTCATGACTAATCTGTTCTTTGGAATTGGCAATTAGATGGGAGCGAAGGAGCTGGGACGTTTTTCTAATGCTTTTTAGTTTGATCATGGAAAGATAAGGTACCATTTGATATTAGGAAGACAAATTCATAATTAATCAAAATAATGAGCAACATGATTGAATGGGTTTTTAGAAAATGATAACATGCAGCATTGCGATAGTACGTTGAAAATGGTTGGCTGTTTGGGAGGTGTTTCTGCCCTAACAGCATATGACCTTAGTCTGACCTATCAAGTCTCGTAGAGTCTCGCAGGGTCAGTTCGTCACGTGAGCAGATCTCCTTGGCACGAGACTTGAGCGACCAAACAAGGAGGGGATGGTAAAGAAGGGGATCTAGAGGAGGTGGGGGTTGTGGCTCATGTGGGGCTATACGGAATGAAGGGAGTGTGGAGTGTGTGGTAGGATGGTACAGGAGGGAGGTTCTCCTTCAGTAGGGCCTATATAAATGCGGGCAGTTCTCCAGGGCGGCACGTGATCTGGTAGTGTGTGTGTGTGTGTGTGGTGGCGGGGTGGGGTCCACTAGATGGTGTATGATGTAGGGCTACGGGGACCACGAGCATGGTAGCAGGGCGTATGCAGGCATGGGGGTTGCAAGGGGGTGGGGGTGTATAGGTATAGAGACAGCGGTGGGCGGGTGGGAGGGCGGGAATGGTGACAGGCTCTTACCGGGCACAAAACCGCACCGGAAACATCGACGGCCGGCCTTATTCCAGCCACTGTCAAAACACAATAAAAATGGTTATGAGGAAATGAAAACAAATATTACCCCTCTGGCCGCATTCTTATTGAGTTTGACGTGCTCTATTTGGCCAATCTCGGCCCCCTGCTCCTCCCTCGCCGGTGGGCGGCCGGCACCGGGCAGGCATTGCATTACAGGTCCGACGCGCGTCTATTTGGACAGTATTGTCTGACGGGAATAAAGGGACGAGCACCGCGGCGGGCCGTCGCTCCATTTCCAGTCAAATTGGAAGTCAAATTTATTCAGCAATTTGGCCGTGTTTTGCCTGTTCCCCGGCCAAACAAGACCCGCTGATCTGACGCCACTGTTTCAATAGTCCGCGTCCAACACGCCGCCGACGCTTCCTCGCTGGGAATACACTGGCGGCGCCCGTCCCCCACTCTGGTTTTATTTGCTGTAAAACACAATTTCCTCCTTGTAAGAAAAGCGAGCTTACAAATTGACAATGCGGAATGGTTATTGATATGGCCGACGCAAACATGGCGCCGCTCCTGCGTCCGCATCGAGAGCGAGGCTCGAGCCGGGGCAGTCCCGCAACGACGGAGATCGAGTGTCCTCTTTGGCGCGCGTGGGGATCATCAGGACTCTTTAGTCGCGCGACGCACAATACCCGGCAGCTTTCCAGTCAGTCTCAAATAATCATCAGTGAGATTACTATTTCACCCTCTCACGCCGCCCTCTCCACTCTCCCTCCCGCCAATCTCCATTGACTTCGATTGCCATGCACTCATCTCGCGCGCGCGCCGAGAAGAGCTTTTGCCGCCATCACGTCAATATAGCAGACGACAATCGACTACCGAGAAACGAAGGAACCAGCGGCCATCACCGGAAGATACGTGTAAACACACGTCAACAGCGACGCTGAAATCTAACCTCCCTGTAAAACTAAAATTAATTATCCCCGCTAATAGGCAGAACGTCGAGAAGCGAGAAGGCCCCTCGGGGCCTTTTCACGGGGTGCACTTCAGGTTTAATTTCCCCGCAAGATAGTCATTAATCGTTATCTCATGTATCGTCGATTGTCCTGGATAAAAGCCCGCCGTCCGCTGAGACGTATTAAGTGACGTTCCCGCCGGGGGCGCCACTATCGTGGTCACCTTCCAGATTTACTTGGGGCAGCAGCCGACATTTTTTGAAAAGGCGCCAAAACGACTGGATCCGCTTCAGCGGGCCTTAATCGGTCTATTGTGGGTCGGTCGCTGCATGTTAGTACACCCCTGTCCCTTGGACCTGTCATAATGCATGCTGGAAACAGAAATCTCAGAGATTCCCCGTAATACAAGTGACATGGCAGACACGGGGACACCTTTAGTTCTCGGAAAGCATGCATCCGAGCAAATGAATGTCAACTTGCACCCAGCTTGAGCACAGCAAAGGCTACCCAAAATGGGTGGCATTGGGTGGGCCCAAGCCGTCGCAAGTTGACACTAATTTGCTGTATGGGATACATTATTTCGCTATGAATGACTGTCTTAGGGTTTGACCTATAACATCTGTAGTCCCAGACGGTAATTGTCTCGGTAGGTGTAGTACCATCTATAACAGATTCAGATTAGGGTACAGGTTTGGGTAAGAGACCTGGGAATCACGGCGGGCGTTCAGATTTAAAAGCTATTTACTTTTGGTGGAAAAAAAAAAAAACCCCAATCGGGCGTCAGGATCGTCTGCTCCGGGCCAGACGCTGCCCACAATTGTAGTTCCCGCGGGACCCGTGCGGGGCGCCAGTGGCGTCTGGGGAGGCGCATGCGCAGTGGATCAACGATTAACTGGCAAACGGAGAGGTTGGAGAGGTTAAAGGGTTTGATTGAACGTCTGAAAGGGAGAGAAGCGCTGAGATTTTCGATATCCGTGAGTCTTTAGAAGTGACATTAGGAGGCGCGGGGAGCGATAGATTATACACCTGGTGTGCACATTAGGGTTTCTGCTGGGATTAGATCACAATTGCAAAAGAAAGCATGACATATAGCAAATAGCATGCTGTGCCGTATCGAAGACATGACGACAAATGCAAGTGACATGTAATATAGACCTTCATATATGCATGGTTGCAGCATGATACCTTAAATATGATATCAAAATCACAAACACAAAAGAGAACTGATTTTGATACCAAGATACCAACCTCCATAGGAAATGCTTTAAAGTTGACGGTGTGTTCTGACCCCCGCTCGTTCTCTCGCCCCCAGTGGAACCGGAACTCGGCAAGTTCGTACTCCTGTCCGACCGGAAGTGGACCACCTCGTAGTGCTAAATAGGGGGAAACAAAAAATAAATCATGTCATATAGTGTTAATTGCATATCATGATGTCTCTATACAGAACCGCTATACAGAACTGCATTGCTGCAACGCCCATTCATGACAATGGTCATCATGAATGCAATCCACTAAATCGATTCAAATGCCAACATTTTAATGCCATGATAACGGTATTGCTAACATAATCCAATTATGTCCTTGCGATTCAAAACTATGAAAGTACAAATATAACTCTTTAACTTTTTACATTGAGTAGATTCTGAGCAGCTCTTGTGTAGCTCCCACCCTTCCTTACGATTCTTTTCTCTTCTTTTTCACAAAACAGACCAAATAATCAGACCACTTAACGTCCTCTAAATGTCATTATAACCCCTACTCTCACCTCACCTAATCTCACCCAGATTACCCATCTTAATGCCCCCTCATTTTCACAGTCCACCTCATTTTTGTCACACCTGTCACACCTGCATTATCACACCTGTCAGGGCTGGGTCATTAGCCTGTCCAGTGGCCGTGGCCAGGGTAGGGTCAATGAACCATGACCGTGTCAACGGGGTCTCCCTGGGACTGAATGCTGAATAATTACAAATTGAAAGGTGCCCCCAGGTGAAAAGGTGACTTATAGTTTTAGGGAGGGCTATTTTACGCATGGCGGTGATGAGCAGTGAATTCAGACTCAAAATGGGGCGTTTAACTGAGATTGTCTTAATCTGATAAGGACTCTGGTTGTAGTAAGTGATTATATAAATGTACGTTTATAGTGCTAGTATTACTATAAAGGATTAGCAAATACAGTGCTTGTGTAGTTTCCAGTAGTTTATGTGATATTTGGCTGTTATAAGGTGGGACATTTGGAAGTCGGAAGTCTTTTATGGAATAGGCCTACATGCTTGTAACATATTGACAATGTGATGCAAGTGCATTTTGTACACATACAAATCAGTTAGTAATGTATGTATGCTTACATACATAGCCAATGATATGTATAAAATGATGATAATTATTGATATTGACCCCAGAAAAAAATACAACAGACGGATACAACAAGGATATCCATAAAGGACTGCTCTCTCCTACAACGCATAGATTTGTAATTTTGGTGCAGTCGCTAATACATCCCGTGTTAGCTATCCACATACCATCCCCTAATCACCCTCACCCCCCCCCCCCACCCCCTCCACACACACTAAATCCACCCATCCCCTCTATACCTACAAAGCCTACCCTGCACCGCTCCCTGTGGCACCATTTACACGGTAGTGACACGGCACCCTCCCATCACCCAGCAAAGGTTCACACGCTCACCAATGTTTCCTGGTGATTAACCTACCTAATTACCCCCTCTCCCTATTAGGCATGCGCACACCTCAACCCAAGCGTGACGTCACAGGCACGTCATCAATGTTACCTATAGACGTCACGCGGGGATAATTCTGATTCCTGTATGCCATGATTCCCATTTGAAATAATATTAAATCATTCGGGGCATTGCCTATAGGAATATGTGGAGGTCTCCCTTTAATATAAATCCTACGGTTTATATGAAGAAAAAGTGATAAAGTATGATCACCGAAATCTGCTATATAGAGGTCGCCCAATTGTGACCTGAGTGGCAGGTCGTTTTGTAAGATAATCGGGGTCACGAGGGGTTAAATATGTGTGGAGGGGGTTAATTATGGGTGCCATGCATGTGTCAGCTACCTTTGGTGTGAGTATGGGGGGGGGGGGGTTGAAGAGGAAGAAGAGGAAGGGTTGAGGAGGAGGATAGGGGGGAGGGGGAGGGGGAAGGGGGAAGGGGGAGTCCAGGGTCCCCATGTTCCACACACCCTGCACCCTGCACCCTGCACCCTGCACCCTACGCCCTACCCCCACCTCACCAGACACACACACACACACCCCTGCACATCATCCTCACTGCCTTTGTCAAAGTTGACTCTAATTTGGACAAGTCAAACACTATCAGGTGAATTACCATCTCAGTGCTTCCATGCACCCCTTCACATGTCTGCTTAAGAGGACAGTCAAGAGTGGCAACGGGGATTTCCATTTTGTGACATTTTTGTTTGTTCCAACTTTGCATACATGAAGCCTTGGTGACATGGTATAGAAAATATATATATTGTGTGTTTTCATTCTCGTTTTGAATAGGAAAACGTTCTATTTTGAAAATGCCTTCCATTCAGATAATTAAAACATAATTAGAAAAGAAAGCAAAGATAGAAACTATAAAACAAATGGTGCAAAGGGCAGCGTTCTCTACCATGAGTGCAGTCCACTTCCACTGGTACTCACTCTCCATTATAGGCAGTTTCCATAATTAATTATGGAGGGGTAACTCTAGTAGACTGGAACCAGTGGAGGCTGGGTAGGACTGTGGGAAGGTTGGACGAAGAGAGGGGTGGGGGTACACCCTGCTCGGGTTCCATCGTCGACGATCTATTACATCATATTTGAGCCTGCCCTTCCGGTTGGAACCGGCGTCGCGCGCCTGAATTGGAAATAGGCGGGAGGAATACCAATGATGCTGCCGAATATCAATCGACGTCGGCTCACATGCATTGGAGATAATTTCTTGGACAAACTCATTGGGAGAGTAGCTCACCACTCTTCCCTGTCGCCTCTCCTTCCTTCCCTTCCATCCCCAGCACCCCCTGCGCCCCATTTATGGGCGTTTGCCGACGGAAACACAGCACTGGGCCGGCGCACGGGATTGTGGGTGGACGCGCGTCAACAGCAGCGCGCATGCGTCCCGAGTGGTAGCTTCCGGTCGTCTGCCGACTGTTGGCGCATTTCATTTTTCGCCGCTAGGTGGCCGACGTTTGACCGGAAGCTACACGGTTAGAGGAGCTTTGTTTGAGTTGTTTCAGCGAGGAGCGGAGATGGGTTGGTGGGTGAGTCTATACCCTAGGCTTAGCATCTCCCCACCACCCCTGGCCCCTCCCCTGTCACTCTGTCAGCTATATGCCATCCAAATGTGGCTGCTGGTGTTCCAGCAGCTACACCTACAGCATTTTCACTCTTTTTTAATGGAATTGGCGAAGCGCAATGGCGTCCCATAGTGCTTGCATTTATAAACATCTCATAAAACAAGTGTAGATACACACCAAATTGGTGTCGATTTGCGCCTATCTTGCACACACCTTACGCCCACCTTGCGCATTGCATTGACTAGCTCTGTAGTGCGCAAACTGGGCATAAGTTGACCCTTATTTGCTGGAATGTGATCAATGATTGATCTTATATGTTGTACAGCTATAATTGTTTCAGGTAACATGGGAAGAAAGACTAGGGTCGGTAGGTCGGATATTTATCTTATCTTATTTATTTTTTTAATATTAACGTACTAGCCATCCTCCGTGTAAACTCTAAATATGCCCCCAAAGGTGAAATTTTCTTCAAAATTGCACAAAAAAAGTAGGGTCGGCCCTGTTCTGCTAGGGTCGGTCGGGTGACCTGAAACAAACCTTTCTCTTTTTATTTGGCCAAATGAGCCTCTGTACTGTATATATACATATAAAAGTGACCTGAGTGGATTTTGATTACAATACACAAACTGTACACCCAAACAATCAAATTAGTGAGTAGACTAGTTCTTCTACAGGTACTGGATGAACTGTAGCCTCTTGCCGTTGGCTAGCCTGATCAGACGTCATTTGGACATTCTGCTGCTGATTGGAAATGTGAGTGTCCGCCCTATTTGCGCGGGAATCGGGATATCGTCTGCTTGACACATGTATGTGACGTCTGACTGGTGCGCGTCTTGTTCAAATACGTCAAATAAGGTGCCCGGATGTGACACGTCCTAGCGTTCCCTGCGCGTACAAATACGGACGCACGCGCGCAGCATCTCACACACACGTTGACGTACCCGTGACGTACACACGGACGTACGTTCTCTGAACGCCATGAAATCACTTAGAGGTTGACCGCTGGCCCCTGTCACCTGATCTGTCACAACACCATTGTCCCTCTCTTTGTTCCATTAAAGGGGCCCAAGAAACACGACCCCACGGTGACGGTGACTATTGTGGCTTTTTGTCTGCCAATCAAATATGACTTTTACCATTGTTTTCCGTGGTTGGGTCCACACATTACACAGTTCTACACTCACACGCCACAGAACAGGATAACAAAGATGTCTAGTTGGTTTACTATAGTTCATAGTCAGTATTGGTGACTAGGGACAGATGTCACAGATTGTATTATTCCTCTCTGATGCATAGGGGGCTTCCATAAAGTATGTACGCACATTATATCCAGGTATTGATTCCCCCACCCCCTAACGTGCGTACATACTTTATGGAATCCCCCCGGGGGAAGCCGTCATATTGTTTACCTGGCTATACCTATACTCATGATATAGATCATCTTGAAGCTATAGCAACATTTTTCTATTGGCACACGTCAGCATTGAATTGGCATGCATGAATACATTATATCAAGGTCATTTGATCTACCCCCTAAGCCTGATATCAGCAGATAGGCATATTAAAATGACTGTTCCTTTGCTTTTGTTTATTTAATTGATGAAAAAACAGATAAGATCTTTAACTCGACACAAAAAAAATGAACGTCTGTTCAAGCTACCATTTACTCTCCACAAGAGTCAATATTTTACTTCGACAATGGAAGTAGGCAACACTTGTTTACATGCATGGTCTTGAGTGCACGCTATATACATAACTAACCTATCAAACCCATACAGAGGGAAGCAATCACAGAATATACCCAATCGAGCTTCCTTTATTTTTTATATTGCCTGGGTATGTAACAAAAATAGGGCCTGGGTAAGGCAGCGGTAAAATAGAGCAAGCTATGTTCCTACGTGTACACAGTAACAGTATTTCATTATTTTAAAAATACATGCATATAATGGGATAAGGAGGTTATCCCTGAAGGCAGATAAAGCTAATGCAATCTCCAGTGTGTTTATTTAGCGGGTTTGATAACGCATTGACAATGCTAAATTTAGGAGTAAACTACACTGTATACATGTATCCGTGCATGTATGCATGATGTCATTCTGACGTAATACATGACGTGAGATTATCTACCGTGATGGTGGAGAGCGCTGGGAACAACTTAGTTTGATTGAAGAGTTTGCAGACGACATTTTTAATGACGCTCTACTCTCTCTCACCAGGTCAAGTAGGGTCTTTTGTCTGCCATGTCACTCGTTGGCAACAACATGAACGCGCATGTCGCCAATTACTGCCAATTAAGTGCCGTGTTTTATTTGTATTTTCCCCTCGGTGTAAATCGCAGCCATCGATGGTCATGCTCCAATGGGTCTGGCCAGAGCACATGATTGGCATCGCGTCTCGCCTAGTTTCACCTGATTGGGCAGGATAAAAGGTGCCCTCACCCACTCCCCCGAGCAGCCCCCACCTCGGGTATAAGTGCCCATGCATGCATGGTGATTTTATTCTTCTCGGTTTTATATCATTATTTATAGGAGGCACGGGCATACTGGAACTATTACACCTGACCTATTGGGATAATTGGAAATGAATTCACCTGGGGGAGTTGATCAATTCTGATGGCTCCTTACAACAGTCAAGGGCCAGTGCTTCTACATACAAAATAATCGTTTACATTTCCCCCTAGATGAAATCGTATAAAAAAAATTGGCCTCGCATGTATAGACATGGCCATGGGTAAGGTAAGAGGGGGTGGGGTATTAATGTTAAGGTAATACAGGTGTGCCAGGTCAGGTGTGTTCAGACAGGTGCAGTGTCAAGATCATTTGTAAAATTGTAAACACCTTCCCTCATTGGGTCATGGGATCACTGTTTCATTGTTCAAGCAGGGCAGGGAATTTGTGGTGGAAGTTTTCCAAGAAGGGGGATTTGTACGTTGTTTCGACCTTTCCCTTGTTGTTATGAAACAATCTGGTTTGATGGGGCTATATAATTAGTGGATGCAAATGCCAGACTTGGTAAATAGAATTGGGTTAACCAAGTACAAATTGAACGTGGCCTTGTTTCGGGAGAAAATTGAGCGGTGGACAATGAAACAGTTGATATTTTTCACAGATGATTTTTATAAGTGTGTTCTCAATTTCGCCGAGAAAAAAGTACTTCATTATTTTCCATTTCATTTACAAATGTACCATACTTTCAGGGATATGTTTTATAATATGCGTATCTATCGTAGATCCTAAGAGATTAACAACAGAATGATTAACTATAACACATGTCATGTGTTTGATACATAAGGCAATTCTTAGAAATTCAAAGCTTTGCACTGGTAATAGTGAAAGTAAAAATACGTCATTTTTAGAGTAACCCAACAGTGTACAAATGTACTCTATATTGATACACTAGTACAATGTATATAATGTCAAACTACAGTGGGCTCTACTGCTCAACTACATTAACTTTTATGTGGGTCCATTATGTGTGGAATTTCATTTCAATATTATGGTTATATATCAGGGAAACCGTGGGAACCGGAAGTTCGGCGGTGTATCAGTTACATTTCCCCTCCAGAAACAAATCAAGGCCGGAAGTGGCGGCCATCTTGTATGTAGGCACCGCACGTCCGGCGGCGGTAAAACAATAGTCATTATGCAAATGTCGTCTGCCACATGACAGACGCTCCCATTTCCCGCCCAAATACTAATCACCTATAGTGTGGGAAAAGTCGTCTGCGCTGTCACTCTGCCAGGTCCAGTTGGCATCAGAACCAAGCATGCCTTACGTGCTGTGGTAAATAATCACTCTATATGTTGTGGAGGGTGTGGGGGTGAGGGAGGAGAGAGTGGGGTATGCTAATCCAACTGAAGTCCCCGCCATTCCCCTCCCCTCAGATCCCACGCCCCTGACCCGCCAATCACCCCCTTGGTTAATCAGAGTGCTACGGTCGAGTTAATTGTTTATATACAGCAAGCCCCAAAGTGTGGGAATAAACAAGACCTGTTTTCGCTGGTTTTGACCCATGACTTGCCTTTTTTTGGTAGCATCCATTGTTTTTGATCGTCTGCCAGGGCTGACCACAGCACATGCCTGTGGCTTTATTGGTCGAGTTGCAACAAGAGGGGGCAATTCTGAGTCCAGTGAGTTGGTCCCACCCATACTTGGATAGCTTATCAATAGGTCAGGTATCACAATAGATATCACCACCACGGGCGGGGTACTGGAGCTATAGTGGGGGTGGGAAGGAGGGGGTGGGGGTGAATTATTGGGCATGGCGCCATTGATGAATGGCATTTCTGAGGTCGGTCAGGCGTCACCGAAACAACAGCCACCCATATACCGGAAGTGATCAAGCACAATTTGGCCTTGTTCCAAAAACTTTGCTTGTTCCGGTTGGTTGCTCCCCGCCCAACACACTGCCTTGGGGCTCGTGATCTGAATTGGGCATAGGGGAGTGTGTGTGTGTGGGGGGGGGGGGGGAGGCTGGGGGAGCTGGGAGGGGGGGGGGGGGTATCATGCCATCGTGCCATCGCAGGTCATCAGCATCTGTGTTTATTGTGAAAATTATTATTTAATGTAATTGTTGATGTGTTTACGCACAAGGCATCATCTGACTGAGCTGGGCATGAAGTGATTAATAATCAATCATAATTATTATGACAGTGTATTGTTACTGAGCCTACTGAGTATAATATTATATGTATTATATGCATCCCAGAAAGGAATTGTGTCTTTCTGGACAAGGTTTACTTTCCATGTGTCACCTTTCATCAGTTAATTTAGTATGCCCAATCTTCTAAATGCACTACAAAATACAATTATGTTTTCTGAGCATGTCAATTTCTAAACTAATTACACAGAACGACAGAACCCCATGCTTACGGCAACTCTAAATCCAAGTCGGTATCATAAAAGTATGCATATCTATGTAACGCAAAACCAGTGCAGTGCTTAGTATATACAGTTACAATATAAATAATTTAATGATATCATTCACTGCTGGCAAGTCTGCGGTTACAAAGTACTATAGGACAGCATGTGAGGGCACCATCAGAATCCTGATTCGTCCACCCTACCCCCACCACCCTACCCCACAACTCCCCCACCCCCCTCCCCCACAACCAACAGCCGTGCACGGTGCCATGAGAACCAGTCGTGTGTAACAACCGTAGCCATACATCACCCCCCCCCCCCACCCCACACACACACCACCACTACCACTCCAATGCACCCACCACCCTGTACCAATAACATGACAACCAGGTAGGGTGAGCAGAGACAAGAGGGGCTCTCCTCCCACAAAACACTGACACGTGTGTGGGGTGGGTGGTGTGCGTGTCTCAGGCAGGTATGTAGTACTCAGGGTCAGGGTGGCACACCTGAGCTTGTACTCAGGGTACTGGTGATGGGGATGTAGAAGGGACAGGGGTGGCCACACCTTGAATAGTGGAGGGCCTTGTCTAAATCACTGCTTTTAGATTGGTGTAATTTAATGTAGAAGTGCAGAAAGACACCCCTGCTGATGACTTAGGATGACCATAGCCAGTTGATCACATGAAGACATCGTATGATGATATGATGATATAGTTTTAAAACCAACACAGCCGAAGGCTGGTCAGCAGGTCCACAGGGCCCACACGGACCGAACCTGGGAGACATCGTAGTGAAGACCTGAGCTTATCACCTGGAGGATTTCGTTTTTATTTGGTAGGGTTGGTGACTGCTATCATGAACGTCCATATATTATTTACATTCATGCGACTACACAACTATGTAATGTACAGCACCACTTTCCTATGCAGAGGGTAATCACAACAAACACTCAACTATGTGTAATGACCTATCAAGCTATGGTCCTAAGAACCGAAGATGAGGTGCCAACAACCTAAATCAGCCACTTCTTGGTAGAATGGCAAAATAGATACTCAGAAGGTCCGACCCTAGCATTTTCCCCAATTTTGGAGATTTTTTCTTCTCAATATTTACAAATTCTTTCAAAAATAACAAGCTCTCAGTGACCTCACAGGCTTGAATAATTGATTAACTTCAGGAAATGGCTTTTAAGAGGAATATCCAATAACTTCTTGATATTCCTTGTCAATGATGGAATTATTGAGTCATCCTGGTGAGTCGCGAGTCGATTTGTCGATTTGAGACTCATTCCTGGTCGAGTCTTCCTAATTGCTGTACAAACCTACCTACCCTAGAAATTCTGTCATGTTCCCTGAAACACACTTTGGCCATATTTAATAGAAGATTCTATCAGAATTTTCAAAAACATAGATATGCGTACACATTATGTGACATACACTCCAAAAGTAAACTTGTCTCCAGACTCTTCCAAGTGACGGTCATAAAATACACGAGTCAAAAACGTGTCTAAGTGACAAGGAAGGGGGTCTTCTAGCTGGAGATAGAAGACCCACTTGGCATGTGCCAGCCCAAAACTCGACATTTGCCAGCTCCAGATTCTATTTGTGGGATGGTAACCTGATAGGTTAGACAACTTTTGACTCACATATTTTATGATAATATTCTTATTCACCCCTACTCTTTAAGTAGCATCTTTACAGCTAATTGCATGTGGTATTATGAAATAGGTGAGTGAATTCATGAATTTCTATGTTGATCTTAATGATGACTATGAAAATACACTTTCATATCATCTTGAGAACAGTCTATAGGGAATGCTAGGAAAT
Source organism: Harmothoe impar (assembly GCA_947462335.1). Taxonomy (NCBI): domain Eukaryota; kingdom Metazoa; phylum Annelida; class Polychaeta; order Phyllodocida; family Polynoidae; genus Harmothoe; species Harmothoe impar. The sequence continues at coordinate 35,424,059 of OX381712.1, forward strand.
GTAAAATGAACAAAATTTTGAAATGATATATATAGAAACAACTGCCTGCAGAACATAGATACCCCTTTTTGTGTTTAATCCTATAGTACAATAATTGCATCTAATTTCCTTTGGTATGACATACATAAAGGTGTAAACAATCTATTAATGAAGGGTAGAAATACTATGACAGGGAAACCCTGGTAGGACTGAGCTTCCCTTTACCCATGTAATATTTGAATGGTTTCTAATAACCTCAAAGGTTGAGACAGAAATGAACCATAATTAAGGTGTGCCTGGGCTCAGAACCGAGATTTACCTATAATTAAGCTTAAAACTACACAGCCTCTGTCAGGTTTGCAATTCTAGGGTTGTGAATTTGATTACCCTAGACATGTCTCTTTGACAAGACCACAACCTGGGCTAACATTGGCAGTCAGGCGAGTGGGGGATGATAACCTGGCAGATCATCAGACAGACCACCTTTAATTTGTTTATTCTATGACAGCACTTAGAGGACCCTAAAGTCCTCTTATAAGTCAACTATTTGACAACTTTAGACGCTTTGATTTTTACCCTCCACCCTCCACATACACACTGAAAATAATGAACCCCAAAATGCCATCTTGTCTACTGTAAAATAACAGTAGATTCTACTGGTCATTTAAACTAATTCCGTAGTATGTAAAGTAAAACTACAGTAAATTATACTGCTCAACTTCACTAAACTAATATTAACTATTAACAGCAGAGCCCCCAACCCATTGTAAGCAATGTAAATCTATTTCCTTCTCATTTGATCATCCTCCATCAAAACCAATAACAAATGATCCAAAATTGCGTCATCCTGAAGCGATAGTGGGTTTACTGATAATTGAATGGCACTAATACCCGGAGGTCACGGGTGATTGACTGCCTAATCTGCCATTTTGAATAAATTAAATCAGAGACCCCCAGATTTGCCCACAACGCTGTTAGGCTGGGATAATAGCTCGTTGGTTATCGGGGATTGAAACTGTCAACAAATTGAATAAAATATTGAATATCAGATGCTTAACTCTGTTTAATATGAGCTGTTACGGTATTGGGTGATTCATATCAATGCCATAGTGGTTATTGAATTAGAGCTAGCACAAGTACCATTATTTACTAAATCAACCTCTGTTGTCTTCCTCTACTAGTGGGTTTTTTACAGTGACAGTTCCGTGGGAATCCCTGCGTCAATGAGCCCTTCATATTATTCACCCCTCCCCTCACAGTGATACAGATTTGAGTTAGGCATTTATTTTACTGGTGATAAGACACACTGCAATATCACCAATATCCTATCAATTCATGGAACATAATAATAAAACCCCATAGTCTATCCTGTAATAAGTTCACTTTTCGCAGATCATGTCACATATTACAAAAGTAGAAAGTGAATACGATGTCAAAATATCACCACAACCCCCCCCCCCCCCCCCGCCCGCCTCATATGCAATCTAGTTAATAGAATGTGTATACTTATAAGTGTCATTGTATATTTTGGCCTACTCTGGTTAAGAGAGGACAGGCACTTTGAAGTTTACTCCAACTTACTTGATTTTGGCATTGCATCGGACCTAAACCCAGCATCACCTGCAAAAGATGCAAACATGAGAGAAATGCATGTTATTTAACATAGCTATATGTCGTATTAGTTTATAAATACAGTTAATATCCACAGCAAAGTGAAAAGATGCATACCCTGGCAGCTCTAATTCAGTAGATCTATATAGAGCACGCCTATGCTGCATGCCAAATAATATAACCTAGAAGTTAGACATGGGCCACATAAAGGTCATGCAGAACACAGAAGTGACATCCTGCGGGATAACAGAGAACTAAATGTGCATGGCCCGGGCTCATGCCAAAATTCAGACCAGGCTTGATCTCCAACACTGTTTCCCCGAGGACTGTGATGAACTTCACATGATTCTCGTATTTTAGTAATACGTCAGGAACGAAATTATGTTATTATTACTTATGTTTTAAAACAATGTTTTTATTATTGTGAGTTGCTTAAGAAATGTAAATTTGAAAGTCAATCAACCTTATCTAAGAGTAGGTCTTATATAAACAAGTATACACTGCAAAAAATGTGCTTAGGTTTTAAACATGTTTAGGTCTAAACATGTTTAAAGTCTAAACATATCACTAGTTTTGTGTCTTTGAATCCCTCTGTTTAGGAATTAAACACTTTCATTCTAAACGCCTAAACAGTTATATTGAATATATTTAGATGTTTAATATCTAAACACTATGAAAAGTTGGTGTATAGAATGTAAACATGTAGTGTTTAGATCATAGTATATCAAACACATACCAGATGGCAGCTCTGTGGTTGGCCGTAGTTTATACAACCACTCAAACGTTATTGTGGCTCTAAAGGTGCTTAAATCTGAGTTAATTAATTTAAATTGCATGGGATACAAAAGGATAATAATATACATTGCAGGATTCAAGGGTGGAATGCTCTATCACTATGATAAGGATGCAATAAAGATCCATCTGCTACATAGACACCTCTTTTAAGAACTTTAAGAATGGATAAAGCATTATTTTCCCTGAAGGTCTGTTGTATTGACTCAAGGCTGTGTCTATGTTAAAATAGAGGCCTATGTGAAATAATGATGCACATATTGCCCTAAGGAGGGGGGGGGGGGCTGCTAGAAGTCTCTTCAAGACACTATGTGGAAATAAAATCATTTATTTATCTGAATATAAATATCTAAACATAATAATGATATACATCTCTAGGCACACCACTTTTATCCTTAAAGACTTGATAGATAAAGACAATAATATGCTAAATTCTTGAATTCTAAACACTTCATTGTCCTAAACACATTGCTTTAAACACATAGATGTCTAAGCACTGAGCTAAACATATTATTGGTCTAAACATGTTTAGGAACATAATGTGTTGACAAAAACGGGGCAGCAATGTGTTTAGGATTTTGTTTAAGATCTAAACACCTTTTTTGCAGTGTAGGACTTACATTTGTTTTTGATACATGCTGTGATAGACAATAACAGAACAGGGGCAAACATCTGGCTGCTATTTACAGGTACAATACAACCTGAATTATAACTTTTGTTGGTTAAGCCTTAAAATCATAGCATATAACCATGATTGCTTGAGAATTAAAATCATAAATTACAACGTTCTATCCTGTTTTAATCAACTGTGACAAACTTGAAAAGTGGTCAGTGGTAAAATACATATGAATAGAAATAACCAGTATTGGTCATATTGACAAAGCATCCTTTCTTTCTTCTATACCACTTAGCTTTAATAACCAACATAAATAGTGTCCAATAGTGTGCACCTACACTATTTATGCCATATGCCTGTAGGACTTAAATACACCTCCTACAGCAATAACAATAGATACATTGAATTTGATGTTCACATTCCTTTCAGTATTTCAGTTCAGAACAGGACATCACGTGGACACCCTCTGCTGTAGCTGTAAACTTTTGGAACAGTGGTGCCACCTATTGCTTCATTGGGATACCTGCGTTATTAGTACAGCAATGAGACACCACAGTCTCTGTGGCGCTGTATGTAAGCTGCACAAGAAGGTATTATTATTAAAGCAACTGTGACATTGCTAGCTAGATGCAGGGTACTATTAGTATTATGTGGTGAATATCAGCTGAATATATATTTATTTTTTAACAAGATTCTTTTATTGCGTCTAAACAGTTGGTTTTTTTTGTACTTCATTTTCAGTCATTGTCACGAAATGTTAGGAGAATGCCCTTTGGTCAAAATACCCTCACCAATTGTAAAACATACCAAACACATCAAATGAGTTCAGTGTGTGTTGCTTTGAAGGAGGAAATCAGAAAAAAAATCTGATTAAACGTTAATTCAACGTTTATCTAACATTAAATAAAGTTAACGTTATTGCATACAACCTTGAGTTAACCCCATGCATATATAACATAAAAATAATAGAGTACAAAGTGACGTTATATTGAGGTAATTTCAACGTTTTTCCAACCATTGTACAACATACACACACAAATGTCATTATCAATTTAATGATGACCATACTACTAAAGCTGTTGCCAAGGTTTTGGCTACAATTGTCATTCAAGTCCATTTCCTATACTACAAATGAGAGTTTTACAGGAGAGTAGTTCGATATGTAATGGTGATATATGGATGCAGTTTTAAAACCAACAGCCGAAGGCTGGTCAGCAGGTTCACAAGGCCCATATGGACACCGATGGGTCGACCGAACCTGTGTAATGGTGATAGCAACCTGTCTGATATATATTTTTTCCAACTTCACAAAACAGGTGTCAGACTTCAGAATAGCATTACCTATATCAATCACCTAACTATTTTTCCCCAAACACATTCTAACAATGAATATTAACAAAATAATTTTATGCATAAGTAATTAGCATATATGAGTCATGGTTGTTCTTACTAATCTAGACAAGAATAACTATGCGAGGCCAGGTCTTTACCCTCTGCCTTTACCCTCTCAGCAACTGCCACCTGGTGAGGTCGACTGGAAATAAAATCAACGTTAATACAACGTTTAATCAACATTTTTTAATGTTATTAATTTTCTCCTTTTCGGCAAAGTAATGTTACCAGGATGATAAATTTATACCATCTACATGTATTTTGGAAATATTTTCTAGAAACCCATATATATTGAATTTCAAAGATGGAAACAATTTGATAAAGACATGACAAATGCAGGGCTTCGAAGACTGAGGTCTGCATGAATGTGTATGGCTAGCATAGTTATCCCAACACAAAATTGAGAACAACTGGATATGATTCACATAACAAATTAGGCCTACTAAAAATCTAGAATTAGAATAAATTGGAGGAATTATGGTCATTTTTATTTGTCAATGGGGATTAGCACTAGTGTGAAATTCTATAGATTTTATGAAAGATGTAGACACCTATACCCTTATAAGTAATATAAAATCTAGAAAATGTGAGGGTTAGAGCATCACACGGCATTATTCATCATTGAGTCGTCCAGATTCCAAGTACACAGAGGACATAATATGGTACACTGGACGATGATAGGGAATTAATATAGGCCTAGCATGTGGTGACATGGTGATAGTAGGTTTAAGGAAAAAACTTTAATAGAAAACAGTGAAACGGTTATTTCTTGGAGGTTACCAGTGAACGTTGATCTAACACTAGGCAGAAACATTATATTTGATGAACATTACATCAACCTCAAATAAACATAATCCATTTGTAGTCATTGGGGAAAGGTTACACTAACATTAGGGAGCATTCATTATTTATGCCCGTGGGGGGGCTGAGCAAAAAAGGGGGGGGGGCCACTTTTTTTAGGAGTATTTGAAGGGGGGGTCACTTAACCTATTCTTAGGGGGTGTCATTTTTTTTAGGGGTACTCCTGAAAAATGTCGCGAATTTGGTATGTGGAAATGTCGCGGATTTTGGTAACAGTCTGCGTTATATTTCACCAAATTATGTCAAAATTGTCAAAATTTTTCTTGGGGATTATCTTTTTGTGTCCCTGCTGACACTCAGCATCGCACACCCTTTGGAACTTCATTCAGTTTGGCTTTCCCTCCCCTAGCCAAAGGCAAGGTGCTTCTCACACCCCTCTGGTTATACAAGGCTGAGGCTAAAGTATGCTACAAAACTAGAATAGCCAAAACCAGACCTCAGGTAGGGTGGCCGGAGGATCTGGATGGTCGCTCAATCCATATCTGATCCTATAGTAAATGACCCTATTGTGATATCTTCCCATTTCGGCTAGGGAGCAGATAGGGACTTCTAGTAACGTGGTATGATGAGATATTGAATAGGTCTATCATATATGAGTTGGGGTAAGTATAATAAACTGTACTACATATTGTAAATCAGGAGCAAAGTTGACAATCCTTCACATTTCAAGTGTATTTTCAGGTCTATAACTGAGTACTTGATTGAAAGTGTCATTTGGGAGAATGGGCACTGGTTGATGGCAAATCCATGTATCAACAAGATTCTTTTTTTGTTTGAAGTGTCTTGAATGCAGGTACACCCCAGAATGTCGTATAACCACTTAATATATTTATTTCTTTTTATGTAAAGGACTTGAAAAAAACATTTTTTGTGGTTCAATATTTTCATAGAACCCTTTAATTGGCAATATACGCCAGCCAGCGTCAGGCAATCTCCTGGATGTAAGGTGTAGATTCTAATCAGTTAAGACATATCCTGATGCTAGATGGCAGCACCAATAGACCATAGATTTCTACTGAAGTCAATGGTGTGTGACAGGGCCTGAGGTCATTAGTTTAGTGTTCTTAATCCAGAGGGCATTCTGGTACAGTGGGAACACTGTATGTGAGGGATTCTTAGTGGAATGGCTGCATTCAAAACCTGTCAGAAGGTGTAGCAGGGTGAGGGGGATTCAACCAGCTAGAGCTAATTCCCTGTTTACTGTACGAATATTACACAGGCAATATCTGAAATGGGAATATCAGAAATAGGAGTTGATATAGAAAACTTGTATGTTGAATCGTTTTATAAAAATGGTCCGGCCACCCTATCTCAGGTGCTGGTTATAAGATGGGATTTCGAAGTGTAATTTGTACAATTGGTGTGGGTTGTTTGAGAAACCTTTTGTAGGCGGAGTTGATTGTAAGCTTACTTTACAAAGAATGAACCCTGGGGTGGGCACTGCCACTATGTGGGTGAATGGCCACTGCCGCGGTACCGCCCCTACTCCTCATACTGTGGGAGCTGAGGGAGTAACTGACCGCCCCTCCTTTTTATAGTGAAGCAAATTGTTTCAAGTGACTGCCCCTATAAAAAGTATAATCAGATTAAGTGAAACCAAAGTCACCTGCTTTCTTTCCATCTGAGCGTCAGGAGGCAGACATAACAATGATAAACTTAGCAATTAGCAGTTTTCTAACAACTATAAACATGTTTGTGCTCCAATATTACTGTACAAACACAAGAAACCTGCATCCAGAAAGCAGGGGACGGGGGTCACCACCCCTCCTTTTACTGTTAAGAAGCGCTGACTGCCCCTCCTTTTCATCCCCTCTGTCGACCCACCGCGACCGCTCCTTGGAGAGGTGTGGCAGTGGTTATCCAAAACATACCTCAGTGCCCCCCCCCCCCGGGAATGAACCCAGATGATCTTCTGGCAAAATTACTGCAAATAGAGACAGTACCTCATCTGACAGTACCTCATCTGGATTCGACTTGAGCTTAATGTTGAAGGATAGAATGCATCCAATGCATCTGCGGGCTGGCAATCCGCTGACCAATCCCCTACATACCTCCCATCCAACTTGAACCACACTGAACTATATCTTTCAAGGTTCACACCATACATTTTGGAGGTAATCTCACTCTCACCTTCTAGTTTCTCCCACATTCTTCTCCCATCAGCAAATGACCTGCAGTTTTTCGAAATATCCTTGGGGGATGCCTGCCTACAATCCCCTCTATTAGTTGCAGTACTGCACTTTGTAACACTCTGGTTACATCTCACTCTTTGAATTCATCAAAACTTGAGGTCTGGGCTTAGGCTTCTAAGAACTATTATCATGGACACAGTAATTTGCAATGATTTGCAGCATTTCCTGGGTGGCCAAATCTGGAATCTATACCATTGCAGGAAGCTACTGCACCTACAAAGTCAGACCCTGAGAATTGAGATCTCCATCTTGTAGGGCAAAAACATTCAGAGTTATAGATTGTCTGAAGTTTGAACAACCAAAAGAGTATCTCATCAATAGTTCTTTTGTTAGTGTTGTTGGTCTACTTGCAATGAATGATCTGCTAGATAATTAAGTCAGACATACATTTGGATGCAGTGTCACCCTCAATCTGAGATTCCAATTCCTCACTCATTTAAGTTAGCCTCAGTTCTCTTATCCACCTCTTATCCACCTCTATGCAACAATATGGCTAGAACAATTTATGGTTGACCTACTATAAATAAATTCCTGTATATAGCCTACAATGTGCATGTATAGACAAAGGCTCACAAGCATTGTTCACCATTGAGGGTTACTTCATGAGACAAAGCAGACCAATACGTTTCAATGATCTATCAGATTCGACATCAGACCAGCTTCTGCCTGCAACGGGACTGGTTGGACTAACAAGGCCACACAGTACTGTTGTAGTACCGTAAAACATCGCGTATAAGCCGCGGCTAGTACGTGAGTCAGATCGGCGGTGCGGCTTATAGGTTCGGCCCATGGTCAGGGTGTGGCTTATACGCGAGTTTTTGCCACTATGGCACAGTACTAAAATCGTCACATTCAGATCGCCAGTGCGGCTTATAGGATCGACCCAAAGTCGGGGTGCGGCTTATACGCGAGTTAGGCTTAGGGAGTGCTCATTTTTTAACAACAGGGGGGGTGGTGGATTGGGGGGGGGTAAAAAATTCGGTCCCCTTGACCGGGGGGGGTAAAAAATTTAGACCCCTCTTGGGGGGGGTCAAAAAAATTCAACCTGTTTTGAGGGAAAAAGCCCGCACGTTACTATGCTATAGTCCGTGGCACCAAGAAAGGGACTGCCAAACTATGTTTGCCCTTTTGCATTTCACGTCATGATCCACTACTTTGGCACTACTAGTCGCATCATCTTCATGTAAAAAACGTTTTTTAGCCGAGACTCTGTAGTTTAAGGTAACAACAATGTAATGTTTCTCCGGAGAAATGTGGGTAATTGTGAAATTTGTAAATACCCTAGAAACATTTCTGAAATGTTGCATTTTTGTTGACTTTGATTTGCATTAGCACCTATAGAAATTGAAATACACTGTCAGAGATGGAATTAGTCATCAAATAAATGAGGGAACAATTTTTTCTTCACAATGGTACCATTTAGAACATTCTGGTTCAAGAAATGCAAATGTTAGCCTTTCCACAAAGTGAGATCGAAATATTCAAAAATTGCTTAAAATCAGCATTTTGGGGAAGTTTTGATGATATTCCCTATACTTCTAGTGTGCAATAAAGAGTGTTTACCAATATTGTCATGAAACTACACTTTACAAGCAAGAGAATGAACAATTTCCCTGATTGTAAACATTTATTCTCATGTGTATGTGTCTAGCTCTTCATCAGGAAATATTTTGTGCCCATTAGAGTTGTTTCTACATGTTATTGCACAGAGAAAACAAGCCTAATTCAATAGTCCCTTTCTTGGTGCCAGGGACTATACAAAGGGGCGCGAACGCGCGCGATTTTCGGCCTGCCGGGGGGTAAAAAATTTCGACCCCTTTAGCAGGGGAGGGGTGAAAAAATTTGACCGCCCCCCCCCCCCCCTGTTGTTAAAAAATGAGCACTCCCTTATACGCGAGGTTTTACGGTATTTCTAAAAACCCTTGTACATGTATAACCGGCACCCCCAGCTTGGTAGAGGGTATAACAGTATATGCACCGGGATATATATAAACACCACAGTATGTTAAGCTGAAGATGGTGAGTGTCTGAAAGGCCAGGATTACAAACATTCAACTAGTACAAGCTAATTTCGTTTTTGTTAAAAAAGGGGGGGTCACTTTTTTTTCACCTATTCTGAGGGGGGGGGGCATTTTTTTTTGACGTATTCGATTTGCCAAACACTATCCCTCAGCTTGTGTCCTATTCATTCGATGGTCTTTCATTTCTCAGTATAATTAAGCCTTATTTTATTCATGTACATGTATCATTCAAATCCAACGCAATCCTTTTAAGTGCCCTAACAATATTGTCAGTGATGACAATCCACAGTGATGAAATGTTTCAGGGATCGCTTGTACTGTAGGAAGAAAATGTGCGAACTTGCCAGGACTCGAACCTGGAATCTTCCGCTCCGTAGGCGGACGCGTTATCCATTGCGCCACAAGTCCACTTGAAGGTGAGCGGCAAAATAGCAGGCCATAAACTGGGTCATGACCTTTTCAACATCGGCCCTAAAGGAAAGTAAACCGGTTGAATCTGTTCACATCCTCATGCGTGAATGCAGCACTCTGCAAGGCTGCGCTCCCTGCTGCGTCCATGGAGTAGGCTATAGCGATTAAACAAGGGTATAGGCCGCTGCATTGAAGCACTAGGTCTATGCATGGGAGTGATTTGAGGACGGCAGGCAATTTAAGACAACATGCTGTCCTCAAAGGGTTAAAAAGAAATCTTACCTGGTTTGTACCTGGGGACTATGACCACGGTGTGTCCGTTGTTACACATGTCAGTCTCCCTAGACAACATGTAGTTGATGGAGAGGGGGTTGTCCTTGAGACTGCCGTCGTATTCAGCCTCTCTAGAACTGATGTTGATTGGGGACTGACTTTCACCATTAGCCTCCGGGAAGTTGAGACCCCACTCAGATGTACCTGGAAAGGGAGATATCCATATGATATCAAAACATCAGGTGGTAATATTATTGCCATTTATAGCCTAATTGTGGTTAAAGGGTTTGGTGTAGCCATATATAAATGGGGGTGCAGAGGGGTCCCCCCCTCAGGTCGGAAAGTCGCCGAAATTAAGGGCCCAAGGTCACAAAGTCGCTTTTTTGGACCATTTATGCTATTGTTAAACTTTTCCAAAAGTCGCCAGGTCGCTTTTATTATTGCACCAGGTCGCCAGGTCGCCTGGAAAACAGCCCAGGCCGCCAGGTCGCTTTTGACCCATCTGGAGCCACATAAATAGACGGACGGAAGAATATGAACGTGATGTTGATGGCAATTAATAACTGATAAAGGATATGACAGTGTATAATTTATTATGTGTACACCCTCAGAAAAGTGAGAGTCATTGTCACTAAAACTACCCTCACATGAGAGTCAGGCAGTTTTAGCGACAATGACTCTCACTTTTCTGTGTGTGTACAGTCGAGGGAAAGGGGTCCTACACACCACCCACACACAATGTCATACGGTTGTATATTATGACGGGAGACCCGTAATCATCAGTTGGCAAAAGTCAATCATTATAAAATTGAGGTCAACAGCTTTCCAGTGATATATCTTTAGCAGGAAGGCTACCACTTTTGAGAACCGGCTCCTTGAATAAGGCAGCAATCACCAGCCACATGGCAGCAATCACTACCCACAAGGCAGCAATCACCACCCACATAGCAGTAATCACTAGCCATATAGCAGCAATCACCACCCACATAGAAGCAATCACTAGCCACATAGCAGCAATCACTAGCCACATGGCAGCAATCACCAGTCACATGGCAGCAATCACCACCCACATGGCAGCAATCACCAGCCATTTAGCAGCAATCACTAGCCACATAGAAGCAATCACTAGCCACATGACAGCAATCACTAGCCACATAGCAGCAATCACCACCCACATAGCAGCAATCACTAGCCACATAGCAGCAATCACCACCCACATAGCAGCAATCACTAGCCACATAGCAGCAATCACTAGCCGTGCACATAGCAGCAATCACTAGCCACATAGCAGCAATCACTAGCCACATAGCAGCAATCACTAGCCACATGGCAGCAATAGAGGACCAGCAGTAGAGGACACTTAATGAAATGATTCTATCTTCCATTAGTGTCTCAGACAGTTCAGCTAAGCAAAGCAGCGATAAATGGCAGGTTGCCTGATAATTGACATGGTAAAGAGCACAACAAATACATCACACTCATGGACAGGACATGTGTTATCGCTCGACTACAGTGGCCCAGGAGGGTCAAAAAGTGAAATTCCATTTCACAAATGAAAATTGAAATGAAAATTCACTTTTTGAAAATTGAAATGAAAATTCACTTTGCAATATTAAAATTCATTTTACAAAACGGAAATTGAAATGAAAATTCACTTTTCAAAGCGAAAATTGAAATGGAAATTCACTTTCACATCTTAACTTCAATTTTACTATCACATTTGCAAGTGAGAAATCACTACTGTCAAGGTGTCAACTGTCAACACACAGTCAATTGTAGAGTTAGAGTGAATTTTCATTTCAGGAATGGGTGCTGTCAATCTGTCAACTGTCAAGAACAGATTGTGACAGGTATCCTTTAGGCTTTAGCATTGATATGAAGCCCTACAAGGAGTGTAGTGTGGGGGCATTGGTGGGAATATAGGAGAATGGGTTTATATTTGGTTAAAAAGAGCTTATTTAGTAAGAAAAAGTTCAAAAATGAAAGAAAGTGAAAAAAATTAAAATTTCCCCAAAAAGGCCCAATTTGGCGAGAAAAAAGGTCAAAAGCGGAAAAAAGTGAAATTTCCCCAAAAAGGCCCAATTTGGCGAGAAAAAAGGTCAAAAGCGGAAAAAAGTGAAATTTCCCCAAAAAGGCCCAATTTGGCGAGAAAAAAGGTCAAAAACGGAAAAAAGTGAAATTTCCCCAAAAAGGCCCAATTTGGGGAGAAAAAAGGTCAAAAACAGAAAATAGTGAAATTTCCCCGAAAAGGCCCAATTTGACGAGAAAATGAGTCAAAAACGGATAAAAGTGAAATTTCTCCAAAAAGGCCCAATATGAAGAGAAAATGGGTCAAAAACGGAAAAAAGTGAGATTTCCCCTAAAAGGCCCAATTTGGCGAGAAAATGGGTCAAAAACGGAAAAAAGTGAAATTTCCCTAAAAAGGTCCAATTTGGCCAGAAAAAAGTTCAAAATTGGAAAAAGTGAAATTTCCCCCAAAGAGCCCCAATTTGGCGAGGAAATGGGTCAAGTATGGCAAAAAGTGAAATTCTCATAAAAAGGCCCAATTTGGCGAGAAAATGGGTCAAAAACGGAAAGTGCAGTGAAATTGGACCTTTTTTTTGGGGAAATTCTATGTTTTTTTTTTGTTTTTGACTCATTTTCTAGCCAAATTAGGCCTTTTTGGGGAAAATTCACTTCTTTCTGTTTTTGACCTTTCTCGCCAAATTGGGCCTTTTGAGGGAAATTTCACTTTTTTCCACTTTGACCCATTTTCTAGCCAAATTGGGCGTTTTTGGAGCAATTTCACTTTTTTCTATACTTGACCCATTTCCTCGCCAAATTGGTTTTTTTTTGGGGAAATTTCACTTTTTCCATTTTTGACCTTTTTTCTGGCCAAATTGGGCCTTTTAAGGGAAATTTCACTTTTCCGATTTTGACCTTTTTTCTCGCCAAATTGGGCCTTTTTGGGGACATTTCACTTTTTTCCGTTTTTGACTCATTTTCTCGTCAAATTGGGCCTTTTTGGGGAAATTTCACTTTTTTCCATTTTTGACCTTTTTTCTCGCCAAATTGGGCCTTTTTGGGGAAATTTCACTTTTTTCCGCTTTTGACCTTTTTTCTCGCCAAATTGGGCCTTTTTGGGGAAATTTTAATTTTTTTCACTTTCTTGCATTTTTGAACTTTTTCTTACTAAATAAGCTCTTTTTAACCAAATATTAACCCATTCTTCTATATTCCCACCAATGCCCCCACACTACACTCCTTATAGGGCTTCATATCAATGCTAAAGCCTAAAGGATACCTGTCACAATCTGTTCTTGACAGTTGACAGATTGACAGCACCCATTTCTGAAATGAAAATTCACTTTAACTCTACAATTGACTGTGTGTTGACAGTTGACACCTTGACAGTAGTGATTTCTCACTTGCAAATGTGATAGTAAAATTGAAGTTAAGATGTGAAAGTGAATTTCCATTTCAATTTTCGCTTTGAAAAGTGAATTTTCATTTCAATTTCCGTTTTGAAAAATGAATTTTAATATTGCAAAGTGAATTTTCATTTGAATTTTCAAAAAGTGAATTTTCATTTCAATTTTCATTTGTGAAATGGAATTTCACATTTTGACCCTCCTGGGCCACTGTACTCGACTGATAGGCCCACTACCAAAGGCCCAAGACCTGACGGTTGGCATGGTTACTTTTTCATACAGGGTGGATGGTTGTACCTGGAGCTCCAAAGAAAGACGTCTTCTATGCACAATGTCTAAAATACCCCCCCCCCCCCCGCCCCAGTTCAGAAATGAACGTTTATACATAAAAACGGGAACTCAAAATAACGTTAAAATAACATTTATCTTGAACGTTTTGTTGACGCTAGAATAACATTGATATAACATCTTAGAGGGTCTTATTGAGGTTGAAAAAACATCAAAATAACGTTTCATATTTGCAACATTTTATTGGCGTAAAAATCACTTTCTGGAAGCCCTTAATAAAGCATATGATGGCGAGCTTTGTGTAAAAATGTTTTTATTTCAAAGTGTGATTAATAAGAGTCATCCATTTATTACATTGTTAGGGCCATATTAGACTATATGAATTGTAGCCAGGAGTCTGATAAGCCCGTGGTACTGTGAAGTAGAAATCCTGAAGCAGGATTGATATATACATCTGGTAATTCTACAAGTAAGGTGTTTACCATAACCCTCATCCTAAATCAAGTGATTGGCAAGGCATACATCAGTATACAATACACATTCTCACAAAAAATATTATAATATTGAATGCCAATGCTAGTGCCAATACATATAAGTGTCTATAACCATACAAGTATAGCATGATTCTGAGGGATATAATGCCCCAGCTTCAGTAAAATAGCATTATAAATTAAACTGACACCTGGTGAGATAAATGGGAACAATGGAAAGTGTTTAAAAAACGTTATTTTAACGTTTTCCAAGGTTAAAGTATGACATACCTATTTATCTCCGAATATCATAAATAGCAACTGTATGCATATAACCATGCTATTTTATACAATTAAACAATGTCATATTTGCCCCTACTACTTATATTTCCAACGTTACAGGTCATTTCTTAACGTTATTTTGATGCTGAAATTACGTTTAAAACATATGTTCTATCCCCAACCCAATAAAAACGTTTCAGAACATTAAAATAGCGTTTCCTGTTAACTGGGAAAGTGCTGTATGCTTTTACAGGTAACTTTTGGCTTGAATTGATGTCTACCATTGTGGTGTGTGACGTCATGACCGGCTAGGTGTACTCTCGGACAGCGGGGTCCTTCTTCCTAACTTATCTGGATTAAATCAATTGCCCCCAGGTGGTTTCATATGCAACTACTATCAGAGTCAACACATCTTTTATTTGACACTTCATGAAGGGTCTGCTGTGGGCAGAGTCAACTGCACTTGACTCTGCACTGATAGAGTCAAGAGGGAGAGTCAATTTGAACAAGGAGCAAGTGGTATGACTGGAGTAGCTGTGACCCCTCCACCAGAGTCATCATGACCCAGAGTCAACTAGAGTTGACTATGGTAAAAGAGTCATGGCGACGCCTTTACTCCTCTCTGTGTGGAGATAACCCAAGGACTGGGTAAGGGAATATCATACAGGCCTATTGGTAGCCTCGCGGTACCCAGGTAACAAAAACGTTTTCAAAACGTTTGCAAGCGGAAGACTATAAAATGTTGTCCATTTTCAGACTATCTATTCGCAATGTATGGGCATATGATTTGTCAAGGTAGAAGACATATCGATGGTGGTTCTCATTTGCTGTCAGCAGGTTAGTTGTGGTGCATTTCTATTCCTAATGGCCAATATCTATTCGCAAAGTATGGGCATATAATTTACAAAGGTAGAAGACATATCGATGATAGTACTCATTTGATGTCAGTCGTGATGCATTTCTATGACTAATGGCCAACCCAGCTAACAAAAAACGTTTCCAGAACGTTTTAAAACGTTTGTATTTGGTTTGGAAACAAACGTTTGTTTAAGAACGTTTTAAAACATTTGTATATGGTTTGGAAACAAACATTTTTATTAGAATATTTTAAAACGTTTGTAAATGGTTTAGAAACAAACATTCATGTCAGAACCTTTGATCTCCACTCCTGCCATGTCCCCTCTCTTGTCATGTCCCCTCTCTCGTCATGTCCCCTCTCTCGTCATGTCCCCTCTCTTGTCATGTCCCCTCTCTCGTCATGTCCCCTCTCTCGTCATGTCCCCTCTCTCGTCATGTCCCCTCTCTCGTCATGTCCCCTCTCTCGTCATGTCCCCTCTCTCGTCATGTCCCCTCTCTCGTCATGTCCCCTCTCTCGTCATGTCCCCTCTCTCGTCATGTCCCCTCTCTCGTCATGTCCCCTCTCTTGTCATGTCCCCTCTCTTGTCATGTCCACTCTCTCGTCATGTCCCCTCTCTCGTCATGTCCCCTCTCTCGTCATGTCCCCTCTCTTGTCATGTCCCCTCTCTCGCCATGTCCCCACTTTCACCATATCCCCTCTCTCGCCATGTCCCCTCTCTGGGGGTATAGATGGGGGGTCCCCATGTCGCATGTCGATTTTAAGAAATGGCCATGTTGCATGTCAATGTCGCTTAACAATCCTCATGTCCCATGTCGATTTTAAGAATTGCTCATGTCCCCTGTCACTATCTTTTCAAACCTCATGTCGCATGTCACTAAGCTCCATGTCGCATGTCGATTTTAAGAAATGGCCATGTCGCCGTGTCGAATTTAGCCATCCACCCCCATCTCTCTGCCAATCCGCTCGTGCATGGTCCCTCTAAAAAGGGCCATAATATTTTAGCTTCCCTCCATTCTCAAGAATGGTCAAAAGCATAGTAGGGACCTTTAGCAACCATGTAAAAGCTCATTAAACACAGACGTAGCAGTGCTGAAAGGATAGGATACGTCTCCATTAAATGAGCTAGGTACGTCTGGTTTGATAAAGGTCCCTGGTAACGTGCAGGCTTTTTGGCTCAAAACAGGTTACATTTCCCCCCCCCCCCTCCCCCAAGAAGAGTCGAATTATTTTACACCCCCCTACAATTAAGGGGTCGAAATGTTTTGTGGAATTGTGAAAAAAGTGAGCACTCCCTAAAAGCCGAGCCAAGAACCGAACCCAGGATCTGCAGATTGGGAGTTCCAGGCTCTCCCTACTGAGCTAAGGAGGATGCTGGTAGAATCAGGTACAGAGGCTAAATTGAAGGTTCACCTTATAGTAGAGACTTTTGGCAAACCCAATGTAGCTCATTAAACACGGATCTAGCAGTGCTAAAAGTATAGGCTACATCTGCATTTAATGAGGAGCGTCGTTGTTGGTAAAGGTCCCTAATGTGTCCCAGTTAGGGACGGATCCAGGGAGGGGGCACAGCACTGTTTTTTGCCTCTGTGCCCCCCCCCCCCCGATCCGCCCTTGACTGGTACATACTCCATGTAAAGCAATGAGTTAATTCATAGGCACAGATGAGGTTAATCTCATTATAACGAGATTGAGTGATACAAAGAACTAAGTCCTATTGGGGACATTTAGCAAACCCAACGTAACTCAATAGGGACCTTTAGCAACCATGTAAAAGCTCAATAAACACCGACATAGCAATGCTTAAGGCATAGGATACGTCTGGGTTAAACAAGCTACGTCAGGTTTGCCAAAGGTCGCTATTATATAGATGTAGGCGCCTATATGGATATTGGTGGCAATGGTAAAACCCTATGTTTTATCTATGTTTAATGAGCTACCCAATAGGGACCTTTAGCGAACCCAACATAGCCCATTTAATGCAGACATAAGCTATGCTTTTAGCACTGCTAGTGCTAGATCCGTGTTTAATGAGATGTATTGGCTTTGCTAACGGTCCCTATTATAGGGAACACCCTCACCAAACTAGTTCCTCCTTAGCTCAATAGGAAGGGCCTGAAACTCCCAATCTGCAGATCCTGGGTTCGGTTCCCAGTGTGGCTTTTGATGGTCAATAAAAGCAGTTTGCAAAAGGTTACATGCAAACCTTTTGCAAACCTTTTGCAAACCTTTTGCAAACGTTTTCCAGAGGTTCTACAAAAAACGTTTTGCAAACGTTTTTTTGCAAACGTTTTCAAGAGGTTATACAAAAAACGTTTTGCAAACGTTTTTTTGCAAACGTTTTTTTGTGTCAACGTTTTAACGTTTTATAAACGTTTTATAAACGTTTTGTACAAACGTTTGCAAACCTCCTGTAAACGTTTTCCCACCGTTAGGAAAACGTTTTTTTGTTAGCTGGGAATGAAGCAGCATGTAGATCGCTAATGGTTGGGTTGTAGGTCTAATCATCTATAGTATCCTGACATGCAAATGGCACTTAGTAGGCCTACCTTGACCTCCATATTAACATCAATCATGTAGATCCAAGGGACAAAGCAGAGAGACAGAAACCTGACTCTTGTATCATGGCTAATCATGAAACATGCAATTCACGTGACTCCAATTCACATGGCGCATGCCGAGGTAACACATTGAAGTTGTTTAAACGTTCTTTTAACGTCATTTGTAGAGTGAGAAAACGTTTATTTTGCATCTAGCCTAACTCTATTTCGTGGACTTAATTCAACGTTGAATTAACGTTGAATTAACTTTGAGCTATGGGTGAAAAATCGTTGAGTTAATACACACATTATGATACAAAAAAGGTATCATGTCTTTTCATAAATTTCTTATGTCTTTCATACATCCGCACATGTATACTACCGATACTCTTCCTAAAAGAGTTGCATGAAGCCTTTACTCCTTTATTCACATGCATGTATGGGCATTTTTTAAATTTATAATTATCACAATGCTACAAAATTGGTGTTTACCATAATGCACCCCCAAATAAACAACTTATATCATAATTTTACCAACATAATACTATTTAGCCTAGATATATTTAAACACTAAATATTGTCATTGATATTGATAGAAATATCATAAATTATCATTATTTTACCTTATATTAGACAGATACTGCTGTGCAGCCATCAGTTGATTTCCGTTACATACTTAACTGCCACCTGGTAAGTTGGACAGGAATTACAAAAAAAACGTTGAATCAACGTTGAACCAATTGGTTAAATAAACGTTGATTTGAGTCCACAAAAAAACGTTGATCAATGTTAAATATATGCTACTTAGAAAAAAAAACGTTTCTGAAAGCACGTTATCCTCAAAAACGTTAAGACAACGTTGACAGAATGCAAGTGAAAAAACGTTGGTCCAATCAACCAAAAGTGAACGTTGATCACCGTTCACTAAACGTTTCTTGTTACCTGGGTGGTGCATCGCTGAGCTCCATGTTAATTAAATCTAAAACGCCATAAGGATTAACAAGCACAATTGAACCACATTTGGACCAAAAGGTGACCACTAGAGTGATGAAACAACCACTTTAAAGCTTCTTGTTTATTTTGCGATTGTTCATTAAATGCAGAACAGTCTACCTCTGCTAACCTTCCTTGCTTTCTGTTTAAAATGTTTACAGAAGTTTATCTTAAGATAAACTTAAAATCAGTGTACACCTTTACATTGGATCTTTCTTTTTGAGATTTGATACATAAAACATCATATTATAATATAGCAAAGATAACAACCGTATATGGATATTGAGCACAACAGGTATAATCACAGATTATGCTCAAGGGAGATTGGTTTATCAGCTGTTAAAAGGGAGGTTTCATTAGATATAGACTATAATGCGTTCTGATTTCAGCTTCCATTCTTTAACAGGGATGATCATGCCACTCAACAATGGGATGGTGGGTAGGTAATATATTGACACTGGTTGAACAAATAATTTATCTAACCAGTTCTAATGTCAATTTATTGATCAAGATCTATATGATGAGGAATATCATTAATATAGTATTTACCTTCCTCACAGTAACTCCATCCACAGTGCTTATCATCCCATATAGGACTGGCCACACCAACATTCATCTTTCCAGTCGCCTTAAGGTCAGTGTCCGAATAAACTCTCATCCGCAAGTAGGCGATAGGAATTGTAGTAATATCTTTACAATGCCTTTGAAGAGGAGTTGTTCTTTCCTTAAATAAGTATCAACAACTCAGAATTTAGCAACTGCCAACCTATATGTTGAATTCCCAGTATAAAAGGATGGCCGGATTGTGTCTTAAATTGCATAATCTATTTGAATTGTTTCCACAAGAGATTTCAATCCAAATTGAGCTGTAACTGCACACCTCAGGAACAATCCTCCTTCTCCTCCTAGCTGCTCCAGTCTTCTGACCCACCCACCCACCTGGAGGAGGGGCCTTCCTCCTGTTCCTAGGCACTGATAATGACCTGGGCAACCTTTCCTGTAATGGTGTGTCTGCCGGCGGCCTCCCCGCTTAGTGTTCTTTTACTGTGGACACTGGAGGAAGATTAGATCATAGCTGTCTCCCTCCTCCTGCCTCCCACTACCCAGGCTAACCACCTGCCCACCCAGCCCCCTGACAAGCTGCTCATAGCTCCACCTGGAGGAGGCATTAACATAAACTGATAATGGGTTGTTGAAGACAAACACTGCCATGCACCTTCAAGAGCACTACCACCAGCACCACCACCCAGGAGGGGCACCATGCACCAGGAGCACCACCTGCTGGAGGAGAACCACCACCACCACTATAGCACCACTAGTGGTAATACTATGGGGGCTTAGGTGTAAGGAAATAGTATAATTATGGGGCTTTTGTATAGACAATATAGACCTACATGAATGCTGAGGCTCACCTGTCACTTCAACTGTTCACTTTTTCTTTTGTCCATGGTTGTCTACCTGTTGGTGGGAGTCCATTCAACTTCATATTGCTACAAACCTAGGAGGAACACCACCACTATAGCACCACTAGTGGTAATACTATGGGGGCTTAGGTCTGAGGAAAGGATTGGAAATACATTTGTACACACTGTAGTATTATGGGACTATGTAAGGACGCTGACGCGTAACTCTCAAAATGAATGCCCAGGCTCACCTGTCACTTCAAGTTATAGTTTTATTTCATGGTTGTTTATACCTGGTGGTGGGAGTTCATTCAACTTCCTATTAATTACAAGGTGTTGATCACTAACTTGATACGAGGAACTCTTTTATGATCATGGAAAGTAGCGATGTGCTCTTTCATAATCTAAAATGTTGCAAACACCACCACAGTTGTCGGACAAGCATATTGTTCTTCTATATCTATTGTATGAGAAGGATGATTCATTGGGTGTATGCTATAGATAATAATCAACATTCTTGTATCTTGAATAATAACATTCATAATATCGATACTACTGCAGCTTCCTCGATAAATACTATATCTAACCTAAGCTTCTTTACTAATTACAATATGTGTGAAATCACCAATTCCATTATTCCATCATGATGAGACAAAAACGCTAGGCAGCTCGTAAAAACGCTAGGCAACCCATAAACTGCCCCACCCGAGCAGCTCTCCCACTTAAAGGTCCTATTTATAGGGGCCTACTTCCGGCTCAATCGAGTGTTGTCACCATGGCAACAACCTGTGACCCCAGCTTGGCATTTTAAGAAATGTTTCTCATCACATGGCGATGTCCTCAACCCATCGAATTTCTTTGTTGGTGACATTTCTTTCCAAACACCGACCACAGACGGCTGATGACCAACGGAAGTCTCATTCCATTATTTATTTGTCAGCGAGACAGAGAGTTTTTTAAGCGTAAGGAGTAATGGGATTTTCAGAAAATGAACATTGCCTTTAATTGTAGGAATAGAACGATGTGGGCGGGAAAAGGTCGGTGTGCAAATGTCGTCTGATTTCACTGAATTTATTGATCATCAACATTCAAAATCAGCAATAATTTTGCACCTTTATATATCTCTAGACTACACAATGACATGTAGGATCCTGCTACCACGATAGTGACGTTATACACCTTTAAAAATGTACCATCCTCTTCCCAGAAATGACAATTTTCTTTGACACATATTCAGTTTTGTTCAGCCTTTTTTTCCCTTATACCCGGTAGTTGTCATTAAACAGAAGACAACAATTAGTGCTGGAAATTTGTCCACACCTTGAGACACTAAAATAACTAATGATTATTTCCTTAATTAGCATACTTTGACACTTAAAACCAAGTGGGCTAATTACTTCAGCCTTTGTCTGGTCACCTCTTATCTGTTCACGATAGAGATAGGCCAGCTATTATCGATGAGGCCTTAGCACACAAAATTGTGTTACAGTGTTACCAGGTAAGTAAGAATGGAAACTCATATTGCACTCTTAGTTCCCAATGTATTGCCTTTAAAGCTTGACCGTCATGGTTGAAGTGAGGCCAAAAGCACTTTTGGATATAGTTCAGGTTTGATTCACAAGAGGGCTCTTAAGGGCTGGTAGCTCAGCTCTTACAGGCATAAGATAGGGTGAATATGTTGTAGCTGGAGAATGCTCATGGTCCCCTATCCAAACACTGCTGCCCTCTGGTGGAACTGTTATTTTAGTCTATGTATAGAAAATGCTGAACTTATGCCCTGACGGCCCAGCTTTAAGGCAACAAGAGAATGTACTTTGTACGAACCAGGACACTGGACTTAGCAACTTGGTGTAAAGACATTTGTCTATTCCTGCTGACATGGCATGGCTTACTCAGTGTGAGATTGCCTGTATGACTGTAGTGAAGATGACTGCACTAGTGGCCTATGAATACCCTACAGGATAGTGGATCATCAACTCTCATACACACCATACTAACACTGGACACTATACAGCTCCCACACTGACAGCATTTGGGAAATTGATATTTAATTGATATAAGTCTATTCACTGTGTGAACTAGAATTATTGTAGCTACATCTACTTTATATACTATACTGAAACATCTCTGGGGCGCTGTTGGAGGGTCAACTTGAATTATTTTGTTTGTGTGTGGTCATTGGCTTGAAAACTTGACCCAAATAGGGGTGTGCTGACCATTTTCTGACAACTCTTTGCCCTTACTTCATTTAACAAAGTATACAGATATACTATAGTCAAGACCAGAAAATTTGGCGAGACTCCCTCCTGTGAGGTCGTAATCCTCAATTACCGGTGCTATCTCATTAACATCAAATATCACCACCTCACCACATTTAAACAACACATTTAAACTGTCATTAAAGAGCAACTCACCTTCCTCTGACCTTAACACTAAGTTGCACACAATCACAGGGTTTGAGGCTGTTTATGGCAGGGTTAAATGTCAATTGTTTGGTCATCCATGTTATACAGATCCCCCTGGAGGAGTGAGGTGAAATCGAACACAGGACATAAAGGATTGCTACCCTCTGTGAGAATTACATTTGCTAATAACCCCCTGGAGTTTTATCAATTAACTTTCTCTTTGGTGGCTTCGCCAAATTCTACAGTCTTATCCAGACTATACACTGTCGATCTTCCCACTATATATGGGACCAAAACTTAAAGTTTCCCCTGTATGTTTGAAGCATCTTTGATAACTTTGCAACCCCTCAACCTACAATAGTGATCCAGGTATCAGGTTAAAGCTAAGGTGAAAAGCTAAATAATTCAGGCATTGTCACTCCCATATTTTGAAAATAATATGACCGGTTGCCATGGAAACCATGACAATTTTTTCTGAAATCCGGGATTTTTATCTACCTTTCATCACTCTGACTGCCATTACAGGATAACTAATCACAGTGTGCACATGGGAAGTTCACTGATTGGTTAAAACTAAATTTCACTTCTTTTGGGCCTATTTTGATAACTCTAGCACCCTTACATTGGAAATTACAAACCTCTAAACAGGTTTTCAGAATGAGGCAAAACTAGCTTTATGCCTGCCATTGGACAGAATACGTGAGAATCTTTTGAACCGTTATGCTCAGAGACCTGATATTAGGTGCAAATCCAAGCTTGTATTTAGGGCTACAATCCTAAAGGGGGGGGACTAGTGGGGAGGTTAGTAGGGCCTTGTATTTGGCAGCTAAAATAAAGTTTTTGTCATCCCACTGTGTTCTACCATAGGGAATCTGACCATTGGGTCTACGAAACAGGCTTTCAAGAGTTAAGTGGTGCCTTCTTGCAAAAAGTGCTAAAAGATGGGTAACCAATTGTTACATTTTGCCCCCTAACTCAAGTAATATTAGCCCGTTTTCTCAACTTAAAGCAGTTTTGGAAAGCCAAGACAGTCTTCTTCCTAAAGAAATATAATTGCAAACTGTTTGATGCTAATAGTCTTAATAGTCTGCTGGGGCACACATGATGCTTCAGAAAGTTACAAATCTGACAGCATATAGACCTGTTTCAGGTCAAAATAATCCCCAATTTAGGCTGTTCCACCCCCATTTTAGGCTGTTCCAATCATCCACTTAGCTATAAAAATCAGAATTTGTCCACATTTTTAATCAAGTATACTTAGGAATGATGTGCAGGGCTTCTACTGTCTGTTCAAAAAAGAAATGACTGGCAAAAACTCATCCAAACTGATAATTCCCTTCAGTGAATACACCTTGATTGTTGAGTCCCATATATGTAGCTCATTAAACAGGAGCGTGACTATAGTCTGGTAGCTCATTTGCATTCATGCACACATAAGTGCAATGAATTCTGTACAGGTGGCAGCACATCTCAAGTGGTTGCCCGCGGTGTTTTCTCCAACAGAGCTGTGGATCTGGTTGTTATTATACAACTTACAAGCTTTTGGGACCCAGGTTTAAGCCCCCTGAATGAGAGTTAAGCTGTACAGTTGCGTCGTCATATTCACCATTTGGGGTTTGGTCCATAATCATATAAGACAGTGTGGGACACTCTCATAGACTTAAAAGGTATTACTAAATAACTAGGCACAGCATGCTCAGGGCATTACTTGGTTAGGATATAATTGAGACCTGGCATCTTTGCAGCATCTAATTTCACAGAGGCGTAGGGGGAGGGGGAGAGGGGGGAGGGGGAGCCCGCCCCCACCCCCCCTCCCTTTTCTTACGCCACTGTAAATTTCATTCAGATTGCCCATATTGCCAAGTTACCCAAGTGCATAGCAGGTGGTAGACATGAGTTCCCTACACTGTAGGTAATAATACTAAACCTCAGTTTGTGAGTATACTAACCTATATCCCTTATGCACGTGCAATTATGGATTGGAACGTTTCTATAATTAGACAATAGACAACTGTAAAACCCCCGGTTCTCCACCATATTGCAACAGGGCTTTTAGCCTACCCTATTACAAGGAAGAACAAGACCTGGTGTAAACTTAATGTTGTTTCACGAGGAGGTTGCTTCCCTACGGACCACAACTACAAAGTGCCCTAGGCCCTGCTGACATTTCCCAGCTGGACTTAATTATGCATCAAATTTCTCACCCTTGCTCCCATTGGTTACTCATGTGGTCAGCTGGTCACACTTGGGTCAGGCTCTGACCAATTCATACTGACACTGTGCTAAGACAAGTGCAGTTTACTAGACACTGGCACTGTGCTTCAGTGGGGCCTAGTGGTGTGGTGTGTATTTGTAATAGTCATAGTTTTAGGATTTGGGCCCTATGACTATGACTATGATTTATGTACAGGCTGTTACTCATTACATCAGTACTGTATGGGTTAGTAGGCCTATGGCCTAGTAGCTTTTTAGGTGGATTTAGGGTGTTCATAATTTGTATAGGAGATGTGTCCTATTTTATGATTTATTGGGCCTATCCCTTCCAGAGATGGGCCCCACTTTGTAGTTTTGACCCTTATGGCGTCATCATCAGGTGGATTTGACAGGAAAAATATATTGCTATAGTTCTACTATGTGTATATTTTATAAAATACAATAGACCCCACTTGGCAGTCTATTAGGCCTAGTATTTTATTTATTTGTGCATAACTCTATAAAAATTGCGTTATTTATAGATCAAGTTTTTTAGGGAAATGTGTGAGGGACTGGGGCATTTTTATAGGAATTAGTCCTTGTTGGGTGAAATGCCGGGTAATTTTGTGTGGCTTTTTTAACGAGGACGTGTTGACATTTCACCCATGGCTACCGTCCTTCGTGTTCATCCCCAAGGGTGAATGACTATGAAGTTTCTCTATCCAGTGGAATTCCACTACCGCCAGTAGGCGCTTCCCTTCGTCACTTTTTGGGTGTCGGTTTATGAAGTTCACGACGTAGAACCTCATGTCTCTGTCCTTTTTATGATCACACTGGTTGAAGTGCCATGGCACATCAGTCTCTCCCTCATTCTTTTTTACCGAATGTACGTGCTCGTATATTCGGAATTTGAGAGCTCTCTCCGTCTTCCCAACGTATTGCATTTTGCATGTTCTGCATTCTAGGCAATATATCAGGTTCGAGCTCTCACACGTGATGTTTGTTTTTGATACAAAACTTTTTCCTGTTGTCTTGGACTTGATCTCCCCACCTTTGTCTAGGCGGGCACATTTGTCACAAAACAGTTTCCGGCATTTTGATCTCTGTTTTTTCGGTTTCTCTGTGTTTCTGGAGATGCGGTCTTCTTCGTCCTCAGATGTTGGGTAATTGGTGGCGGCCCTAACCAGATGGTCCTTCAGGTTCTTTGGTCTTTTTTGGCCCTTCACTAGACCCGCCCTTCTGAGGAATTTTGTGGTTTTGGATTTTCCAAGTCTGTCCCAATTTTTGGATACAGTCTTGTTGATTATGTTGTTGCCTGGTCTGTGGGTACTGATCAGGTACGTGGTGTCTTTGTTTTTTTGTTTTTTTGGTTTCGGTTTGAGGGTTTGGTCCCTGCTTTGTTCCCTTACCCTGGCTAGGGCCCCTTCTAAGATTTCTCGAGGGTATCCCTTTTCTACAAACTCTTCTAGTTTCTTTCGACTGTGTTTCTCGAAATCTTCGCTTTTTTGGCATATGCGGAAGATTCTGAGAAGTTGTGAGTACGGTAGACTTTGTTTGGTTGACATTGGGTGTGCTGATTCGTAGTCTAGATACGTGTTGACGTCAGTCGGTTTGCAGTACAGTTCAGTGTACGGTTCCCTTGTCTCTGTGTCTAGTCTTATTCTTGTGTCTAAAAACGTGATCTCTGTTTTTGACAATTCTGCTCTGAATTTGATGGTGTCGTGGAATCTGTTAAGATGTCCTAGCCATCGTTGTAGACTGTCTTCTCCGTGTGTCCACACAAAGAAGATGTCGTCTATGTACCTGAGCCAGACAATTGGTTTTTCATGGTGTTTTAGTAGTGCTGCTGTTTCTACGTTCTCCATAAAAATGTTGGCGTATGATGGTGCCAGTCTGGTGCCCATGGCTGTACCTCTTTTTTGTAAAAAGAATCTGCCATTGAATTGGATGTGGTTCATGGTTAGAACCATTTCCAGTAGCTCGATTAGACTCCTGTTTTTCGGCATGAGTCTCGAGTCTCTGACTTCCTCTAGTCTCTCAGCTATAACTGCCAGCCCTTCCCCATTGGGTATGTTTGTATATAGTGAGGTGACGTCTAGAGTCCCTATGGTGGCCCCTTCTGGTAGGGGGTCCAGGTCCTCTATTTTGTTTATGAAGTCTGTTGTATCTTTCACATACGACTCTATATTTGGGACCAGCGGTTTTAGAAACGCGTCCACAAAAGCTGAGATTTTTTCAGTGGGGCAGCCGTTGGCTGAGCACACTGGTCTCCCTGGGGGTGGTAGTACCCCCTTGTGGATTTTTGGGAGGAAGTAGATGTGCGGGGTTCTGGGTTTGATGTTTCTCATGGACCCTGCCATTAGATAGGAGATTTCTGGTGTAAACTTATGAAAGGTTTAATTAATCCAAAGTTCTATCATGGTTGGCTGTGCATGTCCCATTGAAAACAGTCGACCAACGTTCATGGTGTTGGTCAGAGGACCAACACCATGCTCTGACGTCATTAAGGTCATTAAGGCTGTTTTAAGGACATTTTACCATGTTATTCTTCTTATTACTTGATTAAACAATGATAGAACCATGTTTACACATGTCTTTGTCGTGTTGGATCCCCTGACCAACCCATGAGGCCTTGATGGCTTCGCCATCTTGGCCTCATGGGTTGGTCAGGGGACCAACACTCCAAACCCATGTGTAAACACGTAGGTGTACAGCCGATTAGTAACGATTCTTTCAGTTTAGTGTATGTCCAAATGTAGCACAGTATTATACTATTCACAAAGTTCCTTTAAATAGATAGTGTCCATGACTGTCAGTTGTAGAACAGTGTTGAACAGTTCTTACACAGTTGTTGGTATCCCTTATGTGCCTGCAGATGGGTCAAAAGCGACCTGGCGACCTGGGCCATTTTGGAGGCGACTTTCGACCTAAGCCAATAATAAAATCGACCTAGCGACCTTTGGGCAAAACGGATAATAGGATAAAGGGTCCAAAAAAGCGACTTTGTGACCTGGACCCCTTAATTTTGGCGACTTTCCGACCTCAGGGGGGGGGACCCATCTACACCCCCCTTATCAGAGCAGTTGCGCCATGTGGCCGTGGGCAGTCTCTCTCTATGAGCAGCTTACAGCAGCTCACATAGGGTGCCCGCCATGTGGCCCATTGCTGATTTGTATCTACCTGTTCTGTTCAAACAACCACGCAGTGTTCTGTTTTGAAGATTGACCTTAAAGTTCCCTGCCTAGAGCGAGCAGTTGGGTTTGCCTAAAGCAATTTCATGTTCAGATTCAAACTTGGTGTTATGTCTAAAAATAGTAACAGTGTATCAACCAATCCCCAAGCAGGAGTCCCATTAAGCCCCTCCATTTTGGCGTTGGCTTGACGTCACAGCCGGTTGTGACGTTTGAGGGCTTGGGGATTTCCTGTCCCCAGCGTGACTCGGCCCAAAAGACATAAATCAAATGATGCATCCCTGTACCAGGATGCTGAGTGCATACACATTAAAGGAGATGCTTAAAAGTCAGTGTTCTGCTCATGACAAAGTTATACTAAATACAAGACATTGAATTCTAGCTCTATGACATAACGACATGCTTCTTCAGTCAGAGACATTCGTGCAGTAAAGACCAACAGACAGCTTCTATGTGAGGGATGTTATGCTATTGGAAAATGAAAGCATTACAGACAAATAAGATTGCCTTTTCAATTTTCGTAAAAATTGACCAGGTATATATCATATATACACTCTGTAGATGTGACATGCAAGGGCGGATCCAGGAGGGGTGGTCCAGGGGGACACAGCTATACTGAATCTGGGACCTGCTGGCGAGGCCCCCAACTGTGAGGTCATTATGGTCCACATTGATAATATCAATTAAACTTTAGACAACACCTACATCAACATCATTCACAGGCACTATCAATAAACTTTAGATCCCTCTGGTTACCACATTTACCACCAGTTTTACAACTCACAGTGGACACCATTGAATATATCACCAGCCCCACCCCACTTTTTATTGCCCTGCTAATTTCTCAAAGACATTGAGTATCCAGTCCAGCGGTGAGCTCATTAGGGAAGCTCTTTGTCAGCCTCGCCAGCAGGTACCAGATTCAGTATAGGAAGATTTCATCTATGGGGGGGGGGGGGGTGAGGACCGGCAGGGTCCTTACCACATGTCCTAAAGTTTAAGAGTCATACAAAGGGTCATTTTCATGGGGTCTAGGGGGGAGGGCACGTGCACCCCTGGCCACCCCCAGGATCTTTCCCTGCTGCACTGGGAAAAGGGACCATAATGCAGTAGCACTAAGGCCCCTTTTTCGCAGATCTCGCCACATACCCAGCTAACAAAAAAACGTTTTCCTAACGGTTGGAAAACGTTTGCAGGAGGTTTACAAACGTTTGGGAAAACGTTTATAAAACGTTTATGAAACGTTAAAACGTTGACAGAAAAAAACGTTTGCAAAAAAACGTTTTATAAACGTTTGGAAAAGGTTTGGAAAAAACGTTTGGAAAAGGTTTGGAAAAGGTTTGGTTGCAAACTTTTGCAGACGACTTAGGATGAACATCTAAAAGCCAGCCTGAGAACCGTACCCAGGACCTAGAGATTGGGAGTCCCAGGCTCTCCTTTCTGAGCTAACAAGGCTGATGGTTTAGGGAGCATATAAAAGGGGTCTGGACATATTGGACCTTTAGCAAACCCAAAGTAGGGAGCTTTAGCAACCACGTAAAAGCTCATAAAACGCAGACGTAGCAGTGCTGAAGGCATAGGATACGTCTGCGTTTAATGAGCTAGGTTGGGTTTGCTAAAGGTCCCTAATAGCTCATTAAACACAGACGCAATATACATTTAATTGGCTACAGCAGGTTTGCTCAAGGTCCCTATTATGTAACATTTTGAGATTTTACACACTTATGAATTGTAACACACTTTTTGTCAACTCACTTACCTGCTAACACACTTGTGGTCAGAGAGGTGTGTATCATAAGGGACCTTTAGCAACCATGTAAGAGCTCATAAAACGCAGACGTATCCTATCCTTTCAGCACTGCTACGTCTGCATTTTATAAGCTTTCACATGGTTTGCTAAAGGTCCCTATATACAAAAGGGGACAGAAGCAGTTAATGCCTATGTGATGGAAAACCTCCGTGGAGGTGTAGTATTACACCTCAGAGGTTTTACTGCAAATACTACACCCCCAAGGAGGTTTTCTAGCTTATACTCCATCCCTCTAGAATATATGATATTCTGATACTAAAATGAGGTTAAGTTTGCAAAAGAAATTAGTACAAACGGTAATCAGTTGGGATTCGAATCTGCGATAGAAATATAGTGTATACTGCCATAAAACTATAGTGTACGCCTAGGCTACAACAATATGAATGTGAATGGGTTCCTCTGTGGCCGATGTGTTAGCATGGTAGGTTTAGGAATCTATTGGTTGTAGGATCGAATCCAGCTGAAGTGAAAGGTTTTCATTTTCTTTTCTTTTCGAAATAAGAGGGAATATATAGATCGTTAGGGAAGTAAACATTTAAATAACATGATTTGGTAAAATATAAGAGAAATACTTCTTGTCAAAAAGTTCATGTAGGGGCCTAATGGGTTGGGTTTCGTACCCACGCCATCTAGAGTAGAAGTTCAAAGAGCTATCATTAGGGACCTTTAGCAACCACGTAAAAGCTCATTAAACGCAGACGTAGCCTATCTCTTTAACACTACTACGTCTGTGTTTAATGAGCTACGTCAGGTTTGCTAAAGGTCCCTAATGCCCAACTGGGTGGGACAACCAAGACCTGCATTCGCCAGCCTGTCTATGTCACGATGTTAAACAACCATCTTGAATGTTAGATTTCTTAGCTATGAAACATCTAATAATTAAAAATATTGAAAAGTGACGAACCAGAAAGGGATCTGTAATTTTATCCTGATATATATGTGGTGGTGATTCTGATTCCACTGTAGCTCATAAAACATAGATGTTAACAAGCATAAGTGCTGGTAGTACATGTAGTACACTGTGCATGTGCAGACATAATATACATGTATATCTAAGTACACCTCACGTCCCATAATATGTAGGCGCTGTGGCTGTGTGGTCTAGGCGCTGGCAAATGGATCTTACCCACATGGGTTCGAGTCTCACAAGACATGCTAGTTTTTCTACATAAATTAGGTCTCACAAAACCTCTGGACAGCATTCGCAAAACCTCCGCACAAAACTTGCACTTGCAAAGCTGTAAAAGCAGGGCTTATTGATAGGAACCTTTATCAAACCTAACTTAGCTCATTTAACCCAGACGTATCCTATCCTTTCGGCACTGCTACGTCTGCGTTTAATGAGCTTTGACGTGGTTGCTAAAGGTCCCTATTAGCTGATTCATCATTGTCTTTATAATAGATATCAAGCCCTGCAAATTATGTTATTATTAGTCAGTGCATTGGCATCCCTCAATAAGGGCGGTCTTTGTATTGTCTAAGAACCACTTGTCATAACATATTAATATCCAAGGGTAAGTTATATAGCTTACTGGTAACTGGTAAGAAGTTGTGTGATCTTTGAGAATAATTTGGGTCTCCTCACTGTTGTGTGTTCTGGTACCTATTTGAGGGGGGAATACACCATTATTGTTCAAGGAGATTTGGTGGCCTAATGAGCAAGTCGCTGGACAAGTGTGTGAGAGGTCCTGGGTTCGATCCCCAGAGAAGACCTGGCACCAAATCTTCCAAGTGAAACAAGTTGTCCTGACAGAAGTCACGTCTGTAAGTGTCGGTAGACAGACTACGGTGAACCTTCAGTGTCCTGGTGTCCCATGAGACTTGCACCGATCCGCTTCAACCCGTAGAAGCATAATACACTTGCGACTGGTAAAGAGATAGCAGATATCAGTGTTGACAAAGGTGGTCCTAGCCGGGAGGGGAAAAGGCTACAATGAACCACTGGAGACTCTGAGAAAAGGTTGTGAGAGCAGCCATCCCACGCTATCTGACGGTGGTACGGTCATGGCACATTGCGCTACAGTCACCAGTTGGTTATCAGGTGTGTCAGTTTCGCCAGGGTCAGGAGCTAGGATGTGTTCACAGTGGTTGACTATGACTTGTACACTGTCAAAAAAAGTCAGTTTTGATGTTATACTTCTTTTCCCACTTTTCTGTATATTGTAAAGCCGTAAACCTAAAACACCAGGGGGTTTACTTTTGAACTTTTGGTTTGTATGTGCATACACAAACTGAAGGGAAAGGGCTCTTTTTTTAGCCCTGCCAATGGTACCTGCATGTCCCTCTTTAAAGGGTACCCTTTTTGCGCATTTTGGGCCAAAGGGGTACCTTTATAGAGAACATATTTGGGGATTTTTATAACATTCACCAGATCATACCAAAAATAGAAACCATATTTGGGTGTTTTAGGAAATAGCTCTGGAAAAAGTTTTTCCCCGCAGAAAATCCCCTTTAAAGGGTTACCTTTTTTAGAATTCCACCAGTTATGAGGATACCAAAGTCGGGATAATGTATGCACATAGTAAAGTACTATAGAAAAGATAGGGAGTGGAGTGCTAGGCTAAAATGTTTGTTTCCAAACCCTATACAAACGTTTTAAAACGTTTTAACCCAAACGTTTGTTTCCAAACCAAATACAAACGTTTTAAAACGTTCTGGAAACGTTTTTTGTTAGCTGGGTAGGTTGTGGTATGTGCAATCATGTACATAACTCTACTTACGGTGATAGATGTAGCCAGGCACGTCCAGCAGTTCTCTGATCTTCACTGACCGGATGGTGGAGATCATGGTTGCACTAAGCTGACGGTCCTTGAGCAGTTGAATCCTTTGTCGTGAACTTTGACCTGCTCCTGCTCCTGTCCCTGCTCCTGCTCCTGCTCCTGTCTCTGCTCCTCCTTCCCCTGCTCCTGCTCCTATATCCCCCGCCTCGTTTTCTACTAAGCATTTAGCAGTGACCACCTCTTCTTCCCCTTTAACCAACTGACAAAGTTCCCTGTCTCTGCACAGACCCTTGGACTGCCTCCAGTCACCCTTGGAGGTATGGGTGTGTGCCGGGTCCTCCTGTACCTGTAGTGGTTGGTGTGCCGTACCCGCCTCCTGCTGTGGCTGCCGCACTGGAGGCAGTGTATGTATGTCACTCTGTGGCTCCTCCAGGTGCTCCTGCAGATACTGTGGATGTGACGTGGGAACTCCTGAACCTATTGAATAGAGTGTTAAGGTATAGGCATGTTATTGAGTCTCAGCAATGAACGTCCACATGTGTATGTGACAGGACTATATAAAGGCCTCCAAAAGTAGTATGCTCATGGCACTTTGGCTCATAGCAATGGTATGATGCTAACATAGCCATCACTCACATGATATTATATTGAATAATGAGTCGTGATTGTACATTGTATATGTATACCTTCGGTCTGATCGCACCGACGTGTCGGAAATGATAGAGGAGGAGATATGCATGTATGATAATATAATAGTGATATTCATATCGGACCCTCCCTGACAGATTCGAGGAAACCATCATCGTTTGACGTAACACTCATTCTCAGTCAGAACAAACCCGAATGACAGCTCGTTTAAAGATGGGCTAGCACCCCAAAGCTGAACAATTGTACTCCTTGGTCCCCCGGCTTGTGTCTCGCATCTCATATGGCATAATCTTAAGGGGTTTTTTTCCTGCAAGATTTGATTTTTTTAAAGTATAATTGACTATGATGTATGTGGTTTTAAGTAGCAATATACTGTTTGTAGCTATATTCATATATCCCCAATAAGTAACTCCTTACCCATCTTTAATAGGTTTGTGGAGTGCAAAGATGTCACGCATTATGAAAGGCTATAAATTGTGCTACACTTGACGAATCTCGCATGTGAAAGCAAAGTAAGAAAGAGAGAATATCAAGTATAGTGATTCCAATAGTGTCCTACAAAACAGCCAAAAGATAGTTCAATAGTGGATATACTCATTATATATATATGCGAGCTGATTGTGCAGTTTACCTGTACATCTATTAGTATGCTTGTAAAGACCTACCTACACCTGGTAGTGACACTTGATTCGGGTATACAGGTGAGGGATACGAGCCACGCCCAAGAATATGTGTCATTTTATTTCATGTGGGATACAGCAGTCTCTATAGTTAAATATAGTAAATGTTATGTCTCCCACTCCCCCAAATAATCGAATTTAATCTCTTTACTGAGTCTCATACTCCATGACCTGAATCATTGAAAATGGTCCTAAAGCTAGTGATGTCAGCAGGGAATGATTTTTAATTTTAAGGGGCGTCAGTGTACAACTACTAAATGTATCAATCCTGCTCCCTGTAATAAATGCACTTAGCAGGCAACCATCTGGCTGCTACTTGTATTTAAATGAAAACCTGCTAAGCATACCAATTTATGTGTATCAAAAGGGAGTGAATCTGTATCAAGGGAAACAATTATGTCCTTGCTACATATATCAAATCTGTTTCTTAAAGTGGATGTATTTCATGCTGAATTTCTAACTGTAATGGATCAACGTGTTTTAGTGCATCTAAGTTGAATACTTCAAATATGGCAAAGACCGAAATCTCCTCCTAAAGACCTATTGTTAAAGTTAAGGACTGCTTAGTGTGTCAATAAACACTAGTAAAGATGTAAACTAGCCATCCTGGATTTTGGCAAAAGTTTGATATTGGATTGAAAAAAACATAATTATAGTTTACCATTGAGAATCAAACAGAAAAACGTGTCTTTGGATTTAGGAGAAAGGGGAACTTTTACCCCGAAAATGGATTATATAACTCACTAAATCGCAATTTTGACCAAATAGATTGACTCCATGACAGAAGAAACATTACTTCTCAGATATTGAACTATATTCCCATTGTGATACAGATAGCATTATTATTACACACAGCTTATAATGAACATCCCTGGATTTACGACAGAGAGCATGAGTTACTACACAAAGCAGTTGGATGCTTAACACACTTAGCAAGATTTGATACTGTTAGCAGTTAGCAGGAGGCTTTAAAGGCTAAGACTTCTCAAACCAAATCGTAAAATTCTCTGGCAGGGTTGTTGAGTTTATAATTATAACACCTCAGTTATATTTAGAATCCCCCAAACAGAATCCACCACATGCAGGCATTAGGGAGGGGAGAATTAAATTAGGTCAATGGTGGTGTATTCCTAATTATGGTAGATCTTTAGATATTACATTGGGAAGTATTCTCCTTTTTTCATTTTGGCTCTAGACCAGGTAGAACCTGAGATATTCCTACTTGAAGATGCCACATCTGCCTAATTTGCACATATAGGCTATAGTGTGAATGGATTTTGATTTGGTGATCTGAGATATATAACGTTGGTACCATTGCCAATCAACAGGGGTCACTACTGAAAGACCCAAGTATGGCTAATGGGCCAGGTCAATTAGGCCAGTGGTGAAGTTATGGGGCACTAGTGTCCCCTAGTGTGGGGCACCTGAGGTATCCCTGACCAGTGAATTCCCCTAGTAAACTACAGTGTACATAGGCTGTTCTCCTGACTGGCCTAACACTTCCAATGTTTAACTGATAAGGCTAAGCACTTGGCAATTATCTATGACCTAGCTCTTTTTGGTTTTGGCAACTTCCAATATCATATTTACAAATCCCAGTACTAGTAACAGTGTATCATTGATTGGTATTTGATATATTGAGATCATACTTCAAGGGAGCAGATTCCTATGGGAGAATAGTGTTATACAGATATTTTCCAATGCTGATGGCTAAGGACTTTCCAGATAGCTAGGGCCTTGAAACCCAGGGAATGCACACTTCAGTGCACATACTTTTAGGTACCAATACTAGTAACATGCTGAAAATATTTTTTCATAAATGCATAGAGGTTCAATATGTGTATTATTGGTGAACATCTACGTAATGCTATCTATTTTGGGATACATATTCTTATTATATCTCCTGGATCCTTGCACTTAAATCTTGAAATCAGAGGGGAAATTATATCATTTAAAGCAGCATGGCCCACACAAATGAGAAATCTGTGAGGGTCATCATATAGGTCTGGATATCAACTGATCACAGCTAATAGCTGCCACGAAGATGCTATTCGTAATCTGGCTAAATGGAGGCCGCTCATATCATTGAAAATAAATAATATTTTTTATGACTTTATTTGGCTTTCATAGTAATACGGCGTAGGGACAGTATCCTTAGGGTTGTTGTTTTTGTAGTTATATAGATCTTGAAGGATACAATCATGGTTCTAACCTTTTTCATAGAATCTGTCGCAGTAAATAGTTGCCCCCACATCCATTTAGCCAGATTACGGACAGACTTAACCTAGCTGCCATGTGCGTGGTGCTGCCACCTAGTGTAGCCTCCCCCTCCTACAGGCATATCCTTAGGAGCGCCAGTGCTTTCTGTCCTGGGACCCCCAGAACGTACTGATCATGATGTGGGGTCTAAAAAGGACCCTCAAAACGCCAGTGCTTTATGTCATAGGGCCCCCAGAACGTACTGATGTGGGGTGTAAAAATGGCTCTCAAAAAGCCAGTGCTTTCTGTAATAGGGCTGCCAGAACGTAATATGTGTAATGGATTTTTCAAGTTTTTGGCTCCCAGAACGTAATGATGTGTATTCAAGGACTGATTTCCCTCTTTATTTAATATAAATTGTGATGTCCAATACACATTATCCCACTCTGGTAGGTGTAGCTCCAAAAGCAATACTCATTAAAACGTTCAGGCACTTCCATAGCAAATACACATTTTTTTGGTTTGGCCAAACTCTAATACACATGAACCTACTATGGTAGGTGTAGTTGTACAACCAAAACGTTTTGATACACGTTGGTAGTATATGTTTAATATAAATTGTAACGCTTAATACACATAGTCCCACTCTGGTAGGTCTAGCTAAAAAGGAAAGTGTACATTATGTGGTTTGATATAGGTTCTAAATACACATTGGCCCACTATGGCAGGCATGATTGCAAAGAAAAATACGTTTTAGAACGTTTTGGCACTTGTACTATGTACCTGTTTATATACCTGGAATAGATGGCGTCACATGGTACATGAAAACGCCACATGGTACACAAAGACGTCACATGGTACTAGATAATGTCACATGGTACTAGATAATGTCACATGGTACTAGATTACGTCACATGGCACTATATAACACCACACGATACTAGATAACGGCATATATGGTATAGCAGGCAATATATAAACAGTTTTCCCAGTTTTAGAAAGGTAAATTATTAGGGCTATTTGTGATATAAATGGTGTATTTATATGAAGACTTTTTTGATGTGATAATTAGAATTCTAGAAATGTCAATGCATCAATTCTGTGGGTATCAATGATATCCCTAACCCCATATCAGCTGGTCTAGTACCATGTTCCCCTATGTCATTTGTCAGTATCATGTAGCCCATGTAAAGTGATCTGGTATGATGTACTACCTTTATATTTTTTTTGATTTGAGAGATGTGCATAACACATCCTCGTTTATTTATACTGAATAAAGAAAGAGCTTTTTCAGCTCGATTAACATCCTTATCCAGTTTCATGTATATGATTTTAACCTCGTATAGTATATAATATCATCAATAATAATAATGCTATTGCTTATACATAGTTATTAATACATTAGACACATCCAAAATATCACATCGCGATTACATCATTTTCTATCATAACAAATATAGATTTTGACTATCATCGTGTACTTGGTTGGATCTAACATTTCAAACAAATAAAGTATATGTAAATATATATATAAAGGACCGTATTGTGAAAATACATTCTATTCCTCGATAATATCCACCTGAGTAATGTTGCATGTATGTATGACAGTAAGGGATGGGCTCCCTGTACATAAATATGCATGTATATTTAACGCTGTATACCGGTATATTTTCAATATTCATGGATTTACAAATATAATGAGTAGTATGTATTTGGCCGATGAACATTTACATCTGAGATCACAATTTGGCCACAGATAGGTATCAGAATACGTAAACATCTAGTGGGGACCTGTGTGGGGGGGTGGGGAGATAACAAGGGGTGGGGTGGGCCTATGTCACCGAAAATTTGTATCACAGTATATTTCAAAAATAAATAAAGTTGTAGTTTGTACTACCGAGCCATTTTTTTCTATTTAAATTGAAATCCTCATACGATTCTAAATTTCTTATCTTAACATCAAGACTATTCCATAACATGGCTCCTCTATACAGAACATTTTTTCTCCCCGTCTCATTTTTGGGCAGGTATACCTTGAACAGGTTGGCATCATGCGCTCTCGTAAATATTTGTATGTCATTTAGCATTTCTTTATTCTTCTGCTGTTTGTACATAAAGTTATAAAGATGCATAATCCTCCTAGGTTTTAGCTTTGATATTTTAGCCTCCTGATGTGTTGCCACGGTGGGGTACATATGATTGACCTTTAAACATTTCCTAAGCGCTTTGTTTTCAATTACTTGTAATCTATCTAATACATTTTTGTTTGCAATATCGTAAAATATATCCCCGTAATCAGCATGTGGCAATACCATGGTCTTATAAATATCCAAAAGGGTTTTTGTGTCCAATAATTCATTTAAATTTGCCAGCAAATACGACTTAAATATCATTTTTTTACAGGCTAACTCCGCTTGCATATTAAAATTTAATACTTGGTCTATCGTAACCCCCAAATATTTCACAGAGATACACCGTTCTAATTTCTTATCATCTAACATTAAAGAGTGGTTCACAATTTCCTTCAGCTTGGACCTAAGGCCAAATATTATATAGTTTGTTTTTTTTGCATTTAAAGTCAGCTTATTCTTACAGAACCATTTACTTAGCAACTTTAAATCCTCCTGCATATTTGTTGTTAAACTCTGTAAATTATCACCCGTTAGAGACAGTACGGTATCGTCTGCGTACAAAAAAGACGTACAATTTTTTAACACATTTTTGAGATCATTTATATAGGCTAAAAAGAGGGTAGGGCCCATTATTGACCCTTGGGGTACTCCGCAGCTCACCTCACCTTCGTTTGAAACTATCCCATTTGCAAAAGTTTTTTGTTTTCTATTTTCTAAATAATTTTTTAACCAATTTAGACTTGACCCCGAAATTCCCATTTTTTCCAATTTTTGTATTAAAATTAAGTGATTTACGGTATCAAAAGCTTTCTTTAGATCGATTAGTGTTGCTATTGTTAGCTTCCCTTTGTAGAAGTAAGTCAATATACATACAAGTGCCTACAGAAAAATAAATGATTTTCTTCGCTAGAAAATACCGTATACTCGTTAACCTTACACACAAGTTAGCTCTGCCCCTCCATCTCTCGGGGAGTGTGGAGACCATTCTTTCATTTTGATTCATTTTTGAGCCGTCAGGTGGCGCCTCTGTTTAGCACCGCGCTGACCTTACATCGTACACAACCTATATTTGCGTCTGCTCTGTCTTATCATGTTAAGGCCTATACACATACAATATTATCAGGATTTGAACAATACATAATGTTAGCCTTGATGTGTACACTTCAGGTTTCATATATAAATACTAATAGCTTACAGGCATATGAGGCACAGATCTCTTACAACAGCTTCATTTTTTCCCTTACTTTTACCAACAGATCCCCCATTCTATTGCTCTCTTTAGAAGCGTTTGGGTCGATGTTATCTAGATTTGATATGGTATGCCCACAACCCCAGCCCTTTTCTGTCGTACATTCCCAAAGTCTGCCTTTTGAAGCGATCAGCAAGTCTCCTAGTGTGTCGTCCTGCATAAACTTCATCTCGATGACCTCTTCCATGATTTCATATTTGATAACAGAATCGTCTTTGGTCTTCTTGATCCTATGTGAGAGTTTTTTTGCTTCGTAGCCGTCTGAAGAACTTGCAATCTCTGCCGCTGTAGTGGTGTCACCGTGGAATGTGGCCAGCATATACCAGTAGAGCTGCTCGCTGGATGTCCATGTGATGCGATCGTATGAGATGGTACAGGGAAACATATTTGATAGGTAGGCATGGTGACTTTGGAACGCTGTTCCATGCTCAAACTCAATCAGTTTAGCTGCTTTTAGTGTTATACCTATGGGAAGATCTTTCACGTCCTTGTAGTAGTATGTTCTACCCGCATCATTCTCCAGTTTGTTCCCTTTCAGCCTTAGTGTTAGGTTGTGATATGCTCCCAGCGCAGACAGGCATCTCAGGTCCTTCCTCTCTGCTTGCTGCTCGACTGTTAAGTCATCCGAAATATAGACTTTTTTCCATTTAGGGAGGTGTCTCATTTTATTTACATTTTGAAACAATGCAATCTTGTTGTCCATGTCTTTGTAGCGTATAAGGATATTTCGGGGTGACTGTGGGTTTGCTCTTACCCTGCCTATTCGGAAGGCACTCTCCAGGCCTATCTTTACCCCAGCAGCTACTGCTCCAATGTCAACCATCAGATTATGAACAATTTTCCTTGGGGTTTCTCCAGCCACCTCCGGTACCCCCTCTATGATAATGTTTTTACGCTTTGCTGCTTCCTCAACATGTCTTATCCTCTCTCTATCCTTCATGCTAGACCACCGTAGGCGTGAATTGTCCATCTGCAGTTGTTTTCGGTCCGCCTCCCCCTCTGTCAATCGGCGCTCTGCGCTGTCACACCGACCTTTTAACAATTTAACCTCTTCCAGCATATCTGTCATATGGTCTTCTGCCTTAGCTATATGAGAGTTCATAGTGGTTGAATTAGCTGCTATGGTAGCCTCTAATCCCTCAAATTTAGTAACCATACTTAGGTTAGACGCTGTCATGGCTTGCATCGATTCGAGTAGTTGTTTATTTACATCTGACGCCCCCGGCTGGACTGCTGTCGGAGTACCGTCCCCCTCTGTCACCGCGTCTCCTCCACCTCTGCCCGCTCCTCGCCTACCTCCGGACCTTCCACCTCTCTTTTCCTCAGTAGCACTCATTATTAGGCTAAATATATTGTCCTATGCGAGTACACTACCTTTATAAAGCTCTGTGTGGAATTATGTCTTGGTATCCGTTCTGTAAGTGCTCAAAAAAGCGTATTTTCGCCGCTGTCGCTCGAGTCCTAACTGCTGGTGTCGGCCATCTTGTTCTTCTTATATGGTCTATTACCATGCACCCCAACGTCAGATAATCTAAATACCATGTATGTCTATGTCACATTATCTAACACTGAACTTCAGACATGCCAGAACATGTACATTTACCTGTGGCAGATGACATCACATGGTATAAGAAGATGTCACATGGTACTAGATAACATCACATGGTACTAGATAACGTCACATGGTACTAGATTATGTCACATGGCACTAGATAATGTCACATAATACTAGATAATGTCACATGGTACTAGATAACATCACATGGTACTAGATAACGTCACATGGTACTAGATAATGTCACATGGCACTAGATAATGTCACATGGTACTAGATAACGTCACATGGCATTAGATAATCTCAAATGGTACTAGATAATGTCACATGGTACTAGATAACATCACATTGTACTAGATAACGTCACATGGTACTAGATAATGTCACATGGCACTAGATGATGCCACATGGCACTAGATAATGCCACATGGCATTAGATAATGTCACATGGCATTAGATAATCTCAAATTGCACTAGATAATGCCACATGGGACTAGATAATCTCAAATGGTGAATGAAAATGTCACATAGTACTCAAGGCAATATTTACACCGTTTTTAGCAGTTTTAGATAGGTAAATTATTAGGCTATTGTAATACAAATATAGATAAAAATAGATAATGTCACATGGTACTAGATAATGTCACATGGTACTAGATAATGTAACATGGCATTAGATAATCTCAAATGGTACTAGATAATGTCACATGGTACTAGATATAATCACATTGTACTAAATAACGTCACATGGTACTAGATAACATCACATGGTACTAGATAACGTCACATGGTACTAGATAATGTCACATGGCACTAGATAATGTCACATGGTACTAGATAACGTTACATGGCATTAGATAATCTCAAATGGTACTATGGGGGTATCAATGACATCCCTACCCCAATGTCACATGTCTGGGATGATGTATCCCCATGTCACGTCGTCTAGAACCATGGGGATATCATCTATTAGCTTGAGAAGCTGCATAGGAGCTCTTGGAGATCCAGCTGCCATAGTGTTCTAAAACGTATTCCTATCAAGAATTATTTTCTGCAGAACGCTCTATTACACTCTGGCATGAGCAATTGCATAGGAGCTCTTGGAGATCCAGCTGCCATAGTGTACTAAAACGTATTCCTATCAAGAGTTATTTTCTGCAGAACGCTCTATTACACTCTTGCATGAGCAGCTGCATAGGAGCTCTTGGAGATCCAGCTGCCATAGTGTTCTAAAACGTATTCTTGTACTATACCCCACTGCCATAACGTTCTAAAAGGTTTTACTTTCAAGCTATAGTATAAGAGCACAATAGATCCCCCACTACCACAGCGTTCTAAAACGTTTTATTTTCAAGTTAAAGTATAAGAGCACAATAGATCCCCCACTGCCGTAACGTTCTAAAACGTTTTATTTTCAAGTTATAGTATAAGAGCACAATAGATCCCCCACTGCCATAACGTTCTAAAACGTTTTATTTTCAAGTTGTAGTATAAAAGCACAATAGATCCCCTACTGCCATAACGTCCTAAAACGTTTTACATCTAAGTTGTAGCATAAAAAACGTATCAAAACGTTTTAATGCTATCCTGTGCATATCACAGGCAGAAGTGCCAAGTCCTGATAATGTGTATTTGTAAAAAAATGATAATTAGCATGAAATTCATGATATCATATGGTATAACTGATTAAATCTTTAGATGATGCTCAGCTAGAAGTATTTAACAATACTGACAACTTTAAAAAAATTGAATTGAGCTATAAAACCATCACCAGATTTACTACTTTATTTACCATGTTATTTCAAATATTGCAAAATTAGGATATAATCGATTTTCAAGGTTAATTACTACTAATAAAGCATTCAGTTATGAAGTATATGAAGGCAGTAGTTATAAAACCTGTTATCATACATTTATATTATGAAAGAAATATTAACAATCTAATGTTATATATATATATATATTCCATTGAAATCCTTGAGATATCTGAAAAACACTGGCATTTTGGGCTATCATCCATCCAGATTCCTGGCATTTGGAGGGCCCATTTTACACCCCACATCAGTACGTTCTGAAAGGACTGCCACCAGTGTGCCCACAGAAACGGTATACACCCCCTTGAATAGGCCACATCTATACACAATGATACCATTGCACAATGTGCATTCCCAGAAGCCAATATGTAATCATCAAAACTAAGAGGGTGCTATAGTTTTATCGTTCTTTTATAGACTGTTTAATTCCAAGCAAAGCCTGATTCATGGTCCTACTACTGAAGTCACCTAGCCAGGACAGCATGATCACCTGGTCCCACTGCTCACTGCACCCTTCACCTATACACTGTAAAAAATATGTATGAAATTTAAACACTTTCACCCAAACATATTGATGGCAAAATCTTTTTTTTTCTTTCTGTAAACATGTGCAGGAATATGGCCGCCAGTGATTGGTGAGCTGCAACAGTGAAAAACGGTGTGCAAGGGCAGTTTGGCTAGCGCACTGGTATTATTCTCCTACTCCTTCTACAGGCTCTCGCCTATATACAGGCTCTTCTTAGTCAAATGCAGTACCTATAATGTAGTTTAACATCCATGATAATTTAGATAATGTCAACAATAATGAGTAGATAGTGCTGTCCAGAATATTCCAGTGAGCCAGCCAAACTAGCCTTGCCCACTATTGTTTCACTTTTGTAGGTCCACCCCTCACCAGCGGCCATATCCCTGTACCTGCTGACAGAAGAAAGTAATTAGATGCTGAGATTCAGTGAAAGTGTTAAACTTTAATGTGTTTGGATACATTTATGTGTTTAAATTAGAAACACTTTTTACAGTGTATGTCTGAAGGCTGTTAGCACACTCAGTCTACTAGCAGGCCTTTGGTGGGCATGGGAACTTGTTTACAGCCACATCTGAAGGGTCACTTGGATAGGGGTCAAAATCACCTGGGTCACATACTTTTGCCCTCTGGTGTAAAACTTGTGAAGTAAAAATCGATCTGGAATTTGAGTAGCACAGTTTAGTGGCAGAGTTATGATCTACATGCTCTACTCCCTGACTCCTAGAGATCTAACCCTTTAACTTCTAAGGGTAGATACTACTGTTAGCATGATTGCTACACTTAGCAGTTATGCAACCATCACACTGAGCTAACTTTATCATTATAAAGACATGTAAATCATTCACATAGCTCAACAATCAGCTTTCATCGAATATCCAAGTAGATGCATTAATCAAGCAGTTGGGCGTCTCTATCCAGGATGTCTCTCTATAGTTACTAAAGAGAACAATAGCTACTACATATAGGCCTAGCAGTTGGATGGTGTACACTTGGAAGTATCAGTGTGATGGTTGATTGCTTTATAATGTTGTTACTAAGTGC
The DNA here is from genome assembly GCA_947462335.1 of Harmothoe impar. Lineage (NCBI taxonomy): Eukaryota > Metazoa > Annelida > Polychaeta > Phyllodocida > Polynoidae > Harmothoe > Harmothoe impar. The sequence continues at coordinate 35,468,612 of OX381712.1, forward strand.
CTTTCTAAGTATTAAGCTCCCAAGATTAGCGATTTTTCATTGGATATTCTTGGGGAAAAGGCCATTTTCTGAGGCCAGACAGTCAATCAGGCGTGTCAACTTCTTCTTTCTCACCGAAAGTTTGTTAAAATCTCGAAAAACAGTGATGAATATTACAAAGAAAACTTCTTTTTTTGGCCTCATGCTTCAATTCTGGGAGGAATTTATGTGGTTTCGCAATGCTAGGATAGTGTACATATTAAGAGTTGGAATGTTCAAAGGACTGAAGAAAGCTTTATTTTGTGAAATAGACCAAAGGAAGTTACTGTAGAAACATGGACACCATTTCTGTTGGTAAAGTTTTAGGCTAAAGCATTGCCACTGTTTCCTCTATGTATGTATAACCTTGATGACTGAGATGAAATAAATAAAAATGGGTAATCTCAGCATCTTTCAATCTGGTAGGTTCCTGCCATTTAGATTGATGTAAATGATGAAGCAATGGGAAAAGAGCTTGATTCTCCTTGATGTTGAGTCAAATCCATTTGACTCAAAAACTTTAGAGAATCATTTGAAGAGTTTGGATGCAAAACGACATAAATCCAATTTGCCAGTTTTAGATAAAAGGGTATTTCTGATTTTGAAGAACTGGTCAGTAGAAAGTCATATTTTTCGATTACTAATGATAAACATAATATATTAGATACCTAGGCATCAATTCTTGAAATCCTTGATTATTATTGACAGAGAAAATAGATGATCTATTGTGATTTTTCAGGTTTTCTTTGTGCAAACGACATAAATCCAAAAGTAGCTTTTTTCTGTATGTACCCCTAAATCAGTAACAGGCATTACTTATTTAATTTGTTTAAGTTTCTTGGTTGAGTATGCCATCAATAGAACACCAACACGTGATTTTATCAGGTCATTGCATCATATTTCTTTGATTTAGATTAATTTTATTCTCAATATTTTGCAAAACACCATAAATCCAAAAGCAGTTTTTGTGCAGAACAACACAAATCCACAATTCATAAAATTTGACTTTAGGGTCCATATTTCATATTTCTTGGAAGTAGGAGTGCTGATTTTGATTCTATGATCTAATTAGTTGATATACTTTTAGCAATAGAGAGCAACATCATCTACATTTTAGACGTTATTCATGTAATTTTGCAAAAAGAAAACTGCTTATGGATTTATGTTGTTTTGCAAAAACCACTGTATTATAGGCGGGTCCTATGTGTAGAGGAGGGAAGTTTGAATAACCTATTTAGCCCCACCTGTGGCTCTAAGTATAGTTTTTTCTCGTTTTTGTATTTTGGCGCTTATGTCGTTTTGCATTCAAACTCTTCATTTAGCGAGTCAAATAGAGTCATCAGAGTGATATCACTGTGACTCCCAAGTGGGAGTGACTATCACTTCTCTCTGTGAACTAGAGTCATGAATAGGCTACTTCCAGTAACTTGCAAATCGGACAAGCCAATAAGGGTACTGCTTCCACAAATACACCGGCTTTAAATCAACTACATGCTTGTTACTGTCAAGCTAAGGTGCAACTTTGCTGACAGAAATCCCTTTTAAGATCCTGAATAAACTCATAAATAACAGTTGCCACTTACCCCCTCCGCCTAACATGTTGTCTGTGGCTGACAGAAAGTTGACAAGTAGCTGAGACCTGCCCATTAGACATACCTTTTATATCTACCTGGTACTTATCTATACTACACTGTCAAAAGTTAGTGTAGCTGCACAGTGAGATATACTGTAAATTTACAGTATAAAAGTACATACATTTGGTTTCCAGTATTACATACTGTCTAGCTACACTCACCTACTGTAAATCCCAAACACAGGAGGTCGTGGGTTCGAGTCTCCACTGGGCACAGTAGGTATTACTATACATGTCCTGGAATGCAGCTGAATCAGACTGATAAATCTGTACTCAAAAGTGAAGGATTAGTACTGCTATGTAACTATTGGTAGATTTACGTTTCAAGTAGGTTACAAGGATAAAGGAGAAAAGAGAAAAATAATTGTTACCCTGCTAGCCTGACTGGGGTTTGAACCCGGGATCTTTGGATTGACCTACAGCTACACTATAAGATGATGATGAATGATGATATAGTTTTAAAACCAACACAGCCGAAGGCTGGTCAGCAGGTCCACAGGGCCCATACGGACCGAACCTTGGACAACAGGGTCCATGGTTAACAGATAAATGAGATGAGGGACAACACAGACAAACACATGAAGGTGAATACACTAAGAAAAACGAAGGAAAATAGAAAAACAACATACATACAGTCATAAAGAGAAAAAGGAGAATACACTAGAGAAACCTAGACAACAGAATAAAATGTGGATAACACTGAGTGTCTAAACAGGTTGCCGTAGCTCCTAGGTATTTTTACTTTATGTATTTTTTTGTTTTTTTTCTTGTTTATGCTGTATATATTGAATGTGGGGGTAAAAGCCCCAAAGATAAGAAGGAGAAAAACCTAAATCTATTGGAAAATGGAGTCACGCTCCAACATGAATATACATATACATACACAAGTGTTTGTCATCCCTCCCCCATCAGGTAGGGGAACAAACCAAGGGATGGCGGACATCACCACAGGAGGGCACTGTTGTCAGCACAGAACCGTACAGGGGGTTCATAGTCTTCCGTAGAAGCCCACTTCAATGTGGCCAAAGCCAAATCATCGAGTGATGGGAACTGGTCAGCTCTAGAGGTTGGCAGCATTCCAAGGAGAGCCCTGTAATTTGCCTCTGGACAGGATGTGAGAATGTGGACAGCAGAAAACTGCTCACATCCACAAACACAGTCTGTTCGCTTGGGTACGTCAGCCCACTGCCGGTAGTCTATCCGGAAACGGGTCACCATAGTCTGGGCTACCCGTCTAAGCGTCATCGGAACAGGATCCAGAGCTGCTTGCACCTTCAGGTGCCATTCCCTGGACTGGGAAACCGGGACACGCAGGGGGTCTAACACATCAATCTCTTTGTTGTTGGCCTCCATCTCCGCTAAGTGGGTCTTCAACAGACCAGCTTGCGCCTGGCCCCTGGAAGGAGGGGCGTGAATATTCCTTCATCACTAAGAGCCGCCCGGCGTGCTGCCTCATCAGCCAAGACATTCCCGTGTATCCCAACATGGGAGGGGACCCAGTGTAGAATGGTCTTGAACCCTGCTGTGTGCCGTGAGACCACCTCTTCCTGAACGACCCGAGATAGTCTGTGTGTATGATCACATCTAAGCCAGGTACATTACCCAGGGCGATGAAGATGGCATATAATTCCACCACCAGAGTGGTGGAGTGGTCGGAAAGACGAGCCATCACTTCTTGGTTTTTCTCCGGGTAAACAACCGCACTGCCAGAGCGCCCCGTCTCAGGCAGCACACAGCTACACTACAATGTGGTGTAAACTATATATGCAGTATTAATTAAATACAGGAGACCAAACCAGGTTCGGTCTGCATGGGCCGTGTGAACCTGCTGACCAGCCAACTATATCTATCTATCTATCTATCTATCTATCTATCTATCTATCTATCTATCTATCTATGTGGAAACCATGGCTACCTCTTTTTATCATGTGCAGCTACACCACTTATTCCTAACAGTGTAGTTTGAACTGTTAGATAACTTACCTGGAGCAGCTCATTGTCGGGAACCACGCCTTAGGAGGTGGTCATTTATAACAACAGGGGTGGGAGTTGGAAGGGGGCATTTGCATTTATCACATGTTGAAATAGAATAAAGTGGTATATAGTTAGTTAAATTATGTTACAAGTCATGGAATACAGCTACACTGTATTCCATGGGGGGGGGGGGGCTAGAATAAGGCGATTCTGGCACTTAGGCATATCCCGCCCCCAAGAGAGGTCCAGTTATTATTGAAGTCCACCCTCATTGTTTAAAGATGACCACTCCCTTAGCCCATGAGTCACTCCTTGAACCAATTAACCTATTATTTCTGCTGCTATAGAGCTAATTATTATATTGTTTGACCGCCGTGTGTGGGTCCTTTGTGGATTCTAGTAAAATGTATGTAATTAAAGGAGGATGAAATGACTATTACTTTCTTTTGGTATAAGATGTGTTTATTTGATCTAACATTTTTTTATCCTGAGCAAATATCCTGGTACCGTCCTTAAAGCACATTATAATAATATGTGAGTGTAACATATTACGTTACACTTACAATAACAATTGCAATGATATGTTTATTTTGAAATGTATATCACTGTATGTGAATGATCGGTGTAAACAGGCTAATGTTGACTTTGATACAATAAATTGTCATAACAATTATAAAACATTTGCTGTGCAATTTGGTGGTCTGTATGTGACATATTGAAGCATACTTAAAACATATTCCATATATGCATAGATTGACCAATAAGCCTATGTTGAAAAGTGAGTTAAACCGCTTGCATTCACGAACTTATCCATCTACGCTAGCGGACCACGATAGTGGATATATTATTCTAACTACTAAAGTTCTCTAGATATATCATAACCGTTTTTATGGTGTCGAGGAAACGATAAATTGGTTGCTATGTGAAGTTGTATATGATTATCTGTTCACCGGGCTTTTCACGAATTATGAACAAAGTTTACATACAGAAATGATACTATTTACTGGCCAAGTGGGGGGACAAAGTTGTACAAAAGCCCATATATTATCTTTGCATTGCTTTGAATATGAAAGCCATGATTATTATATTGATGCCCATCCCCATGTCCCATAGTCTAGATGTAGATACATCGGAATATCAAACCATACATGGCTACATACACTATTAGATCAGAGTAAGGAAAGAAGTACACAGTATAATTCAAAGTTATATTTCTTGGTGAACATTCAAAAGGGAATGAAAATGACCTAACAATAGTGTAGGTAATACATTTGTAACATTACATTTCCTATAAATCATCTTAATAAGTACTGTCTACACCAACAAATCAATGATAATAACAACAACAGCAATATGAATAAACTACCACATTATCACTAACATGATTATAATAATTGCTTTCCAATAAAATCTGTTATATTATTCATTGCTAGGGTAGATATGTCAAACTTAAAGAGTCCAGTGTCGAGGACACTAACTATTCCATGCCAGCCCGTGGAAAAGTAGTCATTAACCACCTCTACCCCAGACTCCTCCAGGCGCTGGGCATACAGGAGACCATCATCCCTTATAGGATCAAACTCAGCTGTCATCACATAGGAGGGGGGTAGGCCACTCAGGTCGTCGGCCATTAGAGGGAAGTTGTAAGGGTTGATGAGGTCCTCCACAATATCAAGGTGCTCAAAGTATTCCTCATGATAAGGGAAAGGTTTAAAGTCAGGCTTGATGAGGTTCTGTGGTAATTTCCTCCAGTCCACATACTTCCCGTATCTGTAGGTGTAACGGTAGGGGGAATGGTGTCAGAACAGAGATAGATATTTGTTGATAAAAATATGTTATGTGTTGCGCATAATCATATCTAGGTAGTGGGTTCGATATGTTCCTGAATAACTTTTCCTTAGAAATTATTCGATAGAAATGATTATGCTCTCCTCCTCTTTAAGGTGTCGTATTTACCCCCCCCCCCCCCCTCAAATCATTCCCTTCATTTCGCAACAGTATATACTGATGTACTAGTGGAATAAAATAGAAATCACAAAATATATATGAGTGAAAACTACACCTGACCTTTTCTTAATTGATGCTGGGATGTGGGTCTCGTTGAGTTGGTAAGGGTAGTAGAGGCGGTAGTTCTCATAACCTCTAATATACGTCCACACCACCCCCGCCACACACCACCTCTTGGTCCATACCACTGCATGGTGGTCGTTCTGCTGGTAGGAGGGCAGGTTCTGGGTCAGACCCTGGAGGAGGGGGTAGGCCAGCACCTGGAACCGGAAACGCAGCCCAGTGCCTTCCGGTGTCTTGAGCGTGCGCCGTTCGTCCCTGACCTTCAGTGCCAGGGCGGCCGCCAGGTTCCCCCCGGCGCTGTCTCCTATTGGTTAATGAAACAGATTACTTTATGCATAGTCTAAAATTTGAAGGATGTTCACATGTTTATTTAATGAAATAGTACAATCTATAATTCAGCAACTATCAAATAGGGGATTTCCAACCACATGTACCACAGAGCAGTAGCCACTTATATTCAGACATGTGGCCATGCCATGGTTAAAACGATGGTTGTTGAGTCTGACTCATACTAAGATTTGCATAATTCAGACCATTCTCATTTTTAAAAAAGGACAAGCTTGGTGTATAGGCCTATATTAACGAAGTTTAATATTTGGAGAAGGGTATCTATCATTGAATTCATCTACATTTTGAACCAACAGAATAATACACATCAGCAATAAACCATTGTTTTATCAGTGAGAATTAATAGCCATTATGGTCTGGGAGTCTAGGTGGGCAATGGTCAGGAATGTATGTGGCAGGTACTATATATACGTCATATACATGTATAAAGGGTTTACCTGCTACCCCTATAAGGTTCTGGTCGACGCCCCACCTGGCGGCGTGGGTGTGCAGGTAGCGGGCAGCAGTGAGGGCGTCCGTCAGGGGTATCGGCGATGGGTGTTCGGGGAGACGCCGATAGCTGTTAATAGGAAGAAGCAGCTGTTAATAGAAAGCATCAGCTGTTAATAGGAAGATACAGCTGTTAATAGGAAGAACCACCTGTTAATAATGGGCATCTTTTAGGCTGGGGAAATTTAAAGTGAATAACAATACAAAGGCTGTGGCTTATATGACTACTATAATCATGTAAATACATTGATATAGGAATTATGACAATTATGTTTCTAACCGTAATAATTTACACCGCTCTAAAATGGCATAGTGTATACAAGGCATATCATGGACACAGGAATGTACTTTCCCTTTTGATTGCATTGATTGATTCAATAGCAATTACATGATAGGCATTGATGGGATGAGAACTTACTGCACAGAAGCAATGACCAGATCCAGACGACGGGCCAGCCACATGGAGAACGAGTCGTACGCCCCTGTTATAAGAACACACATATGATTATAAATCGATTGGTAAGCAGGTAACCCATAACTCATCTTTCTCTCTCTTTCCCACTGAATCTTTCCCCCTGACTCTTTCTGTCTGTCTGTCTCTCTCTGGATCGCTCTCTCCCCCACTTTTTTCTACAGCTACCTCCTGTCATGATGTTACATTGTCTATAGTGCATGGTATTGGATATACATGTACATGTACATTTCTTACTAAGAGAGGGAACTTGTACATGTACCCTCTGTCTTGTAAAAGAAGTAGTCCCCACTAAATCGCTGCGATTCCTAGTCCTACATTTGTATGCTACCTACTTGGGGAGCCGGTTATGAAGCCTCCACCGTGGAGGTAGATGAGGCCTCCCCTCCTGGGGCTGGGTCTGTCAGGGACATACAGGCGTACCTCCACCCCGTCAAACACCGTGTCAGTCACCTGTAGTACATTTGTATGTATTAAGGAACCCGAACCATTAAGTATTATAGAGACATAGCAATGTATAATGCAACGCATCAATTAACGTGTCGTGACGTTGGCTTATTGTCATGTGATAACAATTGTGAAAGAATATTTCGAGTCATGTTTCACAACGTCAAAGTCTAGTAAAAAAAAAAACAATCTTTTTTATATTGCTATAGTATGTAAATATTGTATCAAATTCTATTACAAATCAGTCTGAAATGAAATAACTGAATTTAATTGTGCTATTATGTACTATTATCGTATATGTACTTACGATGACCCCAGTGGTGTTAGGAGCGAACAGACCGTCGGTGGCCCCCACTACTTTCCTCAGGCAGATCCGCTCATCAGCAATCCCAAGGATGCCCCCAGCATGAGACTATAGTATAGTAGAATCAAGTGATGGGTGAAATTCATATCAAAATATATCAGTGAAACTATTACTATCACTTACAGTTTAGGATTGTAGACAGGGTTAATCACTCAATTGACGCAGGTTAGTCCTGGGCCTATATACATGAAAAGCTATTGAGATGTCTGTAAGCACTTTATTAATTGTGGAAGACAATTAACATTATCTCTGTTCAAACCAAAGAGATAATTTAGGCTATTTTACTCATATCAATACCATTTACCTTTAGTGTACCATAATCGATGCAATTGGTGCGCTGGACGCTAATGAATTATATCAATATAGCATTCTAGAACTTTGCCAAGCCAACCAAAATGGCCCCATAAAGAGGGGTGTGTAACCGGAAGCATACACCTGGTAGTACCACATGTATAATGCATTATGCCCTTTGCCGCCATGATGCATGAATGCAGTCTTGGCGAGTAACTCTCGAGTGCTGCATTCATGCACAATGGCGACCAAGGATATAGCATACCAAATCTCCCTAGGAGAAGGGCGCTTATTACCCTAATGATACTTTTTAACTTACGATATCGGATATAACCCTGACAGCTGTGACAAGTAAGTTATACTTCCAGGGTTGCTCCAGTCCCTCTGGTATGGGGTTGTACACGTACCAGGCGGCTACTGCCACCCAGCCCACAAACACTGCCGTCAGCAGCCGTCCCATACCTACTGGAGGAGGTCAGGGGCGCACCTGTGAGGATAGTAATGGGATATATTGTTATCATTTTATAATTATAATTGATGATTACTGTCAAGCGGAACACTGCATTTAGTGAGTGACCTAATATAATTTTCATTTTAAAAAGTCGTTATAAAAATAGTGTCGGGGGCTATTTCATTTGGAGGGGCATTTACCCCGCGGGTTATTAGCATATTACTCCTGGTGCTGTAACAAGACAGGTGATTACCGATATACACAATCAGCCTTTACTGCTTAATGTATACCGATGGTTTAGACCACCCTACCCGGCGCTTATACAAGACCGGCGCTCTTTTTTTTTTTTTAAAACGGTAGGCTACTACATAGCGAGACCCGCGACGGTATAGTAGTTGCATGCATTAATAAGGCATAAAGGAAGAGAGGAAGGAAGAGTATCACAGTTTGTGATACATGTATGGGGCCAATTGTAATACCCGATAGAAATAACACAGGAATCCAAATGAGTGGCACACTCGTCAAAGCCCTGCAGACATAGGTGTTTGAATAACACTCACCTAACAAGTTTTGGTAGAGTTTGAGCCGACTACAAAACTCTCCCTTCGTCTTATCAGTAAGCACTCTTGGTCACATTAATCCTAGAGATCGCTTGAAGTTTTCTTATATCATGTTTGCTATATCTTCACATACATACAATTTCTATGTCCATATACTAGTATAGTCTAGGGTTTGGACCATGTACATCAGGAGATAAGTGTTGACCCTTGGCTTGGATCTAGGGTTCACGTATAGAGTACAATACCCCGGGACCACAGTCAGACCTCGATATTAGATGATCCTAATATCTCGATTATTTGAGGGACTGAAGAGTGAAAATATATTTATTAGAGCGGAAAAATATCATCGAAAAAAAAGTTGATTAAATGGATAAGAAATAATTATGTATAGGCTACCAGTATGGATACCTGCTGTATGTAACTACACTAATGGTCCAATGCCCCATTGCGCTGTCCCTATGCCGAGTTATGGTCTATTCTTTATCAATCGTTGACCTCTGACTTTTGATATCAGGAACAGATAGGCCTAGATACGATAGGCACACATAGTTAGAACAACTGCTTGTAGTACAGGTGTGTGTGTGTGTGTGTGTGTGTGTGGAAAAGACTCCAAGCTAGTTTTAATAATATCAAAACCAATATGCATTGGCCTACAGATGGTGTATAGGAAGCCCACTAATTGATCAACAATTGTTAGTTCTAAAGCAACCCCCCCCCCCCACACACACACACCAGCTAGTAAGTAGACTTGTCCTTAGGGAGTGATCATTTTTTTATCAACAGGGGGCGGGGGCAAAAAGATTTGGACACCTTGACTGGGGGGTATAAAAAATGTGGCCCCCTCGGGGGGGGGGGAGCAACATTTTTTTTAACCTGTTTTGGGCCAAAAGCCTGCTTGTTACTATGCTTCAAAGGGCCTGCGTGCGCGCCGACTTTCGACCCATTGACCGGGGGGGAGGGGATTTAAAAGATTTCTACCCGTTGACCAGCGGGGTGTAAACCCGGGGGGGGGGGGGCACTTGAATTTTTTTTTCCCACAGGTGTGCGGCTGGACCTTTGACACCCCTTACCCTTGTTATGGCAATTTTTACCTCAATATCTTATCCTTTTCATGGCATTTTCGGACAAAAGCTCCTAGGTTTGGGAGAAAAAGTAATGAAATAGACCATGTTTAGTAAAATCTCCTTGGGAAATTTACTCTTGTCCAATTTTTTTTGGTAAGAAAATGTGATGTTTTAGTAAAAGATGGGAAATTTTGGTAAAATCTCGGACATTTTCGCGAAAAGTAGACCCTTGTCATGGGGATTTTCATGAAACTGGACCCTTGTTATGGCAAATTTTCTTTAAAAAATGTTTGCGTGCCAATATCCACCCCCCCCCTGTTAAAAAATGATCACCCCCCTAGTCACTACCCGGTTAATGGGGGGGGGGGGGAGGGGGGAGGGGGTAGCCCATAGAAGTAGGCCCTCTCGTTATCTGGCTGGAGCTCCAGCCAGATATCGAGAGCAGTGGACTGTACAATGGTCTAGGGAGGGGGGGGGGGACAAATTCACAAATGCTCTTTCACTCAGCCTGTTTGTGGACCCCCCACCCCCCCCCCCCCCCCGCCCCTTCCAGCTGTAGCCATAAATGACTTATCCCTTACACCGATAACTGAGAGATATAAGCAGCGACATGTATACAGGGACGGGCAAGTGGCCTAGCTGGCTCCAGGTCTCTGCCACGGCATGGTGCTGCCACCTGAGGGGCTAGTGCTGCAGAAATCCGTCAGGTGGCAGCACTGCATGATGCATGATGCCAGGTGGCGCCACAGTCACTGTTGCTCCAAAATTCGGGGGCTCTATTCCCCAAACACCCCCTTTCAATATTGTAATAAAACATGGTGAGTAAGAAACTACAAATCAAGGGCTTTCTAGCACTTTTTTTTTTTTTTTTTTTTGATGAATGATCACCAGCTTTTATTTACTCGCGTTTTTACCTTCGTCATTTTTCTTACAGCGTTTCACAGCATTATGAGATATGTGAGTATGCAATGTAGGTAATTACATAGAATTAAGAGTTCCTAATATACAGTATTTTCTTAGTTTTGTGGCAGTATGTACAGTGCTTGTGATGATTTTTTATCTTCTAAAGTTCTTTGTTCCAATTTGGGCTGCTCCTTTGAGGGTTTGGAGTGTTAATATTGCTCTCTGCTGCTTGCGTTGTAAAGTTTTGGCTGCAATGTTGGCAGACTGTTAACTAGTGATTAACTTATGTATATTTATAGTTCTTATTTACAGTATGAATAAGTACAGATGAATGCATAGATAAGTTTATACTAAAAGAGGCCTTTCCCCTTGTTATATGTTCGCCTTTTTTCCCCTTTTTCCCCTTAGTTAAGAGTTCATGGTTTAGGTAGTCCATAAGGTTTGCTTTTGCGGTTTCCTGCCCGGTTTTGCTGCCTTGTTGTACTGCTACTGGTGAAGTCATATTCTTTCCTTAACTTGTTGTATCCTGGATACACCGTTTCTTTTGTCGCGTTTCTTGTGCTCAGCTACCTGGGGATGACATCAATTTGCAGTTTCAAGCATGTTGGGTACTGTTGCTAGTTTACTTGTTGCTTGTTACCAGATTGTTATTTGCCTTTGGCTCTGTCATTTAAAGCTGCCTTTCTTCTTCCCTTCATGTTTGTTTTAAACCACACTTTTGTCTTTAACTTGAATTTGATTTTGTCTTCAGCTTCTTGAATTGCTAAAGGGAGTTTATTCCAAAGTTGGTACCCTCTGTACAATGGGCATTTTTTGAATTTACTTGTGTGAGGAAATGGGATTTTAAAGTTTTTCTTATGATCTCCCCGTGTCCTCCTTCTGGGGGCAGCTGGAGGTGGATACTTTTTTGCTAGGCTGTAGATGAGAGACATGAGCATCTCTTTGCGCCTTGGTGCTTGTAGTGGGATTTCACAAATATTGTGTAGGGCCTCTACTGATTCCTCCCATACTCTAACCCTTCTGATGCAGCGGAGCATTCTGTTCTGCACTGTTTGTAGTCCTTTTACTTTGTCCACCGTGCCTCCGTCAGTCAGGAAGGCGCAGTAGTCAAAGTTTGGGGAGATGGCATGTTTGAATAATTCTATTGCATTGTTTTCAGACATAAGATGTCTTAATCTAGCAAACTTGAAGGAGATGAACCTCGTGGTGTTGCTCGTGTGGTTGATGAACTTGTCCATGTTCAGGTTGCTGTCCAGCTCTGCCCCTAGGTAAGTGAAGCTGTTTACTTCTTTTATCCTTTGGGTTCCAATAATTAGGGTCCTATTCTTGCAGTATTTCAAGTTGTGATTGGCACAGAACCATACCATTTTTGTTTTCTCGTGATTTATGGTCAGTCCTAGTTCGTCACACTTCTTGTTTAACGCGTTTGCTTTACTTTGTAGACTGCCGAGGGCTACCGCTGGGTACTTTGATGTGGCGTATAGGACGATGTCATCGGCGTACATCTTTATCTTCCCGATGCCTGGGGTGTCTAGCAGCTCTTAAATCAAAGTGCTCTGATAAATCTAAGTAAGATAAAATAATTTTTTTCAGTTGGTCATTATCAGAGAAAATGTCCGGTTTGAAGGGTGCCGGCCTGGTCGGTGACACATAGGGGACAGTTTTTCTTTGGCACTTAGAATTTTCGTATCGAGAAAATTCCAAAAGGGTTGGAAAGCCCTGATCTTGTTCTTTGGAACCGAAAGGGTTTCTATTTGATATCAGAGAGGGAACAATTTTTTGGGGGGGTGGGAATTTTGGCAATTTTTTGGAAAAATTCCAAAATTTGGATGCCCTATTTTCAAAACACCCCCCTTCAATATCGTAATAATGCATGGTGAGTTAGAAACTACAAATCAAGGGCTTTCCTACAATTTTTAAATCAAAGTGCTCTGATAAATCTAAGTAGGATAAAATAATTTTTTCCAGTTGGTCATTATCAGAGAAAATGTCCGGTTTGAAGGGTGCCGGCCTGGTCGGTGACACATAGGGGACAGTTTTTCTTTGGCACTTAGAATTTTCGTATCGAGAAAATTCCAAAAGGGTTGGAAAGCCCTGATCTTGTTCTTTGGAACCGAAAGGGTTTCTATTTGATATCAGAGAGGGAACAATTTTTTGGGGGGGTGGGAATTTTGGCAATTTTTTGGAAAAATTCCAAAATTTGGGGGCCCTATTTTCAAAACACCCCCCTTCAATATCGTAATAATGCATGGTGAGTTAGAAACTACAAATCAAGGGCTTTCCTACACATTTTTAATCAAAGTGCTCTGATAAATCTAAGTAGGATAAAATAATTTTTTCCAGTTGGTCATTATAAGAGAAAATGTCCGGTTTGAAGGGTGCCGGCCTGGTCGGTGACACATAGGGGACAGTTTTTTTTTTGGCACTTAGAATTTTCGTATCAAGAAAATTCCAAAAGGGTTGGAAAGCCCTGATCTTGTTCTTTGGAACCGAAAGGGTTTCTATTTGATATCAGAGAGGGAACAATTTTTGGGGGGGTGGGAATTTCGGCAATTTTTTGGAAAAATTCCAAAATTTGGGGGCCCTATTTTCAAAACACCCCCCTTCAATTTCGTAATAGTGCATGGTCAGTTAAAAACTCCACATCAAGGGCTTTCTAGCACTTTTTAAATCAAAGTGCTATGATAATTCTAAATGGGATAAATTAATTTTCTCCAGTGAGTCATTATCAGTGTAATTTGCATCACTGCCATTAGTTCCTTATCTTCTCACCAGGTGACCCATGGCAGAGAGATTAGACTGCTATGCTATGGCGATTCTCATCCATTGTACTATACCCCATGATATAAGTAACCATCCGTCCCTTTTATAAATGAAGAATACACCCATTCAATGCCATTCATCGGAATCAGCGCCCTAACCAAATCCCCATTTCCATGCACTACTTCTTCAAATCGGGGCGGGAAACCATCGTGAGCACGGGTTCACTGTGAACATTTCAGCCGGATGTCCACACGGCCAGTTTCGGCCCAATATTAAACAAAACTGTGCGTTCTATGACATTAAGAAATATTTCTGTGATATCACCAACTACCTGTGCGTATTCCTGATTGAGAAAATCTTCCCGAAGAGCAGTATTAGCAAGGAAAACAGGGATAAACCCCTTCTGACCGCTCGTTTGTGTACTGTGTTCTGCACTTTCTTGAATTCCTCAGCCACCGGAAGAACGCATGCGTCGCCAATGTAAACTTTCGGACTGTACGCGTTGTGGTTGTGTTTATCTCTGTTTATTTCCAATCTACGGTGAGTATTGACAATGTACATAGTTAGGAAAGGTCTAGCTAGTGTATAGTACCATCTGGATTATATATATGTAAGCTTGATTGCGAGTTTTTGCTTAATTCAACCGATTATGGAGTGGTTTCAGCCAGGCGGTAAAGATCTCAAACAAGTCGCGGCAAGTCAGACACGGCATCACAGACACAGGTGTGACCTGAAAATAACAGGTGTTCTTTGGGATTTTATATTTTTAGTCATTGCTAGTACTAAATAATTTGGTATGGTTGAAAAGTTGAGAAATCGTCTGCATTTCTGACATAGGGATTGGCAAGGTAGACTAAATACCAAAGACAAAGAAAGTGCTGGTCTGTTTACCACCAAAAGTGACCAATGGCAATGCAATGCCAATGGCAATGCAGCAAAGAAAGTCCAGGGGTAGGCGCCTTTTCAGAAAAGTTGTTGATAAGGTTTTTGAGCATTTCTGAAGTGTGGCGGATAAATACCTATATTATAGAATATAGGCTATAATTATTAAGAATCCTGCATTCTAATATACGCTATTTGAAAGATAATTCGCTTGTGAATCTCCTAATAATAATTATGAAATATTTGCAAATAAACACATAAAAGATATTTTATGAGAACTGTAAATCCAATGTAAACGCAACTTTACTATGGAAAAGTACCCATTCTTGATGCATGGGTCAATAGTAGTAGTAGGCCTACTACTACCGGTACTATATGATAGTATAGTACTACTGACACTATAGTGACTTGATACTACTGGTCACCACACTGAGTCTGCCCACACTAAGACTATAAACTAGCCTACTTTTAAGTACTGACATAGTCTACAGCAAGAAGTTCAACATGAGATTTGGACTGTCAATGTATAGATGGTATTAAAAGATGGGTGTTTGTAAACTTACAATAGTAAATTTACTAGATGTCAGAATAGGTCAAGGGTGGTCTGTATTTAAAGGGAAAACCCATACCTAGTATCATAATATGGGGCCCAAATCTATCTGGTGGTGGATGTTGTCATCATGTTCAACCTACTTTTTATATACAACCATTCAATGGACAAGCAGAACTACACGCCTCTTCTACAGCTAAAAAACAAACGTTTTAGTTTCTCACATTCATGTTGGCTTTGATGTGGAAATGTAAATATGTATCCCTCTACACAGCGACAGTAATGTGATCTTTCAGGCCACTTTAGAGTAAACAAGTTAACTGCTAACATTTAATACTAGTAGTTTTAACTTTAAGGGCATGGTTTCAGTCGACCCAAAAATTTATTAACGAACAACTTTCTCAAAATAGATCTACAAAATATGAAATTAAAAGGGGTCTGAGTGCTAATTTCTCCAGTCAAGGACTGGCCGTGTAAGGTTTTCTTTACTATTGAATCCAATGGGGCCAACCCCTGAACTTTAATAGTCACATCTGGTGTGTTTTGATGAATGAACCCCATGGATGAACAATTTCTTTTATAAAATAAATCTTCTTCGCCGTCACAGTACTAAAAGTATGAGGTTGATACCAAAACCTCATTCGGTAGATAATGCTAATACTTTCTGCACTTTGTATTTGCAGTGATGCCTATGTCTGCAGCAACTCACCACTAGTTGTCAGATAGAGGAGACCACCATGGGGGACGACGCGGACATGATCCCCGTCCGGGATCACAACAGGCGCAATGACGACAGGGGTAAGGCTCCTTTTCACTACTACTGTGTTAAATTGGGCTGGCCAAGTCTGCATGTTGTTCTCTCCCGGAACCCACCTAACCATGGACATTATATCAGTTGTGCATCTGATCTCAACATATTAAACCTGTATTTTATAATAGCCAGATCAATATTGGGTTAGGTCGCTTTTGGCAACATCGAGTTTGATTCACGTAGCTAATTTATGCTATTAAGTTCAGCATGAGACTGGAGAAGAACTGAGAGCATTTTTACTATAGGACCTCTATTTCCATACTCAACTCAACGGCACAGGAGCCATCATAACAAGGTAGCTCTGGCCAGTGGAGGAAGCATCACACATCGTTCATCTAAAGTCCATACTCAACCTCCTTCCTCTTCAAGAAGTTAATGAATGTAATTTCTGAGTTCAGCAATAAAGTGAGCTTGTTTAATTTAAGTTATGTAATAGATAGACTATGGTTATGAAAAGGTATGCAGAATTAACCACAGCTTGCTGGAGGGGCCAGACGAGGGCGAAGCCCAAGTCGCCCTACCAGCAAGCTATGGTTAATCTACATACCTCTTCATAACCATTGTCTATCTGTTTTAAACCAGGGTATGCAGTATAACCAAGGTGCGAACTCTATTGTTCTGCCCCACCACCGTGATTTAATACTCATATAAACTATACCTTGTACACAGATGGCTTCGCGGCCCGTTCGCAACAGCAGCGCCGTATGGTGGCCAAGTGGTCACGTGATGATCTGGAGGACAAGTACCTACGTATGTACGAAGAAAGTATCATCCTCAAGAAACACGCACGCAAACAAGAGGACAAGATCAAAAGGTATGTTTTCCATGTCATTAAAGAAGTTATTATTGAAACAACTGGGTGGCGGTGTCTAAGAAGTTAGCGTACCGTACGATCACAATATAACACCGCTTTCAAAAGAGCACTAAAATAGCATTTTGAATAAGCGCCTGTTTAGTATAAGGGTGAGGTTTATTCAAAGGCCTCACCAAATTGAAGAGCGTTCTATCGCGACGGTACCCTTCCTTTAGTGTAAACGAAACCTCCACCACACATACAAATAATGCCATTTGTTTAATCTAGGATGGCAACCAAACTCCTACGCCTGGTCAGCGACAAGAAGAAGGAAAAGGGGGAAGGTGGGGGAAAGCGAGATATTGAGACGGAGGAAATGCTGGAGGAGCTGCAGTCAAAGATCAGGGACCTGGAGAAACAAAATGGCACGCTCAGAGAAAAGGTATGCATTTATTTCTTGTTATTTCCTGGTGAAAGCCAAGATGATATACCTCACGGCTTTGTATGAGCAAGCTTTCTCGATTTATAGTGTGTGTTTTTAGAATCATACATATTTTATCCTGGTTTAGGATTCAGTTAAACTGGTTGATCATCGCGTAAACATCATAGCCATGGTTGTGAGGCAAAATTTCTTTCAATATACAATATGATTTCACAACAATCCATTTCAGAGATTGGCATTAACCGAGGTAAATTTCAAAAGATCCTGTTATCAATTGAGAGTTAATCTTTAGCCCACACTTTAGAAAAAGTCTGTTTCCGGTGGAGCGGGTGGCCAAAAAAAAAAAAAACCCGGTCGCCCGCAAATTCTTTTTTTTTTCTCTTTTTTCTCTTTTTTTTTGATCTGTGTTAAAGACAAGTAGTGTCTTTCCTGTTGGGTGCCTGGACATTGTATATTTGATCAGATCATTCTGTGGAAACTAAATGAGGGGACCTAGGCTAAGTTCCCCTGTAAAAGTTAAAACCATGGATTTACCATCACCCCCCCCCCCCCCCCACCCGAAAAAAAAAAGATTCATGCCCGCCCCGTGAATCAATCTAGTTGTGTATAAACAGCTCATGGAAACTCTGATATGTCCAGGCACCATGCAGGAACAAACAATTGAGCAGGGTGTAGGGCCATGAACCAGCTGGCTCATATATCTGTCACCCTAGATAAGGGCCGAGTCAGCTTTAGTATAGAGGTCACCTAACACTTCTTAAGTTTCACAGTCTCACTTGGTACAGACTAAAGGGAAGCAGCACCATGTTTTTAGATAAATGACTTAATAACACACCTACATACTCAAACAGAATAGCATTATTGCACAGGCCATGTCATATTGAGTTCAATGCTGCATGATCAGGTTCTATATGAGACATTTCTCAGGGGAAAAAATCTACAACCTTCCGGATCCACTCCAAAAAAAAAAAGATTTAAATGCCAGGCAGGTAGCCTAGGGGAAAAAAGTCACCCGCCCGCTCCACCGGAAACAGAATTTTTTTAAAGTGTGGCCTTAGAGCTAAACAATTTTTTTCATGTTAATTATAAAGGTTTGAAAAAAGTTTTTTAGGGCAATAAATAAATATTTGATGACCCTAATTTGCATTTCTCTTTTTCAATTTCGTCCTAAAAGCTGATGGTGACCAAACAGCAGATGCAGACAACCAGCAAGCGGAGTAACGCGTATGGCCATGTCTCCGCTCGGATACATACGGTAAGAACTACCAAATTATGCTCTCATTTCAACCTTAGGCCTGAAAGAATTGCTTTTCTCATTACCCAACCCTGACTTAGCAAAACACAGCCGACATTAATCTTTCGAGCATTTTCGGAAAATGATTTTTGATTTGATTTTGGCACAAATCCTTAAAAGGGTAAAGGAGAGAAAAGGTGAAGACATTTTTTCAACATTTTACCGGAAACGCCCCTTTTTATTGGCCTTACTCCAGTTACTGTGATAAACAACAGTACCAGGTATAGATAAAGGCCTTAATATACTTATGGTGAACAGTTTTTAGAGCAATCTATAACGTGTAGGGGGAAAACTATAGCTGCATATTAAGACATTGCCATTTGTGCATTTTTATAGGGAATTCCTCGAGCTCCACCCGATCCCCGGATCGCAAAGAGTATGCGCGTCAGCGGACCTCCACCAATGTCACAGAGGTAAAGAACCCCTTTAACTGGTTATGCAATATATTTATGCGCACATGAATAGAGAAAATAATTTGTTTGACTTCCTATGTCAGTTCTGATAAAAGAACAATGAAAAAACGGTATTAAAACCATTTAAATAGGTAAAAGAAGCCAGAACGAAAATAGGTGTTTGATATCGATCCAAATGAGCACATTATTTAAAGGAAGCAATTTGACGATGCTCTTTAATGGTTGGCGAACCAGCCTTTACCTACGACAGGATTCTTCCTTACGTCTCTTCAGAACTAGCGGTTCACAGAGACAGCGTAGGTCGATGACCATTAGGTCGATGATTGCGACTATACGATGGCGGCCACCCAGTATTGCTCTTGTTATTTCAGGCATAACCATACCCAGTCCAGAGACAGAAGGCCTCTCCATAGTACCCCAGATAAGAACTTGGAGATGTATGTGTACCCTGAGTTGCCATGGTTACTGTGTGCAGTGTATAAGTCATATCCGGTCGTGTATGTGTTGTATAGGAGTGACCAATTGGAGACACACTCCAATATGTTCAGTATATATGCAGTGCCAACGTTGGGTATTTTTGAACGTGTATTATAAATATAATTCTTCTGGGATCATTACGGTCCTACCTCCTGCCCTTGTGACGTCGTAACATGTCAGATGCGGAGGGGATTTTCTTTTTTTCAGATAAGACTACAATGATTGACATTTTTCAATTCAATTTACCGTATGCTTTTACCATTTTTGATGGACTGACATCTTTATTTGATTGAAAGTTTTAAGTTAACCACATCTCAATTCCAGGAGCGTTCAGTGCAGAATTTCTTATCCATTTCTTTTCATTAACTAATTTGCATGATATTTGAGGGTAGGGATTTTCATAATGTAAAAAAGAGAAACCCCGGTTACCCTCCATTTCAACACCAGATCTGGTTGCGGCCCAACCAGCGTCACCATGACGATAGTAGACTCAAGCGCCCAATCAACGAATGCCTTGCTCAGACTAGAGGAAGCCTGGATACGGCTGTTAGAAACCTGGCAACCAAATGGAATCAACGTCAAAACTTGAAAAGCAAAGATGACCGCGACGTGTAAATTATGCGATAAGGAGACGATATCTAAACAAGCTTTACGACTACATCTACATGACGCCCACGGCAAAAGCAAGGTCAGTTGCGGTATATGTGGGATGCTCTTTGATAGAAAAAGCAATTTAAATCGTCATCATCGCCGACAACACCCAGGTCACGAAATCTGCCATGGAATTTATCTGATCGCACCTAAGCCTATGCAACCAGCCACCACTCTACTACCCAAGATGAGCAGGAAAGAAAGGAAACTTGCTAAAAGGGAGCATTTCAAGTCTAAATTCAATTGGGGGCCCGACACCATCCCCAAAGTTAAATTTAATTTGATAACGGGACCTAGAAAACCTCCATCTCCTGTGAGGACAGAACCAATCTATGTCAATATGTTATCTACCACCAAAGCCACTACAACCACCCGCCAAATGACACCCAATACTCCCACTTTGGACGAGCCACCTACAGTACATTGGCCTAGGCCTATAATGACAGCCAGGAAAAGCCCAGAAAAAACCAGCCCCTGCCCATTTAAAGAGCCTTGCGACAACCTATCTGTCAACTGCACACCGGGAGTCCATCAACCTCCACACAACCTCTTCCCTACTATTAATTTGAGTGAGGCCCGGGATGAGCTCGATTTAATATTGCCATGGTCTGACTCAGAAACCTTCACCAAATTGCCACCTATTTCACCTACACCTGCGACTGTGGACCTATCAGATGTAAATGACCACCGGTCCTGGACAGCAATACCATGGCCTACTTGGGACAACACCAAACTAGACTTCGATGCACTTCTTGGCAACAACCCCTGCTCACCTCTCAAGGTCACCACAAATCGTGAAGATCGCAGGAAATTTAAAATCGATAATATTAATGGACGTTTGGTACACATCTAAGCCAGTGGATCGATCACCTATTCACCTATTTATACTAAGAAGTGTTGTTATACTAGTAATATTGTAACCTAATCACTGTTACCCCATAGGGATAAACCTCCATTGGGTTTTTTTCTCTACTTATATAGCCTAGGCCTATACCGGTACCTTCATCCACTTTCATACTAAATACATTTATATTTATATTGTTGTAAATATTTTAACCAAGTCTACATTTATACGGTTCACTGGTTCAGGGAGCTATCTATATATGACTCCCATTTATTGTTATTGTTACCAATACCATCAAGAATGATCACCTTGACCTCAGTAAACAAGTAGCCTGAATAAGGCTCCCAGTTTGACTAGAGTGTCCTCTTGTCTCAAAATAAATTAACCTTGACAAAGGACAGCAATGTCCGAAACATGTCGGTCACTCTAATCTATTCACTATTTGCCTTTTAATTTGTTACACCAAGACAACTAATCTATACAAGAGAGTTTGAGGGAATACTTTTTGAACCTTAGTCATAATGTAAAAAAGTTTTGTTTAAGACGTGTGTTGATATGCATCCGAGTGGCTGAGGTGGACTAAAAATTTGAATGAATACTTCAGCAAAATAATACTTCGGTTTTACTAGTTGAATATGTTATTTCCCGAGGGGAGTGAAATACTTGATCTTTGGTTAAATCAATAGCACTGCCGTATTACATGAAAAAAAGGGATGCTACATGTGAATGAGGAGCATGATATCTATAGGCTTGTAATATATAACCAGATGCAGTGAGTCAGTGTATAGAAGCCTACCGGTAGTCGTCTATTCACTGTTGGTAGGATGTATTTTGTGACCTGCATCCGAGAGAGATTTTTTCTTTCTTATTGCACCTATTGTATCGTTACACAGTGTAATCTGTTTAGATTTGACTTGGGTATTGGGACCTGGAGTGAATCAAGTGGAACTCCGAATGACTTATTTATAACACCGGTACATCCAGTAAATGTTCACATCGTCTGACCGTGTAATGTAGAAAGAGACCTCAAATTCATAGGATGTTTGTTTTTCTTCTTTGAAAGAAAAAAGCTGTAAAAAATATACTTTGAAAAGCAAAGAACAAATAAAGTACGTAATCATTGTGTCATACCTTTTATAACCCAAGTATGGTGTAGAATAAATGTGCAGATAACCCAAGCATACTTTAACTCCCTATCATGTATTTATAATGCACTTGGTTTATTATAAACGGATCTTTGTGATAAATTGATTAAAGACCATCAACATACAAGTTAAACAGTCCTATTATTTACAAGAAAAAGTGTGATTTTGTCATGTTTCTACTGCCAGTAATACTATTGCGATAAGTCATTAGTCATATCGCAAAAATATCTGTCATCCTTGACGTCGATATTATTGCTCTGCTGACATTTACTATTGCGACCGGTATTGCGATTACGAGCACATATGATGGGGTAACGCATAATTCAGATTTTCTTGAAACAGCTTGTAACAAATCATGATATATAGAGTCTAGGGTTCCAAATATCTTTCAATGCATAGTTTACAGTATTATTTATTATTACATGTTATTTTCTATAGAAGTGGCATCGCGTCTGGAAGCCAACCTCGGTACGGCCACAGCATCCTGGAGGAAACCCGTGCAGAAAACAGACACCTGTAAGTAGGAAGCCGTTAGGTACTGTGTAATACTTGAGATGTCCTGGACATTGTTTTAACAATTATGTATAGTAGGACGTACAGTGTTGTATTGCCCCTGAATGGATGCAGGGTACAATTGGTCCTAGTGTAAACTTACCGACACATGCATATATTTGACTGAAATATAAATTGTCTTAGCTCCCAATATGCCCCCCCCCCCCCCAGCTAAAGAAAAAAAAAGTTACATCTAGCAATACTGTCTTTGGTGTGTAGCTTTAAATTAACAAGGTATTAAATATATTGATGTCTTTCAGTGAGAGCGTCATTGAGCAACTCAACGAGCAAATGAACTTGGCCGAACAGGACATTGAGCTGCTCAAAGAACAGGTGAGTCACTCCTATCATCCAAATGGGCAGTGTAGCGATTACCGGTATTATGTCTCGATTTAGATAAGTTGGTGGCTACTTAGCTTGTAATTGCATGTACTTTACCTGTATGCTAGGAATATACGCAGTAGCAAGCAATTTCGAAATAGTTTTAATTAATGCATGAATCGAGATTTCCATTTTTTCTAGGGTGGGAAGGGAGAGGGGCTCTGGATAAACTTATTATTCTTCTACAAAATATTTTAGAAATCTGAGAGATAGTTGATGGGATGCTGATGAGGCTAAACAGTGCTGGGAGGGAGGCTAGCAGCATCATTCATTTTATGCTGTATGCGCCCGGGGACATCAGCGGCAGGGATTGCGTATCAAATGATGAGGCAGCGAAGTGTAAGCCGCACCCAATACCGCATACTTCCTCGGGCTAACGACCATGTCGGGCTCCGCTGTGATGCTGCCATTCTGCAGATTACAACCCCTCCAGTACCTAACCCCGTGCTCATACTCCGACTCTTGGTATGTCGGTGATGGACCGCCGGTGTTTAATTGGTGGTTGGATTAGTGTCAGGTTGCGGGAGGGATTGCGGCATCGTCTGGCCATATCATGCTGTTACACGCGTAAAGTGGGGGCCGCCTGGCACTGAGAACAGCCCTAAATGGCTGTTCCATCACCTACTTACCCTCCCTACTCTGTAAACTGGCCCGCTGTGTAGAGGGACTGATAAGGTGCTGATGGGTTAACCCTTTAAGGGCCGTATAATGTGTTAATGCATTATGTTCTTTGTCGTCATGATGCATGAATGCAGCCATGGCGAGTAAATCGCCAGTGCTGCATTTATGCATCATGCCGACCCTAAGGGACTGATACACTCCCAAGGGGTCGGCACGATGCACCAATGCAGCACCGTGCATCTGGACGACAAATGTGGCGTTTTAAGGACATGTCGTCCTTAAAGGGTTAACAGGAGTGGCAGGGCGAGAGGGGGCAACTGATTTCCGGTATCTAAGCCTTGCTTCTGCGCGGGCATGCCTCCGCCAAGCAACGCGCTGTACATGTGATCTAGCAACTTTATTTGGTTAGATGGCCAATAAATCTGGATTAGGAAGGATTGGCGGTGTCAATGATGGAAGGTTGGCATCGATTACATGCGATTTGTTGTGTGTGATCGGGTGTTCAAACATGTCATAAATGAGAGTTTATAACAGGATTTACAGCAGTATAAAAGATGGCTTTTTAAAAACGTGGAATGGCTTTTACTGTATGATGTTGGGAACACCTCCTTCCACTGCCAAGAGCTTTTTTAAAACGTGGAATGGGATCGTATCAGGCCTCCCACCGATTCCTTTATTCCTTTAAAATTCCTTTAAACTGGGTATGATTCCTTTATTCCTTTAAAATTCCTTTAAGTGGCTTGAAAATTCCTTTATTTCCTTTAAAATGGTCAAATACCATAATTATATCATGGATATTTTACAATTAGCTCTGTAATATTTGTTACATATGGTGCTAAAATTCACCAAATTGCAAGTTTCAAGTCTAAATTTCCAAATTTTGTTAAAAGCTCTCCCTCCATAAACAAGGTTCCAGCTCCACTTATATAGGATAATAAAGATCTGGGCCTTAATATATTTTTTGTCACAATGCACCAGAATGACACATTTTAAGTCTAGACTTTCCAAATTTTCTCGATATAGATTTCATAGATTTCTTTCTTTTCAAATTCATCATTCTTGTGCTTCGTCCAGATCCAATCCGATCCAGAAAAAACTGCCTAAGGCCAGACCAAAAAAAAAAGTTGGTCAATGGATTTTGCGCACCTTATTTTCGGAAATGGTTTTCTTTCTTTTTTTTTGAAAAAAAAATTGTCAATGGATTTCGCTCACCTCATTTTTTTTTAAATTGAGAATTTTTTTTTTTTCAAATATTTCTTCCAGTAATTCCCCCAGATCAACCAACAAATTATTATGTTAGGGGACTTTTGTCACTTGCTCCACTTCTCCACCAACAAATTCCATTGACGAAAAAAATTCTAAAAAAAAAAAAAAAAATTCGCTCGCTCGCACCATTTTCTGAAAAGTGAAATCCATTGACCAACTTTTTTTTTTGGTGTGGCCTAAATGATGTGGTGCCAAAATCTAGATTGCACCATTTCGAGTCTAGAATTTCTGAAATTTTCAAAAGCTTTCAAAGTTCCAACATCAGTTATAGAGTTACAGGTGAGGCCAACAAAGGGCCTGGCCTTAAAGTTTGTACCAGATTGCCCCATTTCAGGTCTAGAATTTCCAAATCTTTCAAAAGCTTTCCCTCCTAATGCAAGATTCCAGGCCCAGTCATGAAGACTAATACCAATAGGAGGCTTAAATTATGGGCCAAAATGCACCAGAATACACCATTTTAATTCTGAAATTTCCAAAGTACTTAAAACTTTACCTCTAAAGAAAAAGTTCCTGTCCCAATCATGGAGGATAGATACTGAGTTTTAATGTTTTGTGCCAAAATGCCCATTTCAAGTCTAGCCTTTCCAAATTTTCCAAACCCCCTTAGTTGTACAACTGCGGTCCGTCCGCACTGTTCAGTCGACCATAAATTCATGTTTTATCGTTAGGTCATCAAACTAAAATTTTCCGTCAAAATGTGTCAAAGAGCACCAAATGAGTTGTAGAATTTCAAAATTTTCGTAGGCAGGGTTAGGATTGCATCTCCTAAGAACTGAAGCAGAGCTGTGCAGTTACTGTTCTTACCACAATGAAAAACGGCAAGCATTGAGGATGTCTGACTCGCAAAACCGGCAGACTATTCTATGGATAATCATAACAATGCCCCTGTCAGATTCATCAATCAATTAAATTTTTCTACTCCTAACCCTTTAAGGCCAGATGTTGCTAAAAGATGACATTTGTTGTCATGATGCACCAATGCAGCACTGGTGAGTAACTCGCTGGTGCTGCATTGGTGCATCGTGCTGACCCTTTGGGAGTGTCTCATCCCCATAGGGTCGTCATGATGCATATATGGGAAGGGTGGCTGAAGGGTCTGAATGATCGTTCAATGTGTATCTGATCCTATGTTAAATGACCCTCTTATAGTGGCTTGTCATTTCGGCTAGGGAGTAGATAGAGACTTACAGTAAATTGGTATATTGAGACACTGAATGGGTCAATCTCATATGAGCTGGAATTAACATAATGAATTGTATTACATAATGTAATCAAGGGGAAATGTTGACAGACCTTCACATTTCGAGCCTGTTCTGACCTCTATTAGTGAGTGATTCTCCCAACTGTCAGGTGGGAGAATTCACACTGCGCAAAGGCAAATTCATATATCAATGCAATTCTTTTTTTGTTATAATGGTATTGAATGCAGGTAAACACCAGTAGGCTTTATTCTGTGCAGGTAAAATTATTTGTATGGTAGATAGAGCACTTAAAATTATATATTTGTAACTTAAGATTTGTAAAGAAATTGTGAATTGGCAATTTTTGGCAAATTACCACATAAAGATCTTAATTAACTTACCGTAAAACCTCGCTTATAGGTCGATTTTTATTTGGAATTAATTTTTGCTATAGGTCGATTTTTCTTGCCAAAAGTCCAATTCGACCTATAGGTGGGGTTTTGAAAAATGGTAAACCATTTAAAGAGCTAACAAAAACTTCATTCTTAATACTGGAAAACATACCTTTTTTTCTGAGATTATTATCCCTGTAAACCCAAATCTTCTTTGTGCAAGAAGTAGGGGGCTGTCTAAAGGGCAAGATACCAGAAATAATACATGTGTAGTCATTTTGGCCTCGGGAAAAGCTTCTCTAGGGGGGTTTAGGGTGGGGTTTGCCCCCCCAAAAATCTCAAACTCCAATTCGACCTATAAGTGGGGTTTTCCTAAAGTTCAATGTATTTTGCTATAGGTCGATTTTTTCCCTCAAAATTCCAATTCGACCTATAAGTGAGGTCGACCTATAGGCGAGGATTTACGGTAATATGATACATTTTGAATGGAAATTATAGGCCCTAGCGCCAGCCAGCGTCAGGGCATCTCCTTGGGGTCATATGGGGGTCTGAGACCCCAATCTCAAGTATTAACTTCATATTATAACACTAGAGGGCTGCTCTGTCATAGGCCTATAGAGAGATTCAAGGATAGCAATTGGTGCATACTTTAGTCACTGCGGCAGGCCTGGGCCATGGGGGAGGCCTTTGACCTATGTATGTATTATGTACCTGCCTTCAGATCTGTCAGAAAGGTTGGAGGGGTGAGGTATATGTAATCAGCTACAGTGAGTTACTTAGTTACTGTATCAACATAACAATGGTAATTTGTTAAATGTGAATATTTAGCCATTCTAGACATACATGATACATTTGTGTCTAATTCATTTTTAAAAATCCTCCGGCCACCCTAATATGGGGCCCTTATGAGTAACTCATTAAGGAATCATGCCGTCCTTAAAGGGTTACATGCCAAATCAAAGCAAATCCTTGCGATAACAATACTGTGACCAATATTACATGCTATAATGTCGGGAAATATTGCATTTCAGTTCCTTTATTTTGACCAAGATTCCTTTAAAATTCCTTTAAAATTCCTTTATATTCAGGGAAAATATTCCTTTAAAATTCCTTTAAGGCGGTCCGAAGGGTGGTGGGAGGCCTGTCGTATTCAGACTGGAGCCTTTTTTTTCTTTTTTTTTTAAATTTTCTTTGTTAAATTTGGCCCTCATTAAAATACAGAATGTTATTCATTCATGCGATTGTTATTCCACAATGCACAGTCAATTAAACATTCAATTTGTAAAAGTTGACACTCAATATAAACAGGAAAGCCTTGTGTGGAATAGACTTGAGCTACTGTTAGATAATTTGTCGAATTAGCTTTTTGAGTAAATGATAATGCCCTCTGATTATTTGAAATCAATTATTGGCAGCATTAAGCAAGTGTGCAAATAGGAGATTTGTATTGGCCATACTAATTATCCCTTCTGTTAATGTTGAGACATGGTCTGGGAGATAACACATCATCTAGGCACCTCTACGTGGGGCTTTACATTGTCAATTATGGAGGAGCCTTTGAGGGCCGCATAGTGCTTTAGTGATCTATGTTCTTTGTCGTGATGATGCCTGAAATCATGCCTGGCAGGTAATACGCCAGTGCTGCATTCAAGCATCATGGTAACCCTACTGTGTTGATACATTTCCGGGGGGTCAGGATTATCTATGAATGGAGCACTGGCGAGAGGGATTGCATCATTACGATAAAGGTACTAGTATATAGCGCATGAATAATCATAGAAAATGTGTCTTATTTTAGATGCGGATGCGGGAGGCAGAATACGAAGAAGATCTTCTGAAACTGAAACAACAGATGTCTGCTGGACAACGGTAAGGCAAAACACACTGTACTACAAATAACCAGAACCAAATATTAAACAAAATCAATATAATATATATTACTAAATGTGAAAAAGACATATTCAAACAGAAATAGTAAAAGGACTGAATATAATAAAGCCAAATTAATAAATGTCTAGTACTAGGCAGTCAAAAGTGCTCATCTGTTCCTATCTTGATGTAAATTTGGAACATTGTATTCTTCTGAAGCAGATTATTCCTAATTGAGCAATTAATGTACAAGTGAGCCAGGAAATAAGTATGGCAGATCCTTTCGACTAATGTGAGTCACTAAATAAAACAAAAAAAGTTTAAATCTGGTAGTGAAGGAAATACTTATTGTTAACCCATGTATTTGCAGCACGGCCATCCAGGAGAACATAGACGTGATCAAACTGCAGAGGGAGGTGAAGGAGAAGTCAACCCGCCTGACCCAACTCCAGGGTCAGTACCAGAACCTGGAGGAGGTAAGTCAACCTAACCTACTGTCAAATCTCACGTATAAGCCCAACTCTCATATTAGCTGCACCTAGACTACTGGCCGATCCTATAAGCCGCACTAGTAATCTGATTATGGTGACTTCAGTACTGTACTATAGTAGCAAAAATTTGCATATTATATAAGGCAATCCTATAAGCCGCACTAGTCATCTGACTCGCGTACTAGCCGTGCATTCTACACGAGGTTTTACGATAGTGAGGAGTTCATGTGTAGTATGGCCTACACCTAGTGAGCAGTCCATGTGTAGTATGGCCTGCATCTAGTGAGTAGTTCATGTGTAGTATGGCCTACACCTAGTGAGTAGTTCATGTGTAGTATGGCCTACACCTGATGAGCAGTTAATATGTAGTATGACTTACACCTATTGAGCAGTTTGTGTGTAATCTGACCTACATCTAGTGAGCAGTTCGTGTGTAGTATGACCTACATCTAGTGAGTAGTTCATGTGTAGTATGGCCTACACCTAATGAGAAGTTAATGTGTAGTATGACCTACACCTATTGAGCAGTTTGTGTGTAATCTGACCTACATCTAGTGAGCAGTTCATGTGTAGTATGGCCTACACCTAGTGAGTAGTTCATGTGTGGGATATCCTACACCTAGTGAGCAGTTCATGTGTAGTATAGCCTACACCTAGTGAGTAGCTCAATGGATTCCTACTCATTTATCTGTCTTATATAAGGTATTGGATTGTCTAGTAACCACAGGACTTTCTAAAGTAGCTCACGCATGTTTGTCCTTGTGTGAGTAGAAGCTGCGCGTGGTGCGGGGCAGCCATGACCAGGTGCTGGGGGAGATGGAGAAGCTCAACCTGCAGCTACAGGAGGAGCAGAACAAGGTGCTCCAGGTCAAGAACGAACTCGACTCGCGGTCTGGACACGCACGCAAAGTTGTTGAGGTAAGACCTCTACTTTTATCTGGCTAAAGCCAACAGAAGATCATCGCTGTGAATTTTTAAAAATTTCAAATATCTCTTTTTTCATATTTTTTTTAAAATCTGATTTCTCCTGAATTTATTTATTTTCTACCTTATTTTCTTTAGACATTTCAGTTTTGCTAACATAAATTTTTACCAACTTCTTCTTGTATATATAGCTTCAAGAAAGGATCACTGACCTGGAGAGAGAGTGTGAAATTCTCCGCGATGCAAATGAGAAGTTGGTGAGCAGCGCATTCGACATGGAACATGAGAGACAATGGCGTCAACGAGAAAATGCGCTCAAGGTACAGATCGCGCAGCTTGAAGCTACTCTGAAGTCAGATGTGGGCGAGAAAGGCTCCATTCTCGACAAGCTTACCGAAGAAAGAGGTGAGTATATACCACTGTCTCCGCTACTTGTGATCACTCCTGCTCAATTAGAATTATCACATTGAGATTAGACACATTTGTTTTGTTTAGTTACCGCGCAACTCACTGAAAAAAGGTTGAAAATATCACATCAGAAATCTCTTCGAATTTCACATTGAGCATTATGCATATATATGTGTCACTTTTACTGTCGTGTCGTCCCATTCCTCACTATAAACACTATGATTGTGATCCTTAGTTAAACACTATGGTATGTATGCGATTCTCCTATTCAATGTTAGTTGATGGTTACCGTATGTGTCGGGCTTTAGCATTAGCCTATTTGTGTATTGTTTACATAGACTTTTGTTCATGGGTAATGGTATTCATGTTCTCATATATTCCCTCAAATACAAAGTGTCGAATTCCTAATGAATAAGGTGTGTAGTATGTCAGGGCTCAAAGGAATGCATTTTGGTATTTTTTCATCTTTACATAATGTATGACATGCCTCCGTCGGCCATGTGTCCGTATGCTATGGGTTATGACCTCATGAAGCAAAATTAGTTAAAACATTATTTCTAAGTTTTAGATCGTAACACATGTAATAAATACAAAACCTCACAGATGATGTTATACATTTGCATCACTCTTCACTCGTTGGACCCTGGTCCAGCTCGCGAAGAACAAATGCAAATGTATCCCACTTTCATGGGGTACTTTTGTCTATTTATTAGGGTCAAGCCTGTATGTTCTGGTGGTTCGAGTACTCATAGACAATACATGCATACATTTTCTTCTGTCGTTATATCCATAGGCGTGTTTGAAGATAGTCATATTGTATGTCTGTGTCGAGTGATTGTGGAAAAGTAGCAGTCGCTATTTGATGCGTATAGTTGTAAGACAATTTCTAATTCAGGTACTGAATTACAGTGAGAATGTATATTGCCCTCGGGTGCTCTTTCTCGCATAAAAGTCAATGATTATCAAACATGTCTCCTGAGAAGTTATAAGATGCTACTGCATTGATTATGGGTGGGAGCCGTCCTAAAGTCAGCTTTGTAAAAAAGCGTGGTAATTTCTTAACAACAGGCTGGGGTGGGGTTGGATCTCTGTATAAGTGCGATGAAACAACTCTACCGTACATTTGTTAAGCAGATGTCCAATGTAAGTGTAGTAATATAAATAGTAGTCCTAATATGTCCCCGACGACATACTGTCAATTCTCGCGTATAAGCCTAACTCGCATATTAGCCACACTCCCTACTTTGACAGATCCTATCAGCCTAACAAGGGATCTGAAAATTGTTCATCTAGTACTGTACTATACTTATAAAAACTCGCGTATAAACCGCACCCCGACTTTTTGCGGAGGCTATCACAAACTACACTGGCGATCTGACCCGCTTACTAGCCGCGGCTTCTATGCAAAAATTTACGGTACATGTATTATAGAACCCTATATTAACAGTAAGATGATACACATAAAATGATGACGTCATGGTTTTCTAACAGAGTCCCATGACAAGATGGAGGAGGACCACCGGGAGTTGAGGATCAAGTTCTTTGAGGTCAAACAGGAGGCTGACGACCTGAGGGAGAAGATGAAGTTCTTCACCAAGGTTAGTTATGTAATAAGTGATTAGAAGACATGGAAGAAATAAATATCATATTTTATCGAATTTACTTCACAAATAACTAACCGTAAAAATGAGGCACTTAATCGACCCAGGCGTTAGCCACGCCATATGCAAACAGAAAATCAATGAGGTCAATATTTCAATGTGACATTAATTGCAAAAAGACGTGGACCTGTAGGGACATTGGTTGCATCCATATGAGCTTCAAACTCAAAAAACGCCCACACATGAAATGAGAACTAATACATATCTGTGTTTCCAACTCTACAGGAGAGCGCGGTAGACTTCGGGGAGATCGAGGAGGCGCTCATGTTAATCAAGTCTAGGAAGGCCAAGGAGGACCAGGACCTGTCATTCCTGGAGAAAGTGGACGAGGAGAAGGTCAAAGGTCAGTAGGGCATCAAGTTGTACTGGTTTTTGTCCTTTGTCTTCACATTCTTTATGGAGATGTGTATTTAACTTTGTTGATATATTTCTGGAATTCAACTTTCTTCTATTTTTCTTCCCGAGAATTGATGCTAAGTTAACATTTTAAATTGATATTTCCCCTCTAATGTTTATTTTAACATGCGGAAAAAATTCGAGTGAATTTGTAAAATTGTTAAGTTAAAAAGTTATTTAAAAGAAGGGGGTTATAAATTCATATTCTATGTCAGACTATGAGAAGTTGATTCGGGAGCTGCAGGCAGAGCACGCAGACACGATACATGAGCTGGAGAAGACGCGCAACATGCTGATCGTGCAGCATAAGATCAACAAGGACTACCAGATGGAGGTTAGCAAAAACACACAGTTTGTCTATAATCAGAATTGGCAGTTTCAGAAGTCTGCAACATTGTAAATTCATGAGGATAAAAGTTAGGAAAAATTATTCTTTCATAGTTGTGATATTGTTGCCAACATTTTGTGAGGTTCTAGTAAATATCAATTCTTGTACATTGGGAACCAGTCTTGGTCACAAAGATTGGCCCTATGCTAAGACCAAAAGGTTAATCAATGGATAAGTGCAAAATCCTCCAATCTCCCCCAATCTGACTTCCCTGACAACATAAGTTTTTGACTGAAAAAAAAGAAGTATGATCCGTAAACCGCATGTATTTTCCCAATCAGGTATCGGTTGTGTCCAAGAAGATGGAGGACAACAAGTCCGAGTACGAGTCCAAGTTGGAGGAATACGCGCAGCTCCTCGACATCCGAGCATCTCGCATCAGGGTATGTCACCATGATTACTAGGTCAACTAACACTAGATATTGAGAAACCTTTCTTTGATTCTCATACAAATCAAATGGTGGGAGTTTCCTCATAATTATAAAACTTAATTATCGGAGCCAAGTTAAAAGGAGACCGTAGTACCCACCCTGTGCACGTGCCAGTATAAATGATGTGATTAAAAAAAAGAAGAACTCTCATAACTGAATGAAGTAAATAATAGAGTATGTGATGTGTGTTGTTACAGAAACTCGAGTCGCAGCTGCGGGATGTCGCTTACGGCACCAAGCAGTACAAACTGCAACCAACGGATGCAGATGTAAGTTGATCTTTTTTAACGTACTGTAATACTATTAAGAGCAATGTGATTTTTTTTGCTTTATTTACCAGAGACAAAATCCCCATTGTTTCTCTTCGGATTAAATTCTTATAATAAGTATACATGTAATTGCTGTATCTATAACAATTTTCCCCGATATAACATGATCTCGCCGTACCTAATGCGTCAAAACGAACAATACAATGCGTAAATATGCTCTCTTTAACTTGAAGGCTGCTTCGGATGAGGAGGTGATCGATGAGACCATTCACCTGGAGCGTGGCCAGAACCTGTTTGAGATACACGTGAAGCGAGTGAGTTGAGCATTTTTCAGTATGATAAATAGTATATAAGTGAATGTAGCGAATAAGTAGGGCCTTGTTTTTGTAATTGTATACAAAAAGGAACATATTACATTGACATTAGTATTAAAAATAATAAAATCCATCTGCTCAGATCGTGCTCAGTGAAGATGGGCTGGAGGCACTCGGAGATAGCGAGCCGTCGGTGTTTGCGACATGGGAGTTCTACGAGTATGAGATCCAGGCCACGCCAGTCATGAAGGGACCGCGCTCAGAGTACCAGTTCACCTCCCAATACCTGGTCAAGGTCGACGACTTCTTCCTCCATTACATACAGAAGGTAACAGCATTCATTGGTGTTAACTGTCCCAAATCAATATTTTTACGCAGCCAAAAATTATTATGAAAAATAAATAAAAATATGAAAAAATTGAACAAAAATATTTTTCAAATGACTTTTTTTATCATAATAAATTGATAAATAAAAACACATGTATGATTTTTTTTCAGGATTCTACAACACTGGAGTTGCACCAGTCGTTCGGCACAGACTACAAGACAGTGGCCGCGTGTCAGCTCAAGATGCGTGACCTTCTGGACCAGTCCTCCGGGCGGCTCTACAGCACGGTGCAGTTGACCGGGGTGGAGGGTGGTGGTGTCGGAGTACACTACGGTACTGTAGAATACTGGGTGCGCCTACGGGTTCCCATGGCCCAAGCACTGCGCCTCTACAAGGTTGGTTTACAAGTCCTCATAAAAATGTAGGATGTAGGATACACAGCCATAGTCACATATAAAATATTATAGGGGCCGAGCTAGTCCCAAATAATAGTCATAACACACATAAAATTGTAAACACAGGTACATTGCCAGTGTCTAGCAAAAAGTGCACTTGTAAACAAGTGTCAGTGTGACTGAGCCTCAGCTTGGCCAGTGAGTGACCAGCTGACCACAGGTTGACCAATGAGACCCAATGGAGGGAAAAATCATGCATAATTATGTCCAGCTGGATTTTGCCAGCAGGTTTGGCGGGCACTTTTGTAGTTGTGGTATAACGACATAGATCAATTCCTCGTTTCCTACAGTACTGGTTTACAAGTCATATTGCGACCCGTTTTTCTTGGGTTAAGGGGATAACCATTTACGTGTAAGGGAGTGGTCATTTTTTAACAACAGGGGGGGGTTGGTGGATTTGGGGGGGGACCAAAAAAATTTGGACCCCTTGAAGGGGGGGGACCAAAAAAATTTGGACCCCTCTTGAGACTAAGTCTCATGAACGTGATGCAACTGGGGTGGTCAGGGGGGCCCAGAGTAAATCTGGTATATGGTCAATTCCTTTCATATTAGTATACTATAGGTATGGGGGCACACTACTGTGTCAGTGGTTTTGATTAAATATGTCTGCGGTTGCCATGGCAACCATTGAAATATGATCGGTCAAAATCATTTCACAATCTGACCGGTCAGATTGTGAAATCATATATATGGGTGTATTTCTAGGTAGGGAAGATGTAGCAAATTTCTATCACTGTAAATTATAGGGAATATCAATGCACTTTCAAATAAAAATAGCAGTTTACCCATGATGCATGACTTTCTACCCTACCATGCACCTCAAAAAATGGTTTTTTTCACATTTTTGCACATTCCCGAGCTTAGAAATATCAACCAACTTTGCACATTTCTCCTGCCTAACCTATGATACATGTATTCTGACTTTTTGGTTTATTCAACTACGCAATTGCCTCTTCTTTCAATCTGTATCCAACATTATGCCATTTTTTTTCATTCTCTGCTCGTATTGTACACTTCCCTTAATGTATTAAAGCGGTCAGATTGTGAAAATAAAACGGTCAGATTGTGAAAACATAGATGTGGCTGTACTGAAGTCATGGAATATATGTAGCATGTTTCTATCTATGTAAATGTAATGAATATCAACAAACCTTTAAACAAAAAAATAATTATTGCCATACTCCATCACTGTCTACCTTACCATGCACCTCAAAAAATGGCATTTTCCCCTTTTTTCACTTGTCAGAACTCAGAGATATTCATCAACTTTGAACATTTTTTTTTGGGGGGGGACCGAAAAATTTGTGACCCCTTCCGCGGGGGGGACCAAAAAAATTTCGACCAGCTCGCGGGAAAATCCACCGACCCCCCCCTGTTGTTAAAAAATGACCACTCCCTAACCCTTTATTGTACATGTATGTACAAAGCAAATTTTGAAGATCATTAATGCACAATATATATGGATTTAGGGTGGGATATTTTGATAAGGACTACCTAAAGTTGTGTATCATTGAAAATTATGATTGTAGAAATATCGATTTCTAATAACTTTAATATAACAATTTCAGATAGTATAAAATGAACTAAAAATAAAATAAATATTAAATGCAGGAGCGTGCCAAGGCGTTGGGCTACCTCCAGTCTAACCAGGCGGTGGCTGAACAGGCACTGGAGGCTATGGACGAGGCAGTGGCCAAACGGCCTCCAGACAATGTCAACCAACTCCACATCAAGATCATCCGCTGTGACAGTCTGGTCTCCCAACGTGAAGGTAAGTTAGGGTTGTGCTCACATTGGATGAAAATATATTTCTATTTAAAAAAAAAAAAAACACTCAGTCAGGGACTATTCTATTGGGGTAAAAAAAACACTTTAACTAAATAAATTCTCCTTCTGTATCGTTTCTTACCTATTCAGATCTGAGTAGGGGCACAAGAGTTTCGACATCCCTCAAACCAGTCTTATGTAATATTTCTTGGTAAAGATTAACCAAAACTGAATAGTCTCATCATCAGGTGAACAACATGTGAATTAATACAGCAAATATTAAACTTTTAACCTACTCTCCTTTTCCCCACTTCTTCACCAGGAATACAACCTTCACCTTTCGCTGTGTACAAGTTCTTTGATTATAACGACCACGACACGCAGATCGTACCAGGCAGTAACGACCCACAGTTTAACGACCACAAGACGTTCCCGGTGCCCATGACGATTGACGTAGACAAGTATATGAAGTCGAGCAATCTGCACGTCTATATCTTTGATGACACCGACCCTGACGAGGCCACCTACATCGGTGTCGCCAAGATCCCCCTCCTCCCTCTAGCTCACGACAAGTCAGTCAAGGGCATCTTCGAACTGCATCGGGTGTGTTTTTAGTTATTGGTCACATATTCTAGCTCAGTGTGTTCACATGTGAAAAACTCTTAAAGGACGGCATAGTGCCGTAATGTTAAATGCCTTTTGTCATTATGATGCATAAATTGGGTGACTCGCCAATGCGGTATTCATGCATCATTTTGACCTCGCAGAATTGATATATATATACATTACCATATTCAATGTAATAAGCGCCCTCCCCCTAACAAGCACCCCCTCTCCTTTTTGGGGTATTTGTTTTAAGGCAACATGCTATAAAGAATTGCAGTACAGGGGGACGAAATGCTATAACCTTAACCTGCTCTGACTGTAGCTACCGCTTGAATGAAGGAGATTTCGGTTTCCTTCTACTATGACGTCATGGCACGTTGTTTCCATAGATACAAATGACATCATGGTTGTCAGGTTGACAGGGAGATGTGGGTTGCTTGGGGACCATAGTTATCAACAAGGTTTGTTGATAGGTGATGGTTATGTGGTTGTATTAGGCTTTTGGTGGCCTAGTACTGTGTTATGAAGCGGTTTCATC
The DNA here is from genome assembly GCA_947462335.1 of Harmothoe impar. Lineage (NCBI taxonomy): Eukaryota > Metazoa > Annelida > Polychaeta > Phyllodocida > Polynoidae > Harmothoe > Harmothoe impar. The sequence continues at coordinate 35,505,999 of OX381712.1, forward strand.
CTTTGGGACTCATCAGGCTACTGGTGTAGTCTAGTTAATCTGTCACTTTGGGTGATAGGCAGAGCTAGGCCTACTTTTTGCGGTACCCACATAAGAGGTGTATGGGTTGGTGGCATTGCATAAAATAATAGGGCCTAGGTGGTCCTGGTTTCTATGTTTTGCTGAATGTACATAGGCCTGGGTGGGCCTATATGGGGAGATTTATTTTAAATGGGGGTCATTTAAATAAATCTAGGGGTTGTATCTGTGGAATGTCTGGGGTGACTGGGTTGACATGGTTGTCCGTGCGGGGGGCACGGGCTGTCATAGGTTTGAATTATAAATTTTAAAATAAATTTTAAAATGTTAAAATTCAAAGATGAGAATAAGAAACCGTTTTTGTAGCTTTTAAGCTTTTTTTGTTAACGTTACTAGGTTTTGGTCTCAATATTCCCCGAGCCTTGGTTCAAATTATTTGAGGCTTGGGCCTCCAATATTTAAACCCAGGGGTGCTGTTGTGTGGAGTCTTTGAATCCAGTTGAATTCAGAGAGATTCCTCATTCGGGCTGATGCAGCAGTTAGGGGGGCTGCATAAATGAAGTCTACGACGTAGATGATCACGTCGTCTATTCCATTGTGCCCTTGGGATCTGAAATGGCTCCCGATTTCACTGTCAGCCCGATGGTTCCCGGCTGCAGCTTCTCGTCGGTTTGTCATTTTGTCCCTTTCTGGGTGAGTGATTTTGTCAAAGTGGCCTTTGAACCGTTCTTTGATTTCACTTCCTGTCTGTCCGACATATTGGATCCCACATTTCTTACACTGTAGGCAGTAGATTAGATTTGAACTGCAGCAGTTCACATCGTATTTACTAGTGTAGGTTCTTCCAGAGGCAGTGCAGGTGATCCTGCCACTGGTGTCGAGACGTGTGCAGTATCTGCATTCACCTCGGGCGATGCATCTATGTCTGTGAGGCGTGTGGGTTGGATTCAGGGGCCTCAGTTTGGCACGGACAAGGTAGTTCCTAATGGATTTTGGTTTCCTGTAGGCAAAGATAGGGAGTTTGGTGTGTAGCTTACGGGTGCTGCAGGATCTCCCTAGATGGTCCCAGTTACCTTCAATTATTCTCCTCAGGCCATTGAAGCCTGGGTTGAATGTTGTGATGAGGATAGTGGGTGGTTCCTCCTTGGCTATCAAAGGTTTGATAGCCAGGAGGGATTCTCTAGAAATGCAAAGTGCCTTGCCGAAGGCACTTTCTAGAAGTTTGGGGTTGTAGCCCCGTCTCACAAAGTGTTTGCCCTTTTTGATACAATGTGTTATGAAGTCATCATCGGATGAACAGATCCTACGTAGGCGTAGGAATTGTCCAAAGGGGATGCCTCTGATACTATGCCGGGGATGGGCAGAGTCATGATGGAGATAGTTGCCTCCGTCTGTAGGTTTGACATACAGATTGGTGGTCAATGGGCCTCCATTAGTCGTGCTGATTGTGGTGTCTAGAAAGTTGACACTTTCAGTCGAGGTTTCAGCAGTGAATTTAATGGTTTCACTCACTGTGTCGGTGTTGACGTAGGTTAAGAACTTTTGGAGTTCTTCCTCGCCGTGAGTCCATATGAAGAAGATATCGTCTATAAACCTTAGCCAAACAAGGGGTTGTTTTTCATAGGTGTATATGCGGCAGTCTTCTAGGTCAGCCATGAACAGGTTGGCGTATGTGGGTGCCACCCTGGTGCCCATGGCTGTGCCTCCGACTTGTAGGTAGTGTTTGCCATTAAAGTCGAAATTATTTTTAGTTAGGACCAAAATTAATAATCGGCAGATGTCCTCGTTGGATAGGTCTCTGGCTATCGGAGTTCTGAGACGGGTCAGTAACCGGTAGATGGAGAGGTATCCCTTTCTGTTAGGTATGTTGGTGTAAAGAGATGTTACATCCATAGTACCTAAGATGGAGTTTTTGGGAATGTTTCCTAAATCTCTCAGTTTTTGTATGAAGTCGGTGGTGTCCTTCAAGTATGATTTTACCTTGGTTAGGTAGGGTCTGAGATAGATGTCAACTAGGGCCGATATCTTTTCAGTTGGGCTGCCATTGGCTGAGACAATTGGGCGGCCTGGGGGTGGTAGGGTGCCTTTGTGTATTTTAGCTTTAAGATAGAGTTCTGCTGTCCTGTGTTTAGTTGTGGTAAGCTTGTTGTAGTTTTTGGTACTCAACCTGCCTTGGTCAACTAGGGTATCCAGGAATTGGGTTATTTCCTGGTTGTGTCGGACTGTGAGATCTGTGTCGACCTCTTGATAAAAGATGGGGTTGGTAAGTTGTCTTTCCCCTTCTTTTATGTAGGACTCTCTGTCTAAAATGACTATGGCGCCCCCCTTGTCTGCGGAGTTGATCACAATGTTGGGGTCAGATCCCAGACTTTTCAGGGCTTTTTTCTCTGCTTTGGTGATGTTGTGTGAATTAGGTGCTTTGACAAAGGTTTTGTTAAGTGCTAATTCATTTGCTAGGAAGAAGGCTCTTAGCGGGATGGGTCCTGGACCTGGGTTCCAGGGGGTGTCACTTTTTATGACCTTTGACCTATTTATGGCTTCAGTGATGGGATCTCTGGGGCCTTGGTTAATAGGTCGGGGGGTCAGACCATCGGTGTCTGTGTCACTGTCTGAGTCTGGGGTGGGGCCAAGTTCAGACGGGTTTGCTCTGTCAGGGTCAAAGAAGATTCTGAGTTTGAGTTTACGATGGAAGTTATCTAAGTCCCTTTTAAGTTCCCCCATGTCGGGTTCCCCGGGTGTGGGACAAAAATTTAAACCTTTTTCTAGGACACTTATTTCATCGGGTGTTAATATATGTCTCGAGAGATTGACAATAGAGAGGGTTCCAACGTCAACAGGTTCACAGATTTTATTCGAGAAATCTTTAATGGACGACAGTACAAATTGGTTGTTGTTGTCATTAGAATTAATAGAATTTGAATAAATAGGTATAACAGAGTCTCCTATTCCTTGGTGTTTTGGATAACTGCTTCTGAAAGGTGAAACAGGTATAACATGATTGTTCAAGGTGGAGGAGGTGTTGTGGACGACCTGATGGGTGGTGTCCTTTGGGCCGGCAAAGTGCAGTTGGGGGCCATCTACCATTGGCTGATAGATGCCATAGCTGTGGCAATTGCCTGTTGCACATCGGCCATTGTCAGTTGCTGTGGGGCCTGGGGTGCCCCCTGGGCTGCTGGTGTCTGGTCTTGTGTGGTTGAGGGGCCGGTTTGGTTGGTCCTTGGTCTGTTGGCTGGCGAGCGGCGGCGGCGGTTGCCGTTTGCTCGTTGCCAGACCCCGGTGGTCATCTCTGCGTTCTGGGTGGATGCTGGATGGTCGGGGTTTGTAAAACCCTTATTTGGGTTTCTGTTTAGGGGAGACCTAGAACGGGAGCGTTGGCGCTGTTGGGTTCCGTTGTTAGGGGTCTGTCCCTTGCGATTATTTCTCCCTTTGTTCTTGTTTCTTCCTTGGGGTTGGCGGTTGGAGCTGTTTTCCAGTGGGGGGAATTCAGCTGGATCGAGCCAGTGTTCGAGGATGATGTCAGCTGCCTCTCTTGTCAGGGGGCGGTTAGGGCGCTCTCTGTAGGCTTGACGGAGGCGCTCTATGGGGGCGTCTCTGGGGTCCAGTGGGTGTCTGGTCCCCGGGTGTCGGTTGGGGTTGTTGTTTCGCTGGGGAGGGGTTGAATTAGATCTGTTTTGTTTGATCTTCTTGTTACCCTTTGGTTTTGCTATAAAGAATTGATAAAACTATAAGGCCTAAATATTCTCACATTGTGTATAGTTGCTGTGGACAGGTTATACATGTACTCACTCTATGACTTTGACTTTACAGAAGGACGGTCCTGTGAGTGGGAGTGTAGAGGTCCATATGAAGTGGCAGTACACCTACATGCCACCCAAGGCCTCAGCCAGAACACAGGCTCAACAGGTAACACATGACTGGGAATATTCAAACTATTTTCAGGGGAACAGAGTTATCTACCTATTTTAACATTAATGGGATTCCAGCATAAACATAACACCTCCTCCCCGACCACTACCCGGCAACATTTTTTATTGATAAAATATCACTATTTTTCCATTTCTCTGCACAACAAGACCACTTTTAATTCTTTTTGTTAATGCAATAATGTTAATTCAAATAAGTTCTATTATGCATTCATTCTAAACTAATTCATACAAATATAATACAAATGTTTTAGATGTTGCGGGAGTCAATAGACGATCCTGAGCGGCTTGTCATGATGAAGGGGGAGCAGCAGGCGATGGAGGATAGCACCATTCTGGCCGCTGCCCCCGGCCCCATGGCACCACCGATGACCCCCGTGCCGCGGAAGAAGAAACCCCTACTGAGAGTAGAGGGGGCTTCGGCTACCTCAACACCAACACGCCAACCAGAACCGCCGCGCCCTGTCGCACGGGCCCTCCGCACTGCCCCTCCCATGATGGCCGAGATACCGCAAGTCAACATCATACCAGTTAGTATCTTTAAGTTTAATTCTCGAAAAATAACTGTTAGAATGTAGTGACCACAAGGCCACAGCGTTGAACTGTAATTTCTTTTAAATGTCCAAAAGGTAGTTGTATTATTACATGGTTGCTATCATCACCATTGCCTGTCATTAATATTTTATACCAGTGTTCATAATGGTTTAAATCCCATTCAAGAAATACTGTTTCTTTACTCGTTCAAACATGTCCTGTACTGCACTGAAGCAATGCAAACAATGGCTTCGATCAAAATAGTTATACATGTATAAGAAATTAAATGTACTACAATGCATTCTTTAATTCCAGGACACCCCTCAAAGCATAGAACAGGAACCGGAGGTAGAACCCCAGATGCAGGAAGAGCCCCCAAGTGCTTTCGCGTCATTATCTGAACCGATCCTGACCAGTACCGCCCCGTCTGTCACACCGGTCGAAGCTGAAGTCAGTGACGACGAAGTGTCTGAAATCTCAGAAGGGTCGCATGTTACGGGTAAAATCAGTTATCTGTGCTCATTAAAGATATACTTTTCAAGAAGTCCCATAATAATGTAGTAAATTACCAGCATTGACTTGTCCATAGATCCCCTACCTCAGCATTTTAGTTTTAATCAAATTAGCCACCATTGAATTCTGCTTAAACTAATGGGAATAAATCTTAGAATTTGTTTATTATCGGACAACTTGCACCTGTACATTGACTGCCTTCAGTATTACCATTATCACCGTTATCTCTTTGTACAGGTGAATCAGAGCCGATATCAGAACTCGACGATGCTGATATGACCGGTTCCCTTGCCCTACCCACACCCCTAGACGTTTCAGTACGACAGCCGCGTGGACCAAACCTCGACACTTCCATGGAGACAGGTAAGACAAAAAGACAACCTAAATCACCTACTTTCCTTACATATAGAACATTTTGTATGTCTTTTCCCAAAACTTTTTCTGTATGTTAGATGCCAGAGACACCTACATGCTACAACATTATAACATGACAACATTGTGTATGTCCAGTTGTTGATAACATATTCATGTCATTGTTTCTATCACAGGCTTTTTTGTTGTGCAGAGTTTTAATCCAAAGTGTAGACTGCATAATGATATCCCCTGTTGTGGTATAATGTCGTGATTACTGCTCTCTCTCTAACCACACTGAGACCATGTTGTGTGTACTTGTGGTGGCCCCCTTACCTCCCCTTCCCAAAAAATATAAATAAATAAATAAAAGAATTCCCAAATAAAGGTGGCGATATGCTAGCGACCGCAGAGGGTGGCGTTACCATGACGACCATGGGGGACTCCATAGCCGAGTCCATGGCCGAGGAGATTGCCGAGGATGAGTCCGATGACCAAGTAACCGAGAATGTATCAGCGGGTCGTACAGAGGAGGAGGAAGCTAATCGCATGCTTTACAGCGCTGCCCTTAAGGGAGGACAAGAGAAGCCGCTGGCCGCGGGCCGGGCCCCACGCCCACCGCCCTCCTCATCTGAACCTGATGGTATAGAGATACAGCGCCATTTAGCCCGTCACTCACCTCTAACTCATTTGTGTGATGTTTCATTTCCCATCATTAATCAACCCATCTACTTTTGTGTCTTTTAATATAACTTGCTCCCCAACTGTATTTTTCACGTGTGCATTTGTAGCAGGTTAATTTTTGGTGATGAAAGTTTTGTTTTGTATTTTTTCCTCCCTCAATGAGTCTGATGGCATGGCGATAATTACAGTGCTAGATCTTTTGTACAAAATTATTCAGAGCATTCACAGAATATTCGTTTTTTTTTCAGTTTTTTTATCACTTTGTAATGCCACTCAAAACTTTCATCACTCAAAATCCCACAGTCTGTTCACCATGATGACACCTAGACTCCTCGATTTTAAGCCTTTTTTCCTCATTATTACAGATTTTCTCACTCCCCTAATTATCCCCACATTGTAGGTCCATTTAACAAGACACTGTGTGATGAGTGCTCTTTGTGTGCTTCTCCTTGTCTTTCAGATTATTTTTTAATTCACATGACACGTGCATTAGACTTGTTTTACTTTCTTGTGACAGATAGTCTAGAGGGTGATGGTATGTACACTGTACTAGGAATTAATTAGGAAACTATTAGCATAGACATTCACTTAAGGAGAGAACCATGCTTGGTAGAACCGGTTTTATATTTAAGTATAAATGCATGATCAAATACATTACACCGCATTATCCATCTATGCTGTTTTGTAGGTAATTGAGTCGATATATAAAACTATCTCTACCTAGTAGCATGTTGAACGGAAGTTTTAAAATAATATCTTATCTTATGCATGTGTTTCTGAACAGTAAACTAAATAGTTATATCATATACGACACTTATCAATGGATGGATAGCACACTTTATTGATCTTACCCATGTAGTGCGGGGGAGGGGGTCTATTTTTTATTCCATGCTGTATCAACATTTCAATCTAGATGTTTAGTAATAAATATCACATTGAATTATGTTGATCACAAAGATATCTTGATCGGACCTGTACTTCTGTTCTCTACTATGTATTGCGTTGGAAATATAGTTAAAATCGTTATACATTGTATTCCAATTCAGAAATCTCAATCAAGTTTTTTTCAAATAAGGCACTTTTATATTCTTATTCGAGATTCTGGGGGGATTCATAGTCATTCAATACCACGTAAATGACCATTCTATTAATAAAACTGCTGTTTTCAGCTACAGCTTGCAAACCAGGCAAATCTGTGAAGTTTCATATCTCTAGAAATTCTATATCCTGAATAAACTAATAGGACTAATTTCAAGACAATGCGAGAGATAAAGCAAAGAAGGTGATGTGCAGCTATATAAAGGAGTATATAGTAAGATGAGATAAAGCAAAGAAAGTGGTATGCAGCTACATAAAGGAACATTGTAAAATGAGATAAAGGAAACTAAGTAATATGCAGCTATATAAAGGAGTATGGTAACTCTTGACCCCACAGAACACATGATGTCATCTAAGCCCCCTGCAGCGACCCACCTCAGTGCCGATCTGGAGGACGGCACGTCAGAGGACGAACAGGATGACATACCCGAGGAGGTCATTGAGAACCAAGGTCAGGCTCAAAGGTCACTAGATGTGTCGTGTTGTCGTGACCTTAAGGTCACCGTTAGGCGTGACTTGTCCGTGGGAGCACCGGTTACATGTTATACTAATACATTTTCTGTTGTGGTTTTCCTCTCTTTTTCAGATGTGTGCAATGAGTGTCTAGATATAGGGGTTTTGCCTTGGGAATTTTGTAGGCAGTCCTGACTTCCCTTTGATTTTTCAGCAATTAATGTTTCTTTCCTCTGTATGAATGATATTAACATTGTAGTATCATATACACTAGAAGTAGTATGGAATGAACTTTAGTTAAAGCACTGTTATGCATATAAGGAGACACCAACTCAGTTATCTTTGAATGAAAACTAATTTAATCATATTTTTAGAAGTAGTTTTTCATTTAACAATTCGAGTGTTTCGTACTCTATCTGCACTCCTTCTCTAGGATTGAGTGTACTGAAACACTATTTCCACATTCTTGATTTTGAGTGGATAGTATGTAACTCCACCGTATGCACCAGTACATGTATGTTCTACAGTTCTCTTATAGGGACACCTCTTGGAATGAAACACTAAAGTAGAAAACATTTTACAAAAAAAACTAATGTTGAATTTCACACTACATTAAATTACGCGAATTGTAGCATCGCATTATATCTAACTCAAATACAAGAATATATCCACATGAAATAAATATTGACATTGTACATAATATGATTCATATCACATCAAATCAAAATATTTCACATGAAGTACATTTTACTCGCATAACAAAAAAAATATCTGCATTTGAAGAACATCATTGTTTTGAGCAGTGATGAATGTTATACAGTATGTGTATATGGTATGTATTTGTAGCGGCATTTAACCCTTTTGCTTTGGTAGACATTGACTCAGACTCGCATGTGTCATCGATCACTTTACAGCTACCCTTGCGGCCACCATAGAGGCAGATGTTTCCGAGGAGGTTACGGAAGTTACCGCGTCACTCACAGAAGGCCTTGGCGAAAGTACAATGTACTCGGAAGGTCAATTTGGGGCGACCGAATCAGAAATGGGAGCGACAACCGATATGGCAGCCACCGGTGAATTGGGAACAATGGAAGGTCCGAGACTCATATTTTTGTTCACCCTGCCTTTGTTTGGCTTTCTAGATTTAAGTTTGGACTGGGATGCTCATGCCGACGAAAAACGGGTTTCACAATTGTACTTCTTTGTTGAATTGTTTTTGCACAAGAGTGCAGAAAGTCACTTCACTTTGTTTTATTGCAAGTGTTCCAATATATTGTCAGTGGAAATTAGAAAACCAGGAGTCTGCAATTTAGTCAGTCTCATGAATTGTGATTGAATGCTTTATGGGCCACCTTCTTGGCTAAAGGCGGTTCTTTGTGTCAGAACTCATCTTGTTTTCCATAATTATGTGTATAATTAAACCCTTAACATGGACTAACTTAATGTATAGAGAAGTGACTGACATATTATAATGCTATATTGGATATACCCCTCTTGTACAAATGTTCTGCTTTCAACACTCTTCTCTTCTGTGTTTCACTCCTGTTTTGTTTATCTATGGTGCATTAATACATTACTCACTGAGATGACAAAGGGATCACCAAGTCCTTTTTTGACACAGAATGTTCACATTTTAGTAAGCACAAATATCATGTTGCATTCAGACTCAGATTACTCCCCGCATGATTGGAGTCCGAAACCGCTCCCGCGGCGCAGTCTTTTGCGGAGCTTCGGTAGCAGGGGTGATGATCATGATGAGGATTCTTTCATATCAAATCCAGTCTTGATGCGAACAGGTTAATTCTTAACCCTTTCAGCATGCGTGCTTGTTATCCACATGTAAAACCGTGCGTCATATGGTTGTAACCCTTATGTGGTGTAGCGAGCCGAACTAGCTGCAAATTTAGTTTTACGATATAGCCGCGGTTAGGTCAGCGCTTCTTAATTAACTGCATACATGTTAATACCGGCCTTAATGCCTTACATGTAGTACATACGTTAAAGCATAGTGCCTACGTATTAACATTGAAGTTGTTTTCGTGTACAATTGTACCATTCCTTGCATGTAGTATTTTTTTTATTACTGGACATCGATTCTCTGTCTCTTTGTAGCTCTATAGTGATCGATGCCCAGTTTTATACTTCAGACCAGTGGCTCATTTTGGCTGTTTTTGGCCTCACAGATTGCTTCTAACTCAAAATCCTGACTAGGTGCCATTATATTCTCTATGCCAATGTTTAATATGAGGGTAGAAAACACTGGAACCTCAGTTAGAAAAATTCCTACTGAACAGTTTTTGAGAAAAATTGGGTTTTGTGGCTCTTTTTTGGTGTTTTTAGTACATTTCCTACATAAACCGTGAACGCCAGCATTTCTCACTTTTCAGGTATTTATAATTAGAATTTGACTTTTTCTTATTCGCAGTAGGATTTTTGAGTATCGGGCCATTCTAGAAAAGCTGTTATTTGGAAAAAATATATACTATTTCTTGATGATTTTCATTGCACAAATTTAGGGTTCTATTATAAAAACTGCATGGTCATCCAATCAAAGTGTTTATGCACTGTTGAGGGCGTGTTGACTGTTGTTGTGCCTCAGGTTATAATTATAGGCTCATTGAGCCGTATCCCACCCGCCCATGTAGCTAGTGAAGTGCTGTGAAGATCCTATACATATCAGTCCGCTCAGGTTATAATTATAGGCTCATTGAGCCGTGTCCCACCCGCCCATGTAGCCAGTGAAGTGCTGTGAAGATCCTATACATATCAGTCCGCTCAGGTTATAATTATAGGCTCATTGAGCCGTGTCCCACCCGCCCATGTAGCCAGTGAAGTGCTGTGACGATCCTATACATATCAGTCCGCTCAGGTCATAGTTATAGGCTCATTGAGCCGTGTCCCACCCGCCCAGGTTTGCGCCCCCCCTCCCCCCACCGGGGCCCTTCTCCTCGCCCTAAAAACGTGCATGGAATAGGTCAAGTTACATCCCAATAAGCAAATAACGTTATACACCATTTTATAACGTTATATAACGTCATATCTCAATGTTTTTCTAAGGCTCTTTAGTATGGCATAACGTTATGTAAAGTTTATAACGTTATTTTGACGTAAAATAATGTTTTATTGTTAGCTGGGATATACTTGATTATTCTATTTATATTGGAGGTATGGTGGGCAAACAGACCACTGGACCGTGACAACTAGGTAAGGTGACTCTGAATAAACCAGTTATGTATACATATAAATTCGAATACATGTATCATGAGATACACATTAATACATACATTTAAAATATCATATTGTATGGTGAAAGATATGTTTCACTATAACCTGGGGGTAATTAAAAATCGATTTTAATGTAATGACCCTGGTGTGGCTATCATGGTGAGGTTACCTAAGCATGTGTTGCCTTTGTTTGCCCACAGTATGACGTAGTAGAGCTGTATATGTAACTCGACCTATAGCTGCAACGCACTGTTAGAAGGATCCTGTTACATGGATGTCGATGTCCAGTTTTAGATATATATCCATATAGTGCATTGGAGTGCTATAGTGTTGGATTGCTGTATATTTATCATATTATTCCATTAACCTCTTACAAATAATTAAGAAAAACTCAAAAAGTTGTATTTTTATGAAAGCCATGCTATATAAAAACGCATGGACTTTTATTAGAAAGGAACTAATTGACTAATTCCTGCACTTTCCGTTGTCTTGGCTTCGATGGCCCCGTGTTCATAAACAAAGCTTTTTAAGTGCATCTTGATAACATCATCCGGTGTATTTTGTTAACATTCTACCCATTTAACCGCTTTTTCTATCAATAAGTTATAAGCTTAATCCAAACTAAACCTCATCAAACTATTAATATGTTATCATAAATTACTTTTTCTTTCATATCTAATTTATGTTAGAAATTCATACACTAATATTTCTAAACAACCCCACTTTGTACAAATATGATGCCCTGAATTCAGAAATATAATTTCTAGTATAACAAAATAAGTAATGGTTCCGTTTCCCCTATAGGAGAATATGAATGTACCTCGTGATTAACATTGTCAAATATATTCAGATATAGATATTCAGGTAGTAGATTTTGTTTAAATGTTTTGCCATTGTTTTGTGAGTTTTACATTATTAGATGTTGAGCAAATGAAATATATTTCAGTAGTTTAGAATTATAATGCGTCATTAATGTTTTCAGCACTCTCTGATGATGAGACAGAAATGACAGAGACTCAGACCACAGAGACAGATAAAACAGAGTCCCATTCTGACAAGAAGTCATCAAAGGGAAAGAAAGACAAAGGCAAGAAATCAGATAATAACAAAAGTAAGATTGAAGAAGAGAGTGAAGAGGAATCAGAGGAAGAAGAAGAGGAGGAGGAGGAAGTAAAGCCAAAAGCTAGATTCTCACTCTTTGGTAGGAAAGATAAAGACAAGGAAAAGGAAAAGAAAGAAAAGGAGAAGAAAGAAAAAGAGAAGAAGGAAAAGGAGAAGAAAGAGAAGGAAAAGAAAGAGAAGGAAAAGAAGGAGAAAGAAAAGAAAGAGAAGGAAAAGAAAGAGAAGGACAAAAAGAAGGGGAAAGGAAAAGATAAAGATGAGGAAGAGGAGGAGGAAGAAGATGAAGACAATGCCAGTCTCTTGGAAACTGACAAAGGAAAAGATAAGAAAGATAAGGACAAGGGGAAGAAATCAAAAGATAAAAGAGACAAGTCCATTGACAGGAAAGGCAAATCCAAGAAAGGTGATGAGAGCGAAGATGAGAATGAAGAGGAAGATGAAGACGAAGAAGAAAAGGATAAGGGAAAGGATAAAAAGAGCAAAGATAAAAGTAAAGAAAAGTCGAAAGACAAAAGGGATAAGTCAAAAGACAGGGACACCTCCAAGAGCAAAGATAAATCTAAGAAAGGGGACAAGAGCGAAGACGAAGAAAGTGAAGAAGACGAAGAAGATGACAGCAAGAATGAGAAGGACAAGGCCAAGGACAAAAAGGGCAAAGATAAGGGGAAGGACAAATCTAAAGACAAGAGGGACAAGTCAAAGGACAGAAAGTCCAAGAAAGGAGATAAGGAAGAAGACTCAGAAAGTGAGGAAGACGATGAGGAAGATGAGAAGGAGAAGACAAAGGATAAAAAAGACAAAGATAAAGGCAAAGACAAACGTGACAAGTCAAAAGACAGAGCTGATAAGTCAAAGGATAAAGACGAGGAAGAGGAAGAAGGAAAGAAAACTAAATCCAGATTTTCCCTGTGGGGCAGTAAAGGTATAGCCAACCGCTTGGATATAGATCTGCCTAGTTCTCTTAGTGACTGACGTGGTAGCTTAATCCGACTAACCGTGTTGTGTGCTTAGTGCCTTATACTTGTCGTTACTGTCTCTCGCTAACATTATCTTCTCACCTTGCGTAAATCAACCGCGTCCTTGTTCAGATGACCGCTGTTGTCCAGAGAGGAGTCGCTGTTGATATAATAGATATATAAGTATTCATTGTACAATGTATTTTGCTCTAATTCTAGTACTCTTGTAGCGTTGTTATTGTAGGCTTCAAAAGGTGGAGGTTCCTTGTAAATGACTTGCTATGTTCATCCAGCCTGTTGATACTTGCTGAACTATCAGCATGCAAAGACTGGCAACATAACATAGCATTAGTGACTGTATAGAGCTAACTCAAATAGCTCTTAATCCATACTTTTCTCTTATTGGTAGTAGCCTCTTTTAAGATAAGAATGAAAGTATGAAATTCACAATGTACTTTAAGACATATAAATGTTGTTTTTTCCACTAAAATTGTATAGTACTCTTCATGAAATATGATATATCAAAATCTAAAAATTTAATTTACAAATCATATTTCCATCTGACGCAGCAATGGGACTATTAATCATATTCTATACAAACCTTTGATAATATTCAACAAACAATTATTAAAAGTTCAGCTTAACAGAATTCTGCATATAGACCGTCTTTTATTAACACCCTGACCTACTAAAAAACTAAACACCTCGTTGATTTCAGGAAAAGATAAAGATAAGAAGGAGAAGGAAAAGGAAAAAGATAAAAAGGACAAGGACAAAAGGGATAAAAAGAAGAAAGGTATGTCTGATTATAAAAATGCATTTTATCACTCATCTACAGGTATATATATGATATCTGGGTGTCAACATTGTTATATTATATACATCAACAACATTTATCAATGTGGTGCTCAGTTTGTTGTTTAAATTATTTACATTATTAAATGGTTTAATGTGTATGATGGTCTTCACGCACTGTATTGATTTTACATACCTCCTTTCTAGATGGCGATTCCAAGGAAGACACACTTACAGAGGTCAGTTTGTTTTTGAGATTATCAAATTACTCGGTTATTTAAGTTTTCATAAATTGTTTCGACAGTCTTCGGTGTAGAGCATGGTTGTAGGTCATGAGGCGAAATATAATAAAAGAATATAATGAGAGAAAATGAATAAAACAGGTTATTGCTATTTATACTAGAAATAGCTTATAACTCTCCAATGGCACTAGCTGAACTTGATATTGGTTTCTTTTTCTACAACAGGATGATCCTAGACAGTCGACCATGTTTGGTGATGAAGAGGATTCTGATGCGGAGGAGGTGAGCCGAGTGACGAGTCCTCGTGGTAATGACAGCGAAGACAGTGACATTATCGTGTCGAAGAACGACTCGCGACCTGGCTCACGGATCAGTCAGGGCCACGGGGTGAGAACAAATTGTTTTTCTACTCATGTGTAATATGTGGCCTATACTGAGCATTGTTAGTATAGGTATATATCACTAGGGGGAGTATCTGTCTCCTCAATCTATCTACCACTAGGAGGTGCACCACACCTGGTTACTTGGTTACTCTGTTTGGATTACGTGAACCACCATAACTGAATTGGGACTGATATAGGATGGTATATTATAGGGAATGTGGAATATAAAGTTGTTAATCATGATCTACTCGTACCATCTGGAATTATATTAATATTACAGGATGTAAAGATTTCTGTATCGCTGTACCTGGAAATCATTTAAAGGGGCATTCTCACCACTCGCACTTAACCACATAGTACACTAGAGCAGTACTAGAATTGTGAGTGGGATTGGCTCGGTGAGAATGCCACTTTAATAATGGCTGCCATTCTTTTTTCACGTGAGCTCTAGTCTCCATCTGTACTGTATATAAATAGACTGTGTTTAAAAGAAAAATAATGAATTCTAATTTATACTGTGGATTGATTTTATATCCTAAGACGAACACGTTTTGAACTGTTTTCTAAAATAGTATAGCTGACTGGAACCGGATTTTCAGGAAAGTCTAAAGACCAGTTTTGATTTGTGCACGTTTGAATATCAAGAATGTTGATAATTTTGTGTAGTTTCATTGAGATTTACTGTTTGCCTGATAGTGTACATTTATATCAGACCTACTTATTAAACTGTTGAGTTAGCAGCCACTAAAGGACCAATCAAAGGGTATCCATATGCCACTGTGGGCTGTGTCTCATGAGATCAACACAATTGAAACGTCTTTGACCAGGCGACGTCTTTGACCGGGTGACGTCTTTGACCACCAAGTTTTTTAATTACTGGAATGGGGCATATATAGAAAGAAATGGGTGGAAAATGTTAGAGTATATTATAACACTATATACTACAGATTTCCACCTATTTCTATCTATTTAGGCCCCATTTCAGCGATTAAAAAGCTTGCTGTTCAAAGACGTCACCTGGTCAAAGACAGTTCAATTGTATCGATCTCATGAGACACAGCCTGTGGCTGCAGGCGATAATTATGTATTACATTTCTTGGCCTCTCTGGCGTCTGGCATTTCTCTCAATAGAATCAGCGTAAATATATAAACCATTTTATAAGGCCACACCAAAAAAAAAAATTGGTCAATGGATTTCGCGCACCTTATTTTCGGAAATGGAATATTTTTTTTATTTTTTTTTTTAGATTGTCAATGGATTTCGCTCGCCTCATTTTTTTTCAAAATTGAGGAAAAAAAAAAAAAATTCAAATTTTCTTCCAGTAATTCCCTCAGATCAGCCAATAAATTGTTATGTTAGGGGTCCACTAAGAGCTTTTGTCGGAGGCTGGTTAAAAAAATAATAATAATAATTTTCGCTCGCTCCAGTTTTCCACCGACAAAATCCATTGACAAAAAAAAATTCTTAAAAAAAAAAGAAGAATTTCACTCGCTCGCACCATTTTTTGAAAAGTGAAATCCATTGACCAACTTTTTTTTTTGGTGTGGCCTAAAGACAATAGATTTCCTTCTTTACGTACTTTACAGTCTATATGGCTATACTTGTCTTTTGAAGCTTTATAATGCTCGGGACCAAAATCTAATGTTATCTATTCTCTAATCAATCCACAGTTTTATCTATATATATATAGAGAGAGAGTATGTTGGCCTGATGAAATTTGCCGGTTGTAATGTCATTATTCCTATTTCTATTCACACAGAATGCGGACACGGTGACTATTACCATCACTAGGGTCACGATAGACGAAGGTGCTGCTATTCTGAAGCGGAAAGATATCCAGATGTTGTTTGTTGAATACCGCTTCCTGAACGTGCCGCTTGAGGAGACGGAGACGCCCTTCTCGCTGCCCAAACCCAAGGGGGGCCAGAGCATCACCTTCAACTTCACTAAAGGTAAGACTTATTGTATAAATATCTGTATTCAATATATAGTTACCCCCTTTCTTATACATACACTTATCCTAAGGTACTTCCATATTGAATAGTAAATTTCTTGTCTGTTCTCAGAATCTATGGATACTTCTTGAAACTACTATGATAATTGCTCTATTGCTGTTTTTTGTTATTATAAATGTGTTTTCTTGGTGCAAGATTTTAATTAATTTACTTCCTGATAAATCTCTGTTGATAATCACAATATTATACGCTCATGGATAATTCCACAGCATGATATAAAGCCAACTGCATGCATTCTCTCGGTAACTGATTCAAAATACTTGCAATCATGTTTCAAGAGTGCCGTCTTATCAAGATCATATTGAAAAGAAATAGACTTTGATTCATTTTTTGGCTTTTACTGTCATACCTCCCTAAAAAAATACCTGCTGCCTTCCTTACTTCAATTCACTTGAGGTAACTGTCCCAATCTTGGTTTTACACATCTGCATATACAACGTATTACATGGTGTACTTGGACCTCAGGGATGTGATTTCTCCTACTTTGGTAGGATTTCCTACCAAATAGAGCTAAAAAGTCGACCCTCATGATTTTTCCAGATCCAATGAGATATTTTTTTAGAATGGGGGGGGGGGGGGGGGTCTACTACTCCATTGCCAGACAGAATCTCTACTCCAAAAAGTGAAGTCCTTATTTTCCAGACCAGAACACTGAAATACACCAAATTGCACCATTTGCCTCCTTCATTTTCTAAATTTTCTTGGGGGGGCATGCCCCCAAACCCCCCTAGTACAGTTGTGCCATGTGATTTATAAATGGACACTAAACTCATTCAGTCACAGATTAAGGTAGGGGGGATGGGAAGGTAGCCATGCTGCAGCTTTGTGTGGCTCTATAGTTGATGCTTGCCCACTTGTGGGATCAACAATATTCCAAATCATAGAGAACAGATACACACCTGATCTGCCAAAATGCACTAGATTACAAGTTTTCAAGTCTAGTCTTTCAAAATTTTCTCAAAACATTTCCTTCCAAAAACAAGGTTACAGTCCAATCATAAAGAACATATAAGACAAGTTTTTATATATTTTGTTCCAAAGAGCAGCAGATAGCACAGTTTCAATTCTAGAATTTCAAAATTTTCTAAACCTTTTCCTTTAAAAAACAAGGTTCCTGTCCCAAATATAAAGACCTCAGCTTTAATAAATTTTGTTCCAAAAAGCAGCAGATAGCACCATTTCAATTCTAGAATGTCAAAAATTTCTAAAACCTTTTCCTCCCAAAACAAGGTTCCAGTCCCAATCATAAAGACCTCAGCTTTCATATATTTTGTTCCAAAAAGGAGCAGATTGCACAGTTTCAAATCCAGAATTTCAAAATTTTCTAAACCGTTCTTCTAAAAACAAGTTTCCAGTCCCAACTATAAAGACCTCATCTTTAAATAAATGTTGTTCCAAAAAGCAGCAGATAGCACCGTTTCTATGCTAGAATTTCAAAATTTTCTAAAAACCTTATCCTCCAACAACAAAGTTCCAGGCCCAACCATAAAGACCTCAGCTTTAATGTATTTTGTTCCAAAAAGCAGCAGATAGCACCATTTCAATTCTAGAATGTCAAAATTTTCTAAAACCTTTTCCCCAAAAAACAAGGTTCTAGTCCTAATCATAAAGACCTGGGCTTTCATATATTTTGTTCAAAAAAGGAGCAGATTGCACAGTTTCAAGTTTTGAATTCCAAATTTTTTCAGAACCTTCCTCCAAAAAACAGTTATAAGAGGCTGGAAAATAGAGATCTGATCCTATATTTTGTTTGTACTAAAATGCATCAGAATGCACCATTTCTAGGCTAGACATTCAAAATTTTCCTGGGGGCATCCCCCAAACCCCCAAACAAAATACAGGATTAGGCCCCCCACCCCCAGGTTTATCGCAGTGCTGCACAAGAACATGTACCTGTGCTGTGCCTGAAACAACTGAAAACAGAAACTTCTCAGTTGTTTTGAGGCCTATCATTTTTTTCCTACCATCTGGCAATTTTCAAATCACATCCCTGTTGGTATGTCTATAGTGTATCACGTCGACTTATCAGTCAGTGCAGTGTTCTGGAGTCAATGTTTTGGTCTTCAAAAATAATTGAATCTGCAGGGATGAGAATGGTATCCATCTTTAAAAAAATCGTAAGTACCCTAATGGGATGACATGTAGCTGGGAACCTTCAATGGTTCTTCATCCAATGGTCAAATTACAATTTAGGCAATGGACCTTTCTCATCCCTGATTTCAAAGGTGTATTATCTTGCATTTAGATATGTCAGAAACTGCACATTTAGTTGGACATTGTGTATATTTCATGGACACTCTTTTTTAGTCAATTGTCAAACTGTTTCGTATTTGTATTGAAAGTATGTTCATGAATGTCTAAAAGAGTCATGTGACATTGAAAACTGGGAAACTCACTATTGGACAATAAAAACTATGGGTTATGATCAGAAAACACCTCCACAAATATAATCTAATTTATGTAGGGTTGGGGCTGTTTTATGGGCGAGGGGCTAGGCTATTAAACTTCAACGACGTACCAGATTGGTTTAAACTATCTATATATGTAAGAATCCGATGTGTCTGATCCAATGAATCGTAGTATCTAGATACCAATTGATTCTCTTTTTCAGTTGTTGCTATAGATTTCGAGGCAAACTATGAGAGACGTCAGTTCCTGGCTAGTATGCTACTGCCCAATGACCCAGAAAAGGGAAGGTAAGAAATTCAGAGTCTCTTTAACTTATTGGCTTTGGGACCTTGTCCCCAAAGCCATTTGCACCACAGAGGAGGGTTTAGATTTTTGACAAGAAAAGAATAGCATAGGCCCCCTTGTTCATTGTTAGATATAGCCCTAGCTGGCCCTTAACCCCTGCTAGGACTGGTATCCCCATGTGTCCTTGCAGGTGTGTGCAAGACTAATTTATCCTAGATCTTGCTTTCAGTTACTACATGTTGAACCAATGTGCCTTGTGGTAAGGCATAGACATCTTGTGAACAGCCATATTTTGAGTTCTCTAATGTTGCTGTCAATGGCAAGGATAAGCACCAGCCTAATAACTATTGACTCCCATGCCAAGCCAAGCTGTCAATGTCAATGCCAATTCCCATACTATGCACATACAGGACCTATACCAGAAGTTGAGTGGGTCCAGGGTGGCTCTTGAAATCACTCAAGCCCGCCCAAAGACAAACTGTGAAGTCCAACATAATTACCCCTCCCCCACCCCACACACACATGCACCAACCCTGAAATAATATTTTACAGTCTTTAAAGGAAGGCCATCACAAGTCCTCCTTGTGCCCCCCTCCTCCTCCCTGTGCCTCCCTGTGCCCTCTCCTCCTCCTCCTCCTCCTCCTGCCTCTGCCCTCTCCTCCTCCTCCCTCCTTTCTCTGCCCTCTCCTCCTCCCTCTGCCCTCTCCTCCTCCCTCTGCCCTCTCCTCCTCCCTCTACCCTCTCCTCCTTCCTATGCCCCCTCCTACTACCCCATCTACCCCTCCCCCCACCCACTCTACCCCATTTTCCTCCTTCCTGTTACCTTCTCCTTCTCCTCCCTCTGCCCTCCCTCTGCCTTCCCTCCTTCTGCCCCCTCCTCCTCCCTCTGACTGCCAAGATGGCTGCCAAAAACTCAAGATTGTCTGATTTCCTTGTGTGATACATGGATAATTATAGGGTTTTCTGGGATGTAGAATCCATTTTCAGGCTCACAATTTCAATCCGGGAAATTTCCAAGATGGCTGCCAAGATGGCCACCAAAAACTCAAGATTGTCTGATTTCCTTGTGTGATACATGGATAGTAGGGTTCTCTGGGATGTAGAATCCATTTTCAGGCTCAGATTTTCAATCCGAGAAATTTCCAAGATGGCTGCCAAGATGGCCACCAAAAACTCAAGGTTGTCTGATTTCCTTGTGTGATACATGGATAGTAGGGTTTTCTGGGATGTAGAATCCATTTTCAGGCTCAGATTTTCAATCCGAGAAATTTCCAAGATGGCTGCCAAGATGGCCACCAAAAACTCAAGATTGTCTGATTTCCTTGTGTGATACATGGATAGTAGGGTTTTCTGGGATGTAGAATCCATTTTCAGGCTCAGATTTTCAATCCGAGAAATTTCCAAGATGGCTGCCAAGATGGCCACCAAAAACTCAAGATTGTCTGATTTCCTTGTATGACACATGTATAATAGGGTTTTCTGGGGTGTAGAATCCATTTGTAGGCTCCGATTTTTGATCCAGGTAATTTTCAAGATGGCTGCCAAGATGATATTCGCATAGGCATCAATGGAGTTGCATTGGTACCTATTTGATTCCATTGGCACATATTGGATTCTATTGTTATACCAGCTGTAGTAAAACCAATAAAAATCAAAAAGATTTAGCTAAGTGCATGTAATTGACTGGCCATGCAGTGTTGCTGCAAACCATCAAACTTGAATTGCATAAGAACCCCAGAAACACCAAAATTATAAATCTATGCCCCCTCGTTTTCTCACCTGTAGTTCATAACAATCCTATAAAACCCAAAGCCACTACGGCTTTGCCGTAAAATCCTTGAATTTGTCCCCTTGTATAATATGATATCATATAATATAATATAGAGATATAACGACGAAACAGGAGTGGACTTGTTCCCGTGGTTAGCACATTTACGCTGGCATAGCAGCTATCGTGAGATCTTGGTTCTGCTCTCGGAACGTAGCCTGTTCCTGGCAACTATATGGTCTGTGGGAGTATGGTACCAGTCTAAATCTCGCGGCGGGATATTCCGTGGACAGAACTAACATGGCCGCGCACATGGAGCTACCCTAATTATCGCCATAGATAGCTATCAAAAGCAGCATTTGTAACCTAAATCGACAAGAGGAAACAATTTTTAGTAAAAGATTCTCGTGATTAAGCTTCTGAATGTTAAAGTGTACATTTATTTTCTCATTGTAACAGAGTAAAGTTCACCGTAGTGAGTGAACCACCAGAAGACAACGACCAGGCCGACTGTGAAGATGTGGGCGCCGCCTACATCTCCCTACCCGACATACTGAAGAAGGGCAAAGACGTTACTGAAGAAGATGTGCCGAGTAAGTGTTTTTTACTTAATCCTTTTGATTAATCATCAACTTTGCTTTCTAAGGATATGATCTTCTTAAATTTACATGTCTTCATCAATATGCAGAAGGTGCTATCCCATTTGAATCTAAATAAGAGTAATCATTTGGACGTTGGGATTGATCTTTTTCCCTTTTTTTTTTTAAAGAAAAAAAAAGAAGGAAAAAAGATTGATTGATTTTACATATTCCTCCCCACTAGCCTTCCTTGACCTATATACATGTGTTAATAAAAGGTTTCATAAACATCCCCCATTTAAAGCTGCTGCAAGCTGGAGCTTGTGTGTGTACTGTTTTTCCAACAATTATGTTTATTTTGAACAATTTCTTCTTTCTTTTTCAGTTCATGATGTAAGCAATCCAAAGAAAGTGATTGGACATATCCAGCTGTCGTTCGAGTGTCTCTCAGCATTGCAAGCCGTAAAATCAGAGATGGAAGCTTAGGCATGGGAAACCTCATGAAAGTGGGAGAAGGGGGAGGGATATTATAAATAGTGTATATATAATGTTATAGGACGATTGTGGTGAGGTACTAACAATGTGATACAGAAATATTCATCTTCACTCTGTTGCTCATTATTAATGACAATATTATCCCCTTATCAGAATACATTATATTCTGTTTTACACAGAGCTGATTGACAAAATATTGAGAAAAGAATCTCTAAATTATTTATGTCATCTTTAAGACACCTTGAATGTAAAAATAGCTGTACATATTGGGATACTTTGTTGAAATCATATTGTCCGTCCTGTTGTTTGAGAAAAATGTCTCATAATTCACTGCAATGGGAATTGCTATTTATTCAAGTCATTACAAATATTACTCATAAAAATGTCCGTCCACATTCCTAAATTATTAGGTATGTCAAAGAATTATAGATAAATGACAGGTTTAGCTGTCCTTACTCACTTTTACTACAAATGTCCACAATTATAGAACAATTCAGAGGAATTCCCTCTTGGAAGTCTTGAAAAATGGTGATATAATACACATGACAGCAACAATTTATATATAGCGATATAGTATAATATAGTAAAGCCAGTGTTTGAGTGCTCCTTTCAAAGTAGTAACTATTTCCATACCTAACAGTTGAGTTCCGAATATTAGTCTTATAAAGAAGAATGTAACTCGAATACAATTATGAATGGCCATGAACCTTCAGATAGACGTCAAACTGTCCAACTTATTTTCATTTTCATGTACCACAAAATTGAATTAAACAGTAGAAATGCATATACCTATTAAACGATTGGGTATCGGCCTGTAGACTGAATATAACCGTCCATTCGATGAATGAAAAACTGTGTTAAATAAATAATCGTCCATGATGCACGAGCAGTGCTATACAGATATTCTCGCTAGAACTTACGTCCCTTTTTTACAGTGTATATGATCGTTAACACACATGCTATATGATACTAGAAATGTTTAAGTAGCCCTTTTGCTATTCTCTAAGATTAGGGCATGATCTTATATTTTACTGTAAATAAATGTTGATCGGTACTTGTTTATAAATGATGTGATACTAGCCAGACAGCAAATAAATGTATATTCGATGATATGTATGTAAAACAAAATAAAGTGTATATATAAATATCACGAAACAGTGTTTTTGTCTTTCCACTCTACATGTGTTTGTTTATTCAAGTGGCACTTGAATTAACGCATGACATGTAGCCTTGTCCTAGAGTATAAAACTCCAACTAGCCAGCTCTGTAGCAGTAGGCCTAGGCCCTGGAAAATAGTTTTTTTCCCGTGTATGCAAGTATTAGCCTACTAGTCAAAACATTACATAATTATGATAATGGAGGGGGATGTATCGACACCTAGGCTAAGGTAGATTAAGTATCATCTGTATCACTGCACTATAATATCGACGTTGCGAGTTCGTGAGAGGATCGGAAGAGTTTACAGAGCTGCTTATAGACGTTAAGGCAAAAGTCACCCCAACATACCTGATCAACTCTGGTTTTAAAAATGGTCATGTTTGTATAGACTAAAGGCCTAAAACGGTAAAGTTAGGGCCACTTAAAAAAAAAATTGTTTCTCATCACCAAGCAATGAAAAATATGACTAGGGCGTTTTTTATTAAAAAATTATTTTTTTTACTTGAGGCAATTTACATAGGGAAATTTCGCGATCAATTTTCACATTTTAGTCATTTGGAGTTTAGGCCTATTGATCAGCAAAAGTTGTAACAATGCAAGTTAGCCTACACATAGCTGATTGCATTGCTGACAGCATAAGCTTTAATTTGATACCAAATTTGCCAATATTTTGGCAATTTTAGCATATTTTTCATCAAAAATGTAAAAAAAAAAAAAAAAAAGTTTTCCCCAAATCATGATTTTTGTGATGCGCGCGGTATTGAGAAACAACTCTTTTTTTTGAGTGGCCTAGACCAGAAGTAGACTGAGGCTATGCAACACTTTGTTGCAGGAGCTTCCTAATTTTATTTCGATCAAGTTCATTTACGCGGAGACCAATAGCATGATACATTTCACACAATTAATATGACATGAAAATGATGAATGGACAGGGGTAGTGCCACGCCCCCTTGGCTTGGACTGGTTGGAGCCCACAGACGTAGCACTCTAATATATCAGAGAATGGGATTTGTATTAAATATAGGACCCCTTTTCAGAAGTTACAAAAAACTAGATCTACTAACATCAGGCAATATGTGATAAACGCATTTATAGGCATAAAGTATTAAAGAAACTACGGTATCGAATATTGAAATGAAAAAACACAAGGGAATCACGAAAATGTGCCACGCCCCTTTCGTCACTGTCGCACATGTTCCTTTTTTGCACGTAGGCCTAACAAAAGAGCAATTGAATAACTCTATCGTATCGGGGGAAAATGTGTTCTTGGTCGTCAGTATTTACCAAAGATATAGCTAGATTACATCTGCGTGGGATTTAAAGAAGTTAGATAAACCCCGGAACAACCTAAATGTTCACAGATTTGAGATTATGTCACTACGTCCTGTTGCTATAGAAACAAGCACCTGTTACTACCCAGTTAGCAGACGCAATATGATTGGACGAGACGGCTTGTGACGTCACATGACATCAATCGGTGACGTATGGTTCGAAACGCCTGGAGATAGCATTTAACGTCATGCACTTGATTGACCCGTTCAGATAGTTTAACAATATTTATAAGTTGTAAGGATCGGAACAAAAAGGGACAAGAAACGACATGCCACGATGTATGATGAACTCGGTTCGCGGCTACAGAGAAAAGAAGTATTGGGGATGTGAAGGTAAGATTCCCCTTGAACTTTATGAATTTGAAACTGTCTTGGGTTCAGTTGTCGTGAGTTGAAAAGAAAACATTTCCATTTGATCTCGAGCAAATGGCAAATCCAAAGATTGTCTAGGCCTAGGTCTAGGCCACTCTATTTAGGCTATTTCCCCTCGGTTTTCCTAACTTTAACGGGTTCTGATCATTTTTAGGCCACTCCATATCCTCTGTTTCACATTTTCTTCTGAGATGTGAGACCTAAAGTTAAACCTTTACATTGTGAGGGTTCTACGAGAAAGTGACATGGATTATTATCGGTGACGTTTGTGACGGGCACCTGTTGCGGCAATCTCACACACTGACGTTTCCTGCGTCTCAGATAGTACAGATATGGTGAGGCTAGTCAATCAGCCATGTTACATATTTCAGTTTTAGGCCTAGTTTGTTATGTGAATCATAACAAGAGCAGAATTAGCACGGTAGATCTGGCACGTCTCGCCGTAGCCTAGCGTAGGCCTAGGACTAGGTGGAGAGCCGCAGCCAGCCGTGGAGGGGGCGGGGCTGTCGATAGAATGAGTATCACTATCAGTCTGTATCCGGAGGAAAACTTCTTTTTTTCCCATGATTTTTAATGAAAAAATGTGTCAAATAGTGGCATATTTGGTATCAAATTAAAGCTTAGACAGTCAGTAATGCAGTGAGCTAGGAATAACTTCCAATATAACATATTTTGTGGATCACTCAACTCTTAACTACTAAAATGTGAAAATCGTTCCCGAAAAGTCTTAATTTTCCCATACATTTTAGCCCTGAGTAAAAAATAAAAAGATATTAAAAATAAAAAACGCCCTCGTCATATTTTTCACTGCTGTGTGATGAGAAACAACTTCTTCTTTTTTCGAGTGGCCTAAACGGAAGGCAGAGAGACAGAAGGTATCCGGGGAAGGTATAAAATGCAGACATAAATTACTTATAAGCCTCCCGTTCCCCTCAGTATTACTATTGGCAAGGAGGTAGGGACTAAGTAAGAGAGGTAATTAGCAGGAAGGCAGGCAGGGAGAGGGATTTTTGAATATGATACATAGATATTGATACCTTCTCTGCTGTATTTCACGAGTGGCCGTTTTGGGTTAGTATTCAATGGGGGCATTGGCACAGCCTGCAAGTGCAATGGCGTTGTGTGCATGTCCCTCCAGTAGCAGTAGGGGCTTCAAAATGAATCAATGAATGGGGGGGGGGGGGGGGGTGCATTTTTAAACCAAAAAAAAATAATTTTAAGTATTTAAAAGGGTTAGTCAATTTAAAAGTGTAGCGACCTGACTTTCCTTGACAACATTTTTGCTGCAAGTTTTGTAAAATTCTGATTTATTTAATTTTCTTCTGCAGCTGACAGTCAGAATGTGATGAAAACTCGTTCAGGCCGGGTGATCAGCACAATTCCAAAGCAGCGTCCCACCTCGTCAGGCTATCGACAGACCTCGGTGGCGTCATCTTCAGCCTCAAACCTCAGTGACAAATCTAAGGATCCATACAAGAACTCCCCTGTGTTAGACTACAAACCCATGAGCTGCTTGTCTTTTGTTACCCGCTTCGGCCTCATCAAAGAGGGTATACCACTTAACTTCACCAGCGACCTGACGTGTAACAATGATTGGACAGACTACAAGGCAGACAGTGTTTCACTTCAGAATTCTTACTGTTCAAATGTATTTTCTGTGGAATCACAAGATGATGAGCCTAGCAGGTGTGAAGATGAAGCAATGGATGTCTTGCAACAATCCTTGCTGGCTGAGAAAAAAGCCAGTATGAAAACTGTACAGAAACAGAAGGAAATTGTCCCTGCGAAAGTGAATCTTGTACAGCGGAACAAGAAAGAAGATAGCTCAATGAAGCCATACCAAGGATGCACAACTTCTTCAGCGAGTGAGGTTAGGTACATATACATTACAACATCAAAAGCATCATCATCCAATATAGCTGCAACAACCACTATGCTGAAGCCCTTAGGAACAAACATGGAAGAAGATCCCAAGGCAAACTCCCCCAAACCAAGTCTGGCAGAGAGGCATCCCGTTTTATTCCAATACATCTCAAGAGATGAGCCTAGAAACAATGCAAAGACTCCCTCATCGGTTCTTGTACTGCCTGAGGGATTTCAAACCAAGGTGGCTAAGCCAGCAGTACAGGTGGCTCAGCCAACAGCACAGGTGGCTAAGCCAGCAGCACAAGTAGTTCAGCCAGCAGCACAGGTAGCTAAGCCAGCAGCACAAGTGACTAAGCCAACAGCACAGGTAGCTAAGCCAGCAGCACAAGTAGTTCAGCCAGCAGCACAGGTGCCTAAGCCAGCACAGCTATTGCCCAACAACAAACGAGCTGCATCTGGTCCCACTACTCACCTTGTAATGTACAAAACCGTCCCTGCTAGTGCCAGCCCACAGAAGATCGCCCCTAGTAGCCCTAAAGCCAAGAAACCATCAGATGACCTAGAACCGAAAAGTGACAACACTGATCTCAGCACTGAAGAGGATGACGATAGTTCCAGCGTCACTTCCCAGTCATCAGTCGATGAGACCTACGTCCAACGTGCCAGTGAAATAGATGCCACTTTCCAGCAAGATCTCAGTCGATTCCAGATGGAATCACACTCGTACACTCTCGACGCGGGCGGCAACCAGATCCATCGCTGCATGATCTGTGATAAGGTCTTCACCGTCTTCCCGGCTTTTCGGGCTCATGTTAACACCCATGTCCGTCCCAAGAATAGATGTGGCGTGTGCGGCAAGATTTTCTCCCGCTCGTGGCTACTGAAGGGTCACATTCGCACCCATACCGGTGAGCGGCCTTATACTTGTAAATACGCAGGATGCGGTAGATGCTTTGCCGACAAGTCTAATCTCCGCTCGCACACACTCATCCACACGACTAAGGAGAAATCATATATCTGCACCAAGTGTAAGCGAGCCTTTGCACAGAAACGCTATCTCCACAAGCATAAGTTGGAAGTGTGTAAGATTTGAATAAGTGGAAAACATGAGTGAATATCCTGAGAAATTCTCTTTTGTAGAACTTCTTTAATGGGTTGGCTTTTTCCTGAATGTGTCATGAGTCGATTTGCATGAATGTATTTATAATATGTACGCTGTATAGATAGTTGATGGTAAATGAATGAAATACAATAATATACAGATGCTAGAATACAGGAAAACATTTCACGCTATTAAAGTATATATGCTGCAATGTATAATGTACTGAACTTGATTATGAATATACCAGTCAACTTCCAATCAAATGACATTACTAATGTTGACACATATATTTTGATATTCTCATACTGATTTTTATAATTTTGTCTTTACTAGTTTTATATTATCTTTATCCATGAAATGAAATGAACTTTGACTAAAAAATTATACAGGTTAATAATTTATGTTTCAACTAAATTCTATTCATCTCTGGTCGGCCGATGTACAATTTTCTATCTATTTAGTGCCAAACTCTTGTTCCGTTTATTCTTGTATAGTATATCAATGTTCTCATGTGTATTTTATCTGTAAAACTGTGTTAATATCTTTTTTAAATATCGACGATTACCGTTGTAAAATTCAGGGAGAACTTTGCATATATATTATATACAGGTGTATGATAATTAGGTTATTTATTTCATAACGACTGCATGTACATACTGTAATATAGATATTATATGCTTGTAATATATGACCACTGAATTTCATTTGCTAGACCGAACTCACCTTTTCGAGTTTATATTTTTAAACAATAAAGAAGATGGACTCTTTTATATGTGTAACTGTGTGTGATTTATTTCGATAATATTTTGGATAGAACGAGACTGAACCACAATGGGTTTACATTTCCCAATAAAGTCGTCACCTGGAGTGTTTTTATTAATGCCTCTTATCCATGTTCAAAGTATATGACATTTAGAACCGAATATGAATGCACCAGTAGGTTTTCAAACCCAAGCAATTATTTTAGTATAATTGTGAGAGAGGCAGACTTGTTGGGATGTACTTTTCCCGTCCATAGTTCCATAGTAGAAGTATGTTTGAATAGTATGTACATATTTACATTAATAATATTCTACATAACTAGAATACAAAAGCCTATTGATTCTGATACACGATAGAACATGCTAATCCCATGATATGCCTATATATGTATCCTATAATTGGTGTAATGCTCAGAGAGAAATTGAAGAACTAATCAATACAGATTCCTACACCATTATGACACTTCATTTATGAGCATACATTTCCCCTTGCCTTTATAATGGCTAACTTTTGCTCTTTCTACATGGGAGATTATATCATAGCTATATACATGAGACGTTTTTCACATCACAATGAAGTACAAAATACTTGACAGTAACATGATAGAGGTTTCTACCCCATACAGGGCTAACATTACAGCTTACATATATACATGTGCAAACTGAATACATTATGTGCTCATATATATTATCACAATCAATACTACATTTCAACTATATTTCTCTATTTATGCTTGTTAGCTCCGACTGGACTTTAAGAAGTTCATATAACAATAAATGTGTATTGTACTGCGACTGAAACATGTATTACATAATTCTACACCATGCTTCATTCTGTGCAGTAGAAGTAGCATTAGTAAACTGACATTCAAGATTTATCCAATGAGTCTATTGTCATGTGTAACTGATCTTGTACGACTCAAACAAGTTATCTTCAAGAAAACACTTGCGACATCAACTTAATTGGGGGTCATACATTTATTTCATTGTTTTCGCATTGCACTAATCAATTTCAAATGCCACTGAGTGTTCACATAAATATTGCACACTAATACAGGTTTATCCGAGGGTTATCATGTATGCATATATCAAGAATTCCTATACACATACTAAATTGGCCTGCAATACTTGACCACCGCAGTGTGGCTTGTTTAACAGATGCTATGGTAAACTAGAGAAAGGTGGCAGTATCTGACTTCAATAGAGGAAGGCTTGTTCAACTCATCAGTACCCTCCTAATATACGGCGTTCACTTGTTGCACTCGTTATCGTCTGCAACTGCATCAATACTAGAAACCCTGCATTGGAATGCTCCAAGTCTCTCCTCGGCAACCCTATAGTCTTCTCGCCCGGTAACCCTATACGTGTAGTCTTCTCGCCTGGTAAGCCTATAGTGTCTTCTCGCCCGGTAAGCCTATAGTGTCTTTTTGCCCTGTAACCCTATAGCGTCCTCTCACCACGTAACCCTATAGTGTCCTCTTGTCCGGTAACCCTATAGCGTCTTCTCGCCCCGTAACCCTATAGTGTCTTCTCACCCGGTAACCCTATAGTGTCCTCTTGCCCGGTAACCCTATAGTGTCTTCTCTCCCCGTAACCCTATAGTGTCTTCTCACCAGGTAGCCCTATAGTGTCCTCTTGCCCGGTAACCCTTTAGTGTCTTCTCGCCCCGTAACCCTATTGTGTCTTCTCGCCCGGTAACCCTATAGGGTCTTCTCGCCCCGTAACCCTATAGTGTCTTCTTGCCCGGTAACCCTATAGTGTCTTCTCACCCGGTAACCCTATAGTGTCTTCTCGCCCCGTAACCCTATAGTGTCTTCTCCCCCTGTGTTTCCGCTGTGGGGTCGGGTTCCCGCAGACCCTCGCTGTGGCGGGGTTTGTTCACCATGTCCAGTAAGGCCTTAGCGCCCTGGTCCTTGTCCAGTATGCTTGTCTGTGGGTCATTACCGTCCTGTAGGAGTCAAGAGTTAAATATATGAGATAATTAGTGGACATCAACATGGGTTTTACTACACAGGCCTGTAATGTTTCCCCTACCCCTGCTTGGTAGGCAAAAATACTGTTTTAAACAAGTAGCATATCAACAGGCTGCTCCATTTGTAAACAAATGTTGAGCTCATCACATTATGGTGCATAGTACATGTATATGATAGAATAATATAAATGGATTTGGAGTTATTAAGGTAAAGACATGAATATAATAATAACGGTAGTACCTGTTAATTCGTGTGGAAATCACAACTCTGTGTTTAGTATCAATATGTGCCAATTGTTCACTAAATACACTCGTGAAACTGGGTCTTACCCATCATTCCAAGATGGTCTGTCCCCCAAAGTTCATTTTGTGATGCCTGCAGTGCACCTGTGCATGAATTGGAGGGGGAGGGCACTGTGTAAAAGCCCCAAGCAGTATCTATCTAACCAATGTACTTTTTGAGATTTCTGAACATGCGAACCCCCTGGGAAAATGAATGCAAAAAGGTCACCAATGAGCCTCAAAGTCTGTATAAATTAATAGAATTTATAGAACAGCACTATTATGTTATATAGGTTGATATGCACCTCATGCCAACTGAAACCCTGTTTACATGATTGCTGCCCTATACTACCTCTTGCTCTATCAGAATGCAAAGCATTTGGGTTGGTGCTATAAGGGATGTCTACCCCATTGTAAGCATATCTCGGTGGGTGTTTCTGGTTTAGGGAAGCATTTTATAAGCGTGTGGTATTCCCGACTTGGGGTCTCCCAACATTGGTGTTTGTTACCAGAGAATTATAACGACGCCACATTTCTACAAGTATTCTCCTATTCACATCTACTCCCTACCATAAAGCATAGGTATTTACAAAAATGCGTAGTAGTTTGCTCGAAGGATGGACTATTTAGCTCTGTAGTAGTTGGGGTGTGGGGAAGCACTGTGTATGCAGGTATTCGCTATAGATTCGGTTTGGTTGGCAAGGGTACTTGTCGGAATCCCCCCAACAGGATTCTAAAGTGTTTACCGAATCACCATAAGCGAATACAATCTACTTTCTAAGGCCTAGTAATGGACACTCTTACCATTGCTGCCATCTGAAATTGCAACCATGGGTTAGAACAGGACATCCTGCATCAACATCAATGCTACATCATAGAGACAACAAGCAGGTAAGGGCCGCACACACAACATCAAATACAACACCAACCACACCTGACAACACCAACTACATCTCTGCCCACTCCACAGCACTGCCAAGCAGAGATGCTGATTTCAAGTTGATAAGGCTGAGATGACTACCAGTGTTCTACTCAGCATTTGCAAGATGACCAGTATAAGGCACCATTCTGCTGGTACCACATTATTCCCTCTGGTCACCAGGACACAGCCCAAGCAAATCTTGTGGACGACCTCATCATGACTCCAGATTTAGGACATGCCAGCCACCAGCTTCAGCCATAGCTTTAAGGTATCTCACAAGGTAGAGCCAATGATATCCCGCTAGTGCCTAATAGATACTAAGGATGCAGACAACTACTATATGGCCATCTTTGCATGTGCAGGCGAGGGCTGCAGCGGAAGGATGGAGCGTTCAAGTTAGACCCCGCAGACAGACCAAAGATGCTAACTTAGCGGCAGTTGCGCTTACCGTATGTATCAAAGCCCCGGTGCCACTAAGAATACAATTGCCTCACTACTTTGGTCTCTAAACGCGACTCATGCTTTGATATTGTGCATTCCGGAAGAAATAGGTAAAAAACAGATCACGATAGAAGAGCGATGGTTTCAGAAATTTGGAATAAATGTAATATAAACAGTATATAAGTTATATTACATCGTATAACCCAAGTAGGTATTGTAAAAGCACAAGGAGAAAATATCACAAATGTGAAAAACATGGTAGCAGTCTCATATTCTGCACCTTTGAAACAATAAAAAAATATAAAATTCTCTTTATTTCAAAATGTAATTTTATAATCTTGGCCGATAATGTGAAACCCTTATCCTGCGACACTATTAGTGGGGCTTTTGTATATCCCAAGTCCAATGGCACCCTTTCTAGTAGCATCTCTCCTGCCTTCTCCTCTCTCTTACCATACTGAGGTGGAGATAGGAAAAAATCCTCAGTTTTTGTTCGGTGTATTCGCCTGTCTTTACTTTGACATTCCTTCTCCACCTATTAGCGACTGAGATGACAGCCGACTTTCTATGCATCACATCCAGGAGTCGCAATTTTGGTGGTTCTGGAACAGGGTCCTAAAAACCCAAACCCATTCTGTTGTAAATATATGATCATAATGTAAAAATCTATATTTCACATGAACCTAGGCAACATATAAGGGAAAAAAATTGGCTTATAGATTTCACACACCATCCCCCCCCAAAAAAATTTTTCTCGTAATCCCGACAGAAGCTCAAAGTTTTATTACTGCGGGATGGTAGTTATTATTGCGCGAGTAAAAATACGAAAGAAAGAAATCGCTCACCCGAACTCTTTTTGACGGGGAAATTCTGAAACCAACTATCTATTTGATGGCTCTAAATCACACCTTTTCATAGACTTAGTGTTTGCAGTTACATCTTAACTTAATTATGTGCAATGCCATATCAACAGTGCTTATCAATCAAAGCAAAACAACTATAGCATTCAACACAACGATACACATGCTTATTACTTTGGAACATTAACTCACATCTTTCCTTAGTAGTGAGAGGTCCGGTCCCACGCCCCATACCTCCAGGTGGCGGACAGTGAAGTTAGGGTTAGCAGATAGTTGTGGACTCCCATAGGTGGTGCAGGTAGGCTTGGCCCAGCTGTGTCCTTTGCCATATTCAGAATCTAGCCATAGTCCAAAGTGCTCAAACTGACCTCCCATTCCCTGAAAATGAAATAAGTTTGAATATGTAGGTATAACTATAAGTAGGCCTCAGGGTCAAGGGATAATTCAATGTTTGTTGGATCGTTGGATCTGCCCTACTAAGCTGTAATTGCCAGACATAATAGTTGTAGTGATAGCCAGTGATAGCCACCCCACCAAGTGGTATAAACAGTAACTAATAATATAGCCTTTGGCTTCACCTGGTGAGGGACTGGGGAACTCGGGTATGAAGGGGCATTCTGGGGAATCAGCCATTATGGAGCCATATTTGAAGATGTCAACATGCCAGTCATCTCAGGAATAAATCTAGCATCATCTGCCCTACCAACTACTTTTATGGTTACATTATCATTACAATAGTGATAACAAAAATTTCCTATAAATTACACTTATTACTGAGAACATGGTATTCATTTACTAATTCATTGACCCAATCTGGGTTTGTGCCCCAGCTCCCACCCAGAACTCACCAGTCCATTGGGCATGGTCTCCTGGCCCTTGTTTAGGTACAAGTAGTTGGTGTTATAGCCTGTTATATTGTAGATCTGCATGGTAGGGCGGAGGCTGAATAGGAAACTCGTCTCATCCCCTGGAATAATGAATAATGGAGTTAATTAGTGGTGTGCACAATAAGTGTAATCAGGGTCTATAATACGCACTGAGCACTGACCCTGTTTCCTATACTACCGGTACTCACAGAATGCTGACCCTGTTTCCTATACTACTCACTGAACGCTGACCCTGTTTCCTATACTACTCACTGAGCGCTGACCCTGTTTCCTATACTACTCACTGAACGCTGACCCTGTTTCCTATGCTTCTCACTGAGCGCTAACCCTGTTTCCTATACTACTCACAGAATGCTGAACTACTCACTGAGCGCTGACCCTGTTTCCTATACTACTCACTGAACGCTGACCCTGTTTCCTGTGCTTCTCACTGAGCGCTAACCCTGTTTCCTATACTACTCACTGAGCGCTGACCCTGTTTCCTATACTACTCACTGAGCACTGACCCTGTTTCCTATACTACTCACTGAGCGCTGACCCTGTTTCCTATATTACTCACTGAACGCTGACCCTGTTTCCTATGCTTCTCACTGAGCGCTAACCCTGTTTCCTATACTACTCACTGAGCGCTGACCCTGTTTCCTATACTACTCACTGAGCGCTGACCCTGTTTCCTATACTACTCACTGAACGCTGATCCTGTTTCCTATACTACTCACTGAGCGCTAACCCTGTTTCCTATACTACTCACTGAACGCTGACCCTGTTTCCTATACTACTCACTGAGCGCTGACCCTGTTTCCTATACTACTCACTGAGCGCTGACCCTGTTTCCTATATTACTCACTGAACGCTGACCCTGTTTCCCATACTACTCACTGAACGCTGACCCTGTTCCTATACTACTCACTGAGCGCTGACCATGTTTCCTATACTACTCACTGAGCGCTGACCCCGTTTCCTATACTACTCACTGAGCTCTGTCTCTGTTTCCTATACTACTCACAGGGCTCTGTCCCTGTTTCCTACACTATCCACAAGGCTCTAATGATGTTCCCTATACTACGCACAGGATTACTATACTACTCACA
Source organism: Harmothoe impar (assembly GCA_947462335.1). Taxonomy (NCBI): domain Eukaryota; kingdom Metazoa; phylum Annelida; class Polychaeta; order Phyllodocida; family Polynoidae; genus Harmothoe; species Harmothoe impar. The sequence continues at coordinate 35,540,892 of OX381712.1, forward strand.
AGGCTCTAACCCGGTATCCTATACTACTCATAAGGTTCTAGCCCTGTTTCCCATACTACTCGCAAGGCTCTAACCCGGTATCCTATACTAGCCCCGTGTCCTATACTACTCATTAGTTTCTAGCCCCGTGTCCTATACTACTCATAAGTTTCTAGCCCTGTTTCCTATACTACTCGTAAGGTTCTAGCCCTGTTTCCTATACTACTCGTAAGGTTCTAGCCGTGTTTCCTATACTAACGGTACTCATAAGGTTCTAGCCCGGTTTCCTATACTACTCATAAGGCTCAAACCCGGTATCCTATACTACTCATAAGGTTCTAGCCCTGTTTCCTATACTACTCATAAGGTTCTAGCCCGGTTTCCTATACTACTCATAAGGTTCTAGCCCGGTTTCCTATACTACTCATAAGGTTCTAGCCCGGTTTCCTATACTACTCATAAGGTTCTAGCCCGGTTTTCTACACTACTCAGAAGACTCTAACCCGGTTCCATATACTACTCACGGGATTCTAACCCTGGTTCCGATACTGCCCACCGACTTTCTGATTTTTCTAGACTACTGATAGAACTGTAAACCCTGTCTCCTATCCTACCCACAGAACTCTCACCCTGTTTCCGAGACTACTCACAGAACCCTTTCCCTCTTTCATATACTACTGTAGTGGTCCAGCGAAAATGGATTTTTTGGTTTCACCAGGGTTTGAACCTGGGACCTCCCGCATCCGGAGTGAGCGTCATAACCACTTGACCACGAAACCTTGCCTGCCATTCTCGCCTTACACATACATCTGGATTGGTAGGTATGAGGGGGAACAGTGATTACCCTAGGTGGCTAAGCCAGGGCACAGGGACAGATGTGGGCTCGAGTTGTTCCCCTACACTCCTCCCATCCAGCTTCAACTATCCCAACCGGCTACCCAACCGGTGGTAACCTTGGACATACCTGGCACTTAGTTGTGGGATCCTGTGTCACTAGCCCTACTAGCGCTTTCCCGCCTCATGCGTACTCGCCCTTTTTTACCAGCTCGCTAGATGACTGCGCCACTCTAGCTTTCGCTACTGCGCCACGTCGGACCCACAACCAGCCACCAGGTGTTGAAGCATACCCAATTGTATCATACCGTACCTATCCAGTCCAGCCAACATATTCCCAGGCACTGGGATGGCTGGTGAAACCACCAGTGTAGTGGTCCAGCGAAAATGGATTTTTTGGTTTCACCAGGGTTTGAACCTGGGACCTCCCGCATCCGGAGTGAGCGTCATAACCACTTGACCACGAAACCTTGCCTGCCATTCTCGCCTTACACATACATCTGGATTGGTAGGTATGAGGGGGAACAGTGATTACCCTAGGTGGCTAAGCCAGGGCACAGGGACAGATGTGGGCTCGATCTGTTCCCCTACACTACTTACAAAACACTGCATTCATTATTCACAAAATTCTTACCCCGTTTCCCATACTATTTACAGGATTAAACCCTACTTCCTGCTATTTACGACACTCTTCTTTCTCAGTCTATCAGCATCAGACTTAAAGCGTGGTATACTTACATATATCTCTCCCGCCCATGAATGTTACTTGTTACTTAAAGGGTAGGATCTCTAGGAGTTCATGTAGTTCATAACTTTGCCACTAAACTGTGCTCCTTAAATTCCAGATCGATCTTTACTTCACAAATTTTACACCAGAGGGCAAAAGTATGTGACCCAGCTGATTTTGACCCCAATCCAAGTGACCCTTCAGATGTGGCTGTAAACAAGGCCTCATGCCCACCAAAGGCCTCCTAGTAGACTGAGTGTGCTAACAGCCTTCAGACATACACTGTAAAAAGTGTTTCTAATTGAAACACATAAATTTACCAAAACACATTAAAATTTAACACTTTCACTGAATCTCAGCAATTAGGCACTTTCTTCTGTCAGCAGGTACAGGGATATGGCTGCTGGTGATGGGTGGGCCTAAAAAAGTGAAACAATAGTGGGGAAGGCCAGTTTGGCTGGCTCACTGGAATATTCTGGACAGCACTATCTACTCATTATTGTTGACATTATCTAAATTACCATGGATGTTTAACAACAGTATAGGTACTGTATTTGACTAAGAAAAGCCTATATATGGGGAAGAGCCTGTAGAAGGAGTAGGAGATTAATACCAGTGGGCCAGCCAAACTGCCCTCGCCTACCATTTTTCACTGTTGCAGCTCACCCATCACTGGCAGCCATATTCCTGCACATGTTTACAGAAAGAAAAAAATGATTTTGCTATCAACATGTTTCGGTGAAAGTGTTTAAATTATATACACATTTTTTACAGTGTATGGGTGAAGGGTGCAGTGAGCAGTGGGACCAGGTGATCATGCTGTCCTGGCCAGGTGACTTAAGTAAGGGGACCATGAATCAGGCTTTGCTTGGAATTAAATGGTCTATAAAAGAATGATAAAACTATAGCACCCTCTTAGATTTTATGATTACATATTGGCCTCTAGGTATACACATTGTGCAATGGTATCATTGTGTATAGATGTTCCTTTTTTACCCAAAATAATAGCATGTGGCCTATTCAAGGGGGAGTATACCGTTTTCTGTGGGCACATTGGTGGCAGTCAGTACACTGGTGGGTATCACTAGTACTCAATTCTATACCACTGGCAGAGTGCAACTGCTGGTCACACCAGTGCAACTTGTCTAGACCAGAGGACTGCTGGAAAGGAACAACAAGCAAACTATTTGTTGGTTGCCTGAGCCTTTATACATGGGGTACTGGTGCTGGGGAATACAGGCTCACAGGGCTAGGATATACCTGCATGTGGTGGATTCTGTTTGGGGGATTCTAAATATAACTGGAGTGTTATATAAACTCAACAACCCTGCCAGAGAATTTTACGATTTAGGTTGAGTTTGCTGGCCCTTTAATCTCCAACAATTGTTTGCTTTGCTATGCAACCTGCAAGGCTTTCTGACGAATCAAATCCAACTCTAATTTAGTTTAAATCACGCAAGGCTTTGTTTGATAATTTGAAATCGTTGATGGTTACAACATGCATATACATAAGCTTGTACCTAAACTCATCTATACATACCAGCAAATTGAGGCTTCAGTGCCAGCCCAGTGCCGGTGAACCCCCCAAACACGTGTCCATCTGCATCTTTCAGAATCAGGACGCAGGGTCCCCGCCCGAGCGTGTATTTGATGAGGGAGGAGAAACTCTCTCCGTGGACACTGTCACTGAAGAGTAGTCTCCATGGTGAGCGGCAGGCGGCGGGGAGGGAGTTGGTGAGGAGTACTAGAGACGGCAGGTCCAGTAACGTAGGGAACTTAGCCCAGGGAGCACCCACCGCCTCTGGGATCAGACTCGTCTTGGTGTCGCTCGACGCTCCTGCCACCTGGTGGGAGAAAATGGGATATATTCAGTATGTGTACCTTTTTCTCCTTTTTTCCCCTTTATTTTATTCATGCAGACCTTTTTATGAAGACATACACCTGCAGACTTTCGAATTGACATTCTACAAGAGTCTGTCCAAAGTGCTTGTTTCTTTATGTTTTTGTGCAAATCTATCCACGAATCACCTTTTAAGAAGGGTTTCATTTCATATTCATTTTGATGACGGCACAGCTGAGAAAAGTGTCCGAGAGAGTGAAACCCAGAATCTTCCTATGCTTAACTATAGAAACGTTCCATAAGAGATGATGCTGACATGATTTCATACATCTAAATTTCAATGTATTTGCCTAGAGCATGGTTTTGAGTAACAAAGAGGTATTTATCTATCAAAACTATTAACTATGCATCTAGAGAGGATCATTCAAATGGGTTTGGCAATATGATAATGATACATAGCCCTACAGGTATTATCTATAATATGGCATCAGTATGATACCAATCAGTATGATACCATCAACTGTCAATATCCTAACATAAAGTCTATTTCATAGCACCCTGGATATCATCATTGATACACGCCGGCAGTTACATGTTTACATATTCTGTTCGTCCAATACATGATCAATAGGCACCTCCCGGTCTGCTGTATGACTTGTCTACACTGTCAATAAAATACAAAACAAATTTCATGAATGCTATTGATTCTCACGACATGGCATAATGCGCCCACATTTGCCCTATATATATACATGTATGTATTCCAGCTCAAAATTGATGTACTCATACTAAAGCTCTAATCCATGCCTTCGGTGCACTGTATAATTGGTCTGAGAATGGTCCCTTGTACCACTAAAACCCAAAGTCACTGTTAATCAACCAAAACCATGGAGATGACCAATGCCACACGTGTTATTCAATGCAGACAACTTAAGGTTTCCAATATGACTGTTGTCATATGATATACGAATATTAACTCATACGGCGACAGCTCGGCGCACATTATTCTGTTCATTATTCATTCTGTTTATTTTGCGTTTTTATCACACCAAATGAATAGTGGTTCAGACAATGCACATGTATGCCGGTACCTATTGACTGACAGCTCGGTATACACCAAATCTGAATTATGTACCATTCTTTGAATGGTATATATCACTGAACATATTAATACGTATCCCACTTGTGGAATCATTTTCTATAGATTTATTAAGTGCAGAAAATAGGGAATGCTATAATATGACTTAAGTTTGAAAGTTATTCCCTCAAACTTCCTTTTATAATGTTGACGCCTAGTTAAATCAAGAGATCAGTACTAGTTTTTAAATTCGACACAACCGACATTTTCACACTTTGCAGTTCTTTGTCAGTGTTGAAATTTATTTTGACAATGAACACCCATATAAAATGACTTTGGGAGCCTTTTTAGGCTTTTTGTTTTTCACTGTAGTCATGGAATCAATCTATCATAATACATTATTCAATATAGAATGATTGGTCAACAAAAGGGTCTTTGGTGATGGAAATGACTCACAAATACTAAATAGTGAGAATGCTATAATATAAACATATGAATGTGGGACTAAACAACTAATAGCTGATAAGTATGCATTAAGAATGTAAATGGCTAAGACTTACGAGGGAGAAGCAGGGGTGGAAGACGGTGTCTAGGATGTGCTGGAGTAGGGCACAGGAGGACGTCCACCTCTCCAGGGTGTCCTCATCGTAGCTGGTGTCTCCCTCTACCTCACCACCTGTAATTACAAATACACAGGTGAGAAAAGTCAGTAAATTATTTATTTTATCATGTATGAATTAGAAGGACATCATTAGAGCAAGCATGGAGGGGTCCAATCGGGGCCGGTAGGGAGAGGATCAATAGGGAGAAGGGAGGGGAGGGTGGGGGGGGGGGGGGGGGGGAGGGGACCAAGAGGGACAGGGAGAGAGCAATGGGTCCAATAGCAGTAGGAAGCAAAGAAGGCATCAATAGGGGGAAAAGAAAGGAGGGCTGTAACAGTAGGTAGGACGACGGTATTTTAGAAAATGGTCGGAATTCATCATGCAAGATTTTAAAATGATGGAACCATAATCATTATGGACCTGCTCATTATAGTTTATATTATATGAGTTTTTGAAAAAGAAAACTTCCCCCAATCGACCTGTCACTTGCTACCAGTCTGGAATGGATGGTCCCCATTTCACTTCTGCATTCAAATGACATATTGACATAGTCACTTGTTATTGTCATTTTAACGGCTGATAGGTATGGTATCCATAATTTGAGTGTATGTATCACTATTCACAATCATAAACCAGACGTCCCTGGCAGAGCTCCATTGATTTCACACTTTTTATTACCACATGTGGCAACATTTTATTTTCAACTACTTTTTTCACACTGTCGCTTCCTGTTCTTGACAGCCAGCTGCTCTCTGTACAACTACTGGTAAATTGATAGCCCTTTTTTTAATAGCGCACGGTGAATGTGGTGACGGGTGGGTGGGTTGGGGGGGGGGGGGTAGGAGGTCCTCTGTTGTACAGTAATATCCAGGCATCCTTCTGATCTCATTTTCACCTACAATCATGTCCTCGGGAGTAAATAATAGCGAATAAAGCAATGAGGTCCTCTGTTGTACAATAATATCCAGGCATCCTTCTGATCTCATTTTCACCCACAATCATGTCCTCGGGAGTAAATAATAGCGAATAAAGCAATGAGTGCCAATAAAAAAATACATTTTTATCCGCATCAATGTCCTAAGCTAGTCCAGAGGTCTGATTGTTCACTAGCCCTCAAGTGCCCGCTGTCATCATGATGCATGAATGCAGCCCTCCCAGTAAACAAAAAACGTTATACAACATTCTATAACGTTACATAACGTTTCTCTATGGCTCCTTACTATGGCATAACGTTATATAAATTTTGAAACGTCATTTTGACGTAAAATAACGTTTTTCTGTTAGCTGGACTGGCGAGTACATTCATGCATCATGACGATAAAGAGCATCGCACAATTAAACACTCTGCTGCCCTTAAAGGGTTAGTTACCTGTAGGCGTGAGACCCTGGAGGAGGATGTTTGTGAAGCCCACCAGTGTGTCCTGTTCTTCAGCAAGTTTCCATGTCTTGTAGTCCTCCTGGGTCCTGACTGAGTTATAGTAAGCTTCCATCAGGTCCTCGATCAACTGTATTAACAACAAGCACAAGGGATATATAGATAGTGACTAGATAGGCTGGCTTTCTGGTCAAAATTATGTATGCATATAGATATTCTGCCTATTTAGGGCGTGCAGAGGGGTCCCCCCCCTCCTCAGAGGTCAGATATTCAATGAAATTAAGGTCCCCAGGTCAAGTCCCTTTTTTGGACTCTTTATCCTTTTGAAGTCGCCTTGAAAATTGAACTTGTGATTCATATCACAAATGACTCAGGGTTAGATTTATTAAGTGATTGAATTGAGTGATTGAAAAGCTGAAAAATACTAGATCATGATAAATCAGACTTACCCTGATGAGTTGCGTGGTTGTTACATCGCCAACCCCTCCGCTGGCCAGATACGCTACAAGCCGGCTGCGTTCTGATGGGGTGCCCTTCAGTATGTGGCTGAGGGCAACCACAAAGCTGTAAGAGTTGACCACCACGGGGCGCTGTCCACCACTACATGGCAGCACGTTCAGCATAAAGGTGTACAGGTGGTAGGACAGACGCTGCGGTAATGTCACTGTATAAGCCTGAAATAAGATGATTTGGTGAATTTTAGTAGATTTTAGAGATAATTATCAATTTTGTCCCTACAGGTTATTTTTACCCCAATAGGTCCTAATAATGCATGGAAATCAAGATATTCCACACTAGCACATTTCTATAGCGGTACTGTACACAGAAAATGTCCCCTTACAGTGACACTTTTAATCATACTTTACGACATGTTCCTCTGATTCTGGTACAGGTATTGACCATTGGTTTATTCACGGTTATGTCTAACATAATACATTAACAATACCTTATACTTGTTAATGTCTATGGTCTTAACTTAAAATTTAGATCAAATTATTCTATTTCAATTTACATTACAAAAAATTGATTCCCTCCCCCATGTGTGTTGACCTAGTAACATGTGCACCTATGCTCATATTTCAATTTCCAGGAAAGCGCAGGTATACGGTATATTGGATTTTCCCCCGAAAACAAATGTCCAGCAACTCACCATCTTTATTAAGCCTGACTCGTATAAATAGGTTATGTTCGTGACATTAACAGGTCGTCAATAAATCTACACCAAATGCCACTCCCATAGCGCCCTAAGGCCAATGGTAGCCAGTGGTAACACATGGCTAATAGCGGGGGTGGGGATTGTGATGTGTGAGGGGGGGGGGGGGGTGGGGGGGGGGGGGGGGCAAGCTGTTCTAGGTGTCCTAGTAAAACCAGTGATGACCCCATGTAAAAACAGTCGTTCCTGGCCCAGTTCATCTTGCCTTTTTTCATATCAATTCAGTGATATTCCCTGGTTTCATAGAGTACGGTATACTAGAGTATGTACATGTACTAATAAAGTAACGGTACCGTAATTGAATGTGTATTGATGAGATTTCCGGAATTGACATATAGTCTATATATAGATCTATATGCAAATTCGCCTAATTTAAGAAGATCTACCAGGTACATGTATAAACGACACATTTACTAGGGTTTAAATCTAATTATCAGTAGCCTGAGTGAGACTATATATCCAAGCATATAGATCTAGATATGTGTATCCATGTATCCATATAACTGGTAGGTTCTAATACAGAGGATGTACTACAGATCGGGTGGATGGCTAAATTCGACAGGGCGACATGGACATAGTCTTTTCTTAAAATTGACATGCGACATAGAACTTAGTGACTCGATGGAAAAAATAAGTTACCAGGTAGCCTACATGACATAGTCATAGGGTAGGCCTACGGTATTTCTTATTATCAACATGGGACATGGGGATTTTTAGGGACATGCCATGGATAGACTCTATTTCTTAAATTCGACATGCTACATGTCATGGGGACACTATACCCCCACCCCCCATCCATACAGTACGGTCCCCCATGTATAACTGCCTACAGGCTACAGGTTACAGGTATTTAATAGACCTCATTCTTCTCTTCTTTTCATTGTTAACGGGGGGGGGGGGGGGGGATAATACATCATACTATGACAGGGGGGGGGGTCGAAATTTGTCTGCCCCTTTAGAGGGGTTGGACTTTTTAGTTGCCGCCCCCCCTCCCTCTTCTAAAAGGGGTCAAAATGGGGGGAGGGGGGGGGGGGTCATACTCATAGATGACCACTCCCTCTGGCTCAGTCAATAAAGGATAATAAATCATAAATACTAGATCCCTGATCGACCAAAGCCAAAGGGGGGAGGGGGAGGTTGAATAGATAACTCACCTGAAGCTGTGTACTGTCAAAACCTGAGCCGGGTTGTTTTTGTCCTGTGTTAGATGACACCAGTGTATTTTTCTGTGCTGACACATGTTCCCCACCACAGATTGCATCAAAGATGATTTGGATTTGGATTTGTTCCTCTGCAGAGAAGACTGCCAAGGCAGCATCGTGTTCTGGGGGTGGCTTACTCTCTTGGCCACCCATTCTTTACAGAGATTGTTCACCAGATCTCTTATGAAAGGGTCTACTCCAATAATTTGGTCATTAACTGCATTAAAATCAATCCATTACTCATCCACGTGAGGTCCATCCAACATCCAACATAAATCCTCACCCCAGACTCAGCTGTCTGCTACTAGACCGGATGTAAACATGACTTGACTTCGCGCATGCGTGCTCGCACTTACACCGCCATTTTCAAAACAAGCGGATGATCCAAATCGCCGCGGCTGTCACTTGGAAAATACGTGTGTATTGAGAGGAACTACACAACAATCACCATGACACTCCCACCAGAGAAGATTTCAGAGCTTAAGCAGATTATCCATTCTCATTTATCGCAGGTAAGACAGTTATCTGACGAGTAATCCGTGTTTCTTTCGAGTAACAACTGTCCGTCACTTAGAGCAGTGCCCGGACAAGGCGATGGGAAGGGGCGGGTGGGTTATTGTCGATGTTTGTGAAGTAGTTGAGCCTTATATAGTGACTATAACCATTGGATCTTAATCTCAACTTGATGTGTGTACAGTTAACCAACATATTAAGTAGATCTAGTGTGTGCGATCGCAGAAATCGCCGAGTTTCTGTGGACGATAATAGAAGAAAATTCCTTCGTATTGGACATGACTGAACATGAATGATTTTGCTGTCGTTCTGACGTTCACTGTTCAGGATAGTGGGCATCCTGTTCAGAATGCCTAGTACTAGCAGTATGAAGGCTGAACATGGAGCTTTGTCGAGAGGATTGATCAACACTAATTTACCTTGAGTGTTCTTTACAAGTGATGCACATTAAATAGTTAGTTGATTGCTCATTAAAGCTAAATATCAGAGACATACATTTAACACATCCCAGATATTTGGAAACAGAAGGAGCACGGGTGTTGGGTTTATAAAATTTATTTTATAAAATTTATGATTTGTAGTAATGTAAATATTAACATGTATTTACATTAAAATTACGAATTATGACATATTTAGGTAAAATACATTTGTATTATACATACATTTGTAATGATATCACAAATTAATGGGCCAAAAAGCCAAAGTTCATATGGGTGGGATGGTGGGAATTTAAGAGTCTTCAAGAGCATTAGAGATTGCTGAGTTCACTGGCAGGAGTGACTCTAGATGGATGTATTGTCTGTGCGAGTCAGAACGCCATCCTCCATAGCGCTGGATGTCCAACTCGTTGCAGCCGGCCTTATAGTAGCCTCACCAATTGGTCACGCTTATCAGTTGGATGGCTGTGCCTACTGTTTACTTAGGCATGCATGGGCCGTGTTTGTCACCACCACTGGGATTCGCCCTCCACAAATTCATTTCTGAGGGAATTATCTGAGGTGAAATTTTTTCTGGGAATTACATACTTAATTGGAGAAAATCTTCAGCTACATTGTGATGGGTGCCACTTTAAAATCGGAAGCTGCTAACCAAAGATGTGAACTTGAGAAGTAAATTTTATTAGAATTCTATGCAGTATTCAAAATGTATGTGCCGCGCCCATTTTCTATTATGTATGTTGAGTAGGAGAGAAAAATAGCTTTCTATTAATACACACATTTCCAAAATGAGTTGTTGTTAAGGCCCGCGGATTTTGATAATACAGTTATAATGTGTATTGGGGGGTCTGCCAGGGGGTGTGAGACCGCCCCTCACACACCAGTACCTCCGTGTCCCTTAGGGTGTACCTGGGGAGCCACAGGCCACGGGCCCGCCTTGGGAGGGCGGAGCATGGGAAGGTGCAGCCCGGGGGGTAAAGCTGTGAAAGCGTGGTATGGCGGTCTTGTAGCAGTGACACCTCTAGTGGTGGGAGAGGGGGGGGGGTCCATGTAACAGTGTCTTTATATAGAAGATTTCTTCCAATAGACACCCCCTTTTTTCGATGAATAATCTTGAATTCTGTTGGATCTAATTATGATAGAAACTAAATTAAAACGGTTTTGTCATACGGAAGGTATTGCGCATCAGTACAAATAATAATTATGATGATAAAATATATATAGAATTCCTCTGTGGTGATGCTACTTATAGGCCTTATATGCCGCTGCTCTTAATGAATGAAGTGAGAATTTTGTTACTGGGTGGCCCAGGGCCAGAAGGTGCGCGCGCCACTCCTTTTCTATCAGTGTCACAGGCACTGTGGACCTGTCTATGTTCATGAGAAATGGCTCTGAGTCGCTCGTTGTAGGGAGCCGTCTCAGGGTGTCTCTTATAGCTTCCACTGGGCATGTGATCGAGTCCTGAAAAGATTGTAACGTTACCTCCTTGGATAGGTCGAACGTTTGCATATTCTTGGCGCCTTTGATCTTGATGATGGCGGTGTTCTCCTGCAGCCTCACATCGCCTCTTGTGAGGTGCCATGTACTTTGGAACTTCCGCGCGCTCTGGGGAAGCACCTCGGTCTTCCTCATATCAGTGCTGTCACGCCACAAAACCCCTTATTATACCTTCATCAATTGTATTACGTCATATTACGTCATATTACGTCATAATTATGATTTATGATTATTAATATTCATATTTATTATTATTTGTAATACGCACAATACTTTATACATATTTTCAATCCATATGTCCATCAAAGTACACCTAGACGTCAGACATACCTGTTACTCATAAAGCCAAGCATAACTGACCCCCATACATAACTAATCCATAGATCACAAGCAGACCCTTATCCCAGGGACAATAGGTAACGGTCAGCCCCTCCAGACGACAAGGCACTGACCGGTCACCTATACACAAAACAAATGAACTATATGTTGACCTCAAGGATTAACTGTCAACACATAAAACAATGCTATAAAGCTGGACACCCTTAATCAGTGTGGCACCGCCAAAGCCACTTGAGCCGGCTGGAGGCCACCTGGAAGGTGGGCGACAAAGCCCCCATGTGTGCATGCTACTTATTGTGTAATCCATTACCCATAATGCACTGGACCCAGGCTCCCCACCCGCGGTCCAGCGCACACCACATGTTAAAGCCATGAATATATAATTATCCAATCAAATGTCAAATGTACATTATCCAATGAAAACCACTGTTACATCTACTTCCGGTCACATGGGCACCCCCTCCACCTGCCGGGCACCTGTACTTATACCCCGGCCAGATGGAGGAGGAAATCACTTATCATCTTGCAACCATCAGTAACTTATATACTGAGCCCTAGTGACTGGTACTCTGATATTAATATTATTATTAATAAAAGATACCAAGTATTGAAACTGACGTCTCACCTCATCTTTACGCCCTCATTGATGTGGAAGGGTTTTCCCTAGCCACAGTGCGGCGTGGAAGATAACCAGCAGCGCAGTCCTCACTATGCTCCCTGTGTGTGTGTCGGGGAGTCTCACTATTATGGCCTTGAGGAGGGACATTGGGACTGGGGGCTTTTTGTTCGACGTAATTGTTTTGTCCCTCGCCAGTGCCTGCTTCTCCCTCACTACCCTTATGTGGCTGAAGGCTTTTGTGTCCGCCCCGGCCAGCGCCAGGTGTTGTGCTATACTGCTCAGGTGAGAGGGGGTCGACGTTCACCTCTCGACAGAACAGGTACCATAGGCCTGCCGCGGATCGACGATTCCGGTTGGTACCATCTGCGCGGGCCATGTCCTGCCTTGTCGCTGCCTTTTCTTGATAGTAGTTGAGTACCGCTCCTGGAAGATAAAGATGGAGTAATGACATCCAGTATATAGTAGCACCCCTCCACAGAGTGTAGGTGTTGGGTGTCCATACTCTGGTGTGCCCTTTTCAGGTGGGCGTCAGACAGGTGGGCTCTACTGAGGGCGTCTGCAGTGTCGTTGTCCTTGCCCGGTACATGGTCATATGTGAGTCTGCGGTCGTATGCAGCTTGTATCATCCAGCATGCTCTTGCTGTGTCTGTTAATACCTTGTCTGTTCCTTTTCCGTTTTGTAGTACTTTAACTGCGGCTTCATTGTCGCATCTCACGCGTATGTGAGTGCCTCTGTCCTGTTCAGAAATAAACGTATGTAGCGCCATCACCACGTTTATGGCTTCAAGGTGTGTGAAATTGGAGATGGTGTCTTCTTTTGGGGTCACCTGTGCTCCGTAGCCTTGTGTACCGTCTGTACCCACAGGCATCCACGTAGAAGGTTCTGGTGGGGGGTCTAGTGTCGGGGATGATGCCTACCCCATTCCATGTGCTGCTGAATTCTGCAAACCACCTCAGATCGGCTTTCATGCCGGCGTTTACGTTGAGGTAGTGCCCCCTCATGTCCCTCAGGCTATATAATAGCCTTGACACAAATAACCTGGCGGAATTTATACATTTGGCGACATGAAGTAGGATGCCCAAGAGTGACTGTAGTTGTTTCCTACTCATGGAGCGGCGGCTTGCATAATAACTAATCTTGCCTTTGACTTCTTGTAACTTTTCTGGGGGCACAGATATGGTCATGTCCTTGGTGCTGATGTTGACGCCAAGCCATTGCACCATCTTTGCCGGGGGTTGGAGTTTTTCAGTCGCCTCTGGGAGACCTAGGTCGGCGATGAGGCGTCGTGCTGTGGCGTAGTCGGTGGTTGCTCTGGAAAAATTTGGGGAAATTATTAGGAGATCGTCTAAATACATTCTACAGTAGATTCCTTTATGTTGTAACTGTTCTACTATTGTGTCTGCAACGCGTTGCATGTGCGACGCGCTGGCCCTAGATCCAAAAGGGACGCTGAGATCAAGAAAATAATCTCAGTTGAGGCAGAGTAGTGGATAATCTGCGGGGTCACTAACCAGGTTCTTATATGTGCGGGAGATATCTACTGTCGAGAGATATGTTCCCTTTCCCACTATTGCTAACTGGTTGACTGCCTGTTGCGCTGTAGGGAGGCTGTGGTGGCGTACAATACCGTTGACGGTATTCTTAAAGATATAAGCGTTTTCGTGCGGAAAAGTCATGTCGGAGATAATTCTCCGGACCTCTGAGTCCTTTTCAGGCCTCGTCATGAGGGGTGAGATGTCACATTGTGGGCCCAAGGTACAAATGGTGGTGAGGAAAAATGGCCCTGGAGTGCCCCCAGACCCATTTCTTTATCTACAAAGTTATCGACATGCTGTTTATGTTGCATGGCGCTGGGGTGGTTGTTGGTACATGTGGTATCGGATATAGGGCCCATATAACCCAATGGGAACCCGTACTTTATGAAATCAAGGAGGTCCTTTTTCGCTGGGTTCTGGCCCAGCATTGATTCCCATGCCGGGATGTTGAGGCCACTGGGAACCTGTACCCTAGCTGAGAGGGCATTTGGTAAACCTGTACTCTTGACAATATCATAAATGAGTGCTATCTCAGGGTGTGTGTCTTTGAAAGCAAATTCCGGCCAATGATCCCTTCTATACTGACGGAATGCCATTGGGGAAATGTCAACTGAAAAGTCTATAACGTTAGATTCGCACATTTTTCGAATTTTATCGAAATCCGGGCTCGTACCTGATGTTGTCGTGTTGTCGGGTGGGTGCTGCGTCAGTCCATGTTTGTAATCGTAGACCAGGGGGCGGTTACCGGCCTGCTGTAGGATCGGCTCGTGCAAGGGAACCTGCTCGGAGGCCGTTGCACCCACGTGTACCCGTTTGCGGCCTGATCCATCGATAGAATTGTCATTAAAGGCGCCGATCTCTGCGGGATCGTGCCGAAACTGCTGCTGTTCCATCTTCGTGCCGCCATCTTTGATGCTTTCGTGTTTATGTACACACGTAGGCGTGACGTGTTGTGGTGAAACAATATGGCGGGTCGCTCCGCGGAGCGTGCGTACTACGTCATCACTTTCGGGTGTCGGCGGCGGGGTCGTGACGTCATCGCGTGAGATTCCCCTGCTGGGGCAAACCCCTTGCGTCTTGCTGCGTGCCGCGTCATCAGACGCTGTTTGGGCGTGTCTGCCCGCCCCGGTTTCGTGCTGCGAGTTGTGCTGGCGGAGTTCTGGAAAATGATAATCGTACACATATGTGTGCACATAGCTTAATTGTTCTGGTGTATCTGCGTCCCCCATGTATACTGGATGGACGCAGCTTATCCGTTTTTTGGCATCTGTGAGTGATGCTGTTGGTGCTGTTGTTATTGCTGCGGCGGCGGGCGCTGCTGCTGCATGTGGGCGTGGCCTCCGTTGTTGTTGTCTCGTGACCACATGGCATTGTTTTGGTTCTGATGCCACGTGTTCTGGTTCTGCGCGTGGGACTGGGACCCCCCCCCCCCCCCCCCCCGGTAAATGAAATCTCCATGCGGAGGTTTTGGATGGACTGGAAGTCCGACCACTGGTACTTGTTCTTTTCTATATCATCAAATACCCTATCTGACCAGCGGCAGACATCCGGCCAGTACCTGCACATGGCGTCTCTAGAGACGTTATTGACATGTTTCAGGATTAACAAGCGCTCCTCCTGGGTCCAAGCACTGTCGTTGTCCTGTACCAATGCAAGAGATGCATCTATGTACTCCTGTGAGCCTATCTTCCCTTTTATATCTAGTTTTTGCTTCAGTGTGTGACAGTCGTCACGTTCAGTGTACATGTAGGGTTTAGGCTTGGTGCGGACGGGAATGAGGGACGTGAGGTAGCATATCTTACCCTCCGGGCTCTGGTGCTCGTATCTTTCCCTTTCCAGTTGCTCCTGCACGTAATCCCTTGCTCCAGGTGCTGCCTGTAGGTCGGCAGCAGTGGGAATGTTGTTGGTGTGTGTGGTGGCCTGGCGCGTGTTGTCGGTGTGGTGGCTGCGGCGGGGCCGTGTTGTTGTTGTCGGGCGTTGGGGCTGTTGGTGTGGCCGGGGCCGCGGCGGCCGCGTCCTTCTCCTGCTGTCGCTTCTCGCGTCGCTCCTGCCTCTTCCTGCGTCGCTCCTGCTTCTCCTCGTCCTTCTTCGTCGCTGCTTCGGCGATTTTCGCTGCCTCCTGCTGGAGGCGTTCGACCGTTGCCATCTGCTCCCGCTGCTCGTCAGCCATCTGGATCCTCTGCTGCTCCAGTGCCTGACGCTGCTGAGTGAAGTACTGCTCCCGCTCTACGCGGCATTGGTCGCGCTCTGACTGCGCCTGCTTGCGTAGCTGCCTCTTCTTGGTGGCTTCGCCCACCAGGAAGACCATGTTCTCGTTGAGAGACCCCACGTCTGATTGCATAGAGGAAATGTTCCTCTCCAACTGGAGGACTCTTGCTGCCAGGAGTGGGTCTGAAGGTGTAGGCCACCTGTGTGTACTTGTACTTGACACCGCGGAGGCGTTCCTTTGGCGGGAACGCGGCGTGGATACCGGCTGTGTACTGTGCGGTGTTGCTAAGGACGCCGCTGTGTTGTGGCGTGCCCGGCGTGTATTCGGGAACGCGATCTCGGCGCTGCTGCTGCCGCTGGAGGAAACGTAGCCATTGATCGTGGCTTTGAGCCTCTCCTCCAGTCGCCTGTTCTCCTCCTCCAGCCTAGCTAGATCCAAGTCCATAGTGCTGGCGTTTGGTCGCTGTGATTTCGACCTGGTCGCGTGTGGCGACACCGCTGCTGCCCTGCCCGGCATACTTCTGCCGTGTAGTGGGGCCTTGGAGGTAATCCAGTGTATAATAAATTAACTGTGGTTAAATTAAATTAGATTAAAATTGTGCTGTGTAAAAGTGCGTGTAAAACAGGCGATTTCAAATTCTCCCGCTCAAATTCAATGTGCATGAGCTGTGCATAGGGTACCGAGAAACAGAACTGGTCAGCGCCCGGTCTGCGAGGAGAATGGTATTTACAGGTACTGGAGGCGAACATGTAAGTTTGTGGTTCAGCTGTTTCCCGAGGGGGGGCGTCAATGACGGCCCATAGCCTCAGACCGAGGCGATGAGCTTACCATGCAGGGGTCCCTGATCTAGCCTAGGCCTATATTAAATTGTATCAAATGAGTCGGTTAGGCCTATCAAGTAGCCATATCCAGTAGCCACTGACTCAATCTCAGAGGAATTTACCCTTTGACTTGAGGACGACCAAAATGTGTTATGCCTAGACTATGGCTAGCTGTGAAGAAAAAGGAATAGCAGGAATTTTCCCTGAGGACGAGGTATTGCTGAATCCCATAGAGTTTACAGTTAGGATGACTATAGTCAATGCTTGCCCTGCCATGGCATCAACTATAGTGGATGCTCGCCAAGCCATGGCATCAACTATTGTGTTCACCAACAAAGGGTTAACAATGGCAATGATGACAATGACAATGACTAAGACTGAGGATTTTTTTTAAAGACTGAGGACATGAAAAGAAAAGCCAAAGCCCTGTGTGTGTAAGTTGTCTAGGTTATGCACTTTGTTGCAGGTAAGCCCCCTACCATGTGGGTGCTCTTACAACTAGCAGAAATATAATGGTTTCACATATTGAAATATAGTTCAATGTCTAGTGAGATCTAGTAATACAAGAAGGGTCAATCCACAGCAGTAATACATGGCATGCACACTTTACATACTACTATTTTGCTCTAGTGCTTACACAATAGATTAAACCCTACTTTGCTTCTCCCATTCTTCTATTTAAAGATGGATATTCAAACCCATATAAAGGATGTTATCAAAGAAACAAGTCAACATGGTCACCACCAGCCTCTACAAGAACAAGACCTTCTGCGAGCACTCAGGGACAAGGGAGTTGTAGAGGACATAATGCAACAACTTCAGTTTGACACTGGGGGAGGACAGACTTCAGCAGGGCGACCAGCTACACATTTTGTGGACAGAGATGACAAAATAGGAACTGCACCACAGCTCAGGCGAGGTGAGTAATGATAACCAACATTCAAATAAATTAGGGCACTACCTTTATCTGACAACACTTGACTGACTTACTAAAGCTGTAAATTAATAAAGGTTGAAGACTACTAAATATCCAAGGTACTTCCTACACTGATACAGTGCTAATCGCTGTCACTATACACTGTTTCAGCTAACGTTGACCCGTCACGCCGTTACCTGTTTGTGCAGGTGCTGGGAGGTCGCGCCTTCCTCGAACACATTCAAGACCCGGAACCACTTCCGGGTCAGGTCAGGTCATTTATGACCCTCCATGTTCACTTCCGGGGTCAGCGGTTCAAGTCGCGACCGACGCCTTGTGCCTGCGAACCAGACATACAGGAGGGCTTTCTACTCGAGCTGCACAAGGAGAGTGCAGGTGAGAGGCCAGGATGGGTAAACTGTAGGGTTTGTGTATGATTACCATAACCATAAGGCATAACCACCCCGCCCCTCACCTTGTCCTTAAACAATGACCATTGCCTTTAAAAGGTCATTGCTACAGGGTGCAGCATAGAAGCAAATACCGTACTGTCGCGATTAAGCGCCGGGGCGCTCTTCAATTTGGCGGGGCTCTTACCTTGGCGGTTATACAAGGCAGGCGCTTATTCAAGATCACGTTTTTAGTGCTTAAGAAGCATTTGGAAGCCCCTACACCCCAGTGCTTATTTAAGACCGGCGCTTATTCAAGACCAGGCGCTTTATCGCGACGGTACGGTACTGCCATTATACAAGCACTAAGCCAGTCATTTTAAATTTGTTATAATTGGTGAAGAACAATTCAATCACTGCTTACACTCCCAACAGTAGGAACAACACACTTATAGTACTGCCATTATACAAGCACTAAGCCAGTCATTTTAAATTTGTTATAATTGGTGAAGAACAATTCAATCACTGCTTACACTCCCAACAGTAGCAACAACACACTTATGAAAGTTTTACCAGGGCTATGACATGCATACTCAGTACTCACCCAACTTGTCTACCAGGTGAAGCAGCACGGATGGCGAGCAGCTCGGTAATGCTCAGTTTGTGTGACCCCGTACACCTGGTGCTCATCAAAACTGAGCCAACAGGTGAGACAACGCTCGTGTCCTCGCACTACCTGGAGTGGCGGCCGGTGCTCGCTGCACCCAGCTCTCGCTGCACTATGACTGCGGAACTCATGGGTGTCGGTAAGTCTGCTGTTTTTAGTCGTAAATTATGTGTATTTACTATTAGTTTAAATAATAGTGTGATTTGATACCTTGCCTTGTCCAAGGTAGATAGGACATGATTTACAAAGAGTAAATATAGATCGCTGGTTAGGATAGCCTAGATTAGAAAGTGTAAAGTTTAGATCACACTATGAGATCCAAATAAGTTGACTAAAATAGCGCATTTAAGACTTTTGCTGAAAGAGCCATTTTAACTATAAAGTAGCTTGGCAACCCGATCCTTCTGACTCTTCCACCCTTTAAAAAAAAACTCTCACAATATCCTAACCATCAATAATGGACTATATTATGAGTTAAAATTTTGTATTTTTACTCAAATAAAACACTTAAACATATTTTCTTTTTAAAACACCTTTAATAGGAGCAGAAAACAAAGTGCCTGTTGGTATACTGGAGCTGCGGCTGGAGCTGGTTCCCCAGGCCTCAGAGAGTGTGGGTGAGGAGGTGGTGGCGGCCCAGGTGGCGCTGCAGAAGAACCGGCAGGCGGAGAGGGAGCGGCTCTTCCTGGTCTACGCCAAACAGTGGTGGAAAGAGTACCTGCAGATCAGACCCTCACACAAGGAGCGCCTCGTCAAGATATTTGCACAGGTATTGTGTAAGGACTTTTTATTCAAATGAAGTCTTGTATTGTGTAACAGATGGTACAAGATAGAAGGCATCTGTGCACGGTTAAAAGCTCTAGTTCCAGAGGCGTTCAGTCTCCTGAGTAATTTTTGTTTTAGACTCAAAACCAGTCGCATAAATTATCATACTTTAGCCGCAAGTGCCTACAGGGTAAAATATAACTGGAAACCTTTCACATTTCTATAAATTCTTAAACTAGAATAATATTCAAGTGTATATACCTATATAGCAATAGTAAGTGACATACATGTATGTGCTTTGTGGAGAAGGATGTAGTTGTGAATATTAAATATAATTTTAAATCATTCTTTGTTGATTATACTGGAATCTCACGCTTTCGTTTATACAGGATGAGAATTGCACAAACCGTCCTGTGTCGTCCTACGTACGGCCTCTCCGAGCGGGTCGACTCCTCGACACACCCCGTCAAGCAGCGCGTTTTGTTAGTCTACTTGGTTACGAGAAGGTGGCAACACTTGGCGGCGGCGAGCGAGGTGAACAATGGACAAGCATGCACGGCTTCTTGTGCAGGAATAAAGGGGTAGGATGGAACTTCATGTGACTGTTCTGCTTTTTAGAATAAGAAAACCCTAACTGCAATATATCTGACAAATTTTTATAATTGTAGAAACTACATGTATTTCCAGAAGCTTCAAGGATATCACATTTTTGATGCATTATTATAGGCAATCTGTTCTCTCATAAAAGAGTAGATTGTTTTTCAACTTACATCAAAACTACCAATACGCTGTCTATATGATACATGCATAATGAGTCATTACTATCGTCACTTCCCACAGGACTGTGAAGACCATGCTAACCTGCTGTGCAGCCTACTGCTGGGGTTTGGACTGGAGGCCTATGTGTGTGTGGGAACAAAGCCTAAAGGGTCGCCACACACCTGGGTCATGACCATCAACACTGAGGGCCAGATCGTCTTCTGGGAGAGCCTCACTGGGCATAGGTCAGTTTAATACTTTACCCTTAATATTTTCAGATATTATTTTTAAACTATCGAGTTGAGTTGGTTGGTTTAATAGGAGCACCTCTCCTAGGTGACCTGTTATTCATAAATTACTAGCTTTTTGGTTTAATTATGATAGTTTTGAGTTTGAGAATTATTATAATAATAATATTGTTTTAACAGATATATGCATCGGCCTATCAACCCAGAGGACCCACCAGGAGTGCCACAGCCCAAACCAGCTTACCCATACCGGACAATTGGATGCGTCTTTAACCACGAAAAGTTCTATGCAAATTCCCAGGTAGGCCTATATAATTGTAATCAGCCATTTTCATAACCATAAAATGATGATGTATCGGGGTACATGTACTTCTTTCTAATCTTTTCAAGTAAATAAGTTTAAATCTAGTCTTACAGAAGATGCAATTTCCGATATGGCGTAATAATTCTATAGGATTCACTTCTAAAATCTATATCAAACTTTTAGTTTAGAAGACCTTCAAATCACTAAAAAGCACATGATGCGTGTTGCAATTCACGTCAGCACTGGTATCTGTATAAATGAATACTTAAAGCGTCAATGAAATTATGCCATTCAAATTTTCTTTCTTCAAGCCGACAGACATGGTAGAGACATGTCAGTTCCTGCTTACTGATGAGTCAAAGTGGAAGGCCATGTCGGGAGACGCGTTGGACTCAGTGTGTGGGGATAGCCTCATGGGGCCTGGCTACCCGGCCTTACCGCCTCTCTGCGCCTCCAGCCTCGACTCGGCCCTCGCGTCTAACGACCTCGAGCAGGAGCTGCGCTACCTGGTTACTCAACATAGACGTGTAAGGATTCTGATTGTTGTCTTTTTTTATTTAATGAATGTCTGAGTAATAGTACTATGAAAAGTAAAGTTAAAGTAGTCTGTTCATACTACATGTATGATAGATCCTTGACTATAGAGGTTTAGCGGACTGCGCTGGTTACGGCTAGAACCACTGATAAGAGCTGATAAGATGGGTACAAGGTTGTCCGCGGATTTTGGGATTACCCATGGACAAAGTACTTATCATAGTATGTTTTATCAGGGATTTTAAATTCAATCAGAGAAATTTAAAATGAAGGCCCCACTGGGCATGGCTCTAAACTGCAGTCTTCTGCAATTATCTACATTTAATATATGGAATTTCTATCATTGACGTCACCTTAGATGTTACTGTTAAAAATATCGGCGACCTCACCAGTACATCCAGAGTTATATGTAAAATACTGATATGTAGAGTATCCATGTTTGACAGGACCGTGGGTTAAACACAATATGGGACGACGAGCTCAGTTACTTCCTCACACCAGCACTGGCCGCATATGAAACAGAACGAGTCACAGGTAAGGCATGCCATTGGGTAATCTTAGCAAAACCCGTATAACCCGCACCCCAAAATTCTATTACCCGCACTGGGGTTTTGACTTATACCATATCCAGCTAATTTAGATTTTAAAAATGCCTTGCGGATAACCTGCACCCTTAACTTTGGGGGGGTCGCCCACACCCACCTGCACACCCACACCCACCTGCTCTCTCACACCCACCTGCTCACCCACACCCACCTGCTGGCCTGAATGGGAATAACATACATGTATGACACATGACTTGAGGGTACTTTTTAACAAGGAATTCATTTCTGATGCCAGAATTGACCAATGAAAGATTATAAGGGAGTACTATATCTAAGTACATAAGTTACATATCCATCTAACCCTGAGTCATCTGTGAGGCCACTCACACACTCAATCTTGTTTACTCTCAAACTATAACACCTTCCCCATGTGGCTGCAGGTATAACAGCAGGCAATGAGGAGTTCCAGCAGGCCATACGGCGCGCCGTGCCTGACGGTCACACCTTCAAAGGCTACCCCATCCAGTTCGTCCACAGGAATGGGCGCAGGGCCTTCGCTGCATGCCAGAAGTAAGTTACCTAGAGTTTACCAGGTGTCTTGGCTTCCATTAATATTTTCAAACTTTGAATATCATGGATTTGAGTTTATGAATAATACCTGCCATTTATTTGGTATCGCCATGGAGCTACAGAGTAGACTCTGTAGCTCCATGGCATCGCATATATGGATCTGATAGGTATCAAAAGGGATATTTCAGAAATAAAGAGAATCCTATTTTATTATATTATGATATCTTTGATAGATTTCAGTGAATTTCCCTGAGATTTATTATGAATTAATAATTCTTTTAACATTGCAGATCTCCCGTGTGTGATGAGATCATCAACTGTCGCGGTGACCATGTCCGGCTTGCCGTTCGTGTGCGCGTCTTTACATATCCTGAATCAGCTTGTGCAACATGGATCATGTTTGCATGTAAATACAAATCTGTCCTTTAATGTAAATAACCTGTAAAGTGTCTCATTAAACAGAAATAAATGTGTCCTTATTTATGATGTCAAAATGAATTACGATAGTGGTGCAAAAATAATTAGAATGCTGCTGGCGCCTAATTGCACACACAGATCACCCTTTCTGCTTTGCCGGCCATACTAGAAACAAGTAGGATCCTTGACAGGCCATTGTGAGAAATCAAGCAGAAAGGATGATCCACGCGGAGAATCTGTTATGTGTAGCTGCGCACCTTGTTCCGTCTGCACTGAAAGCACCTTTCTATACAGACTTGGGAGGGACTAGCTGTCCTCTAGGGGACAAAATGGTTGCCTACATTACCAGCTAGTGTTATGGATTGAAGGCTAGTCTGCAAGACTTCTTGGCACATAAATGTGAAACTTTTAACTACAGGTTATTGTGATATCATGTATATGATGCATATTATATCAATTGATGACTCGCTCTAAATATGTGTAAGTTCTGTGCCAAATATATCGTCCGTCCAGATCACTGGTATTATATTATATCCCACATAATGATACGATCCGTGAATGAATGTCTCTTAGTGTAAGAACGGTTTTGTCCTACGGGGAATGTATTTGTATCTAAATTGTGCTACCCAGACTTAGATTCTACAAAATATGATATTCCACATTTGTATAGCTAATGAGATCTGGTATTGTATTGCGTCATTTCAAACCATATAAAATATGTATATATAGTTAAGCTGACAATGCAAACCAATAAACTGTATAATAGTGTAAATATGAAACTCAATGTTGCCTTGTTAATCATGAAGCAGTCAAAAAAAATTTTTTACTTCATTTTATTCTCAGTATACATACTATTTACAGCATACACATTCTCAGCGCAATATGGAAGATTCACAACATTGAAAATAATTTCTTCTTTTGTTCTCTCTATTTTCTCACAAAGAACCCACATGGTCTTGTATCCACATCCTCAATACATAAATGAGAAAACTGGTCGCTAAAATTGTTCATCCATGTTTCACTCGATCCACTGCGATTAGGAATTCCTTCTTCACTTCAAGATTGTGGAATCCAATAGGCCCAATCTCACAGTCGGCACATGTCAAGAATTTTATCGTTCCCACAGTGTTCGAGAAACCAACATTGTCAAAATCATACATGTCGCCCACCACCCAGAAATCTGTTAGCGTCTCTCCATCTTCGGGCTTCTGGTCTTCCGATTTCTTTTTAATGTGTGGTAGGAACATCTGTTGGGGTAAAAGGGAAACAATTAGTTCATGAAAATGATTGAGCCGCAGATGGATTGTAGCCTAGTAGTACATGTAGCTGTGCAGGTTCGAGTATATGGAATCAGTGAAACTCATGTAGAATCTATAGGGTTTGGTCAAGTTAGTACCGGTACCCGAGGACAATACATTGTATACTGGCTTTTATTTTTTGGAAATACAAGATCTCCTATGCTTAAGCACTGGATGGCCGTATCCAATGGCACCATTGAATACAATGTGGCCGTATTCAATGGGCTAAGAAAAAGGAGTTTTCCCTTAATAAAATGGCTTCAAATAAAAAAATAAACACAAATGCCAACTACATTGATACCGCTCTGATGTATTTCACTCGTGGGGGCTGGGGCGCATCCCACTCAGCCTGCGGCTTCGTAGGATACTGCCCCAGCCCCCACTCGTGAAATACAACAGAGACGGTATCAATGGGCGTTAGCATTTGTCTATTTATTTAAAACATCACATTGATTTCATGTCTTTCATGCTTTACCTTTTTTTTAAACTTACATTTTTGTGGACTATTTGAACATTGCAATCTCAATTTTGCTACAGTTATTAGATGACAACCCCCCCCCTCCCCCCAAAGAAAAATAAACCTTTGTCCTCCCCACCAGGTGTTTAATATATTTACATACTTCAATATCGCCTGACTTCTCCAGCTAGTATCACCGCAATGCCTGTATTCATAACACAACCTCATTCTGACCCATGACTCGATGCTATATCTAGCCAATGACGATCCTGAGAGGGTCAATAAGTGACTCATCAACTGTCATGTAGTATATGCCGCCCGATGATTTGGGGCTCAAAAATCAACCTCTATTTTTATATGAACCAGAATGTTCACTAGTCTAACTAGTAGGAACAGGACTTTACCTTTGCTTCATCCTTTGCTATCTACCGGTACATGTACCGGGGTATTATATGTACCCTCTAAATTGTGATTCCCTCTAAAGTAACGTATAGATCTAGCTATCTATTAGGCATATGTTGACACCAAGGCCACTCAAAAAAAAAAGATGGTTTCTCATCACCAAGCACTGAAAAATATGACGAGGGCGTTTTTTATTATATCTTTTTTTTTTTTTTACTGAGGGCTAAATTGTATAAGAAAATTAAGACTTTGGTAAATGATTTTCTCATTTTAGTAGTTAAGAGTTTAGTGATCCACAAAAGCTGTCATATTGTAAGTTATCCCTAGCTCACTGCATTACTGACACTCTAAGCTTTAATTTGATACCAAATATGCTATTATTTGTGTACCTTTTGGCATAACATTCATTAAAAATCTAAAAAAAAAAAAAAAAAGTTTTCCCCAAATCACGATTTTCATGATGCGCGCGGTGATGAGAAACCAGTTTATTTTTTTGAGTGGCCCAAAGGTCTACTTTAACTTATGCCTAGGCTACGATCCTTTTTTCTGCACTGGAACAGGTCTATCTGCAGGCCCAATGGTAATGGGGGGGGGGGGGACTGGGATTATTCATTTTAGGCTCCCATTTGAGCCCCCCAAAAAAACAATTGATACTGGTGAACATTTCTATCTGGATGTGGTGATAATTTAGTGGCAATTACAGGGCCCTGGCAGGGGGCGGTGGGTTTGGACGGGGGGCGTAAAAATGTCCAACCCCTCCTGAGGGGGCGGGGGGGGGGGGCGTAAAAAATTCAGCCCCTTTTAAGCAAAAAAGCCCACGCGTTACTATAGTTCAGAGGGGGGGGCAGAATTTTTTCGGCGAGGGGAGGCATGACAAGTTCTATGCGCTCTTGAGGCCTCCGCGCGAAATCTCACCACCACCCCCCCCCCTCCCTGGACCCTGTAATTAATAAATGAATACTCCCCAATGCTGCACTCCTGATCCCTCACCTCTCTCCTTTTGTACTGTGCCGACTTCGGACTCAGTATCAAACTGGGACATCGTTGGCAGTATATTTTAGTTGAGTTCCGCCCATCTTCAGAAACATCTTGTACATTCTGTGGTACCTCCTGAACTACTTCTGAGTCGTCTGACATGGTGGTTTGACGTGGTTTCACGAGTAATTTCCTGACTATTTTCACAACAGAGCCGGCTCAGCAGCGGAAGTTAGAGTGATGAACGGGGTAAAACACGTAACCGGTGAAGATTTGTAAAGCCTAAACTGCTGTTATCTTTAAAGAATTGGAAGCATTTATGTTGAAATCAACTGTGTATTCTGGATGTTATACATTTGGAATGATCTGTTCATAGAATGTCAAATATATATCGATTTGAGTCCAATATCGGTCAAAGAAGTGAAACCCGTTACAACGAGAGGGCTTAACCAAACAAACATGGCGGGCCTGGCGGAAACAAAGTTGTCAAAGTTCATCCCAGGAGTGATAATTGCCATTATTACTGTTGTATTTAGTAATATCTACGCTGCAACAAGTCTCAACAAAGACGCAAGAGCCACTTTCTTCAGATTTGAATTCGTATGCATCCTAGAGACACTAATTTACCTTGGAGCGAGGTATACATGGCGAAATGTCAACGCCGCATTGGGATTCACAGGCGCCGGGTCAGGCGCCAGCCCCAAGAAAACCAAAAGTTTAACACGACTTGTGCTCAAGAGAATAACCCAAGTGTACTTGGTCCTCGTTCTCCTAAGTTACCTAACTTCAGTATTTGGTCTTGGAGATGAACCAAATGTTCTCGGAATGCTTTGTTTTATCGCACTCGGGTCGTTCATTCAACTCAACATGTGCATCTTTTTTATGAACAGAGTTCTTTGGGTTTGGTCACACTTTCAAAACACACCTTTATCAAAACAGAACAAGGCGTCTCTGACTGTAGGTCTCTCTCTGATTTATGCCTTTAGCATATGTACCTATGGGGTGTACTTTGCATCCCAGCCCCCCGTTATCAAACATGTTGAAATTCCAGTCAAGAAACTGCCATCTGTGATGGATGGCTTCAAAGTGGTCATAGTTTCTGATGTCCATCTTGGGGCAACAGTTGGGAAGAACAAGCTAGCCAGGATCGTTCAGATGGTCAATCAACTTAACCCAGGCAAGTACATGACCCTTTCAATTACAATGCGATAACATGTGACAAATAGGGTACCGGTATGATTAAAATGCCAAGTCAATTAAGATGATCTACTGTAATGCCACGCCCCCTTAATTCATTGTTGATTAGATCTACCGTAATGCCACGCCCCCTTAATTCATTGTTGATTAGATCTACCGTAATGCCACGCCCCCTTAATTCATTGTTGATTAGATCTACCGTAATGCCACGCCCCCTTAATTCATTGTTGATTAGATCTACCGTAATGCCACGCCCCCTTAATTCATTGTTGATTAGATCTACCGTAATGCCACGCCCTCCCATAATTCATTGTTCATTAGATCCACGGTACTACCGAACGTAGGCCTATTCAGGTAACTAAGGTCACTTATATATATTTTACTCTCATGTAAAATATGATATCTTTAAATGAATTTAATAGCTTTTTCTATTTTCAGATATTGTTGCAATGGTGGGCGACTTCGTGGATGCACGCGTCTCCAGCCTTGCTGGTGCAGCTCGGCCCATAGCGGATTTACGATCTAAAAAGGGCAATTATTTTGTTACAGGTATGTTACGATCATATTGTGCTTTTCTATTACTATCATCACTGGTACTAGTGATAACGATAGGTCTATGTACTATGTACTAGCTTTGGAAGATGTGATGGAGCTATAAAATATCTGGTAGGATTTACTGATACGATGAGGGGGGGGGGACAAGGCTTAATCTAATCAGTTAAAAGGGATTATGATGCTATATATAGATGTAGCGCTACTGGATGTTGTGTTTTGGAAATGTTTGTATTGCCCTGAAGGGTTTAGAAAAAATATGGATGTTGGTCAATGCATTTTTTCCTTGTGTAATTTACTATGTTTATATTATCAATGCAGGAAACCACGAGTATTTCTCAGGCGGTGTGGATGAGTGGTTTGACTACTGGCGCTCTCATGGAGTCAGCGTTCTGCACAACCAACACGCAAAGATACACTCAGACAAAGATCCCTCAGCATTCTTCTATCTCGCTGGGGTGGACGATGTGGAAGCTTCAAAGATTATGTAAGTTGTAACACAGATATGGTTAGTGTTTGATGTCATTTCTAGTGATATATTAATAGATCTACATAGGCTACCGGGTAAATGTATAGTCTGAGACATTCAAAGATTATAATTGAAATGACTTATTAGAAAGAAAGTATATGCACACCGCAAAAAGAAATACAGAATTGGATATAAACATGATATAACATGAACCTAGGATTTCGTAGGAACCCTTATATACGTCTAAGTCTATTATAAGTCTAATAATAATTCCATTTTCAAAAGGTATGACGGCCATGGTATGGACCTAGATAAGGCAGTCAGTGGCTGTGAAGAAGGGCGCGCCATCGTCCTGCTAGCTCATCGGCCGCAGGCAGCCAAAATGGCCATGGACTCGAAACATGATATCCAGCTAGTCCTCTCAGGTAGGTTATAGCCGATATGGTTGTACTTTAGGTTCTTAAGACTTATTTGTTGTTGAAATGAAAAGCACAAAAATAAAGCAAAAAGTTTTATCTTTTAAAAAAAGTTCTCCCCTGTTTCCCTGCGCTCTCCCTTTACTAATACTTTGCAGTCAGTTTTATTGCACTCTTTTCAAACCTAATAAGTAATAAGCAAGTCCTACCCTGTTCTCCTTGCAGGCCATACGCATGGTGGACAAATGTTCCCCTTGATGGTAGGTGCGTACCTGTTGAACCCCTTCTACGCTGGTCTCTACGCGTACGGCGGTGGACATGTGTACGTGTCGCAGGGCGCCGTGTACTGGGGTATCCCCATCCGTGTGGGCACCCAGCACGAGCTCAGCCTCATCACCCTCAGAGCAGCTCAATGATACACACATAGAGACATGGCGAAAAGGGATACATAGATAGAGCTTTATGAGAAGTTATCCAAGCTGAGCGTTTCTTCACGAGTTGAGATCAGGTTAAGGAAAATTCATTTTGGATTTATAAATTATTTAGAGGGGAGCTATTTGTTTATTTCATATTAATATTGATATTTTTCTTCGAACACTGGTTTCATGGCTACTTTGATGACGGTACATTGCAGTAGAGAATGGCCTTGTGGATAGATTCATTTTCTCCACGCCCCTGTGGAGAGTGGCCGTAATAGTACTTAAGCTTTGTTTCTACACATCAAATTAAAAAATATATATATATGGCACTTTATTGGTGCATTGACAGGGTGGTCCTTCTCTTCTGTACATGCTACATGCAAAACACTTTCAAGACATCTCTCACTAGAACTGTCTGACCTGAACAAATTCACTGACCTCAAGGTGATTATAACTAGAAGTACTAGTCACTCCAAGGTGACGGTGGAAAAGCTTCTGCTCGCCATGACGCTACCTAATACAATGAGCTCATTCAAGCCCTGGCCCACTACGTTGCTATAAAAAAGACAATACTAGTCACTACTACTAATAAATGTAATGATTAAGACACTATAAGCAGGAATCTTGTCGACATATTAATGTTCATTGATGTAATTGTTGTTTGCACTACAGAAAAATACCAAAGTATTTTGAATTAGTTTAAAGGGAAATTTATATTAAATTTCCCGTATGTCACTGATCGTCAATATATATTCAAGGACATGATAATTCAGACGCCTGGTATATTTTACACAAGAATACTTTTGTTTATACGAAATACATGTGGTAATATCAACCGGTGACTGTGATATACTTGATCTCCTTCTCGTCCCTTCTTGCCAAAATGAGCCACATATTTTCACTCTAAACTTCTCTGGCTTGGCTTTAATGTCAATCACAAGAACTCTTCATCTATAATCGGAGTACGTTTTAACATTAAAACATTTAAATCTTAACTGTTGTTCTGCACTTGTCATTATGGTCTATCATATTGTATACACTGGGTATATATGGTATACACTAACAATGTAATTTGATTTTGATTTTTCCCTGCATCAATGTTTAATATAATACAATGTACATCATATTGAGACAGGGTTGTATTGTGATTCTGTCAGAAAAGAATATGTTTGGGGTTTGCTGGGGACTTTAGCCTCCTTGGTATGCTAGCACCACTTTGCCATAATAAGCGCAGGCAACATTGTCGATGTTTTCATTTTAATGTTGTAGCGTTAGACTGATATTTTGTCTTATATGATCTCGTTCTTGAGGGCGGGGTAGTCCTTATATATGTAGTAGGGAAGGTGCTAATGCGTGCCATAGTACTGATTGGTTGCATTGAATCAAAGTCAGTATTTCTATTCAATTGTACAGTTTATTACTTGTGTGCCAAAATCAGTCCAACTGGAGGATTACTCCACTTATTATCTCTCAAATACGAAAATGTAACGTCACGCCCTGTAACAATGAAGTCGTATTGATGATGCATTGATATAGAAAGCCGAAAATGGAACGGAAAACTTAACTATGAGCAATTTTTGCTTTGGGTGGGAAGAGGACGGCGTGTTTAGTTTTGTTCTGGATGTTTGAATATATAATCATTTTTATTGTATCTGTTATCTATTCTGATCATTACCCAGTCAATACGAAACCCTGGCAGATATGTGACCAGAAAGTATGCAATTGCAGGAGCACATGGCTAGCTTTGTATTCTATTTTTCACGGGTTGTAAATTCTTATAATTATTAGTTTCTAGAGTAGTGACAAAAAATCAAGAGCTGTCCAGTTTATTCTGTGTAATTTCGTGCGAATAAAGTATGAGAACAAAGTTTTCATTTTTGTATTTTTATTACAGGATTTATACTATATACACTTCTTAGCTAAGAGACATTTATCTGTATAATCCTCCAACCGTCAACCAAACTATTGCACATAATCGCACGGCTATCTCACACAACACAATTTATTTTACTTTAAATTAATGTAATTTACATATATTTTGAGACATTATTCCATCAGCATTGATTTTAATGAATTGTTCCACTATGGCACTACACTGATAAATACTTTTCTCTCTCGTTCTTTAGCCTAGATACATTAAGTTCAATTATTTCTGGTAATCCTTATTGCACTAAATTCAGCTCATTTCTGTATATTACACAATTTTGACGGACAAGTAAACCTTCCCAGATGATATATACAGGTGATCTACATAAATACACACACGTTTTCTTCATTAAAGAATAGCTTACACATACATTTGATCGTGACAAGTGCTTTAACTGGTTATATGAGAGACTGTTTATTCACAATAATAAGCTGTCATTTTGCCATGTATATACATATATATATTGTCCAAACACATGAGTATCGTGTAGGAATTGAGATCAAGATTTTGTAATCTTTCAATAAAGTTGGGCATCTTTACGTACACTCTCATGCAAGTATGAAGCCCCTACCAGCGAGGCCAGTTCTGGTTATGCTCCATTGTTATAGGGAGCTTATGTACACACTTTGTTTATCTAAGAGCTTAGCACTCACAGATACCGATAAACCTATCACAAAGATTGTTGTACAAACGCCTGTACATTCGGTGGCTCTTACTTCTGTACATCATGAAGTGATTTTAATTCTATTTACACAGTTTTGACATTGATTTAGATTCTGGATAAATAATGCATATTAACCCTTTAAGAACAGCATGATACCTTATTGCATTATGCCCTTGGTCAGCATAATGCTTGAATGCAGCCCTGGCGAGTAACTCGCCAGTGCTGCATTCAAGCATCATGCAAACCCTACAGGTTTGAGACACTCCCGAAGGGTCGGCATGATGCACCAATGTAGCCCTGGCGAGTTACTCGCCGGGTCTCCATTGATGCATCATGACGACAAATGGCATATTTTAGCGACATCCGTCCTTAAAGGGTTAATAGTACGGTTTCCCTGTTATTGTTGATGGTCCCAGTCGGGGTCGTCGGGCTCGGGTTGGAAGCACCAGGTAAGGACGTACATACCGAGCACT
This sequence comes from Harmothoe impar, assembly GCA_947462335.1. NCBI lineage: Eukaryota > Metazoa > Annelida > Polychaeta > Phyllodocida > Polynoidae > Harmothoe > Harmothoe impar. The sequence goes on from OX381712.1 coordinate 35,573,076, forward strand.
ACGGTGACGGCCACGAGGAACAGGTACATGTAGCCGGGCTTAGGCTGGATGCGCAGCCCGATGTGTCTGAAACAAATAATACAATATGACACAAGTTGATTGAGCAAGGTGCTGAGTATCTCAAAAACAGGTTCCAAAGGTTCGAAATGAGGATTGAGCTGACAGAAATTTCTGTTGTCAATAAAAGTGGAAATAAATATATTTGAGAAATGACACTTTTTTTGTAGGTGGAAATACAATATAGTATTTGTAATTTCAAAACAGACTTCAATATTTTTTCCATTATAAATCCGACCTACATATTGACTGAGCTCTTTTGTTGTCTCAAAATGACATGCTACAAAACTCCTTTGTTTCTAATAATAAAAGACCGATACTTCCATTATCAACATTTGGATTCCATGTCTCGAACATATAATTTACACTTAAATCGTCTTACCCAGATGGACATGAGATGACAAAATCTGTCCAGCCATCATTGTTGAAGTCTCCCAGTGCAGGGCGACTGTTGGGCTGGCAGGGTAGCGAATGTTCACCGAGTAGATGACCGTCTCGTAGGTTGACCAGCGCAAAGTGGTCCCACCCAACTACAATAGCCGCAGTCTAAAAAAATAAAATTGTTTAAATAACCTGCGGTTTTTATTATAAAATATGACACTAATTCAATCATATTATGTGCTTATACTTTCAGATCTATTCAACACAGTCAGGATATGAATTTTTTTTTCATATGGAAAACCATGGCAAATTCTAAAGGGTCATGAAAAAATACATTTATAATAGGAAGATAAATAGGAAGTAAATTTTAGTTCTAATACATGAGAATTCAAAAGTGACGCAGCTAGCTTGATACCTTTTTGTCAAAGACGAGGGGTGAGTAGGATGTGACGGAGGGCTGGAAGGCATGCTTGAAGACATCTGCCACGTTGTCGGTGCTGTCATGCCGCAGACTGTGCTGCCGTACCGGGCTGTTCCAGGCCGCCGGAACATGCACCTGGCAAGGGGGGCATGGTCAGAATGTATTTTGAATAGTTTAGTAGGAGCAGAAGGACTCATTCAGTATTACATGGTTTTAGAAATAGAAACTTAAAATGGACCAGGCGGGTACTCACAGCATTTCATGCTGACCGATGTTGTTTTTTTATCTAAAATTGTTACATGCATATTTAAATGGGGTATATTGAGTAATTGTGTAATTTCATTTCTTAGATTCCTCCCGAAACCAATTGTGTAAAATGTCATACATTAATCCTGGATTAAATATCCTGTTATATATTACATGTATAAAACTATATATCCACACCTGCCAGTTAAACTCTCCATACGGTCCATAAGAGGACAAGCGCCCAGAGCTAACAATAAAGACGGCGTCGTAGCCAAGCCGCTGTGATGGCAGTGACCGTCCCATCAAATGCTGCGCGGGACTTGAGCGTACTGCAACACTATTGACAAAAAACAATATATTGCATATATATCTACTCAATGATTATAACCACAATACTGTTATAGGAAAAACGATGGAATATTTTCTTTTAGACAGGCAAATACTGGCACAAAAAAAAAGATTTATCTTTCGATTCCCCACCAGAGATTAATGTAAATGAACTGTTCAACAATATGAAGCATGTGTACATGTGTTTGTTTAATAAAGCTTACTTTTTGACAATTAATGGTGGCTGTGCAACATGTGTATCCTCCGACTCGGCCGAGTCTGACAGGAACACTGATGAGAGTGCAGTCCAGCTGGGGGAGGAGCACAGGGGGCCAGTAAACAGAACCTAGTAATAGACAAGGGAATAGTGTTAGGACAAGGCTTACTTTATTATGAATACTATGTATTAGTTAGCAATACTCTCATGCTATTTGGATACATGTGTTCAGAAAGTGGAAGTGTGTTTTTTTTTTTAAAGAAAGCTACCTTCGATTACAAAGATTGAAAATATTAAAAATATAATTCTCAACTTTTCTCTTAATCATTTGCTCTCCTTCTTCACAGCATCAGTCACTGCCTTTTGCATGAATCGATTTACAAAATTGAACTTTTATAAAACATTAAATACAGATAGAGATAGTCAAAATATGTGAAAATTATCTCACCTGAGCAACAGGCTGTAAGGTCACCACTTCGGCAGCGCAGTTTTCACCGTCAAAATTAGTTTTAACCCGTTCAATATTTTTGTCCTGATTAATGTCAGCGAAGGCTGTATTCTCCTCGGCCAGATTGAGTCTGACAATGGGTGCGCCTGACAGGAGACTGAGCACCTCGATACCCTCGTGCGTGTGGATGATGAGTGCGTTCGGGTGCTGCACATGCTCGTGGTGACTGTGTGGGCGCCGACCACCGTACGCGTACCCCGCAATGTGCTCACCTACAGGAGGAAATTTAAATATAATGTTATTCTTCTCTTTAATTTGTACTGATAATGATACATTTACATCGATTATGGAAGGGTGTGTTCAGAGATATCATGGTCTAATTATCTTGAGATATCTACAGTTATTAAAGATAGGGCTACAAACCGGTACCTTGTTTAAAGACCTTGCAAGTTTTTATAGTTCAAAGTATAAATTCAATTATTTATCTGAAAGTTACCTTTAGTAGCTTGATACATTTCTGACTAATTTTCGTGCAACCATGGACCTGTACAATACAATCTTGTACAATTCCATGGTGAAACTTGCATTCTTAAATGATAATGTTATTCCCTTCGGTATATAGTGCTGGTATTGATTATCCTAAAGGGTATATAACTTTTTAACTCACCAAAGACATCTGCCACAGTATTGACCTCTGTACGCTTGATGTCTTGTGGTATCTGTGAGTTCTTCTTGAAGACACTCAGCTCTATCCGCGTGTCTTCGAGACTACTCCACAGGTAGGGCTACGACAGGAGGGAATCACAGGGTCACATCACATTCCAATATCATGCAGGCATCGATCACCATGCAATAACCGCCTTTCTCTGAATTTCATATTTTATCGTACAAGAGCTGTTGCTACAGGTATACTTTATACATCTGCAGGGTAAAAAGCGGCTAATAATGTCAGATACATGTACCGGATAAAAATATCTTCTGAGCTGTATAAGTTAATTTCTCTATCCAGTACAATATTAAAGCAGGGTTGTAAAATATTTATCTTTCCTCATACCCACAAAATAAAACAGCACTGGGAGCCTTACCAGTTGGGCGTATAAGTCACTCTTGTAGTTGGACCAGTGCTCCTCCCCGACATGGCGCTGCTGTTTGTGAAGCTCCAGCTTCCAATGGATGGGCGTGGGCTTCTCCTGGGGATGGAAGGCAAATATCATAATACATCTAACATGGTATTACAGAATATCCATTATTGCATACTTTGACACGTTTCTTCTCTCTATTCTTGATTAGTTAAGCTATAGAACTTAAGTGACCCCATATGTGTATGTATATAGACAAAGGGCAATGACCATGGATTCATATTCTATTGTTGTTAACGAGTTGAACCAGGGTCGTATGTATCACACGAGGCCGAAGACCAAGTGTGATACAACCCTGGGTCCAACCAGTGAAGAACGATGAAAAGGGAACCCATAAAGTTAGCCTTTGCATTTGTTTATTTTGGTTTACAATATTAAATGAAGAAAATTTGACATCGTTACCCTCCCCTATGATACGGCCACATTGTATTCAATGGGTGTGTGTGCAATACAGCATTTCTCGTATTTAAGCATATAGTAATTGTCTTAAAAAAACAATACATGCTTACAACTTTGGGTTGTTTGATGAAGTCGCCCGGTAGGTGGTGCCAGCGGGGTGTGCCCTCTCCGCTGAGACAGAACGTAGAGAAGTGGGTGTACAGCGGGTCATGGAGTGGCTCGGTCGGCGCCGCTGGGTTCGCACGGTCGCGGATATTTTTCATCTTGGAGGGGTCAATACCTCCCGGTGACCTTTCTGTCTTGATTCCAAGTTCATCAGCCGCCCTGAAAAATAAATATTTGATATTGAAATGTAGCATATAACTATGCCTTTCACAATGCTTTAGGATAACATTAATTCCCTGCTAAAGGGATTAAATTGCAACCGCTGGAATATCTATAACGAAAAGGCAATTTTTGACGGAACTAGAGATGAACAAAAAAATATATAGAGAGAAATTATAAGACAAATAGGAGGGACTAATGATATCAAACCCTATCTATGCCACTTACCAGACTGGTTGTGCCTGGGTTTCATGTGCAAAACTGCCACCAATAATGATGGATCCCCTGTCGCCCTTGACCACGCGGTGTGGGCTGATGAGGACGGCGAAGGCCTTGGGTCTCAGGTGAGGGTCCATGGTGTCTGTGTCCAGCAGAACCTGCTCCCACAACAGGTGCAGCTGGTGGTCGTAGCACTGGACCAGCCAGTTGGAGAACACCACCACCACTACCTGCATGGATATACAATGAGGTGGTTGGTAGCATCACTTATTGAAGCATGTGTGTATAGAAATAAGGGATTAAACTTTATCCATTTTTTCAATAATTCTCTATTTGACTGGCAACACACATTGAGTTGGGCTCAAATAATAGTAATAGTTTTCTGAATCACACAAATCATATTTCTACAATTTTAGCAATTATGAAACAATATAAAACCATAGATATACTGCAATTATTTGATAGGAAAATAATGCCTTTTCTGTGATGATTAGTCTAACTGCTATTGTTATATGTTTAGACACTGACCTGTTTTCTAGATGGACCATCTTCCAGGTATTGATCAACAAACCCGGTTTCTAAGCGGATCGGGTGAGGAGGGTTCTCCGCCTTCTCACGTCCCTTTGACAAAAGTTGAGTTGAGTTCTTCACATAGAGATGTGGTAGCACCATCTCAGGGTCCTCCCCTGGTAGCACGAGCAGCTCAAGGCTGAGATCACTCGTGATGAGCACTACCTCATTTTTGCCGTCGCTCTCTAAGTCAGTTATCACCGGGGGTGGGAGGAGTTCGCGAGGTCCTGGATACCGCCCGTTCGCATAGCGACTCTGATTAAGGGAGTGACGCCACTGCGGAACCACCTCATGTGTCTCCCTACCGCGAAGCAGGTAGATGGCGAGCGAGCAGAGGACGACCAGAGTCAGGTCCTGGAGGGTGACAGACTTGAGTCGGGTGGAGATGACATTCATCTTCAGGAAGGGTGGAGGTGACTGGATGTCCATGATGGAGTCGCTTTAATACGTCGACTGTTGCCTGGATATAGATCTTCACATTATCTGTCTCCCGATTCTAGCATCCTGGCCCTGGGATAAAATATAAAATGACGGTATTCAAGACAAGTCCATGCAACCTGCAGACATTATCAAAAAAAAGTTTAATTTTTTTTGGCCAAATAAATCTTCACAACCCCCCCCCCCCCAGCCTGCTATAAACAGGTTTGAGGTGGCTGGTTGAATGACCTGTCCTATGAATGTCATTAGCCATTAGCAGTTAGCTCTTACTCTTTATATAGGATGCCCTCCAAGTGAGACTCTGAGAGAATTGATGATTAAATGCAAGTGTTTACACTCCATGATTTCAAACACTGTCAGTGTGAGTGTATGAGTGTTCATTATTTATGGCAGGGGGGGGGTGAGCGTTTGGCAAATCGAATACGTCAAAAATAATTGGCCCCCCCCCCCCCTCGGAATAGGTTGAAAAAAAAGGCCCCCCCCCTCGGAATAGGTTGAAAAAAAAGCGCCCCCCCCCCCCCCTCACCCTGGATCATTTTCAACTTTATTACAAAAACGATGTTGGTGTCTACTAATTGTATGCATTTAATCCTGGGCACTTTTTTACCTACAATTTACTACCTTGCAACAAATACATCCATTCGTAAGGTGTTTTAGTGTAAACATCTCATGATACTCGCTAGTGAGTGATAATAGTCAAACCTCAGCTTATAAATTGGAAGCTCCCATACCCTCAGTGCTTACATGAGGCCGGCACTTTTTTGAAGACTGACAAAACAGTGGGCTATTCTGAGTGTGAAAAGTGATGCAGTGAGAAATTTGCTGGGAGTTTGAGGAAAATTTTAGAAAATTTTGAAAATATTGACATAATTTGGTAAAATATAACACAGGCTGTTACCAAAATTCGCGACATTTCAACGTACTAAATTCGCGACATTTTTAGGAATACCCCTAAAAAAAAAGGCCCCCCCCCCTAAGAATAGGGTAAAAAAAAAAGGCCCCCCCCTTTGAATACCCCTAAAAAAAATTGCCCCCCCCCTCAAATGCTCACCCCCCCTGCCATAAATAATGAACACTCCCTAAGTAGGTAGGCCTTTATATTAAAACAGTAGCCTTGGCTACCGGCGCACTCTGACTTGGGTACATCTACTGGATGAAGCAGGTGTACCGACTACTGCCTTAAAAAGTACTGGTATAGCCTAGGAGGGGCGTGGAGAGGGAAATTCACTGTCATCCCCTCCCCCTCTCGAATTAAGCTAGAATTTAGTGAAGCGATTCATGCAGCCTCCTTCAACTTCACTCCTTGTTAGGGAGTGTTAATTTATTAATTACAGGGGGGGGGGGGTGGTGGGTTTTGGGGGAGGGGGGGCGTAAAAATTTCCTTTTAGCAAAAAAGCCAGCGCGTTACTATAGTTCAAAGGGGGTGGGGGGCGAAATATTTCGGCGCCTTCGGCGAGGGGGGGGGGGGCACGAAATGTTCCATGCGCTCTCGAGGGGGGGGGGGAGGGGGCGGGAAAAAATGTCGCCCCTCCGCACGAAATCTCACCACCCCCCCCCCCCTGTAATTAATAAATGAACACTCCCTTACTTGTAAATTTCAGGGATACCGGTACTACTACTAGCCTAGGTATTAAATCTGCTGCTATAAATTACTAAATTAGCCAAGTTAGTAGTGTACCTCAGCCGTCTCTACTTAGGGTCGTGAAATAGGCGTATTCTAGATCAACTAATACACATTGAAACTGTCTAACCTGCAAAATTTTTGTGACGTGAGATGCCTGGCCAGCTTTCTTTGTGTACACCCCTATTATCGCTCAATGGTAAATGTCGTGGGTAAATGATGACCCCCACTTAAATTTCAATTTTGTCAAATATCAAATAACCACACATAGAATATACAGTAGCTTAGTTTTATAATTCCATCTACTTGAAAGAATCGATTAAAACATGTGTAATATCTAAATATTACGGGAAAACATTTGACTTGCGACACCACCTTCGTCCTCCATCTTGTCCTTTGCGTGGGGCAGGACGTCAGATCTCAGAGAAGAAACAAAATGATAAGTGCCGTGGCAAAAACATCGGCGATTTCGCCATGCCTATCGGCAGTTTCTCAGGTGGTCCCATCGGCTATGAGACCGATGGCACCATTGGCTGTCCAGAAAGCACAGAAATTCATGGTCCAGGCACGACCGGATCAGAGCGGCAGCAACTTCTCCCTTTCGAAATCACTTCTGTCGCGCAACACAGTCGTCGCAAGCACAGGGTTGTCCAGTAAGTTTACTGTTTGGTTGTAAACAAATGAATCAAATTGGTAAAAGGTGCGGGACCAGATCACAGGGGATGTATGCCCATATGTTAGAATAAAGTTTTCAGTAAATAGATTGGTTACTCAGCTGTTGACGCCACGACCTTCAAGTTCAAGGCATTCAATGATTGATTCTGGTCTCACAACACTGTTTTTTGTGTGAATCGTATGCTGTTGTATAACCCTAACATAATATATATTTACCCTATTTATTTTAGTTGATAGCCTATCTAGTACTATCTGGACCTCTAGAATACTAGATCTCATCTGCATTTCTGGGATTACAGTTGCCTATTAAAGCACTGGCTAGGTTACTAGAGCTGGCCAAATTATTGAGTAGAAGCTACTCACACTAAATTACTAAAATCTAAATCACATGTAAATAAACGGTAACCAGTTGTTTCAGGACTGTGGCTGTTTCAGACCCATGGTCGTTTCAGACCCATAGACCGAACCAGCCCATGGTTGTTTCAGACCCATGGCACAGTCATTTCAGACCCAGGAACTTTCTGAAGCAAGGACAGATCGGGTTCAGACATTTCAGAAGCAGTATTTTGGTAACAGACATTTCTTTGAGAGTGAAAAAGGGAGACATATCAGAAGCAGTGCATTTTGGAAGCAGACATTTTTTTATTGTAGGCCTAGTTATGATAGATCTTGAAGAATACAATATTTAATATTGGTTCTAACCTTTTACATAGACATAGTCTAACCAGAAAGAAAAGAAAAGAAAGATTGTTTGATAATGACCAACTGCAAAGGAAAGAAAGAAAAGAAAAAAGCTAGAGGGTTGGAGGTACAGCCCCAAATTTTTAAATCCAAAGACAGTGTTAAGAAGACCTCACATGATCACTCGGTGAATGAATTGGAATTTTCTGATTTGTACTGTCATTATTTTTTGGGTCTGAAATGACCTGACCATGGGTCTGAAACAACCGTGGGGCTGAAACGACCATGGGGCTGAAACAACTACAGGGCTGAAACGACCGGGGCTAAAACGACCAGGGCTAAAACAGCCATGGTCCTGAAAGTGAAACAACTGGAATTCAGATAAACTAATCAGAATGAGACGGTTCTACGTGAGACTTGGCCAGCGTATATCTTGGATAGCCTGGGAGCAGGCTTTCATTCTATGTAGGCTAATAGTCTACTAATATGTAATAGATAGACAATGGTTATGAAAAGGTATATAGAATTAACCACAGCTTACTGGTGGGGCCAGACGAGGGCGAAGCCCAAGTCGCCCTACCAGAAAGCTATGGTTAATCCTCTTACCTTTTCATAACCATTGTCTATCTATTTTAAACCACGGTATGTAATACAGAGATGTAAGTGGTCAGGGATTTCCCTGAAAATAGGGATTTCAAAGATCATTCTGCTGTTAAAATATACACTGAAAATAGCGGTTAAGAGTAATTGAGTACCATTTCATGGATTTTGTTGATACCCTACCTACATCTCTGGTAATATAACCAAGGTGCGAACCCTTTGTCTTAGCCCTCCACCGTGGTTTAAACATATGTATCGACCTCTGTCAAGTATAGCCTATAGGTGTTGATTAAACAGATATATATTCCTGAGCTACATCAATCACCCATTTTGGCATTTGGTCTAGATAGGAATCTCTCTGTAGTTAGTATTCAGGTGTGTATTCGCCCCGATCATCCAATGTGTGTATTGGGGCGGAATGCACACTTTCAAACCATGCTGAACAGTATGAAGACTTAATAAAAATGAGACGAAGTCAGAAGCATGTCCATAGATATTTTAATAAATAGTAGGTTGATGAGTGGAAGATTCAAGATGTGTTTATTGACTACTACATGTATAACAAGTGTAAGGATTCATAGACAAGACTCCATGCCATTGACTACATTGCCATACGTGTTCTTATCATGTCCATACGCCTTAAAGGGGAAGATCTTTCTCCTGACATAATAATTACTGGACATCGATTCTCTCTCTTTGTAGCTCTATAGAGATCGATGCCCAGTTTTATACTTCAGACCAGTGGCTCATTTTGGCTGTTTTTTGCCTCACAGATTGCTTCTAGGGCAAAATCCTGACTAGGTGTCAATATATTCTCTATGGCAATGTGTAATATGAGGGTAGAAAACACTGGAACCTCAGTTAGAAAAAATCCTACTGAACAGTTTTTGAGAAAATTAAAGTTTTGTTGCATATTTTTGGTGTTTTTAGTACATTTCCTACATAAACCGTGAACGCCAGCATTTCTCACTTTTCAGGTGTTTAGAATCAGAATTTGACTTTTTTTTATTCGCAGTAGGATTTCTGAGTATCGAGCCATTCTAGAAATGCTATTCTTTGGAAAAAATACTTAGTATTTCTTGATGATTTTCGTTGCACAAATTTAGGGTTGTAATATAAAAACTGCATTGTCATCCAATCAAAGTGTTTATGCACTGTTGATGGTCACCCCCTCCCACCCTCTTCACTCTGCATTGAAGGAGAACAGGCAGGGGAGGTACACTTGTCCGTATATAGCTGTTGACCTGCTTGCTGGGTGCATTTTCAATTTATGGGGTGCCAACTGTTCATGAAAGAAAAATCAAATAGAATATTTTATTTTTTTTAGTATCAGATTAATGTAACTACAATTCGTGATAGCACTTAAAGCATTGTATTTGCATTAATATGAATGGTAGCCACCTTATGGGGTGCCAACTATTCATGAAAGAAAAATTGATAAGAATTAGTTTTTTATTAGCATTAAATTGATGCAACTACAATTTGAGATTGCATTTCAAGCAGCAGGGCATTCAATGAATAGTAGTCATCTTAAATATATGGGGTGCCAACTGTTCATGAATTTAAAAAAAAGAATAGAATTAGTTTTTTTATTAGTATCAGATTAATGCAACTACAATTCGTGATTGCACTTAAAGCATTGTGGCATGCAATGACTGGTAACCACCTTGAATGTATGGGGTGCCAACTGTTCATGAAAGAAAAAAAAGAAAGTATTTTTTTTTAGAATCAAATTAATTCAACTGCAATTCAAGATTGCATTTAAGTATTATGGCATGCAATGACTGGTGGCCATCTTGAACCTATGGGGTGCCAACTCTTCATGAAAAAAAAAACTAAATTGGATTTTTTAACAGTATAAAATTAATGCAACTACATTTCAAGACTGCATTTAAAGCATTGTGGCATTCAATGAATGGTGGCCATCCTAAACCTATGGGGTGCCAACTGTGTTTGAAAAAGGTATCAAATAGACATTTTCTTATAATAAATATCAAATTAATGCAACTACAATTCTTCATTGCACTGAAAGCATTGTGGCATTTAGTAAATGGTAGCCATCTTGAATGGGTTGAATGAAGGAAAAATCAAATCAAATATTTTGATCAAATTAATGCAACTACAGGTCAAGATTGCATTTCAAGCATCGGGACATTCAATGAGTGATAGCCATCTTGAATCTATGGGATGCCAACTGTTCATGAAAAAAAAAATAGAATAGATTCTTTTTTATTAGTATCAAATTACTGCAACTGCAATTTGAGATTACATTAAAAGCATGGTGGCATTCAATGAATGGTTGCAATCTTGAATTTTGAAATGAACACACACACACACTTATTCATAGGCATGAACATGGTGTTCTCCTTCATTATAGATATTCATGGATTTCTACTTCTACTAAATATAGCTTTCTGTTAGAAGCATTCTGTTACATGGATGTCGATGTCCAGTTTTAGATATATATCCATATAGTGCATTGGAGTGCTATAATGTTGGACTGCTGTATATTTTAGGATTACTTGGGGTTTGAGTATCACATAAAACCAGACACAGTCGATTATAGTTAACAGTTAGCGTTTATTTTCCTTTTGCTACAAGCAATCATGTTGGTAGTAAATGTAGGAATGCGTGTGGATATCAACGTTTCGACTTATTAATAAGTCTTCATTAGGATCATCAGGAAATATTTAGGACTTTCTAATATTTGGAAGAGCATACACCTATGTATATGTTAAATATGGCATACAAGTAAATGAAAGGTTAATCACAGTTTTATTAAATTATGTGCTAGAAACAAATCTTGAGTATGATGTTGTGAATTATAATCATGATCAGGGCCAGGGGCAGGCTCGTTTCTATAGGCTATTTATGGAATTGTTTTATTGACCAGAGGACACATATCTGGAACTGTTTATTGACCAGAGGAGACAGTGACATAAATCACCATGCGGAAGTGAAACAAAGAAATTAAAATGAAGAAACGCACACAAAAATAAAGAAGACATTTTCCTCATCACTTTCCCCCTCGTTTCTACAGGTGGGAGTCAGATCCGCTTGGCACACACAGATGTGCAGGTACCAGATTTCTCCGAGTACCGGCGGGACGCAGTGAAGGATGCTTCATCTAACGCACAGACCAGCCACGCCAGCCGCAAGGGCTTCACATACCTCATGGTTGCTGGTAAGTTGGAAGCATTAACATATCTATATATTACACTGAACTCTACTTTAAGACGCTACTTCTGTTAATACTATTAGATATCTTATGTGATGGTTGATCGACTTTCACCAAGACTATTAAAAGTAGTATGGTATTTAATGAAAAAAAAAAAAGTATATACTTCCAGTTGTTTTAATATCTGTGTTATTTCATGAATATTTATTTCTACCGTCCCGACCAGTTATTAGTTTGATACTCACAATGACCTTCCTAGGATTTCTGAAGGCAATTTCTTTTGCTAGGATAAAGGAGGCCATTACTGCGCCCCATAAATCTGTAGTGCTATATTGAAAATCGTTAATTTGACTGCCAAAACTACCTCCAATATCAAGAACAAATCCTTAAATCAGTTCTTGGTGTATGAATTTCATGATTTAAATACAATTTTGTCCTGTGTTTTCTCCAGGGGGCTCGATGGCAGCTGCCTACGGTGGTAAGACACTCGCCCAGGAGTTTATCTCCACGATGAGTGCTTCCGCCGATGTGCTTGCCATGGCCAAGATCGAGATCAACCTGGGCGACATTGCCGAAGGCAAGAGTGCCACCTTCAAATGGAGGAACAAGCCCCTGTTTGTGCGTCACCGGACCGCGGATGAGATCGCGAAGGAGGAGGCGGTGGATGTTGCCTCCCTGCGTGACCAGCAGCACGACAGTGAGCGGGTACAGAAGCCCGAGTGGCTCATTCTCCTCGGTGTCTGCACTCATTTAGGTAAAATAGCTCCTGTTTGACATCTGAGTATCATTTTTTGGTGAAAATTTCTCAAAATTCCAAGCCTAATGTCTGACCTTTTCTGGTGGTACCGGGTACCACGAAGGCCATGCATCGAGCCCTCTCTGTGGAGTTGGAACTGTTTGATATCTGAGGAATTATATATAGGGATTAAATAGTATTGCGTAATGTTGTGGATGTCATTTTGGATTATTCTAGTTGTAATGTTTCTAGGAATCTTTTGGAAAAAGTTACTGTGCAATCTTATCTGAGGTGTGCATTTTGACACGCTGACAGGAATGTTACTATCTGAATCAAATATAATAATTTTGAAGGACTATATTCGACGTAATAAAACAATATTTTTATGACAAAAATGTGGACATTTTTGCTATTTTTAATTGGTGTTTATTACGTTAAATACAGTACATGTATTCACATTTTGTAGAATCGGACTGTAATATATTGTGCTGTCACTTTGACTGACAATATATTCCAACACAGTTGTATTAACCCATATTGTCTTGATTACTCTACAGGCTGCGTACCCGTTAACGGTTTGGGTGACTATGGCGGATACTACTGCCCATGCCACGGTTCCCACTACGACGCATCCGGCCGCATCCGTAAAGGTCCAGCACCCCTCAACCTAGAAGTACCCGAGTACAGCTTCCTCACCGAATCAACCCTGGTTGTCGGATGAGCGGGCAGCAAATTTAGGATAATACATGTATACCACACGCATAAAACTTAAAAAAGCTGCTCATCCTTATACATAGACCATCAGATGAAAAGGCAAGAAAATATGAGTTGAGAACACCAAGAGCTCTGGTTAACATCAGTTATGTTCATGTGTAGGCTATATTTATGGATAGCTGAAGAAACCAGTTGACACTTAACCTAGCCGGAACCGGTTGCTTTGTGATGTCGAAGCCGGTAAGTGGAACCAGGGAGTGACAAGCTATGGCAATTTTAACCGAATGTACAGAATTTATTGACGGTTGTCACATGAAATAAAGTTATTCAAATAGGCTTTTTGAGTCCAGCTTTGAGATGTTTATTGACATATAAACATGTAATACCTAATCTATCAATTTCTAAGTACTTTACAGACCCTTCTATGTTCATATTTGGTTACGTTATCAAGGTACGATATATTAAAATAGTAAAATTTGCATCTTGGTCATCAGAAATTCATGAATCATAGACCACAAGTGAATATCACCTAATAATTCAATCAAAATATAACACAAAAAGCAACAAAGGCGAGCCTTTGCTATGAGTCAGGCTTTTCGATTTTCTCAAAATAGCTACCGGTACTGCCCGGAATTTGAAGGACTGAACCTGGGTATTATCGTGTCATTATCAGACGTTCACAGTTCAGTTTAAGATTGCGCTGATTCCTGTCGAAGCCAGTCAAATATCAGTTCTTCGTTCTTGGAACGCCAATCCAAATTAGCCTTAGTAGTTTCCACTGCGTTCCTGAAGGTAGCGCTAGCAGTACCCTGATCAGGGTGCTCTTCTAAGAAGGCTGTGAGCTGGAATTCATGAAAATATGGGACATGAGTTGCTTAGTATTAACTCTTCCCATTATTTTTGGTGTGATTTTGATCAAAATATCCGTTGCCATAGCAACAGATATGCTAGAAATTGTGATTTTGTGAATTATTGGTTGCCATGGTAACCATATCAAATATGGCCGTCATGGCCATTCTACATACAAAATCTGAAAATACCCAACAAAACCTACAATATGGTATTTATTCCATTTCAATTGATCAAGGGAATCCTGAAATATTGCAGTTTGAATATTGGTTCAAGATACACTTTTTTTTATATCATTGCTATTTTGATAGAGCCATATCTTGCTTATTTAAATAGATATTGAAAACTAGGTTATGGCCTTTTTAAGTCAACATCCTTAGTTCATAGTATCATTACTCCACCTCTAGTTTGAATATTTAAATAATTCCAAAAGTTTTGGAATGCTCATGCAATCAGACATAGTCCAAAAAACACCCAAAAATGATCTGGGAAAGGAAGAGTTTGAGGTCTAGGCCAAAAAGATAACTCTTTTTTTCCTTCAAATAAAAAATGAACACAACTGCCAACTACATTGATACCGTCTCTCAGCCTGACGTATTTCACTGGTGAGGGCTGAGGCATATCCCAGTGAGCCTGTGACTTCATGGGATATGGCCCAGTCCCCACTCGTCAAATATATCAGAGACAGTATCAACGGGCGTTGGCATTTGTCTATGTAATACCTTGCGTGATAAAATTGGGAGTTCAGTTACAATTGAGCTCTGCTATGTCTTCCTGATGAAAGTGGACATAAAACACGGTTAGCCGTGACATCCTTGCTAGTTACTACTCTATTGTGGCCTTGGGAAAGGTTCATTTCATTGAGGAAAAAAGTCGTCTGCTTTAATACCTTGTCCAGTTGTTTCTGGGTGGAAAACGTCGCTGTTACACTTGCAGCCAATCTGGTTAAAGTGAACGATGATCCACCAAATCTGAAAAAGAAATCAAATAACGTGCTTCAATGCAGTGTTGGCATGGCAACTCGTTAGCTATTGTACGTAGAATCAAGATTACCTCGACGTAAGGAAAACCGTGTAAAACCAGTATTAACTCTTTGATATGTATACGAAGAAGCACCTTTCAAAGATGGTGTTCCAATTAGTAACAAAGAAGTCCCAGGCCATCTCTCTACCCTGGGGGTTTCCTGCCACTTCCTCCAGTACCACTTTAAAGTCCTGACGACGAATCTCGACCTCCTCTAGGGCAAGGGTTAAGTACCTGGTGAAGTAAGAGTACGAGGAATTTGTCCCTGATAATGATAATACTTGAGAAATTTGAGGTGAAGACGTGGCTATGCTACTGCAATATAAATTATTCTCTTTTAAAAATAATATTTGTTAATTTCAAAAAAATAATTCGTAGAAACTGTCTACCAAAACACAATATACTCGAGATTATACTTGTAGAAACGATATGATATGGACATTTAGACAATAATATTCACATAACATGAATATAATGTAGGATGTACATTGTAATGTATTAACACAAGTTGTTGTCTTACTTCTCTAATATCCCTTCGTCACGTGAACAGGCCAGAGCCCCCAGGAACGTCTTTTGCTCAGCCCCTGATTGCGAATGTTTGTATTTGTTGAAGACAAAGTCCCACTTCGACTCATCCCCCAGCCTGACTCCTTGACAATACACCAGCGGTTGGATCCCTGAGGGTATACTGCCATGACAGTGGAAGCATAGAGAAAATTCGATTTTAAGAAGATATGGCTCTTCACTGAAGGAACTGATCTGTACAATTTTAAGACAATACAATTAAATGATTAATAAACTTATACCCACCCAATATTTCCCCCCTGTGTGTCTCTCTCGCGCCCTCTACCCGATAGTGTCACCATATTAAATATCTAGTTTACCATACCCATTTAGAATTAAAGGATTAATAGCTTATAGTTTATTATTACATTGTATATGACTGGTGTACATGCAAATAGGAAATACATGAGGATTCTAAATATGTCATGTATTGTATTATACTGGGACATACCCTTCTCCTTTCATCCATTCGTCAAATTTAGATTTTGCTACGTCTTGGCACTCGTTCATCCCATAACCACAGGCCATTTGCAACACAGTCGCTCGAAGGAGTCTGGTTGATAACACAAAGAACAATCAGTGATTTCTTGACATGGATAGGGGTGGATGGCTTAGTAGGCTATAGTAAGATGAGGTGAAAATTGAGTGACATGACATAGGGTATTTCTTAAAATTGACATGGGACATGAGAGGTTCTTAGCGGCGACATGGGGCATGGGGACTTAAAGTGACATAGCATGAACAGTTCTTAAATTCAACATGCGATATGAGGACCGCCGTCTCCCATCTAGACCCTTACATGGGGAAGAAAGAAAGAATGAAACATTGGCGCGTTATTCACCATGGCTGCATTCATGCACCATGGCTATCAAAGATAGAGCTAAGAGGTATAGGGCACTGACTCAGGATGGCACATGAACAAACGTGGTGCACTCTCCAAATATATTTATTAAAAGAATTCCCCCTCCCCCACCTTACTCCAGGCTCGGTTGCCGCCCTTGTACTTTTATACTATAGCTGAGTAGTATAGGGCAAGTGGACACTAATGCATGGTGGAATCTGTACAGAACTGAGACTCATAGAGCAAGAGGACACTGACACAGGAAGGACTTGTCCAGAGCTGAGTAGTATGCGGAAAGTGGACACTGACCCAGGACTGACTTGTCCAGAGCTGAGTAGTATGGAGAAGTGGACACTGGCCCAGGATGGACCTGTACAGAACTGAGTAGTATGGGGAAGTTGGCATTGACCCAGGATGGACTAGTACAGAACTGAGTAGTATGGGGAAAGTGGACACTGACCCAGGATGAACCTGTACAGAACTCCCAGCAAGCAAGGATACGTTGGGCCAACGTTGTACAACGTCGGCAGGTCGCAAGCAATATTTTAACGTTGTGCCAACGTTGGTCTAACAACGTTGGTACAACATTGGTAAATTGATGTTGTACCAACGTTGGCAATACTCCCAGTGGTTTGCCAACGTTGGTATAGCGTTAGATAAGTCATGTCCTGCCAACGTTGGTACAAGACTGTATCTCCAACCTCCACCAGAGGGCATCAAAGGTTGTATCTAGATATTTCTACCAGCATATCCATTATCTTTCCTCATAATTGGCCAATAATTGGGGTCTATTTGTTTTATAAAACTTTTGAAACCAGTTGTACTCCATGTATAATATATTTGATTCTTAATTATCATCTTTATATATGATATAACAGAATCCTGGCAATATTCCTATGAGGACACCCTTTTGTAGGCAATGGCAAGTCAATAAGCTGTAAATGATAGGATGTTTCTATATCACTTCTTGGCTTTTTAAGTTGACATTAAGGTGAAATGTGAATAAAGAAATGGCTGTGTCTTTTATAGTTATATAAAATTGAGAGCTAATAGACCAATATTATGAGCAAACTATGTTAGACAAATTTTCCCAGTCACACATTGGATTTACACAAATAAATATCATATTTTGCCTATAACATGGTTGGGTAGACGTTGGCACAATGTCATCAACTGACTTTGGCCTGACGTTGGCCCAACGTCATGCCAATGTGACGTTGGCCCAACGTTGGCCCAACGTCATACCAATGGCGACGTTGGCAAATAGTAGAAATGGACGGCTAAAAAGCACTTGGGACAACGAAAATAACTGACGTCATGCCAACGCCAGCCGACGTCATGCCAACGTTGGCCTGACGTCTAATTGCGTGCTGGGCTGAGTAGTATGGGGAAAGTGGGCACTGACCCAGGATGGACCTGTACAGAACTGAGTAGTGTGGGGAAAGTGGACACTGACCCAGGATGGACCTGTACAGAACTGAGTAGTATGGGGAAAGTGGACACTGACCCAGGATGGACCTGTACAGAACTGAGTAGTATGGGGAAAGTGGACACGGACCCAGGATGGACCTGTACAGAACTGAGTAGTGTGGGGAAAGTGGACACTGACCCAGGATGGACCTGTAAAGAACTGAGTAGTATGGCGAAAGTGGACACTGACCCAGGATGGACCTGTACAGAACTGAGTAGTACAGGGGAAGTGGACACTGACCCAGGATGGACCTGTACAGAACTGAGTAGTGTGGGGAAAGTGGACACTGACCCAGGATGGACCTGTACAGAACTGAGTAGTATGGGGAAAGTGGACACGGACCCAGGATGGACCTGTACAGAACTGAGTAGTATGGGGAAATAGGACACGGACCCAGGATGGACCTGTACAGAACTGAGTAGTACAGGGGAAGTGGACACTGACCCAGGATGGACCTGTACAGAACTGAGTAGTGTGGGGAAAGTGGACACTGACCCAGGATGGACCTGTACAGAACTGAGTAGTATGGGGAAAGTGGACACTGACCCAGGATGGACCTGTACAGAACTGAGTAGTATGGGGAAAGTGGACACTGACCCAGGATGGACCTGTACAGAACTGAGTAGTATGGGGAAGGTGGACACTGACCCAGGATGGACCTGTACAGAACTGAGTAGGCCTTTTTTTTTAAAGTGTTTTATTCGGGTAAAAGATAACAGTTACAAAAGTAAACGTATCAACCTAGCATGTGCATATTGCATTACCTCCGCTAGGGCCCCTTTCATGCCTTAATTAACAGTGAATTCTCTATAAATCAGCTATGACGTATACATCTCATTAGTACTGTAACAATTATAAAAGGAAATAAATACATAAAATTACATTCATTGCATTTACAATCGGAATAATGAGAATAATGAGATGAAAAATGAAGCATTGTAAGTAGGTTGTTGTTATGTATGCTTATTAATAGAACTTGCACAGTTTTTTTATATGAAACAGTTGTCGTAGTTTTTCTTTATGGCAATTTTAAAAGACTCCTCAAGAGTCCTCAATTTCAGTATACGGCGCTTTAAGCATGTTCCATCGGGCAATTGCCCTATAGAAAGCACTCCTCAGCACCATTGGTTTGAGAGATCTAGGAACAAGCAATCTAATACCTTGATTACCTCTAGTGGGTAGGTTCCTTTTGTCTAAAAGCTTATCCTGTTTTTTAAGTGTAAAAGCATAAAAAAGCAGATGTATATCTCTTCGTATATTTAAATACCTACAGCCACTAAGTGTATGCAGCTGTGCCTAGTATGGGGAAAGTGGACACTGACCCAGGATGGACCTGTACAGAACTGAGTAGTATGGGGAAAGGTAGCACCCATTCAGGATGGAAATGTCTTTGGAGTTGCCCCCTGGTGGTAGCCAGCCTAACTTGTGTGAACATCTGAAGTCTCCACAACTTCTGATACCAGGCCTACATAGTTTTAGGTTCAAATCTGGTTCAAATTAAAACTTTAGCTATCACTAAATATTGAAAAAAGGAATGGTCCACAGTTGTCTCTTTCTTGTATATTCTATGAGAAAATCTGACATGGGATCTTGTAGGATTACTCTATCATGGACAAAGCTTTTACCATGAATGTGGAAATAATACACAAAATGGCGGACATGGAGGGCTTGTTGTGATAAGTGGTGACTTTACAGCAGAGACTGCTAAATCTGAATGAATTAGTGAAGGCTTCTTCATAAAATAGTGAGTATATGTGTTGACACGTTGAGTATTTGTAGGCGAAGTTTGTTTGAGAATGGAAAGTGGAATGGGTTAAAGTAAATCTGATCCAGCTGCTACAAATTCGACCACAGATTCTGACCACTGAATAGGACTGGTCAGTGAAACTGGACTCATACCCTCGGCATGTGTCCAGTTTCACTGGAAAGACCATTCCTAAACGATATGTGCACATAATAGAACTAGGAGTTTTACCTTTGAATGTGAGGCTGGTCTATGTTGTCTTTCCATCCCAATTCTGTATACAGATTTCCCACCAGTGTCTGGATGAAGGACTCCAGAAGGTCATAGTTAACTGTTAGATCCAGCATGTCAGACAGATAGGTGAATCCTGTCTGTGCACCTACCCAAGGTAGATAGTCTTTCTCATCCTTCAGGTATTTGACTATCTTGAGGGCCAAGAGCTGGCCAGTCTCTCCACCCCTATGAATATAACGAGAAGAACATGTATTTTCATTTGCCTGTCCCATTATAATTTGCATATGCTTCATGGCAAAATAACACTTAACAATACATTGATAACCATGTCTATATTTTATACAATTATATAAGGCTCTCTGGGTCGTCCCTTCAACTTACCTGCCAAGGTTAAAGCTGTCATCAATAATCTGAATTCTGTTAGCAACCTCAATTTTCTGAAAGATAGATTATCCTGATTATATGTTCAATAGAGATAAAGCTTCAAAATCAGGCTTATATGTAATATTCCCATTAATTTATTTACATAATGACAACAGTAACATGCTGGTATATGTAAACGGTCCTGTTGTTGTTTAACACATTATACTTGCCCTCAAAGAGATTGGGACTTCTCATTCAAACGTGATAAAATTATCAACCCTTTAAAAACCGTGCATTGCGTTAGGGCCTAATGAATTATGCCCTTGGTCGTTATGGTGCATTTATGCAGCCCTGCCTGTGCTGCATTCATGCAGCATGCTGACAGTATGTCCCAATACAGTGCTGACGAGTCATTCACCAACAATAAATAATTATTGCAGCAATCCGTCTATAAAGGATAACACATCTTACCGAAGTTTAACTTACTGAGTGGTTTAAACGAAGTTGTTCAGTCAGTTCATTCCAGTTTTGTTCGTCATAATTTACACGATAGAAACCTTGGAATTTCACATTGACAACGATCCATTTAGCTCCAACCGAGACGCCCTCATTTATTTCCCCTGTAAATGAAAAGAAATGGTTAGCATCTGAGCAAATGGACAACCATACTTAGGACAGCTATTTACTCCTCGACCAAAGCATTGATTTATGAACAATGTACAGCTAATTGCCCATGAAATGTTATGTCTTGTATGGATGTATAAAGGGAAGTCAAACAGTTCATCAAGGATGAAGGAATAAACGAATCCTTACCCTTTTTCTGCTTAAGCCATGTTCTGGTAGGAGAGTCCCATTTAGCATCAGGCCCGGTTACAACAGATATAGGTATTTGCCACACAGAACTGAGGAAGATAATTAATACAGGCATTATGTAGAGGTAAGGTGTGTGGTATTTTCGTTTAGTGTCTATGCATACACACTATAGTAAACAGTTAAAACATAACGCAATTATAAAATTATAAAATACTAGAAATATGGGTCTTATTTTCAGTGTCTATAAAACCCACATAATTATATCAGCTTCCCAGTCAACAAAAAACGTTATAAAACCTTTTATAACGTAATGTAACGTTTCTCTAAGGCTCCTTGCTATGGCATAACGTTATTATAAAGTTTTAAAACGTTATTTTGAGTAAAATAAAGTTTTTTGTTAGCTGGGTTGGGTAACACATTTGGGTAATCATGTTACTAAAGTGTGCTCCTTATACTTGCACATGAACACTATTGACTATAGCAGTTCTTCAAAATAGCTTTCACAATACGTTCTGTAAAGCGCATTAAACACAGTGCTATCTGGGTACCTATCCTCCATGTCAGCTGAGGGGTTCAACAGGAAGCGCCTCTGGGACAGCGCCACCTGGCCAGTGTGGGCATCATACTTGGCGGTCACAACCGGATATCCGGTCTGCACGACCCAGGTGTTCATAACTGACGTCACATCGATGTTCTTACTGTCCTTCTGGGCTTGCTGGGTAGGACAAACAATAGGCATGGTTTGTTATGTGGGGTTGTGGATAGATTACTGAATCAATGAAACTAACTATATATGATGACACTTCACTAAATTACCAGAAAAGGAGGGGAGGCTCCTGTTGTTTTTTTATATAACTGTTAAAAAGAAAAACTTAGATCATAAGTCTGTGCGTACCAACCTCAGTAAGAAAACGGAAGAGATCGGAGTGATGAGCAGATTGAAACTTCCGGTCATTCAAATAGTTCTGTTTGGAATGGAAATTAGCAAAGTCTCCATGATACATGTACAAAGTCTGTAGTAGCCTTCAACACTATATATGTATGCCATAGTAGGTCACAGTGTGATGTCTTCTGTGATAGTGTATTTGAACATATATCACACACCCTCAATGCATAAGGACCTACTTTTAGCGCCAATACTTTACCCATAATGACCATGTGTAAATATATTCAATAGAAGTGGCCAGATTTCTTCAAGTATAATAATAACAATAATAAATAGTGTCCTTTTATAACGATCATGAATGGGCCCAGGTCTACTTACTGCTAGTCCCCACCTGAAGGTATCCTCCCCAAGGAAGAACTCCATCATTCTGATAACTGAGGCTCCCTATTTGAAACACAATCAATCAATATCTCTCATTCATTTAAATGGTAGTATATTTAAAAGAAAAACATAATTTTAGAAGGGGACATTTAAATTAAACAGCCGATGGGTATTTAGTATAATACCGATGTATGTAAACAAGGTAAAAGCAATGGTTTAATCTATAAATTATATAAGTGACCCGACAGTTATACATATATGAGTGCATTGGCTGAGAGTCCCTATCTGCCACTATATAGTGTCTGAATTCACAGTTGAATTTAATGTATTACAGTAATGTACACTTCACATACATCTTGACTATACAATGTACACCAAAGCTATTGATATTTCATCCAGAGAGAAATCCTTGTGATCCTTGTGATGGAGTTATGACAGAAGGGTGGCTATACCTTTGAGTATGCGATGGTATCAAACAGTTCATTTATTTCTGCGGGTGTTTCTGCAGGCTTGTCCAAGGGGTGTGAAGTCATGAGGGAGTCCACTGCTAAAGCTTTAAGTACATCATCCTTGATGGCATTGTTAGTCTGAATTAAAGGAAGAGCGATGACCCTACTTAGGCATATTTTCTATTGCAACTCATAGAATGCCAAGTGTATTGTGATTATACAAATATTATACTTTCACCTTAGTGTGTTATGCTTATCTTTATCACTAAGAATGGCAGTTTATTTCATACTTTAAAAATAATTGTGTTATAATCTAGGTTTAATTAAAATCCCCTTACTTATAGTTGGTTACGGATTACTAATACATGATCATGTCAAAGAATAGTTTTTCTCACTAGACACATCGTTATTGGTATGTTAGTACCACCACTATATGCATAAATTGTATCCTACCATTCCCCAGTCAGGAAACAAGTGGTGTACACCCTTTGCCTCTAGGTAGGAGGCAAAGCCCTCATTCAGCCATAGATCCTCCCACCATGACGGAGTCACCAAATCACCAAACCACTGAAACAATTGATAATAGGCTTAATAGAGAGAGAGAAGGTTCGAGAGCTATAGACAGAGACAGACAGAAAGAGACAAGGGCATGCATGATAGCCTGGAATGCATTATAATTTATCTATACTATACTTACGTTACTTTGGTGGTCCTTAGTACGGAGCCCCTAAGGGGACATGCTTTTTTTGAAGCCCAAAATGTTGCGCAATCAAAATAAAAGTTACATAAATATGAAGTTTGGGCAACTTTTTGTTAACACAACTTTCTGGGGTTTCAGAAAAAAGTCCCATTAGGAGCTTCGTACTGAGGAGCTCTGTGTATCACTTCTAAATAGCACCGTCTACTTTGAATATCACCTTGATTACTCTCCATCTGAAAGACTGTGTGAAAACTGACCTCTCATTTAAAACCGGAGATATTGAGCCCCTGTTTAAAACACAGCTATTCCCTACCATGTGAGCTAGTTCATGTGCTATCACTGTGGCCACCCGCTGCCGGGCCTGGGCTGTAGAGGTGGCTGGGTCGTACAGTAGAGCCGTCTCACGGTAAATGATCAAACCCCAGTTCTCCATAGCTCCACTGTTAAAGTCAGGCACTCCCACATGACCTACGAGTAAAGATGACAATATAGTGTTCTGTGTAGGCTGTAAATGGGGTTAGATTGCATATTGTTTCAACAGATAACACTGTTGTATAATGTAGATTTATGGAGCTAAGAAACAAGCAGGTCATGGGCATTGAGCAACGCTTATTGTGGTGTCTCATCCACCTTTGGTCAATGAATTGCATATAATTATGAAAATAGGCCATTAACACAGCTAAGAGTGAACATATTGATCTAGACAATATGACATTCAGGCATATCAAAACACTGTAATCAATAAGCGGGCACGCTGGATAATGGTACTTTCAAAATATTGGCAGTTGCAGCAAGTGTTTCTCTTACACTTGCACAATAATATTTCGTTGACATCTTTTTCTTTCAACAAACCCCTTTTTTAAACATGAAATTGTTCTAGAAAAAGTTAATTTTCAAAAGACCCTTTAATGTGGCCCTCCTAGGCCACCATACTAGTCATCCCTGCATTATTTTAGCCTAATAGCTATATATGTGGATCAACAAGGGAAAAGGGACCTCCGCGGGGGATATTTAGTACCAACTTTGGCCACCGGGGGGCTCCATATAGCCAACAATGTTCAAAATATCATAAAAATTGTACTATACTACTTTTTGATGGAGAATACAATAAGCTACTTTAGAAAATTCCAACTTTAGTGAAAACCTTCCATATTTGGAATGTAAAAAGAACGTTTTTGGGCCTAAATTGATGTTTTTGCACTTCTTGGTTGCCATGGAAACATAATTTTCATTCTAAATTGAGTTTTTCAATAAATTAATGATTACAGGCCCCACAAAGATTTCTATGTTGAAAACAGAATGTAAATACCACTTTAAGATCAAAAGCTGTGACCAAATGTTTGAAAAAGTTTGGATTTTTGGGAATTTTCATAATTATGATAATTAGATGGAGATATCTCTAAAACAAAGTAAGATAGAGCTTATTGGCATTTGAGATTGGACAGTGCCCACACATATTCAAGAAGCCAGTTCTCAAAAACTAGAAGTGGTAGGGTAGATTCACCATAAGTCGACCCTTCCCGTCACAGTTTTTCGTGACCACTAGCAGATGCTTCATCATGCCAAGTAAAATCACTAGTGGATGATACCTGTTATACTAGACATTGGGGGATCATCCATCAGTAGCATTTGGTCAAGTTTGATAATTTCATATATCGATATTATATATAGATTATTGTCCTTATATTTGGAAATCTCATATGGTCTGTTTTCACTCAATGTCGACCAAAATTAACCTAGAGTCGACCACTCTTATCTCAATCAAAACAGTGTGAATCATTTTAAATTCATATATAGATGAATTGGAATTACTCAATATAATAATGTTAGAATTATGGAGGCTCATTATTTTCCAATTACGAGTGTATTTTCTTGAACTTTGGAGCCTTTGAAAGGTAGGTATATAGGTAGCATTCCTTGCAGATTGACTCTTGTATTAAGGGCACTGCTAACACCTTGTAGACTAAGGTCGTCTTATGGTGAAATTGTGGTCAGTTCATGGTGAAATCAGTAGGTACTAGCTTATGAGCCCTACCATTTGAGAATGTGGATGTTTTATTATAAGAAAAAGTGGTTTATGTTCAAAACATGTGTACCCATTCATTTACCATCACAATTAGTACATAAACAAACTGAGAAGCATGATTAGCTAGCACAGAAGTCAAACATTTATGAAGAATTTCCATTTTGTGTGTAGTCAAAACAGGTCATACACCTTCACTTCTGCGATATGTATTCATATGAATAAAATGATATTAGTAAAAAATATAGATGCTATGTAGACCAGTAACACTTCAACTCTTAATTCGAGTACCATTTGTACCCCCATATAGCATAGGAAAAGGGCAGTATGGTGCTGTAGGTGGTCGACTTATGGTAGGTGGTCGGAAATAGGTGAGCTTACCCTACCTGTTAATGAAATATATCACTGGAATGCTGATGACCTCAACTTTATTATTGAGTTTAACCTTTGGAGGACCCTTTTCCCTCGACTGTCCACATATACTCCATACTATTAGTTCACTTACCCGTTTTGGGTAGGGGCAGACTGATGTTGTGATACCCCTCGTAGAACTGCTGCATCTTACCAGCAATGGTGGCGGCGAATTCCGTCTGAGCAATGACGTTCGGCCTGGCACACACATTTACCTGCCCGATATAATAATAGAAAATATGAGAAAATAGTCGCAGGGCTAGACACAGGGAGGGGTTTGGATGTTAAAATCGGGAATTTTCTTAGGCTACCCAGCTAACAAAAAAAATGTTTGGATGCAAACGTTTTTTTATAGATTTGTATGAAAAAGGTTTCCCTCAAAAACGTTTGCAAACGTTTGGAAAACATTTTTGTTACCTGTGATATTCCTATCTGCTGCGACCTCATGAGAGTGACGCTTTTTTCGGTACCTAAGTATGATATGACTTGCGTGACTTACTTGTTTGTGGTCGGTGGTATTGGATGGCACACACTGGAAGTCCGATATGATGAAGGCCAGGAGGTAGGTGGACATGGGTGGTGTTTTAGAGAAGTAATCTCGGTACCATCCCTCTGTTCTAACAGCAGATATGGGATAATGCATCATGCAGATATTATGTGTTTCTTTGGATTAGATTTGCCGTGCGTTAACACTCTGGAAATGCTCTGTGTTTTAGTGTTTAGAGTCGGATTACAGTGCACGACGCCACTTTCAGAAAGCTAATTAGGCTGCATAATTATCAGACGTTTTGCATTTCACCACCTTTGAAGTGTGGACGCAGCAATATTTAGTAACAAACCAACAGAAAACATTAAGGAAATGACAGAAAGTATCAGTTATTCGAAAAGGAAAGCGTTCATGTTCATGTTCATGTCTTTTGCGCTATAACGAACGATGGTCATGAACCTTGGAGGTGAAAATCGTTTTATATTCTCTAAGTAAAACATGATTTGAATAGGGAATGACCGATAAAAGGGATGGGTACTGGTTTACATGGTATATACGAAATAGCATGGTAGCTAGGTTTCAAGTTACTTACAAGGACTCTGTCTTGTAGATGTCAGTGTTGGACATGGTGGTGAGTGGCTGTTTTCTGTCTATGGACACATTGAAGGTGGCCTTCATTGCCGGCTCGTCAAAACAGGGAAACACCTTCCTGGCACCTGTAGGCTGTAGCTGACTCGCCACCAAGTATCTAAGTAGTTCACAATTTATGCGTTTATGTTACCTAGGTCCTTAATTGAATTATGTGAAATGTACAAATTGGCAATAAGGGGTGATCCATTTAGTATGTCACGCCCGAGGGGGTGGGGGGGGGTCTTTTTTTTGTGTGACAAAGTGTGACAAGGGGGTGGGGGGGTGTATAGGATTATGTGACGTCACACTTTCAGATTTTTTTAAAACCATATATTAAATAAATGCTGTATAATTAGTGATATCTCCAGGCTAAACACATGCTGGTGGTTGTAGTAGACCTACAACTACCAGCCCCATCCACTATAGACAGGTCAGCCTTCATCATCCTTCATCTGCTTAACTGACCTCGATCAATCACTGTAGAGGGTAACACAAGATCCCGTATACATGGATGTGTGACTGGCAAGGCTGTATTTTGAGCAAGACCCCCCTTGCCATGGGTCTGCTTTTCCCAAGAAATCCCCCTCACAAGGGCTACTTTTCACCAAAACCACCCTCACCAAGGGTCTCTTTCAACAAAATCTGTAAAAACAAGGGTCGCTTATTGGAGATCTCAGCAACAAAGGTCACTTTTGACTAAAAATCCCTTTCACCAAGGGTCGCTCCTCAGACAATTAGCTTAAACCCAGACACAAAAATCTCCCCCATTAGGGGTCACTTTTCACGTCACCTAGGGAAAGGGTTGCTGGAGAGCCAGCCACATACCTGTGTTGAAATAAAATTGAGTGCCCCCTCCCCTAGGTAGCATTACCAGCACACCTTTTATAGGGCACCTAAGTTTCCCGATAAAATGTTGTCGTAATTTTATCACCGTTTCTAACAAAAAGTACCCAGATCTAAGTTGGCCTAAAGAGGTCCTAGATCTGATATTATATACCCCAAATCTCGATATTAGTGGAGATATATGGAGACAAAAAATGTCGCCCATCCTTCAAGCCTGCAGGTTATAATATGGGGAGCCCATAAGCGCCCGGAAATTGGCCAGACTTAGGCGCCCTATTCTTGTGACCACTTGCAAGAATCCATGGATCAAGGCCACAATAATCTAGGGTGCCACCAAGATTCATATAATTTTGTTACCGCCTCTTTGAACAGTTGTAATCTGAAAAGGTTCTAATCGATAAGGTACATCATGCCTAATAAAATCACTATTTGTAAGGGGGGGGGGGGTGTAAGGGGGGGGGGGGTGTCAGCAGATTTGTGACATACTTTTCTGGGGGGTGTTGGGAGAAGTGTGACAAAGTGTGACATGGGGGTGGGGGGGGTGTTCAAAATGGCCCAAAACAGCGTGACATACTAAATGGATCACCCCTAATAGTCATGTCTGGACAAATTAAAGGCTGGAATGAATGCTGCAGTGAGTTTCATGCCTGCACAGGTTTCCTTCAAAAGGGAAAAAGTAGCAAGGCGGGGAAGAAATCCCTGTGTAATTCCAGCCCAAAGAACTGTACATGTCGGCCTATAACATTATCAAGACCAGGGGAAGTAGAATCAAAATAACTTCGCAATTGGGCTAGATTTCGAGAGCTTTTCAGGCCCTAAAATCGTAGACCCACACCTGTGTGATGTATTACCACGTGGTATACCTCACTCATGCTTTCCCGACAAGCCATTAGTGCATCAGTATTGCGGGATATACTGACGCGATTCATGATGCCATTTGGGTAGGGGGTGGGGGGGGGGTGGGGTAGTGAAACATGTCTAACAATTGGCAATATACTGTAGAGACAATAATTTATAATCATTAGTTCTCAGAAAAGCTTTGGGATACTTGTAGATGGTTGATAATTATAAGGAAGCAACATTGTCAACATAATGGTTGTTGTCATTGTGGTTGAAAGCATATCATACTGTCATCAGTGAATCATAGTAGGCGTATAGACTACGATTATTTGAGGTTACCATTGGCATATTGGCCTAGGTATCAAATGTTGAAACAAAATCACTATATTTACGTGGTGATGTCTTCGTTTTCATATGAGCTGTAGTAGATGCCGATTAGATCATTCCTCAATGGCCCCGAGAATTCCAAATACAATTTGAAATCATAGCCTTCCACCAATCTTGATTCGGTTCTTATCACTAAGAACTCTTTCTGCATATCTCTATTCACTCCTATGATTTCCAATCTTTTTCCACTGGCGTCAGTCAATTCAATTGTATCAAGCACAACATCAATAAGGTTATTTGCATGGAGAACAATATCATTAGTGTTTTTCACACAGGTGAGAAGAATCTCAACCGTGCCAGTGAATGAGAATTGCTCTGGATTTGGGTGGTATATGTCAGGTTGCAGGAGGAGGTTGTAGTGAGTTGGTTTTAGAGTCTCTGGTAGTCGCATGTTAACCTTGGGCGCCACAGTGGGTGTCCGAGTCGTTGTCGTCTGCTCAATGGGTGACGTCACAGATGGCTTCAGTGTCGTACATACGAGGCCAGGTAAACCTGCAGCAAACCATTGGTATAACCTTCATTTCATGACATTACATTTTAACATACGTCAATGAGATTATTTAGTGTTTCTCATAGACACCAAGTATATTAAAAAGCAGTTAAAGAAAATTGGCGAACCAAAACTGCCTGTTGGTGCGGGTTTAATCAATTTACAAATATTTAAGGACTGGCCGACGGTTTTGATGGTGGGGATGTATTAGGTTCACCAATCTTCTATCTGAATGAATGACCAAGTAGCCCCTATATATAGGTCTAGATACAATGTGTACCCTTATCACTAAGTTATAAACATTCGATTCCAACGCAAGATACATTGCCCTCCTATTGTTAGTTGAAACACACATAACAGTGACGTGATTGTTATTCAATATCATGGCATAGATCTATGATGATTATGAATGAATTAATGGACATGTGTGTCTTGTAGCCTGTATTTCTATTAGGTACAATGCCGTTCGTTATATTTCGAGAATAGAAAACGATGAGTTTTCTAATGGTGAAAAACATATTTCCCTTCCATTCCACGAAGAAAGTTATTAAGAAAAGACCACAGAATTAGAAACTAATTTCAAGGAAAGACTCAATAGCTGAAGTATGTGGAAAGGTTGAAAGGCGTGTCCTGCCGTTCCACTGATTTTTGAGCGGTCTAGACATGATCATAATTACTCTTGGATTGTTTGCTCGGTAATGTACATGATTATGACTACCACTCAAAAAATACAATTAAGGGCCAATCAAGTGCCAATCACAGTTGGTGCAGACGACTCTGTGTTTAGTATCTATTTCACATCAACTATTGCGGCATTTTGAGTGCACCTTAGAATGGGAGCGAAAGAGTATGACTATTTTATGACTATCTTATGAAGACAAAATTATACAGGCAATTTATTCTTAACATTTCGACTATAAAGCCTCGAGACTATCTCTGTTTTACCCATAGGAAAAGAGAGAATCTTGGCGTGAATGATGTTGCCACTCTAGATGACTATAACTATTAGTACAAGTTTTATGAATCTCATATCAAGGACTTATGGGGTTTATCTAACTCCAACTTTGAAAGTATAATTGGAACCAAATATAGAAAGGTAATCTTAAATGGGAAATAAAATGGGTAAAGAGAACCAATTTCCTAGGTGCAGTATCCAGGACTGCTCTCCAGAAAAAGAAAAAGAGAACGTTAGCCTACCAGAAAAAAAATTGGAAGAATTTGAATCAAGGGAAAAAACAAAAAGTCAAACGGACATGAATAGAGAAATGCACACATCAATAAGAACAAACAAAAAAAGAATCAACCTTCTCTATCATTTCAAAAGGCATTCATACAAAAGTCAACTTACAATCACCCCTCTCCCAGGACATGTTGACACATTGCTTCCATTCAGCTTCAGGGTCCTGTGTAGGTGGTGGAGTAGTCGGACATACTGGGCGGTAGGACAACGCCGGGTGGGCGAGCCCCACGATGAGCCCCACCCCAATGGCCAGCACCAGGGCGCCGAGCAGGGCTATGAATGCATTAACATAGCTGACCTGACATGATGGATTTGGTGGGTTATGGGTCGACTTCTGGGGTGGGTCGGTCTCCACTTCTAGCTCCTCAGGGAAGGTGAGATTTGTCTCTGACGACTCCGAAATGCGATAATTCCGTGGCATTTTGCCTCTTGTTGCACCAACGACGAGATAGTTAACTATTAGTATAAAACAAAATGTTCACAGCAGTCTAGATTTCATAAGACAGAGTTGATATGTGTGGCCCGCCTATGGGAGAACTAAAGTAGTGTATTATCTACATGTATACATATGGAGGTAGATGTCTGCCACTCTACCATTGAATGCGTTTGTATACGAATGAAGACTATACAGTGCGTAGCTGGTGACACTATTAACCCTTTAAGGGCCGACTAATATATTTTTGTACTTTAATGCAATATTCCCCATATCCTCATGGTGTATGAATGCATCCCTGGTGAGCAACTCCCCAGACCTGCATTCAATTTTCAAGCATCACATTCCACCCATACGGGGTAAATACATCTCCCTACAGGGTCAGCATGGCGAGTAGACTTGCCAGTGCTACATCCATGCATCATGCCGACAAAGGGCATAGCGCATAGAGCACTGTGCGGCCCTTATAGGATTTTAATATCATACAGGTACTTGTCTTCATTCATACGTATCCGTGAGGGGATTCGATGAAGCCCAAAGTTATATGCTCTTATCACCCTTGTAACGCCTCAAGTAGGGTACATTGTGCAGTACCTTGGGTGCATCAGGATCTTATCAATATGCCCATCCACAACGCACTACATCATTATATTGGCCATGGTATTAAAAACCTTATCACTGTAAACCTATCAGTGAACAATCTCAACCCTTATGGTTCATCGACTGCTGAAAAGATTAATTGTATAGTGCGATTGGATACTAGTATTAATTGTTATAATACATGTCCCTATGTGTATATCTTTGTAGGCCCTAAATAATGCATGATTGTAATCTATGATAAGACAACGTAGGTCTATATAATTGCACACCCAATAGCGGTAAGTATACACTCATTATATGGCCATAATGATGATGATGATGATAATGATGATGATAATGATGATAATAATAATAATAATTAAAACAAGTGTTTATAGATATCATGCAAAAAAGGTTTTAGTGATTTTATGCAACTCCTGTTCTTTAAATTGCATTGCTCCTTTCGTACAGAGCTAGAAAATATGTATTTCTACCTATATGTTACTTTACATTTATACTAAATTCTTAAATACCAGTGTAGGGCACCTATTACAGTCATTGCTGTGGGGAAAACTTCATCAAAATCTGAAGATGATTGACAGGTGTGACCCCAGGTCAGCAGATGACCTGAGGTCATGCCTGTCAATCACCCAAAAGTACAATTGCCCTAATAGGGCACAATCATTGGGAACAGAAAGTATTTGACCATATCTACCCCCAGTAAACAGCCCCTGGGGATTATATTGGAACTATTGTCATGTTGCTAGGACCACTCTGTCACCTAGCAACAGCAGTTCCAAACATTCCATGCCTAGCAACCGGCACAATAAGTGGGAATAGAAGGTATTTGACCATACCTACCCCCAGTATACAAGCCCTGGGGATTCTAATGGAACTATTGTCATGTTGCTAGGACCACTCTGTCACCTAGCAACAGCAATTCCAAACATTCCATGCCTAGCAACCGGCACAAAAAGTGGGAATAGAAGGTATTTGACCATACCTACCCCAAGTATACAGGCCCTGGTGATTCTAATGGAACTATTGTCATGTTGCTAGGACCACCCTGTTACCTAGCAACAGCAATTCCAAACATTCCATGCTTGGCAATTGGCACAATATGTGGGAATAGAAGGTATTTGACTATATACCCACCCGCAGTATAGAAGCCCTGGGGATTCTAATGGAACTAATGTCATGTTGCTAGGGCCACTCTGTTACCTAGCAACAACAATTCCAATTATTCCATGCCTAGCAACTGGCACAATCGGTGGGAATAGAAGGTATTTGACTGTACCTACTCCGAGTATACAAGCCCTGGGGATTCTATTGTCATGTTGCTAGGACCATTCTGTTACAACAGCATTTCCAAACATTATAATATAATATGCCTAGCATTCTATAGCAACTGGCACAATGTCTGACCAACTGCCCTAACTTATTCGTCCTCCCCCACTACCGTGGATGCCTTCAATTTTAGTTGATCATCATAATCTAAAGATTATATGGAGAGATCAAGCCAGAACTGAACACTTGTGTTCGGTTCTGGCTTGTAATAATAATAATAATAATGATAATAATAATAATAATAATAATAATAATAATAATAATAATAATAATAATAATAATAATAATAATAATAACAACAACAATAATAATAATAATGATAATACCAATAATGATGATAATAATAATGATGATGATGATGATGATGATAGTTCCGCTGTATCATGACTCTGATATATCAATATCATTCATAAAATGGGTAAATCAGCAAACAGTTGAAGCAGATACCTCCATTCTACCAATGACATAAGGTCCCCTGCATATTGGCAAATGGGCTTCTTAGTACACACTTTAGGTACCAGATTAATTTACTCTACCCTTAAAAAGCTGAATAGTTTAAACTTATCTGTATGATCTATCAACACCTTCTTTGTTCATGCATATGTGGTGAAGTGAACAACGGTGAGAATGAAATAAGCCTGTACACATTTCAGTCCATTCCTCTGGCAAGAGTATCTGTTCTTAATGCATTCCCTTGTGCAGAAGTATCTGACTACATGATCGTATCTTCAGCCGAGAGGAAGGTGATGCATCTTACACATATGATACATCTTAGTATATACACAGCTTCCTAAACAAAAGAGTTTCTCATGTGTTGGCAGTGAGTTGTCCAACTCAGTGAAAGTGGTGTACTTTGAACACATTCTCACAATTCACTGTGCTGCCCCCTGGTCGAACCTTGAGAACCACATCTTTGCTGAAATAATCCTCACATTGGCTCCCTCTTGTATCAATCTCAAGCAGTGTCTAGCTACACATATAGCTAAGATCACTTTTGTCTTTAGAAAACCTCCCACCCTCCGAGATTTGAACCCACACAGGTCCTAATCCTCTAGCCTAAAGGACAGCACCGCTAGCCATAAGGCCATAGAGGATTGAGTACTTGCGGTGAGTGTTAGGGTATAGTTATGTTGCATAGCCATACCAGCTTATAGCTTACAAGGTGGAGGTGTGTGATGTTCATGTCTATTCCAGAAGAAAGGAGTATGGGTATCCCCTATCTTTTTCCCACTCATTACGAAGGTCTGGCTATGAGGTACAATATTATCCAAACTGTAGGAGGACTGAATCTGAATTTCATTAAAGCTGTGAAAGTACTGTCAATAAACATCATTGATGTTTTGTTTTTGTTGTTTGTGAGGAAAACTGATGAAAATATGCAAGCCCTTACATTTGCTATTACAGCATAGAATCAAGCATGGGTACCCCCCATTTAATTTCACTCTATGGATTCTATAGTATGTAAGGAATGATCAGTAAATATTATAGCAGGCTTGAATCTCTTTTAAATGTTTGACGAATACCAGCTTTCATCCTTAATATACCTGGACCAATAGGTGCATTGCCATTCGTCCACTCCTTCCTCATTCTCACAATAGTGGGTGACTTCGGAATGCAGGCAAACTCATGATGAGGATTAGATCTATCTCTTAATCCACAAATCAGGCTACCTTTAGACCACCAGGAAAACAGGTACCATGTAATCAGTTATTGCCACACCTGACGGTGCTACTGTATAGATAAGCCCTATAGATATACTGGTCTAGATCGTATTTTGATGGCAGCAAATCATTATGCTGTTCTTGGTATTCTAAATTAGAGGCAGATCGAGGCCTACTACGTTGAGTAATTGCATTTCTAGAGGTACAACCATATTGGTTGGGTGGTCCCAGTTAGGAAGACGTAGTGTTAATATGAACCCAATATGAAACATTATAATTATGACCTTTCTCCACACATCGAAATTTCTTATCCCCTAGTCCAAGACACGAGGAGATTGGAGATTACACCGAAGTCCATGGCAACAAAATGCAATACAAAAAACATTTTATTATTGTGTATTTATTTCCAAGTGTGTTCATAGGCAGGATCAGAATATCAAGCATTCCAACTTTATTGATGAAAGTGATGCAAGCGGCTTAGGTCTTGGATAAAATTATTGTATCTGTGTCTTCCCTAAATTAATACAGGTGTAATAGATAATGATTATATGTATGAATCATGCCTTTGCAGACCCTGGGGGCATATCTTGTGTAATGTGAAAAATAAAAATATGACAAAAATGAAAAAATGCCAGTCCCACTTTCCAGTGCCCACTTCAAACCCTACTTATGGCACCTTCTATGTTGAGCATAATGTTGGCTTGTGTATTATGACTTTTTCAAATAAGGCATGGTGCTTGGTGTAAAGTTCTTCTGATAGCTGCAATGATGCATATAAATATAGGCATAGGCCTGGCCATTATCATTATATCAATGCCATGCCTCATTGAGATTATATGTCTCATTGCCCTCGGTGAAATAAGCTGTAATAATTATACATTTTCCTCTGGAGAAAGTTGCTGGAGGCCAATTTCCTCTGTGGAACTAGCTTTGGTTCCACCGATCGGAGACACAGTATTCACATCCTTAGACCAGAGTTGATTGGAAAAGTTACTTTGCAAGTTGCTGACAGTGTGTAAATTGTTTAACTTGGTCACCTGAGTTAACAATAAACTGTCATTGGCAGATGTTCCTCTGCGTGTCAGATCATTTTGGATCTTTTCGGTATCAACCGAAGCACCTAAACACTGCAGGATTTCAGATCGTTGGGATCTTTTGAACACAGACACGGCCCAATTGCGTATCATCCAGATGTTGAAAACTGTAAAGAATAAAAACCCAAAGCACACGAATCCGAGTGGTGCTGCAGTCATACTAAATGGACTCTGTCTTGTGATGGCCAATGTTGCTCCAGCAATAGGCAATGCAATCCTAAAACACAAGGCCAGCACAAGACCTGTGATATTCACTACATGAAGTGTTCCTGGAGACAAAGACTTCTTCCTTTGCAGCAGTTGCTTTGTAAGATGTACAAAGTGGTCCATCTCCATGAAAAGTAGGATGAGAGGCAGGAATAGATTCATGCCATATGATGTCACAGCGATGAAAGATGACGCTGTGGCCACATGATGTAAGCATGTAATGTAACGATCGTGTGGTGATATATAACGACAGTGGATGTCAAGCCCAAGAAGGAACAGGTAGCGCCCTACAGTGGCAGAGCAAACAACCAAGATGGCTTCCTTGTCACCATGATAAAGAAATGGTTGCTTAGCAACATCTGTAGAGATGAGAACTCCAACAGCCATCATGGTCAGCACCACCCCACTGAGACTGTAGGCAACCCTGTGTGAAATAAAACAAAACATATAGTGCTGCTAATTAATTATCTAAGGCAACTAAGGTCAGATATACATTTTGCATATGCACATCTCATGATTTATCGAGGTGGACCACTGAATGGGTGGACATACGGAAACTGTACACACTCAGAAAAGTCATGTCATGTCATTGTTGCTAAAAACCACTCTCCCCTGAAACTCAGGCAGTACCTATATATATATATATATATATATATATATATATATATATATATATATATATATATATATATATATATATATATATATATAATGTATATATATGTATGTATATATGTATGTATATATATATATATATATATATATATATATATATATATATATATATATATATATATATATATATATATATATATATATGGACTCGGTTATTTTACTAGATTGAATAAGTATAACTTCATTCTAATGACTGATTTAAAGGGTGAATTATTCAGGATTAGCATGTCTTATTCAATAATATACATGCACTACATGTACTACATTCAAACTTGGCTGCATATCAAAATCTGATATTTATTCCAGTTATCGACGCCTGTGCTGTTAGTCAGGATGAGTTTCGATACCGAGATTCCGTTCTACTCCACATGCTTAATAGTTTCGTTTTCAGAAAAGACTTGAATTACGTTCTCTCCGCTTCCTGGTTGAATCCCATAATTATACAAAGAGGTCTATTCTTAGAGAAAAGACATTTACTTTGGAGTGTGAGTTCATAAAAGTTTCACCTGTTATAACGGACGCGCCAGTGCAGTACCATATATATGGGTCCCTTGTTGATCAGAAGCCGATTAACTTAAGGGTGTGTGACGGACATTTATGATTACATAAGTATACACAGCCTGAATACTTATCTTCAAATGCTCAATACAAATTAGCAAACGAATGAACACTGTAAATAGTTAGTGTAGGTACACAGTAGAATATACTGTATATCTACAGTAGAATCTACTGTAGAATAGATTTACAGTAAAATCGACTGTAGATTTACAGTATGTTTTGCTGTTTACATACAATAGACTGTATGTACACCTACAGTAAAATCTACTGTACACCTAGACAAATTGCAACCAACTTTTTACAGTGAATAAGGTGGATACTTACAACTTACTGACGTGCTCTCGGATGTCACCTCCCACATTCTCCCAGGTCATCTCAGGACACAGGGGGAGTGTCCTTAAGCGCCATCGTGTGCTGGCCACCTGGAGGAGCCTGTGTGTGACCCCATACAGGAGCACACAGGCGTTAAAGGTCAGGGAGGCAGAGAAGAGGTACAGGTAAACCAGGTGGGTATCCACTGGAGCAGCCCTACTATCCATGCTCACTGCCGTTTTCATACTGACGTAGTCCTGATGCTTAATGCTTTAAGCCCCCACCTCCTCTACAAGTATAAAGGCCCAGAGTGCCGGTCTCAGCTCCGACTGTTACTGAAGGGGCAGCAAGGATTTCGCTTTTGATACAGTCATACAGTACGTTATATAGCTTCCTGGATGGTAAAGAGCTGGTGTATATACACTTAAGCCCTGATCTTCCAGTTAGTAGTAGGACGTGTTGTAATGCTCACATATCAGGTGTGTATGCATGATGGATTGCTTCTTGGCATGTGCAGGGTGATTGCTCCAGTGAGGGAATGACTGTGCCTAGGCCTTATGCAGTAAAAGTAACCTAGCACTGGGGCTGCCTGTGCAATAAAGCACCATTATTATTGCTCCTTCATGGAAACCTGGCAAGCTTTATGTTTTTCTGTGACTGAGTCATGCAGGGTTCTCCTAGTTTTTATATTGCTATTCTCAGAGGCGTTCCAGACATGTGTTTGCTTTCTTCTGTCTGGCTCTGTGTTTTGGCAAGGTGATTTTCACGCAGGTATTTCATCCATTGGAACCCCCTGTTACTATAATAGCCTCGCCTTAGCCCACCTGTATCTAGGAAGTGTCCTGTTGTTTTTGCTATTCTAAGGGGGAAGTGGACTGCGCACCGACACAAAAGACTTAAAAAGAAGGAGAAAAAGTAGACACTGAGGTATTCTTGTGAGAGAGGGGTCAGGAATAGGGCATTGGTAGGGGTATGAGTCATACAGGGGATTTAAGGTGAGAATAACACCTATGGGAAGCTGATGTTGAAATGGTTAAAAATGGCCTAAACCTTAGATTAAAGGTGTTATTAATCGGTTGAATCTAGCATTAACTGATATGAGATACACATGGCATTGTGCTTTATAATATGTATAGATATAATGGGTGATGTCCGTACTGGGGGTTGCCTTGTCCCATTCAACTCCTTTTCCACAGGTTTGCCAGGTATCTGAATAAAGAGATAAAGTAAGGATTATTTTTGATCGATACACGTGCCATTGCAATAAACTTGCATGAGCCAGCGAACAGGAAGCCTAGTGAAGATAAATACATGTACAGTATATCACTTAAAGATGGGTTAGGAGCTAGTTTGGGGGATCAATTCCTATTCATCAGTTACATTTTTCTATCTTATACAGCTTTCTTAAAGTTTATAAATACATTAAAAAAAGTAGAGAAATTCATGGGATACATAGAAGAAAAATAGAGAAGAAAAGAGAATATCCCTTGTCCTATTCTGACTTATATTACACGCACTTAATAATAGTATATGTATCAGAAGAATTTGAAAAAGTTACACATATATCAAATATGGACATTATGCACACACATGCATTGTGGAAAATAAACGTCGACACCAAATAGCTGCTAACCCATCTTTAATGATGGATATATGCCAATGGAAAGAAAATTATATTATTACATACTAGTAGTGCCTGCAGCACATGGCACATGGCTTTGCTGGCAGACCTCCCAGTATGTCGAGGATATGATTGTGTGGTGATATTTAATGTATTGTAACACTTATATGTAACACACATGGTCAGTATATCTCAATGGTATTTAATACCCGTACACACAATTGCTGGTCTCTTTAAAAGAGTATCAATAGGTGTTAATCAGGTACGTGGGTGAGGAGATACCAAAGTGTACACTATCCTTATCTTAGTCTTAGCAGGCCTACTCATGTGATTGTTTCTGTGCGGAAGCTATCGAGTCTATCAGATAGCAGGCTGATAAAAAATAAAGCTCCCGTCACAGGCGACTATAAAAACGCTTCTATAGACTTCCGTGTTCAAAGGCTGTGTATATATTAAACGGATTGCTAATAAATGGGGCCCTTGATGGGCCATGTCGATCATAAGAAAGGCTCATGTCGTCATGCCGATTTAAAGAAATGGCCATGTCGCCATGTCGATTTTAAGAAATCCCCATGTCACCATGTCGATTTTAAGAAATGTCCCATGTCCCATGTCACTGTCTATTTATTCATCAGGGGTCTAGGGCCATACAAATAACGGCCTGCCATAAAAGGTAGGAGGACTATAGAATTTCACTTTTACTATACTGCACTACTAGGATATTGCACGCCCTAGCTACCCTGTATATAGCCTTTTACACTTCCCGTTCCCATCCCTTACACATTAATAGTGCAGTACAGTACATTAATAGTACATGTTGTAGGCTCAACTAACAGCAAATTGCAGTGCACTATGAACGTGCTCACTTCCCTATTTGATTCATGCTCTGGACTCATGCCACTTGAGGAGTGGTAAAGTCAACATCCAACCACAACTATCTGGAAGAGTTGGCTGCAGGTTAAAGCTAGGTCAGACTGTGGCGCAAAGTGCATGTAATCAGCTGTCATTAGGCCATTGAAGACAGCTTTTATCTTGCTCCGGTCAAGTGTTAAAATGGATAATTACGAATTTTAATACACACATCCATCTGTCCATGTGAGGATTTGAACAAATCTATGGAGCCCTGGAAAGGGGGGGGGGCATAATATCCCCGGTCGATTTTTAAATGAATGCCCTAGTCACCCTCTCGGTTCCAAAAACTACCCTATCGCCCTGATATTATAAATACATGTAGCCCTTCGATATTAAGAAATGCCCATGTGCCATATAAATGAAGGTCACTATCATAACCCCCCCCCCCCCCAAAAAAAAAAGAAGAAGAAGCTGATATCTCCCTGTCGACTTTAGGGGTCTAGACCCATATCCATGTGTGGAATATACACATAAATGTAATTGATCAATCTCTGCAGCCTATAGAGGCATGCATGCGGACAATTTTTATTACAACATTCCCCATGTTATTCATATTTGTGATATCAAATAGGAATCATACTGACATATTCTACCATGCATATGGTGAGGTCTATGGATATAATAACATGTGCACATACCCCTATCTCCCTGTATAGGTACCCACCTGTGGGTATACATGCATGGCACACTATAATGCCTCAGGTCCATAGGTGTAGGAGGGATTCGTTCCGGTTGGCTCAACACTAGATGAACAGGAAGATGGCTGGAGGTATCTCCTCTATAGGTGAGTGCCTGGGTGTAGACAGTGTGGGGCCGTCCTTATAGTCCCATCCCCCAGCAGTACCAGCACCCTTATGCCGTTCTGTCCCTCCCCCACTGTGCCTTATATAGAGGTGCTGCCACCACCCACCACCACCACTGCTTCACCAGCACAAGACATTCACCATTGAGGTCCATCAATAGAATGGTATATTATATCACCGTATACTTTTGAAACTAGTATAACATAAATACGATGTATACATTTAGGTAAACACAATTGGATAATTATTGTATCTGAGAAAGAGGGTGAGAGGCACAGAGATATAGTGAGAGAGAGAGTGAGAGAGAGAGAGAATGAGAGGGAGAGAGAGAGAATGAGAGAGAGAGAATGAGAGAGAGAGAGAGAGAGAGAGAGAGAGAGAGAGAGAGAGAGAGAGAGGCACACACACACACACAATGAGAGAGACAGAACAGGAGACAGAAGCAACAACAGACAGACAGACAGACAGACAGACAGGGACATAGAGGGGAGAGACATACAGAGAGAGTACTAGTACAATGAACTACTACACCTGAAACCTTATACTGATGAATAAACGTTTAGTTTACTTATGCAGGATAATGTAGTTTATCAGTGGCGTAGGAAAAGGGGGGGCCAGGGGGGCCCGGGCCCCCCCAATCACTGAGGAGGGGGGGCCTGAATATGTTTGGGCCCCCCCAAAAATTTGTCAAGACCTGTAATATAATACACACAATTTTCAATCCTTACCTCTCCTACATAGGGAATAGTGGGGGCAAAGGGGGCCGGGCCCCCAAATCAGAACTTAATGGAGCTCAAATACTACTTTTCCATACAGTCTAATATAGGTGTGTATAAAAACTGATATTTAAAACTGGTTGGAGTGGGCCCCCCTGGGCCCCCCCAATGAAGATTTGCTTCCTACGCCTCTGTTTATACCTCATTAATTGTGGTAGATCTATAAGAAAAGAGCCATTTCTTATTAGGAGGGAAATGGCATCTTTCTACTTCTAACTACTTCTACTGCCCTTGTAACACTAGAGTTACCTAAAAGCTTACAGACATGTAATTTCTAAATACTCTATTGTAGACATAGGCCCATATCTTAGAATTAATGTACAATGTTCAACTATTTTTCTCTAAATCTCATTTTACTCACAATTTGCAAATCCTATATCAATACTGGCGTACGTGAAGCAAGGTTTACTTAAGGTTGGTTACATATTTACATTTACTGAAAGTTAAATGTTTACTTAAACGTCACTTAACGTTGCGTACATATTGTCACACACTTTACATTCACTGAAGGCATGACCTTCATGTGGAGCTAATTTACAGACTTTCCTGTGATTAATCATAAATGAAACTGGTTGAGATCGATTTTACATTTGCAAAACAAAAGTTGATTAAACACGGACTTCGTGCATTGGATGCTTAAAACACCTCGCTGCACATATCAGGCTTCTACAATGGACCCCACCCACCCGATATAATAAAGCCCTGATATAATAAAGCTCCACTCAGACCGTTGGTAGAGGGGCAGTAATATTCATAGTGGATGATACAATATAGCCATGATGTCTCTGCTATAGGTATATGAAAAATGTATTCCCTACCTGGTGTATATGTGTTATACAACGTCTAGCTGGCAGTACAATATAAGTATGATCCAGTACTTGTGACCGAACTGATTCAATGTGCAGGTGTTCAGTGACTGCTGCTACCTGCTCCACTGGATTATTGAAAACATATTTAGCAATCATGAACATTGTATTCTTTATTACATGTATTATCAATAACAAGATTCTCGGTGGTGAGCAGATAGTGTCGCTTTGATGTCTCATTTTAGAAATGTACCTGCATCAAGTAGTATTCAATACGGGTAATAGAATCAGCAAACAATGAAATCAATGCTTAATTACAGGAACATAAAATTATCGTCCCTAGATATTCTTGGCTATTACATAGATTGCACATAATTATATACAAATCCTATATCAATACACTACATCAATGCATCGGACATAATTGCGAGGAATTGTGATAGATTTACAGGGTTATAAACTGTACTATATTAGAGTGTAGGCTTACGCCTGGATATAAAACCATGGTGTGGTCCCTAAACCCACGTGCATGCGGAGATCGAGGGCACCACATTTGTCTCAATACACTTGCCATCTGAGCTTTGGTTCATATACAAGAGTGGGTCACTCTCATAGTGGGTTACAATGCTAGGAGAGGGTAGACAAATCCAAAAGCTGTTATCTCCATTATATATTGATATTTTCCCTTTGCTGTTTATTTTACCGCACGGAGAATTCCGGGGAATTAAAAAAAATCATTCTTAAATTTATTTACACCATCCATCCTAACCTGATATCCTCCATTATAACTAAATAGCCAGCTACAGCATGCCCAGGGCATCATTTGAATAGGATATAATTGAGCCCTGTTTTTTTTTCACCATCTAATTTTATTCAGACTACCCATATTGACCAATTACCCAACTCCACAGCAGGAAAGTAATAGACATCAGTACCCTACACTTGGTGAATTCGATGTCTGCAAAACTGAACACTAAAGTGTCCGCTCGTAGCTGCCTGTCCCCCACCTGAGCCCACTCCCTACCAAGAACCAGCTTTAGCTCACTGAACTTCCCCTGAAGCCTGTTACTTACAAGACCCTACCGGAAACCACAGTCACGCTGGTTTAGTAACTTAATATAGTGAGAAAGTTGGCACATACTGAACTCACCAAGCGTATGCACTACATGTGTATTACAGTAAAACTTTGATACAACGAGGTACCTGTTTTAAAGGGGTATGCCAGGGTCTATGCATATGGCACCTAGTGGCAAAAATGAAACTACCTAAAACCATGATTAAAAACATGTCTCCCTGTTGTATATGTCTTAACCTTTATTTATTAACCCTTCAAATGTCAGACAATGGCATTTTACACATCTTATCACTTTGTTTTGCTAATGCCAAAAGCTATATGCACTACTCAACGATGACCTGTCTGGGCCAACTAGAAAATGTTTGAATATGTCCCCAATTGTATTAATTCATCAATCAATCACTATTATTTTGAATGTTACAAATTGTAGACAACTTTCTCTTCTGTGTTGCAAA
Source organism: Harmothoe impar (assembly GCA_947462335.1). Lineage (NCBI taxonomy): Eukaryota > Metazoa > Annelida > Polychaeta > Phyllodocida > Polynoidae > Harmothoe > Harmothoe impar. The sequence continues at coordinate 35,617,450 of OX381712.1, forward strand.
ATATAGAAAAAAATACAATTAATTGATTTAGTGTTTTCCCCTAAATCGATCATGGCTCATTGGTTTCACCTATGACCACTAATTTTTATGGATTGATTATGTCCCAGACCATCTCCTCTAAATATCTGAGCAGTTTGGTTGGGTTATTATTGGTCAACTTTTCAGAAAGTTTTAAAATGTTGAAAAAATGGGATTTGCCATAGTCAAGGGTTTGCCATAGTCAAGGGTGTCCTTCGTCTTAAATGTCAATATATGAAAATCTAACACTATGAGGTATTGCATTTTTTGCATCTATCATATCATTATACATCAAACTAATATAATTCCAGGTTGTTGGTAGAATTGACCGAACCCTGCCGTATACCTTTAAGAGCATTTCCCTCGTTATAATGGAGTGCTCGTTGAAACAGATTTGATTTAAAAAGGAAATGTTCTTTATAAACTAATCCTCGTTATATCTAAGTTTGTTATAGCCAAGTTATACTAGAACTCGGTGGAGTGTAGTGACCTTGATCCTTGAAGGGACGTGCCTGACCCTGTATGGATTACTGCCATTGGCCCGTGATTGGTGGGATAGAAGGGCCGGTCCCCAGCCTACAGTGAACGACAAGGAAGTTTAAATGGCAAGGTATTTATGTACAGTATACACAAGGCCAGGACACGGGCCTGTGTATGTATACATTGTGGCTGGTGTATATGTGATTCAAGTACATCACCCTGGTGCACCAGCACTCAAAGGTCGGCCCAGAGGTCCCATAGTATCATTCAACAACATATAACCTTTTACGTGTAGATCTTACCTACTGGTGGCTGATGAGTTGTTTTTTTAGCAACTTGGGCTGTTTTCTAAGCGACCTGGTGCAATAATTCTATATAGCGACCTAGCGTCTTTGGGACACATTTGGGCATAGGTCATGGGGTCTAAAAACGCGACTCTCTGATAGTACGTGTACTAGTATTACTAATAGTAGGGGCCTACATTTCGGCGACTTTCCGACCTGGGGCGGGGGTTCTGCACCCCTTACCTGGAGCGCATCCTTGTATCCTTAGGGACTGGTCATTTTATAACAACAGGGGAGGGGGGGGGCGGCGGCGGTTTCAAGAGCCCATTTGGAATCCACTGTACTAATGATAATGGACGAAAAGTTTTTGTATAGTTTGGAGTTTTATATACGAGAACTTGAACTGGGTACATTTTATACGAGTACAATTTTAAACACACAATGAGTGTATGACCTTGGTCTACACTTTTAAGGTTGGTAAAGATATACATTTTATGCAGTGGTACATTTTATACGGTAGAGAATTACATGTTTTTAACATGCTTTTAACATGATAACACAGGTCCTAGTTTTTAGGTATATAAAGTCAGTTCATATGTGTCTTTGACACTAGTCTTGTAGACCATGGGATAGGGCGGGTGGGATCAAACCTCCCTACCCGGTAGGATAAACAAAGATGGCGGGTGTGCACAGACGTGTGACGTAGTACACATGATTATATAGTCCACCAGGTGGAGCAGGAGTGCTTGTGAATGTGTTCCTTGATTTGGGGCGAGTAGGAGGAGGAGTTCAGATTTCGACCTGTCCAGCAGGGGTGGTACCTTTACGTCCTACACATTACTTTCGAATTTACAATTCAGTCCAATGATAATGGACGAAAAGTTTTTGTATAGTTTGGAGTTTTATATACGAGAACTTGAACTGGGTACATTTTATACGAGTACAATTTTAAACACACAATGAGTGTATGACCTTGGTCTACACTTTTAAGGTTGGTAAAGATATACATTTTATGCAGTGGTACATTTTATACGGTAGAGAATTACATGTTTTTAACATGCTTTTAACATGATAACACAGGTCCTAGTTTTTAGGTGCAAACAGGGTCGCCAGTTTCGCGGCCACTCTGAAGGAGGATTTTTTCGGGACATATGTTTTCATGCCATGCTGGGACCTCCAGGTTCCGTGGTCGGCAATGTCCTCACGCTGGCAGTTAGCTAGTTGTGCAGCCTGGGCTCCACCCCGGCGTAGGGAATGCATTGTCACATCCAATGCATATGCACATCCCTTGGAGTGTAGCGCCGTTTGCATGACAATAGCCATTTGGCCAGGCGTGAGGGGGGTACCCATGGGAGTCATAAATGCTGGGTCACCATGGGCACCTGGGACGCCATCCACATAGGCATCCCATGCTGCAGCCGGGCACGCCAAGCTTCCCGGTATACGTGGGAGCGCCAGGACTGTTGGTGTGCTTCCTCTCTTTATGGTTTTGGTCGACTTTATGAGGATGAGAAGGCCCTTTTCACTACTGGTTATGTCTTTACGTGCCAGAGTGTGTGGACCTCTCCACAACGTGACAGATGGTGCTAGTAAATTGGACGAGCGGAGGAATGAGAAATATCCAATACACATTGCAGCTTTAACTACCAAACCACTAGCAGATTTGTCAAGATAATCACACGCCTTTAGAAGATCAGCAGGCGTGATGGCCGGGGCGGGGGATGGGACATGGGGGTTCAGATTCTCCGCCCCTTTTGCCACCCTCTTTGCCTCAACACTAGTGAGATTCTTGGGGTCACCTCTTCTCTCCAGTATCCATGCTGCCGCGCCATGTGTGTAGCACCTCCTGGAGACTGGGTGCTTGAGGGAGTTGGCGAGGTACTGTTGCAGGAGGCATGCATCATTAATAGAGGGGTAGAGTATATCCACTCCATAGGTGAGAGCGAAGGTGAGGTACATAGCAGCATGTCGTTCACGGTTCTCCTTAGTCTTCTCGGATATGGCAGCCCCATATGACCTCAATGTTTGCTCACCCAGAGCCGTACCTGAAGGTAGAATATGGTTGGTTAGACATAGTTTATATTCTGGAGAAGAAAGGCATGGGGTTGCTTGGGAGGAGCCTTTTGAGACCCCTTGTCTTGACCAGGCGGTTTGCCAACTTGACCTTGACCTTATCAGATGGGCGGCTGAGGGCATCAGCAAGGGGTATCTGCACACCTGGCTTGTGGCGTATAGAAACCCTTTGGTCCCTGAGCGCCGCCTCCAACCACATCTGTCTTGAGCACGCAGCCAAGACATGGTCTTTTGTTTTTCCAGTCTGGAGTGCAAACTTTGAAGACAGACTGTCCGTGTACACCACCACACGCATGCCCACCGCACACTGTGGGGCTAGGGTGCGATACGCTGTGACCAGATTCACAGCCTCGCTTTGTGTGATGTGGGTGCAGGTCTTGAGGTGTTGCTCATCATATACCTGTTGGTAGAAATGTTGATCAGTATTACCCCCCCCTGCCTCCAGGGAGGAATCACATTCAATCACAAACTCGCTGAGGTCAGGGTCTATCAGACGGACTCCATTCGTGAGTTCAGCAAACTTCTGGAACCACCTGATGTCAGCTTTGAATGAAGTTGTGAGTGCAATTTTATCAACCTGTGGGGCGCCCCTTATGGCAGACAAGATGCGGCAGATGAAGCGGCGTGCGTGAGGTATGCAGCGTGAGATATGGATCAGCTTGCCAACAAGTGACTGGATCTCAACCCTACTTGCTGTCTTCTTGTTAACCCACTGCATGCATTCCGTCAACACCTCTTGTAGCTTGTCATGGGGAACAGAAACAATCATAGAATTAGTGTCAACTGTGAATCCCAGCCACTCCATGCATGTTGCCGGGGGAGAGCATTTCGCTGGCGCTAGGGATAGGCCCAACACCTGCGCAAGTGACAGGAAACACGCATATGACTCCTGGGCTTTTTCACATGTACTTTCAAAGCCACAAAAGTCGTCCAAGTATACGAGGGCATTGAAACCTTTTGTACGCATGAGGTACACTACCGCTGATGTTGTCCTTTGGCACGCTCCTCCCGACAACCTAGAACCAAAACTTGGACAGACATCAAGGTATATGTTGTCAGCTGTTTTGAAACCCAGGAGGGGAACGTCTACCGGATCCACCCTCAGCTGTCTGTAAGCTCTCTGGAGGTCCGCTTTCCAAAGAAATGTGTCCTTTCCAAGGAGGCGGACATTAGCTACTAGGTCTTCAACTGTTGGGAGTGTGTACTTGTGGGGGGCACCTTCCAAACAGTTTTTAGTTATACCTGCATTGACTGTGGCCTGTCCTTTGGGGTATGACAAGTCAAGTATAACTCTTCTTTGTGTGGACCCTTTCTTTGGTTGCGTGATGAGCGGGGCCAAGTGGGTCCACGGGGCAAAGGGGTTGGAGGGGTAAGGGCCAATTATACCCCCCAGCCTTAGCTCTTTGTCAACAAAAGACTTGACCTGTTCAGGAAATTCAAGGGCAGACTTGTGATTAGTGTTTGTTGTAACAGGGGGGTGGTGCGCTGTATAGCCTACAGGCCATCCAAACTCCAGGTAATCACACAACAGTACATCATGGTAACCACTGAGCAAGGCCCTCCAGCGGGGGATGTTGAGGCCCGACGGCACAGGGAGCCTTGCACCCAGGTGGTTGGGAAGACCTGTTTCATGTATTACAGTGTACAATTGAGCATACACAGGTGAGACATCCCACAACACATCACATACATTTGGCCAGATTCTTGACTTTGTGGGAGCATATTCAAGTGGGCCCGGACCCAGGGCTGTTGGGTCAAGATGTTCCTCGAACGTTGCCAGGTCATTGGTGACCCTTGTGTGGACTACTGCAGCATCACTTATTTGGCTAGGGATGATGCAGTCAAGAACATGGGGCTTTTCATTGGGGTCTGTAAGCAGGGGCCCTCCAAGAGTCAGGGGAACCTGTTCCTGGGAGGGGGGTGCTTGGCAGACAGAGACAAGTGCGGCGGCCCCACTATTGTTTTTAGGAGGGCGGGCACTTTTAAGCATGGAGCCGGGCACAGTGCAGGCTGACGATGCTACTTTCCGGGCCGTGTTGCCAGGGTTGTCTACATTGGTGACACTTAGAACAGTTTTTGAACTACAAGGTGCAGGTAGGGAGGGGGTTGTAACATTCCTTACCACACATGCAGGCGTAGATACCCCGTGTTTACTCGCCCCAGCTGGGGGGCTAATATTGGGGCCGGTCGTAACCGGCCTGTGGCCGAAATGTCGGCTGAGCGTTGAGGCGGCCTCTTGTGCGGCATGCAGCTTTAGAATGGGCCTTTACACAGTTAAGGTGTTTCCTGCAGTATTTACAATGGTGGCCTTGTGGGACACCCTTCTCTTGGTGACCATCCGGCTTCTGACAGTCACCTGCGGTATTGTATGCAGGGCAGGGCACATCAAGGCGGTTGAGCTGAGGCCTAATAGGGGGGCGGCCTTTAGGCTTAGTGTCAGCCCCCTTCTCAGGTTCCCCTTGGTGTATACGTCCCTGCTTAAACTTTGACCCGTTATCCCTCAGGCTACGTATGTCCCATTCATCAAACCATGTCAACTGGTCATCAGCTATCTGTGACAGCACTTCCTCCGACCAGTCACGGACCTGTGACCAGTGGAAGTCCTTGCCGTCCTCTATGACCTGATAGATGTGGGTTGCTATGGCTGGCTTGACCTCATCAGCAGTATTTGGGTCCCTCATCAGACGGAACAGTCCCCACAAATACTCACACGGTGTCAGGGACCTGAGGACCGTCTTTACCTTGGTGGGCCCACGGAAGACATAGTGATGGGGATGAGTGGGCCTACCTTTGATATTGGAGAGGTGATGCGCAGTAGAGAGGAGGCTCTGCACCTGGGAGCTGAGGGCTTCATCAGTAGCTCCCCTTGATGATGTGGGAAGGTTTCTAGAAGTAGGCAGGGCTGTAGCCTGCATCAATCGGTAGACCTCATCGAGCGGTTCTGCCCTAGCGCCGAATGCGCTGGCGCCCGGCTTGGGAGTCGATGTGTGCCGATGATATGGCTTCTCCCTCGTGCCACGCGAGCGCCTCGGCGCCTTGAGAGGGGTGGGGACGGGGGAGTCGTCAGACGAGCTGCTATCAGTCACTTGTACCTCTACCTCAGGTGTAGCGTCAGTAGCTATCACTGGGGCTTTAACAGTCTCACCTGACAGGTGTTTGAGTTGAAGCAGAATCTCATCTGACGTCGCCCGGAGACCGCCAATGTCACCTTCGAGCTTAGACACACGTGCGTCCAAAGGATCAGCCGGGGTTGGTGGGTCCGTCTTTTTCCCCTTTGCCGATCTCTTAGGCGCTTTTTCTGTAGCATCCTTCGCCTTCAGAGTCGGTGTTGTCTTGCGCTTAGGCCGGTGCATGTTACAGCAGGCGATGGGGGGATTTACTATGTAAAAAACTAGAAAACCCCGGACCCCGTTGTCGAATCAAACCTCCCTACCCGGTAGGATAAACAAAGATGGCGGGTGTGCACAGACGTGTGACGTAGTACACATGATTATATAGTCCACCAGGTGGAGCAGGAGTGCTTGTGAATGTGTTCCTTGATTTGCCGCCAGGGGGCGAGTAGGAGGAGGAGTTCAGATTTCGACCTGTCCAGCAGGGGTGGTACCTTTACGTCCTACACATTACTTTCGAATTTACAATTCAGTCCAATGTACGAGTATGATAATACTTAGCTGGCTCTCTAATAGGGTTCAAATTTATTGTTACTGGCCTAATTTGTGTATGTAAGGTCGTCCCTAATAATATATGTAAAATTTATAATGCTATTCTATATGTGCTGGTATTCTATGTCTGTTAGAGGAGAAATGGCAGCTAACAGTGATGAAACAGGCAGAGAAATCTAGATATTCAAAAAAATCGTTGGACTATCACCTGTCCCCTGACCTTAACTACATATGTAGAGGTGCACGTCCTGTAGGTCAGGGTGACCTACAGTGCGACCTCAATAGAAATTTCCCTGATGCGGCTCATATAACCCAGGGTTAGTAACCCTGAGTCAATTGTGTGGTTTAAAAACTGCCAAAGCTACCTAGGTGGACGTACCTATAGTCAATGTACTGTCATGAATGGAATGGTATCTAAGAAGCTGGACATGCATGTACTTGGAGAGACTGTGGTGTCCTTCAGGGCTCCGTGCTCGGACCACTGCTATTCAATGTGTACATAAATGGGATTGTTGGGAACTGTGTAGATTTTATTTATCCGGATTATGAATTGTATGCTGACGATTTGGCATTGTGTGTCAGCAACAAAGTCCTAGAAATAGCTAAATTAAGTACTCCTTCAGGAGGATTTAGTGAGAACTGCTAAATGGTGTGAATTATTAAGAGTGTCAATTCTGATAAATCACATGGGGCCCTTGATAGGGGGTCCCCACTTCGCATGTCGATTTTAAGAAGGACCCATGTGACATGTCGCTAAGGGAAACCCCATGTCACTATTGTCACTAAGTTTGATAAGGCCTCGACCAAGAAAACGTTGAAATCTTTAGAACCGAAATGGTGCATTGCAATTTTGAATGTCTAGGCTTGAAATGGTGCATTCTGATGAACTTTCCTATGATTATTCTAACCACGTGGATGCATTTGTTTGCTCCCAACCACGATTCAGACATGCATTTTACAGTAAATTACTGCATTTTGTTTCGTGTCAGAACTACAACAATGTACTCTAATTCAACTTTGATCTCCTCACCCAGCCTCGGTCCTCATGCTTTGCCTGGTTCGCCTTTCGCGAACTGTAGGCAAAACACTCAGATCTCAGCTAGGGTGAGGAGACAAAGTTTCATCCATTGTGTATCGTTTTTACGACAAAAAGGACCGTAATCCAAATATGGGCAAATCAGCTTGGGTCCCACTAAGCAATGTTGGTTGGGGACCCTTTGAGATAGCAGCTGAGGAACTCGAACCTTCTCTTATTATTATACACTTCACGTGATTTAGTATTTTTTTTCGGCGGGGGATGTTTTGCACTCTACTGCAGGTACTGCACACTTAAAGTAAAATATGAAACGGGGACATACAATTGATTGTAACATGGATCTTTATTTATCATCACCAAGTTGTACATGTATATATAAGTAGGCTTATAGTCTCTATATACATGTTATCGTGTAAGCCAGGTCATACTGGTACTGTTAGCTGCGGCACATTCTGACATAACTTTATATATCATAGCACCATATAATCACAAAAATTAATCATTCCGAAATTCTCTGGCTATAGTGAATGAGGCATTAGTGTCTACACGATCATTTGTACAGCTTCATGGTTTTATTTCAATGCTTTAGTAATAAGGGAATGACTGATAACAATGAAACGCAGTATAAACCTTTAATCAAACATTCTATAATATTTCTAAGAAATTCAGGTTTTTGATGGCGCTGCTGTCCGAATCCTGAGACCATGCATATCTTGAATTTCTTCTTTTAATGCCTGGAAAGAATAAGAAATTCGCAATTAGATACATGTATATGTCACGTGATCTACAAAAAGGGCGCTCAGTGCAGGGTACACTAATGCCCCTTTTCTTAGTACATAGCACATGTATTACAAGGAGATGCATTAAAAGACACCAACTTAAAAAGAGATATAGCCGTCATTCCGCATTCCTCTGGAGACATAGCTGAGCTAGCGGAACTGGTATTCTAATTAGTCAGCATAAAATATCTCGACAAGTAAGCAAAAAGAAAAGACATGTGTATATCGATATTATAACTTCCTGGTCCTTCGTCTATCATGTGGTGCATACATGTGCATACATATGGCAACCACACTGTAAGATCCTTTGTAAAGGGAACGTTCACAAATGATGTCACCGGCTAAGGAATGAAATTGTGCTGACCGGGGTATACATTGCATTTGAAAGTTGGTGACAGGATCGGGTGTTCTGGGTTTGAGTTTTTTTTTGAAAAGTGATCAAACATGTATATATATGGCTGTGTCTCACGACCTTGGGACAATGTTTTTGTCTCTGATCGGGTGCCGTCTCTGACCGGGTGCCGTCTCTGACCGGGTGCCGTCTCTGACCGGGTGCCGTCTCTGACCGGGTGCCGTCTCTGACCGGGTGCCGTCTCTGACCGGGTGTCAGAAAAAGGTGTTTTAAAAGGAATTATACATATATATATGTAAGGATTTGGAAAAACGTTATGGCGGTTGTTATATAATCATAGTTATAATTATAATCAGCTTCCTGCTGTTAGTATTTTGACCTCATCAAGCCAAGCCGGTCAGAGACGGCACCCGGTCAGAGACGGCACCTGGTCAGAGACGGCACCTGGTCAGAGACAAAAACATTGTCCCAAGGTCGTGAGACACAGCCATATATTAGTGACTGTGAACGTTCCATCCGTGTCTCCAACAAAAAGAATCCGCACCAGAATGTTGAGTAATAGACCTTTCCAATGTGTCTATACAAGAATGTCGCTGTGATAAAACTCCAAGATTTATGATAGTAGCATGTCGTTGGTATAAAGAAAATAGCATAATTAATTATCACAATATAGCACCATGTGCATACAGGTCACCCCTATTACATGTGTAAATTATAGTCATAATGCACAATGGCAGAAACAACAGGAAAAGAAACAACTATCGACAGAGGAGCTATTATGATAAGTGAGGGAGGGGGGGGGGCGGTGTACCCTGGGCTTGCATTCATGAATTCAGGTCACAGGCATGCTGTATGAATGAGGCTGCGACTGGGGGAACGTTCACAAATGATGTCAATACTTTTGGGATCATTTCCCGCCCCGCACACAGTTACCTTCTTGAAGGGTTAACGATGGGGATGTATTTTTCCCCACAAACCCCAATGATCCCACAAACCGCAACGACCCCACAAACCCCAAGGATATCACTTCCCCAGACTACCAAGCTTGAGATTGTTCATTTATGAACGTTCTCTTGATTGACAAAACCACAGGAGAGCTATTTATATCATGTTCAATCTTCTATCATGTGAGACCCATACATTCCTATTAGGGTAAACTGCCCCTGAGTGGCCCCCCTACATGACATGTACCTATAGTGGCCCATTTATACCTCTATACATCAGTCTTCATGGTTATTCTTTCCAAGTTTATTAATACAGGTATGAAAGAAGAGACAATTATGTACCAATACCACAGTTTATATTCTCAATAGAGTAGCCACAGTGTTTTCTACAGAGTGCCAAACATGTAGCCCTCTTTTCATTGATAGTTTTCAAGAAAGAGATTTTCTATACCTCAACAGTGTGCCTATAGTTTTCCAGTAAGATCCAAACTTTTACCTTGTTCTCCGCACATAATACCTTTACATTAACATGCCATCTTCATTTGGTGAAAATCCTATATTAATTAGGTAGTTTTTACTGACTGGTTGTCAGCACTACAGGAGTACCTAAAGTGGCCTTAGGACTCAACCATGAGTGGCTCACCAACAATATAGGCTATGCTATGCTAGGTGTAGGGTGTATTCGAGGAAATAAATGGATGGCCCCCTATAACCAGGGAGGTCATGTCTCTGCTATAACCCAATATTAATAAACAAAAAAACGCTTTATAATGTGGAGAAAAAAAACACGTTTTCATTATTTTGACGACAAATTTACATAGAAAGCAACCTGATTTCTGGTCAGAGAAAACTGATTCATTGCGTTTCGAACCCAGGATCTTCTGTATGCTAGGCTAATACTGTACAGGGGTAGACACTGACGTTGGCCCGGGAGCCAATGGCCCGTACTTTTAGTTCCGGGCCCGTAGTTTTCTTCAGAATTACCTTCCCATGGGCCCAGGTGGCCCACAGGAAATTTTGCAAGATGTTTGATAGGAATATAACTGATCAATATAGACATGTAATATGCAGTTGGAAAGAGAAAAGTGTGAGGAAATGAAGAAATTTGATGTCATTTTAACATTGGTAAATCAGGAATTTAAATGATTTTCTTTTTGAAAAAGTAAAATATATTCCCTGGCCCACAACTATAAGTCCGGGCCCATAGATTTTTGGAGCTACGGGCCCGGGTGGCCCACAGCTGAAACATTTAGTGTCTACCCCTGCTGTACCCCTGCTATATTCTGGATATGGTGTTCGAACTTCTGAATGCTATACTTGTACGGCATTGAGACTGTGTGAGTATGTACATTGGGAATTCAGATCCAGGCCTTCTGTAATTAGAGACCTTTAGCAAGCCCAACATAGTTCATTAAATGTGCCATAGTTTGCTAAAGGTCCCTATTTGGATATGTTGTACCTTATAGCCAGAGCTTAGTACTGAATGAACAAAAAAATAAGGGTACTTCTACACTCCCAAACTTGTCAGGCCTCAGTGGCTATATTGGTAGGGCTTAGAACAATAGTGTGAGAGGTCCCTGGTTCAGGTCTCCCCACAGTTCAGAGCTCATAAAACCTAGACTTTGTGAATACAAATATTTTTTGGTGAACCATATAAGAAAATAAAATAACAATTTACATAGAAACATTCCAGAATGTTAAATGACGTTTTTGTTCTGTGAGACACCCCAGGGCAGATGCCAAGAGGTTAATGGAACAGAAGGCAGCCCCCAAGAAGGCAAGATAGGAGAGGAGGCCTAAAGCATATTCATCAGCTTGCTATTTGGCTATCATTGATATAAGCCTCAGCCTTCGGCTTTGGCTTATATCAATGATATTGCCTCTCAACCCCCAGGAGTATATCCAGTATATATTCTAATGTGACATATCACTGTAACCACATTTACCAAGTTACAGATACATAAACAATGTTTTATTGGAGTGGGCCACTCAAGGTACAAAGTGGGCCAGTCATGGTACCAATTCAATGTCCAAAGGGTACCTTACTTCAATCTACATTTTCACAATATATTACATAGAAATCAATATTTTTGCCTTGTCTATAGCATTCCAAACGGTGTCCCAATGAAAAGTGCTGCATACTTCATGAGGATTGGATCACTCTTTCTATATGTAATCTGTTATCAAAGTCAGTCTTGTAGGTGTCAGCCCCTCAACAGGGCCACCCATGGGCGTTATACCCTATGCCTCTAGACTCTAACCTATACCAGAGGTCCTGTTCCCATAATCAAATAACCAACACGATACAAGTAGCAGGGTATTCATGAACATACATAGTATTCTATGACATTTTTCTAAACTGAACTCCTGAGGGCCAAAAGTCCCTAACTGGATATATATTGGCCTCATTGAAGGTAAAGGAAACATCAATGTTAAGAACAAGACCACCAAGGACAAAACACATTAAAGCAGAATAAGCTAGGCCCTTAAAGTGTTAAGAGTAGGCGGGAGAGGCACCATACCAATATTCTTTTCCTGTTTTTGGCGGCCTGCAAGGCTCTCCGATGTGGTCAGACATAACAGACAGCATTCTCTTGGCTCTATCTGTTTTCCCTTTTAGTACACCTCCAGAAACGCCCCGCCCTTCCATGTTAAGACCATGCATTACACTTTCTTCACAGTTATTGAGCATTCCTCGTTATTACTATAGCTCTGCATCTTTCACATACACAATATAAAATAGAGGATTTTATAACTTCCTGGCCACACCCAGTAGACGACCCTCACCAGAACACTTAGTATACTGCACACCATCTCCACATGCCATATGATACACAGATATAGCTTAACCCTTCAAGGACAACATGATGCATTGAGGCTTCATATCAGTTATCGGCATGATGACCAATGCACTATGCCGACTCTACAGGGTTAGACCAGGTACATTGTATAGAGTCGGCATTATGCATCGTTGCATGATACAGCGCCGGTGGGTACTCACTGGTGCTGCATTCATGCATCATGCTGACAAAAGGGCATAGTTTAAGCATTAAAGCACATAAAGTCGAAAGGCTTGCTGCCCCTCCGGTAACAGTCAGAGTACAGTCGGGACAGGTACAGCATTAAAGCACATAAAGTCGAAAGGCTTGCTGCCCCTCCGGTAACAGTCAGAGTACAGTCGGGACAGGTACTCAGCCCTATATATAGGGGCACTGGGGGTTTAACCAGACTGACATACAGGATATATGTGCATGCTCCACACCTACCTGGGGTATATCCCCCACACGTATAACATGCTCAGGTTACCCTTTCTGTCCTAAGGGGGAGTCTCTCAGTCATCCATGTCCTGTTTAACATATACTTTCACTGGGCGTGGTGGTATCTAAGGGGGGAAAGATCACTTTTTAAAGGGGAAATATTTTATTTTTATAAAATATTTGTTCGACATAAGGCCAAGTAAAAAAAAAGGTTTGTTTCAGGTCACCCGACCGACCCTAGCAAAACAGGGCCGACCCTACGTTTTTTTGGTGCAATTTGGTAAGAATTTTTTTTTTTTTTTACACTTTTGGGGTAATTTTTAGGGTTTACACGGAGGAAGGATAGTGCTTTCATGTTAAAAAAAATAAAATAAAGTAAAATAAATATCCGACATACCGACCCTAGTCTTTATTTCCATGTTACCCGAAACATACCTTTTATTTTTTTTGGCCTAACCACTGATCCTCGGCCGGTGGTGGTCTTCAATATCGGGGGAAAGGGCCACGCATATACAAACAAGGTATCTGGAAGGTTAGTGGGTGTCTGCGCCAACAGTTGTGAGAGAGTCCCCTATAGAAGTGTATAAAAAACCTATAGTGCCCCCCCCTAAAAAAAAAAACCCAAAAAAACGAGACCCTTGATATCTCCAAGATCATATCTTTATCACAATGTGTGGCAATTTTGATCATTCAAATTCTTGAACTCGGCTTATTCTGCTTCAAGGTGTATAATTGATAATATCTGCTAATGTAAGTTTCCTCTTCCCGCCATGTCCATACGCTAAGACTCCCAATACCAGTAACTAGGTCCCCATAACACGAGGTGAAACTGCTGATGGGGGTGAACATGATATATTTCATGTCATGTATGGCGCCTTGTATCACATGTCACCTGCCCCTACTTAGCACACATGTAATAAATATAGGCGTTTCCCGCTGAGGGTAACACTATGGGGGGAGGTGTTTTTTTGGTTATGCCTGGGGTGACAGAATAACGTGTGCAATATCTTATACTGTCTGCTAATCTAGTAAGTGTCAAGGGGTCTTCTTTTCTACAGGAGTGAAAGGAAGGAGGGGGGAGGGGTAAGAAGTTAGGATTGATAAAAGATTAAAGGCAGAAGAAAAGAAAGGGAACAAATATACAGGGTATCAAAAGGACATATTGAAAATTCCTGCCGGGAACCAAACTTAGCTTTGATTTGAAACAGAACATATATATGGGTGCAGGTTATATGAAGATTTTATAGTTATACTAGAGTAGACCTACTAAAATAGCAATATTCAGATCCCCGCTGCCGGTTATCGGATTTCCTCAAAGTCTAGGTACAGGTTATACGGGAGATGGGCGTTATACGCGGGAATTTACAACAGTTACTGTCTGAAAGGTCTTTCTTCAATGACAGATAAAGTGAGGGGGGTAGAAGTAGAAGAACAGGATGTCTGAGGAACGCAGGCCATTTACTTCCTGCTAATCAGACTACATACTGTACATGTGTTGTCTCATTGTCCTGGATACCCTGTATGTGCTAGGGTAGGGGATTTAGAGTAGGGTATGTCTATATGGTATATGGGTTATCCACATACAATTCAGCGGCTCTATGGAATGTGTTTCTGGGACCCAATATTACCATGCTATGGTACCTCATGGTATGGTATGGTACCTCATGGTATGGAATGGTACCTCATGGTATGGTATGGTACCTCATGGTATGGTATGGTACCTCATGGTATGGTATGGTACCTTATGGTATCTTACCCTTAAGCATCGCATGCTGTTTTAATGCAGTATGCCCCGGGAGTATGCCATAGGTTGCAATGATGCATGGGTTCAAGCATCATGCCGGCCCTACGGTGTTGATACACTCCCAAAGGATCGGCATGATACATGAAAACAGAGTTGTGAATAACTCGCCAGGACCAAAGACAGCATGAAAATATCAAAAGCATGCAGCTCTTAAGGGGTTAAACTAGGTGCCAGGGGTAGGCACCATCCCGATGTATTCCTTTTCTGCTTTTGGCAAACTTCAAGACTCTCCAGCATGATCAGACATAATAAGAAGCTTTCTCTTTCTGGGAAATTGGCTCCATCTGCTTTCCCTTTCAGACGTCCAGAAAAGCCCCGCCCTTCCATGTTCAGACCATTCATTACTTGTCCTTTATCGGTATCCTGCATTCCTTGTTAACCATACTTCTGTATTCACATCTCTTACACATAAATGTGAGCAGGCTAGCAGAAAGGAGAGCCCATTAGAGGGCCCACGGGCCATCCTTTCTGCTTGCCTGCTCACAAAAAAAAAGAAAAAAAGAGGACTTGACTACGACTTCCTGACCATAGTTCTGGTAAGCAAACGCGTGAGGAAACTTGATCGCTGAACCTAGCCGTGGCCAAAAATGATTAAGCATTGTTTCAGGTAACACGGGTAGAAAATCTAGGGTCGCTAGATTTCTTTTAATCTATTGCTCTAGTATGTTTTCTAAGTGTTGCCTTGCAGCGGATACTGTGTATGGAATAGCTTGAAATACAAATCTCTACTTTTTTAGAAATGTTGATGCTGTGCGTGACAATGATTTTATATATGATAACCGCTTATTGAGGGACCACCTATAATGTGAGTATAACGGCCTACCGCTATATCCTTTTTATAGGTAACAGTTTTAGGACGAGGCAGTAGAACGATATATATATAAGACTCCACTCTCGTGGGCCTTTGTTTGTATTCTCTATACAAATACTCCCTTTCCAAACAACACTTCGACGAAAGACTGAAAACTATACTGGCCAACTAATGTCATATCATATGAATCAATTCATGTAACTATGCAACATATACAGGTTTGCCATCAATTGGTCGGGGAAGATCATTCTGTACCTTAAAAAAAAACACCAAAAAACAAAACAAAAACAAAAACTAAGATTTATGCCTACTTCTGCTTTATCTGTTAGATATCAGTCGGTATCACATGTTTTCCTGGCAGGGCTGGTATAAGTTCAACAGTTGAGCTGGGTGCTAATTTCCTTAGTGACCACTGTTATATTAACCGTCAGTTATCAATACAGGCCTCCAGCTTGTCTCTTTCAGGATGGCATGTCGCTAAATGACAGTGTTGCCGAAAAATGTTTATGCACACAGACCAATGTGGCTAGAGATCTTACACAGGTCAATTGCCTTCTACACAGGCCACATTGGCCCTCTTATCATACAAATGGATAACGATTGTAATACTTCTTTAATAACAGCTTACAAAATCTTAATGCTTAAATTCACTGAAAAAATGCTTATAATTTGGATGGACCCAACTCAGCTGCTAATAAGAATATTTGAAAACTTCTTTCACTTTTGGAAAGCTGAGATCACGGTAGACCGTTGTGGCCCATGCCTAATGGCCTCGCATCGGCAATTACGATTCTACATCGGCAAAAGCCGATGTGCCAATGTCATTTCGGCAACACTATAAAAGATTACATTTATCTTCATGATGTACCAATGCAGCCCCGGCAAGTAACTCTCCAGGGCTGCATAGGTGCATCATGTCGACCCTTCGAGAGGGTCTCAACCCTGCAGGATCGACATGATGTTTGGCGTCATATCTTAATGCATCATACTGACCAAGGGCATGTTGCATTAAGGTATCACACCGTCCTTAAGGGGTTATATCAATCAAGGTTGCGTGTTACTATGCATAAAAGGGCGCGTGAAATAGATTTCCGACCCATGGGGTGGTGGGAATTTCGACATCTCGAGAGCGGGGTGGGGGGGGGGGGGGATGTCTGTCCAAATGCCAACACTCCCTTATGTGCGGAATCCGCCAAGAACACGTTGATACACATACTGCACAGGAAGATGGTACCGGTAGGTATGATGATATTGTGGCCAGGTCCCTTCACTAACCACTATTAAACGTCCTGGTTATGTGTCAATACAAATCACACTGACACACATAGCCCCCCCCCCCCCCCCACACAGACACCTCAACCACAAAGTACCAATACAACATACTCCAAAGATAACCGCAGAAGGTAGGCTAACCACAGACAGGGAAGTAACATCCACAAAAGATGTTTTCCCACATGCCTTAAATGTCCTGAAACAAATTATCAATACTACATGTATATGAAGAGCTTTGGATGCCATGAAAAACTGAAAATATACAGCAGTCCAACATTATAGCACTCCAATGCACTATATGGATATATATCTAAAACTGGACATCGACATCCATGTAACAGAATCCTTCTAACATAAAGCTATATTTAGTAGAAGTAGAAATCCATGAATATCTATATGAAGGAGAACACCATGTTCATGCCTATGAATATGTTTGTGTGTATGTTCAATTCAAAATTCAATGTAATCTCGAATTGCAGTTGCAGTAATTTGATACTAACAAAAAAAAATCTATTCTATTTTTCTTTCATGAACAGTTGGCATCCCATAGATTCAAGATGGCTATCACTCATTGAATGTCCCGATGCTTGAAATGCAATCTTTACTTGTAGTTGCATTAATTTGATAAAAAAAACAAATCCTATTTGATTTTTCCTTCATTCAACCCATTCAAGATGGCTACCATTCACTAAATGCCACAATGCTTTCAGTGCAATGAAGAATTGTAGTTGCATTAATTTGATATCTATTATAAGAAAATGTCTATTTGATACCTTTTTCAAACACAGTTGGCACCCCATAGGTTTAGGATGGCCACCATTCATTAGCCACAATGCTTTAAATGCAATCTTGAAATGTAGTTGCATTAATTTTATACTGTTAAAAAAATCCAATTTAGTTGTTTTTTTCATGAAGAGTTGGCACCCCATAGGTTCAAGATGGCCAACAGTCGTTGAATGCCATACTGCTTAAATGCAATCTTGAATTGCAGTTGAATTAATTTGATTCTAAAAAAATATACTTTCTTTTTTTTCTTTCATGAACAGTTGGCACCCCATACATTCAAGGTAGTTACCAGTCATTGCATGCCACAATGCTTAAAGTGCAATCACGAATTGTAGTTGCATTAATCTGATACTAATAAAAAAACTAATTCTATTCTTTTTTTTTTAAATTCATGAACAGTTGGCACCCCATATATTTAAGATGACTACCATTCAGTGAATGCCCTGATGCTTCAAATGCAATTTCGAATTGTAGTTGCATCAATTTAATGCTAAGAAAAAACAAATTATCATCGATTTTTCTTTCATGAACAGTTGGCACCCCATAAGGTGGCTACCATTCATGTTTATGCAAATACAATGCTTTAAGTGAATTGTAGTTGCATTAATCTGATACTAAAAAAAAAAAAAAATTCTATTTGATTTTTCTTTCATGAACAGTTGGCACCCCATAAATTGAAAATGCACCCAGCACCCAGGTCAACAGCTATATACGGACAAGTGTACCTCTCCTGCCTGTTCTCCTTCAATGCAGAGTGAAGAGGGTGGGAGGGGGTGACCATCAACAGTGCATAAACACTTTGATTGGATGACAATGCAGTTTTTATATTACAACCCTAAATTTGTGCAACGAAAATCATCAAGAAATACTAAGTATTTTTTCCAAAGAATAGCTTTTCTAGAATGGCTCGATACTCAGAAATCCTACTGCGAATTAAAAAAAGTCAAATTCTGATTCTAAACACCTGAAAAGTGAGAAATGCTGGCGTTCACGGTTTATGTAGGAAATGTACTAAAAACACCAAAAATATGCAACAAAACCCTAATTTTCTCAAAAACTGTTCAGTAGGATTTTTTCTAACTGAGGTTCCAGTGTTTTCTACCCTCATATTACACATTGGCATAGAGAATATATTGGCACCTAGTCAGGATTTTGCCCTAGAAGCAATCTGTGAGGCAAAAAACAGCCAAAATGAGCCACTGGTCTGAAGTATAAAACTGGGCATCGATCACTATAGA
This sequence comes from Harmothoe impar, assembly GCA_947462335.1. Taxonomy (NCBI): domain Eukaryota; kingdom Metazoa; phylum Annelida; class Polychaeta; order Phyllodocida; family Polynoidae; genus Harmothoe; species Harmothoe impar. The sequence continues at coordinate 35,636,246 of OX381712.1, forward strand.
GCTACAAAGAGAGAGAATCGATGTCCAGTAATAAATACCCCACAAAGACACCTAGTAGCTAAATGAATTTATCAATTCAGAAATTGTGGTCAGAGTAATCCATATGTTCTGGTCGCAGACTGCTTGTCACACCAGGCGTCAGTTACATATTAAATATATCTAATTAGACCTAAAATATAGGTGTATTTCCAGAAGGAACACGCATCCATGGAATGTAAGTTGAGTGGCCATATAACCGAAACCCATGGGCACATACTTGAAGAATGCACATCCATCTGCGGAGATCCGAACAATTGAACCAAGATAAAGACAACCGACATATTCACCAAAGACAAAACCCAAAAGGGGCAAATTGAGCGGCCTGGTTTCCCAGTTACTGAGTACGCGACCCTCCCATTTCTAGGTGTAACTTATATTATACACGGGTTAGGCATATACGCGAGAATTGAACTCTTAAATCACAAGCAATTTGGTGGCAGTGCTACGCAGCGACTCCCTTGGCCTTGTGAGTATTCAGTGCTATTTTCAGTGCTATATCTTCATCTGCCCTAAATAAACCATTTTTATCAAGCCGGTCAAAGATGGCACCCTGTCAAAGATGGCACCCGGCCAAGGGTCTCACCTCGTCAAAGATTTTCGGATTGGCCCGATCTCGTGAGACAAAGTTATAGAAGAGCCCTTAACACTAACAGCCGTCTTTTAAATACACCAGTACCGGGTAGTATACATACCTCATTGACAAGTCTGTGTTGTAGGACGGTCCTCTTCCCCTCAAACTCTGGCGTCACTAGCTGGACGTCATACATGGACCCGCAACCACCTGCCAATGACGCCAAGAGAAAGGTATAGTTAGGGCTGTACACTTTAAAATGACAGATACAATGTATTAACATTTCCAGACGGATACACACGTATTATTTTGAAGGGTCTAATAAATGTCAGGTCACACTCGATAGTGTATTTCTTTTGCTATTTAACAGTGATCTTCAACAATTTTCTCCTTGTCTTCAAAGTAAGTAGTACTACTAGTTAAACTAGGTTGGCATTGACCCCGATAAACGATAAAGATCTAGAGCTAGATATTTTTACAGTGAACATTTTAAAAGCATACTGAAAATGTATCGATACAATATTAAAGTGAGAGCAGTTTGTAAATTCATACATTGCTTTCATTCAAAACCCATGTAAAAACAGTACTGGTACAGCATTATACACCGACATACCTGAAATATCTTGTACTTGCATAAATTCTGCAGTGGGGAACTTTTTACGCAGCACTTCTGTTATCTTCTTTTCGCCTTCAGTAGCATCCCCTTTTGTCGTCTCGGTGGAGTAGCCCCGACTGCTCAGCGATCGGACGACAGAGGGACGAACCTGTAGCATATTAAAAAGCAACACATTGTGTGAGATAGGTTTCAGGCTTATATTAGTTATGACTTTAAATAAACGATGTGGGGCCCTTCCTCACACTAGCCAGAGCTACCTTGTTATGATGGCTCCAAATGCCGTAACCAACCGCCGTTGTCATGGTCTCCAGGCAATCCTCTCTTGTTGTGGTCAGATTGCTATGGTCACACAGGAAGTTTAATTGTTGAATTATATTCGTTATGACTTTTTTTTTTTTTGGGGGGGGGGGGGGCGTAGTCCTGGCTACTGCGCCAGACAGCAGCTACATAGGGATCCTATGGTGGGAATAAACAGGGTGTTACAAGTTCTCATCAATGTACCGGTACTCACTGTCTGTCGCTGAACATATGCAATCCTATTATCAAAAAGATACTCCACATGCCCAGCAAACTTATACTGCTGCAATTCAGGGCTGGGTGAGACTGGGTGGGGCAGAGTTTGGGTATTTGGAATTCAGGGCTGGGTGAGACTGGTGTTTGAATCTCCTTTTCAAATCAATAGGGGACCTTGGGGCTTAGTGGCAAAGACAGCAGAAAAGAAAAGAAAGTGACTTGTGCATTTCTTAAAATCGACATGGGACATGGGGACCCCCATCTTCTATGATCTAGACCCCCCCCCCCCCCCCCAAATAAAAGGGCCCAAGCCCGGCCAAGGGCCCCTTTCTGAAAATCCTGGATCCGCCCCTGGCCTGGGTCAGGATCGTTTAGCCCCTCCCTCACCCTTTAGTAAGGGGAGTCGGCAGTTTTTATGCCCCCCGCTTTTGATTAATAAATGGAACACTCAAGCCCTTAAACTTTAAAGGCTAAGGGAGTGCGAATTTTTTAACAAGAGGGTGGGGCGGTGAGATTTCGTGGAGCGTGCGAATTTTTTTCACCCCCCCCCCCCCCCCGTCCCCGGCAGGCCGAAAATCGCGCTTGTTCGTGCCCCTTTGTAGCATAGTAATGCGCGGGCTTTTTCCCTCAAAACAGGTTGAATTTCTTTGACCCCCCCCCCCCCAAGAGGGGTCCACATTTTTTTACCCCCCTCCCCCCCTGTTGTTAAAAAAAGAGCACTCCCTATTATTATTAGTATTAATAGACAGCTGCTTTTCACCGATATTACACCTATTATCGCCCGTGACTTTGAACTTTCTGGGTGGTCTATGAAGTGTTTTCTTGATGATCTATTACCAAACCATCGTAAATGAATGCTCACCTGAAGTGCGCCTCTAATCATTCGCAACATTCTGACTGTTTATTCTTAGATATCCACTGAACACCTGAATATCACTCAAGACCCAAACTTTTCTCCGGTCACTGAAGTTCGACCAGTTTCTGAAAGAGGGCGCCACGCTCGAAATTTCTCTGCTGCTGCCATCTAGCGGTAAATAGAAATGGGTAAGTTTTGATCTTTGGTCCTTTGTTTTTATTGGATTCTTTCAATGTATTCTACGCAGTAGTGATGCTAATTTGCATATATGTATGTTGTATAACTTTAGTGCTCTCTAATCTATTGTATTCATATAATAAATGGCTGTGTGTGCTTTACAAAGTTGACATCAACTCTTAAAACCCCCGTTATCGCTCACAAACACGTCAGCTGATGATGCCTGCTCAGCGTGAAATTGATGAATCAACACCACCCTAAATCCAGTAATTGATAACCGACGAGTAACTGGACATATCTGAGTATACTCCCTACATTAGGAATCATAACCAGCTATAATTGGGCGTGTTGTCATTTAGTGTAACAGCTCCAATAATGTAGTGATTGCCGATAGTGACAGCACGAGGGACCCCGCCCCCCTGCGTTCTTCAACGCCAATCTATGAGTATGACTAGTATGAGTCTATCTCATCCCATAGAGATATATATCTTTCAAGTCCTTGCTCATCCTTAGTAGTATCTCATCCTGTGGTTCTACAAATATACAGTTACTGAGTTAGTGCCTATTTGATATCAGTAGCCAAGGTCTACTGCCTACTCAGTGAGTAGCCTACTCAGTAGGCCTACCGGTATGACAAATATATCTATCTAGATATCTGGCATAGTCGTGATAGTGGCAATCTGCAGTCTCGATTCTTTATCGTAAAGAATCTAGCTACCAACCCGGTAGGTCTTGCCACTTCTCTTGGTGAATGGTGTGTTGGCCTGCACACTTCAATACCGTATTGCATCCCCCCCCCCCTCATCCGCTTCCATTAGAAATTATTGTACTACCGTATTACTACCGATAGTGTATTAGGGCCCAGGCAAGTAAAAATGACAAATCGACAAGAGCCTGTACGTTTAACCATTGTGATAAGGGATAGGCCTACAACCTTAAAATCAATAAGGGACATTGACATTTCTTAAAATCGACAAGCGACAAGGCGGCTGGCGACAAGTAACGAGACTTATTTCTTAACCCTTTGAATCCTGACCAAAAATTACATGACTTGCCATGGGGACGACCTCTGAGAACTAGTAGTTCTCAGAAGGACGGACCTCATATCAATTCCTATAGTAATCCTATGTAAATGCCATCGACACACTAGGCCGTAAAGGGTTCAAGAGGCATTGGCATTTCTTAAAATCGACAGCTGACACGTCAACCCCCGTTTGGGTCATCCTAACTATAGGCCAGACAAAAAGAAAGGTGGTCAATGGATTTCACGCACCTTATTTCCGGAAATGAAATTTCATTGATTTAAAAAAAATGTCTAGAGTCTACTTGTAATTCCCCTAGATCAACCAATACATTTTTTTTTGTTTTGGGTCCACGAATAATTATTGTCGGAGGCTGGGTATAAAAAAAATTGTCGCTTGCCCCACTTTCCACCTACAAAATCCATTGACAATCCATAAAAAAAACACCCAAAAAACAACAATTCGCTCGCTCACACTACAATGGGAAATCCATTGACCAACTTTTTTTTTGGTGTGGTCATAGTGATATTAAGATGCTGTGTTTCTCTCTACAGGTGGAGCACTACCAGGATGGACAGTTATGACGAGAACCTTGCTGTCAACCCCTTCTTTGTGTCGCTGCAGGAACAGGCCAAAGACCTCTACGACACTATAACTACAAACAGATGGACAGTGAGTTTCACTCTGATTCAAGAGAAAATTCCAAGATTATATTGATGTGGTATTATCGTATTATTATTATACGCATAAATATGATTTTAACAGTGGTTGCATTATAGTCGACATTATAGTCTGTGTTTACGCCCCTCCTCCCTCATCATATCGATCTGTGAACTTTTATTGGTTTTATCCCAGGCGAATCCATTCACAAAAAAAAATCCTAAATCAATTTCGTTGTTTTACCTGGTAGTCTAAAGTTAATGGCATTTATCGAGTAAGTTATCTTTGATTCTGTATAGTTAGGAGTGTAAAGGATTTGTAAACTATTTATAGGTATGTGTGCCTCGCATTGGCACAGTGGAGGACTCTCTCTTCACGGAGAAGGATTTCCTGAACCATGTCCTCATTCACGACACCGGACACATCCACAACACACTCAGCAACAAAGTAAGGCAATGCAATAATGTCATTTAATTCTATTAACAATGAAGTCTGCAACAGTGATCAGATCAGAGTAAAAATTATTTGACTATCAATGTTCAAATATGGTGGAAATGAAAATAAAAATATAGAAATGCACAGGTGTCTCACGTGATAGCTCTAAAAAAGAAACTAGGGATAAAATAATTATTATGCCTAAAGCTGTGTTAAAGTAGCTAATGATGATTCTTGATCATCTTTCACAAGGTGGTGACTGTGCAGGGCAGCTGTATTTCAACTGGGGCAGGCTTTGAGGAGTCACGAGCAGTAAGTTATCTATACAGATTTTTTTTTGAATTTTAGAATCTCAGCTCGATACATGTTTTATCTGATCTGTGTAGTATTGATTGCGATAAAACGCTGCATTGAGTCAGGGTATAATATAACCCATGGATTTTATTCTAAATTGCGGTATCAGTATCACTGAAATTGACAGGAACTAGATGTGATGGCTGTACACAATTTTACCGATTCACATTGTAAATGTAAAGCGTTTTTAATCAAATAATTAACACATATCAAATGATATCTCATCATATCATGATCTGGATGAAGATGTCTGTTATATATCTATTTTGTCTGACAAAATTTGTTCAAATAAAACACAATATTGTCCCCTGTAGGTCCTGATCCTATTTGAAGAGACTTATTTCAATGACAAAGATGAGAGCTACCAAGTGCTATGTATCAACCAGCCACTCGAGGGCGGACCTCGTCCCAGTGAGTAATATGATTACAGTATTTATACAACTAATGATTTCTCAATCTTTGCCAAAGGAAAGATGTAGTTTACAAAGAACCAAAGTAACACATATCACCAGCTCGTGGTTATAAACAATACAGGTTTTAATGAAAACGTTTGTTTCTAAAACGTTATTTAACGTTTATGCATGGTTTGGACTACCGGTAATGCTTATCATGTTTGCCTAAAACTCCATTGAATGTCAAAGTTTTTACGTTAATCTAAATTTTCTTTTTACCGTTTATTTTTGTTAGTCGGGTAAGCTATTACATGTTTCATGATTTAATATGGAAGTTACTGGTAAATCGTTTGGACTAGTTTAAAGTGGACATATTTTACTCCTTTTCAGTGGTCAATCTGTCAGATCTGTCCCCGAACCAGCTGGTACACAGCATACAGGACTGTGCTAACCTACTCTGGGCGGGAGAAGGTAGGACATTGCATGTGTTACCATAGTGATTCAATTTTGTCGTTTGTTAGTGTGAACTGATTCTCAGTGACTCAGTATTTTGATACATGTATCATCTCTAATTCGAATGAACTTTGAACTCTTCCAAAGTTCCAAAAAATAAAATCCTCGATAAACAGTTCCAATCTACAATTTGTTTTAAACTGGGGGAAACAGATAATCAATATATTTATGTGGTAAATCGACTATACCTACATGGGTTACCTAAACATAGTCATTCTTTCACCAACTCTATATGTATCGAGCCGCCAGTCTCAAATAACTGTTTATTAATACGACTGTTAATACAGAAAACACGCGTATACAGCGGGGGCTGGATGACCTTGTGAGTCTGTTTAACCGTACGTGTACCCACCTGGAGGCTGAGTCCCTGCGCCATCTGGTGGACGCCGGTAATGCACTCTTCACACGCGCTATGCAGACCGTACTCAAGGACACACGACTCGTAAGGCCTCCCTCTACCATTAAGTCTCTACTTTACTCACCAATTTACATCCTAGAATTAATGAATCAGGAGTTATAATAGCTGTTGATACATGTGATTGGAAAGGGGGCGTCTGTAAATTATATCATACAAATATGGCCTAGGATGCATGGAGCATCCCAGATTACAGTCACAAGATAAAATACATTTGGTGAGCTGGTAATAAAATCTTTAAATCGCTGAGCACTTGTACTAGTGAGACGATTGAATTTAAAAAAAAGTTTGTCACACTCAGACCAGCACACGCAGCGCTTTGATATATGCAATAATAGTGATGACTTAAATCTTATAGATATTTTGTTCCTATATGTCTCAAGAACCAGCATATTTCATTGTCAAATCTGTGTGCTAATTCTTAAATGGCATTCATATTTATTTGAGTGTTACATAGCTACCAGTATATACTGTAAAAGTACTATATTTCTTTTTTTTTCAGAGAAAGAATGTGAAAACCAAACCAAATTTCATGGATCACATTAAACTAGCAGTTGAGGTGAGTTTTAGACCTATATTTGAATTTAAGACATGTATATTTACAATTTATTGGCGATGGCAGCAAGCCCTTTTTACCCATAACCAGCCCTGATCGACTTTTCCAGCATATTATTTTGTAGCATTTAGTAAAACACTTATCATGCATTGTTTTCGCGCTGAGAAACATCACAAGTTGTTGTCCTTGAGTTCTAGAGTGTGCAGAGCATATTAATTTCACTATAATTATAACATTGTAAGTGTCATAAACATAATAGGTAAATGATAATAACTGCTACATTCTACATTGTCCCCCAACAGACATACACAATGCATGGAGTATACAGGAAGCTATTCAAACACGTGACAACGAGTACCGCCTCCCACGACTCGCGACTAAATAAGATCACCCGTAACCTCTCAGACTTACAGCTAAGGGATCTCGGGGTCCGACAAGAGTTCTGGTGAGTCTTACATAGCATTGATTTTAAATTCAAAGTACAAAGTACAAGAACAAGTACAAAGTCTTTTGATTGTTATAGAATTCTAAAATAACAATGATTGTTGGAATTGACGATTGGAAAAGATCTTTAGTGAAGTCTCTGTATTGAACTACCAGTATTAAATACTATACTGCTTGTTCCACATTCAGCTTGCTCGCTATACTAGTTTGCTAGTTAAACTGCCTTGTCCCCTGGCTTGTCCCCTGTATCATCTTATTACCCCACCACATTTTCCCCTGTACAGCTTTGTTCCCTACATCTCATTTATATCGCATTGTTCCCGGTCTTGTTCACTATACTGCATTGTAACCTAAAGTACACAAAATAAAATCTTACTTTGAACTTCAATATACATGTATTGTAGACTTAGAAATAATTCAAATACAATGGATTTTCCAGTTACAATGTTCCCTGGGCGAGGCGTGAGTTGGCTAACTTAAAGCGGTACAGCACTCCGTTAGGTAAACTCAACTGTATCCGCCGTGTTGTACAGAGACTGCAGCAACCCCCACGTAACAGTAAACCAGACGGTATGGTGTCATTATTCCTTATATATATATTATGCAGGCAACAAAAGGATTATCCTTGTGGATGATTAATACAAAATTGTGGAGTTTTTAGGGTTACCAGTAATTCCTATGTTTAGGGAGTGATCATTTATCAACCACAGGGGGTCAAGGGGTCGATGTCTTTTACCCCTCCCCCCACTTTCAATTAGGGGACACACGGGCCCTTTGAAGCATAGTAAGTCTTTCGCTTAAAACGGGTGAAATCTTTTTACCCCCCCCCCAAGAGGGGTAGGAATTTGTTTACCCCCCCCCCCCCCCCAGTGAAGAGGTCGAAACTTTTTTTTTTGCCGCCCCACCCCCCCCCCCCCCAAACCCACCACCCTGTTATCACTACTTTAATCCTTAAGAAATTCCACATCCATTAGCAAGATATAACTCATTTTGTAGTTTTAGTTTTAGCAGTGGCGATTTTATAGTTCAAAAGATAATCCCCTGATTCTAACTCACCCGGCACCACTACTTCGTGCCGGGTAACCTGGGAGAGAGAGACACCGGAAGTAGTCAGTTGCGCGCGCACACTTTGGTTTGGTCAGAAGCTGGAGCGTGGAGGTGAGTATTTTGTCGATTTGGGGAGTTTTATCCCTTATATTTCACCTTTTTTGTTATCAAAGACCTTTTTAAAGGTCCGCTCCTTGCATTGGCAGAGCAAATGAGGTAATATTTACCCTTTCTATTCGTTTTCAGACTGATCTGAACGAAGCGCCACGAGTTGGCGGGTTGGCCATTTTCCAAGATGGCGGATTCCCAAGTTGTCGATAAACAAAAGGCAAAGAAGAGGAAAACTCAGAAAGACAAGGAGAACAATCCTCCGGAGAGCTCTGTGGATGTGACACAGACGCCTCCTGCAAAGAAAAAGCGCATCGCTGAGAAGGCCACGGTGGCAGAGGAAAAGCGGCGACAGGCAGTCATCCGTGAAAACAGAGAAAAGGACCGTCAATATGAGAACGAGTATCTCACTAACAGGTATGCTACTCAATGCACGAGGCAAACCAGGACGGCAGATTGGGCAAGTTCGGTTATGTTGAATGGTGTAGAGAATAATGATTGCGAACAAACGGCTGTCATAGAGCAGGCAGTAGCAGTCAATGACGCTGACACCAACGCACGTGCTGTCAATGACGCTGACACCAACGCACGTGCTGTCAATCAGATGGATAACAATGTTGACAGCGGCGAACAGCTGCAAGATGATGACCCAAGACGGATACGCCTGCTGTCAACCCGCGGAAGAGGCGGTGTGACAGCAAAACGTGGGGCCGTGACAGCAACACGAGGTGCAGCAGCCGGTCCTAGAGGAAGAGGAACCCCGGTGACAGTGAGTAGAGGTAGAAGGGGTGCAGATGTTTATGATAATTGGCAGGATACAGACATGAGTCTCACACAGACAGCATTCGGTATGTCAAGAGAATCTGGCCGACAGAGATTCCAGAGACAGCAACAACGACAAGCGTTTGATCAGCTGTCACAGGTGTCACAGCAACCTGCTCCCCCAGGTACAGCCCCGGTTGACGAGGGCTATGCGGCTTCTTTCCTGTATGGCGCTGACTCTGAATATGAAGCGGCTTCTGTAGCTGAACAGAGTTATTATGAGGAAGAACAGGGGCAAGATGAATACGAGGAGTATGATGAGGGTCAGTTTGATGAGGAAATTGATGAGACCGCGCAAGCCCCAAGAAAGGTGACAGCTGCAGCTGGCGCCCCTACTAATGTCAACAATGCCGGTGGGGAAATGCAGGCTGATAAAACACCTGTAGATCAAGAGAAGAAGAAAGACCCAATGGCAGACATGAGGAGTGGGGGTTTCACAGATAGAGCGAGACAGCTGGTTCAAGAGGCAGACGCCGAGTTCTACGGTGACAGCATTTCAGAGGGTCTGGCTGAGTATGTAGCTAAGATGTTCAAGAAGACTGGGGATTTGACAACAGCCAGGGAACTGGCAGAGTACTACCCCCCACCGGAGAACTTGAAACATGTGCTGGTGCCTAAGATGGACAAGGCATTCTATAAAAGCAACCTAGTGTCACAGGATGTCAAAAGGGCTGATAGTGAACTTCAGCTGACCCAACAACTCATGTTGGCGGCTATTTCAGCCATGCTTCCCCTCTGCGACCTGATCATCAGCAGGGGGCCTAGAGATGCCACTTTAAATGCACATGGTATGGATCTGGCTGAGGCAGTGCGCCTCATCTTCTTCGCTAACACATCTCTGGTTAGGAGGCGTAGACATGCTTTACGCCCACACATGGATGGCGCAGTGGCAACACCTGTAGTCCTGTCAGACGTCGGCGGAGAATACCTGTTAGGAGAAGGAGTCCAGGAGACAGTAGATGAAGTGAAGAAATCCAAGAAGCTCTACAGAGATCTCATGCCGGAGCATCAGTTCCCCCCTAGGGGACGGTCTAGGGGCCGTGGAGGCTTCAGGGGCCGTGGTAGGGGAGGACCCAGGGGCCAAGGCAGGGGCTATAGTCGAGGCCGAGGTCGTGGCCGTGGGGCATACTCAAACGACCATGGTGGCTCCCAGGGTTTTCACCACTCCTCGAACCCCCAGAGAGGCAGGGGACAGACCCACTTCAGAGGTCGAGGCAGAGGCCGAGGAAGCGGCCAGCATCACAGCCCCCTACAGGATGTCCAGCCCAAACAAAACGCACCAGACTTCAACAAGAGGAGATAAGTCAGGTGGGTAAAGGACTCTACTCCTTAAATTCTCCTAACCTGTATGACATAACACATGTGACCTTAGTACACACGCCTGAAAATTTTGTAGGGGGTCAGGTACAACACTGTTGGGAGAGATGGTCTGAGATGACAAGGGATGTATGGGTTCTAGAGAATGTTGTAGGGGTCCACATCCCCTTTGATTATATACCGACTCAGTTTGTGATACCGAGACCCTATAGACTCTCCAGACAGGACACAGTGGCAGCAGGTGAAAATATAAAAGTGCTGTTGGGGAAAGGAGTGATAGAAGAGGTGACCCATGAGCCAGGGGAATGGATCTCCAATATTTTCACTAGGCCGAAGCCAGACGGGTCTGTCAGGATTAATCTGGATCTTACGGAGTTGAATAAGGCAGTATCTTATGAACATTTCAAGATGGCCTCTTTGACTACTGCTGTAGAGATGATCAGACCGGGTTGTTACATGGGTTCCTTAGACTTGAAAGATGCCTACTTTTCGGTACCAATATGTATGACAGACAGAAAGTACCTCAAGTTCCAATGGGAAGGAAAGTTGTATCAATTTACAGCATTACCAAATGGATTGTCTTGTGCGCCCTACTTCTTCACAAAGTTGCTGAACCCTCTGTTCGTTCAAGCAAGACTGTTGGGGGTTCAGTGTTTCCCATATATAGATGATGTGTTTGTAATGGGCGATAGCCAAGAGGAATGTAGGAGAGGAATCAACCTACTTAGCATACTGTTAGATGGGGCAGGGCTGGTGATTCACCCAGAGAAGTCGAATTTAACTCCTCAGCAGAACATTAGGTTCTTGGGTTTCCAAATTGATTCCTTAGACATGACGGTAACACTGACACAGGAGAAGTTGGACAGGGTAGAAGGGGCCATACTCAGTTTACTTCAGACACAGAGGCCCTCCATCAGACAGGTGGCACAGGTAATTGGCATTATGGTCGCTTATACTCCCGCAGTAGACTATGGTTTAGCACACACAAAAAAGTTGGAACTGAACAGGAACCAGGCGCTAGTAGTAGCAAAGGGAGATTTTGATCAGAACATGACGATATCTCAGCAGGCAGTAGAAGATCTGATATGGTGGCTGCACAAGGCTAGGTCTGCGAAGAGAGTGATCAGGTCAGACTCCCCGGACCTCAGATTATTTACAGATGCTAGTAAACTAGGCTGGGGCGCTTATGCAGAGGGGGCGTCTGTGGGAGGCCGCTGGAAAGCAGGGGAGGATGACCACATCAATGTGCTTGAACTAGAAGCTATTAAGCTAGGCCTTCTATCCTTCTGTAGGAAAGGGGGATTACATGTTCACGTGTCTACAGACAATACAACAGCCATGGCATACATCAGGAAGATGGGCGGGGTCAGATCCAAATCCTGCCACCAGGTGGCAGCCCAAATATGGGAGTGGGCTGAAGAAACAAGGTCCTGGTTAACTGTGTCATACCTCCCAGGGGTACTCAATGTTGAGGCAGATAGAGCTTCTAGAGAGTTTAGAGATAACATAGAATGGAGCCTAAGCATGAAGGTGTTCAACAAGATATGTCAGATATTTGGTGAGCCGCTTGTAGACCTGTTCGCATCCAGGGAAAATGCAAAATGTGACATGTATGTATCCTTGGACCCTGACCCCTATTGCCAATATGTAGACGCTTTCACCTTCTCATGGACAGGAATTAACGCCTACATTTTCCCTCCTTTCAGCCTGATCGGGAGAATCTTGAGGAAGATCGAAGAAGACAGACCAGAGCGGTTGATCTTGGTAGCTCCGGATTGGCCCTCCGCCCACTGGTACAGTCGCCTCAAGATAAGAGCAAAGATGTGTTTCAAGATCGGGAAGAAGAGGAGAAACATAGACAAAAACCCAGATTACGACTTGAGATTCCCAAAAGGAGTAGCCCTGAATGTTTTGTTGTTCTGAAGAACCGATTGGTGCACATGGAGGGATGTAATGCCAAAACGGCTGATTTTTTGTTGACCAGTTGGAAAGACGAGACAAAGAAAACTTACTCTACTTATTACAGGAAATGGGGGACCCATTGTTTAATTTCTAAGGTGCCAAAAAGAAACCCTTCTATGTTCCAAATCTGTACTTTTGTTAGAAAGATGTCTGAAGATGGCTACTCATATGGGGCCATAAATGCAGCAAGATGTGCTTTATCACTGTTTCTCCCACGGCGGCCATCTGGGGACACAGTAGGCAGGGACTACTGGGTGTCCAGGGCGTGTCGTGCAGCATGGGTTCTGAATCCCCCGAGACCGAGATATACCAGGTTCTGGAATGTGGGGAAGGTGTTCAAGTGCCTAAAAGGCTGGGAAACAAACAAGAGACTCACATTAAAGAGACTGGGTATGAAATTGCTGATACTGGTGCTGCTGACTACCGGTCAAAGGGGGCAGGTCGCTCTCGCAATGGACACAGACTGGATGGAGCAGGGGGATGAAGGGAAGGTCTCCTTCCTGTTGACCAAACAGATGAAATCTGCAAGGACTGGTGATGCACTACAGTACCTGGTGTTGAAGCCCTATCATAGGGTTGAGAAGTTATGTGTAGTAAGGACGCTGAAGGAGTACTTACGTAGGGTGAAACCAGTCAGGAAGAGTACAGCATTGTTCCTCTCATTCAGGAGACCGTTTGGAGCTATCTCGCGGGACACGGTGTCAAGGTGGGTAGTGTCAGTCCTCGATGAAAGTGGGGTGAATACCAAGAGATTTGGGGCACACTCTACCAGGGGAGCTGGCACGTCCGCTGGGGCACGCCTGGGGCTAGCTACAAACGTGCTTCTGAAGTACGGCTCTTGGAAGTCGGAGGGCACAATGGCTCGGCACTACAACAAGCCGGTGGAGCTAGATGAAGATGTGACATTGGGAAATGTACTGTTGGACAACTATGCGTAAAGTGAGCCAATTTGGCTGGGTACAACCTATAGAACACGGGAGGTGTTACATGTACTCAAGATATAATTTACTCCACAGGAGTGTTTAGGTTATTGGGCCCTTTTTTGGGGTTCAACTGATAAGAAGTTGTTAGAGGATTAAATGAACTCAGGATGTTTGTCTGACGTTACAGATGTTGGGCCCTCGATATTTCAGAGGCTGTGATATTTAGTTGACAATGTTCAGTCATAGGGTTTACATAGTTGTGAGTTTTTTTTTGTTTTTTTTTTTTTTTGTTTTTTTTTTTTTGTTTTTTAAACGGCAGATACAGCTGGCTAAGTTGTGAAAGATTGTTTACATACTGTGGCACTGGGAAAGAAAGGACTGTGAGTCCAACTGGGTGCTGCTCGGTGTTATTATGTTACTTGTTGACAAGACCTCAATAAAATAGGGGCACTTTGTTTTAATGAATTTCAAGAATTGTTGTGACAATAAACAAGTTCAAGTTGGAAAGCTGATAGTCCTGTATGTGTGTTTCGACCAAGGGAACTAAGTGGAAAAAGCTTATAGGGAAATACTTTGAAGGTCTCCCAGGTTACCCGGCACGAAGTAGTGGTGCCGGGTGAGTTAGAATTGTAATTACCCGAGGTATGGAACGTAGTGTAATACTGAAGGGGAATGTAGGTTCTAACGAAGCCTGGCACCACGTGAGTGCCAGGGGGACATGGGCCCACCAGCCATCCCCAAGCTTGGCCTCCTACGGGTTAAGGGTAAGCATAGCTAGTATTTGGGGGGAAAAATTGAATTCTAATCTAGGGTTGGGGGTGTGGATCCCTATGAAGGTTTTTTCCACGCAGTGTACGCGCTCCAGTAACTGGCTACTTCCGGTGTCTCTCTCTCCCATGTCCCCCTGGCACTCACGTGGTGCCAGGCTTCGTTAGAACCTACATTCCCCTTCAGTATTACACTACGTTCCATACCTCGGGTAATTACAATAAAATATTAACAGTTGTGCTATGGGTACCGGTAATACAAAATTGAGATATATTATAGAACAGCATCATCTGTGGTACTTTGAAATAAAATAGTTATGTTATGTTCTGCTCTCAGAACCATCGATACCGCTGACGACAGATGACCTGCTGCCCATACTCGTCTTTCTGGTCGTCAAATCGGAGATGCCAAATTGGTGGGCGCACTTCTATTACATGACATGTTTTAGATTTGCCAAAGCCTCCAACGACGATGAATATGGGTGAGTATATATGTACTATATTTGAGACAGCTGTCACAATGTAATATGTGAACATGATAATATCAGTCCAGAAAGCCCATTAAGATATAGGGGTACAGGAGAGGATAGTTTACCCTTTTTTTTTCTTTTTTTTGGCATCGTGTGTGACTATCTCTTGCTCCCGTCATAAATCTATAGGTGTACATATTTTGAAAGGGTATAGTTTAAAGCTTTCTTGTTTAAACTGTTTTTGGATCTTTAGTTTTCTGATGTGTCCATACAGAAGTAGCCCTTAATATCTCAATAGTATACCCACCCAGATTAATGGTAATATAGATAGATAGATAGATAGTAAACTATACCAAAGCTGGTTTATAAAATCCTGCCATCTATTTCAAACAGCGCCACGTCAAGCTATAAAGATGATCCATTTGGGTAGGCTGCAGAACGGACTCGTTCAGCATGCGTGTTCCTTCATAGCGTTTTAAAGATATCAAAACCATTGGTTATTTAGTAGTGTTACCTTTAGAAAATATATCTATATATTTTTCATGTTCTTGTTTATGGTTGCATGTGAAATCCTATGAGATAAGAATGTTTTCCATTTTTAAACAATTTTGTGTTTTGATTTTGAACCTTCCCAAGTTGCCTTGCACAAGTTAAATAATTGGTCATATAAATAATAAAGTATCATGAATACCGCTATTTGGTCATACATCAGTTAATACACATTCCAGTTTCAAATACATTAACTTGTGCAGAGCATTTTTCTTTTGAGTAACTCCCATTATATATGATGGGGTTTTCTTTTTTTCTGTAGTAGATGATTTGTTATCCTAGCATAACCTTGAATGTGAACCCTTCCCCAAGCTTGGTTCTCCATAAAAGTTAATGTTCTCTACCAAAAAGCATGAGTTGTTCATTGAAATTAGAATTGCACTTTACCATTATTCTAGATAAATATATAACCCTCAATTAGCTTTGTGTATGTTCTCATTTACCATAGTATACACATTTAATCTTGGTTTTACAAATATAATATAACAATTCTAATTGAGCATTGTTTCTATACGTGACCGGGGAGTCTAAATCGCCGGTTATCTGGTGAAAATCCATAAGCTTTCCACAGCAATGGAGCCTTTCCACAGCAATTCTTTTTGCCCCCCTCTGTTTGCCCCCCAAAAAGTACCCCTATAAACCGAACGGAAAAGCTACGTTGTAAGAATTATCTCTTAACAGCCTTACAGGTAGTACACAATACGGTATACGTTACAGGTTCTATCTGGCTACCCTCGAGGCTGCCTTGGAGCATGTCAGGACTGGGCAACTCAACACGCTGGAACTGGGTGCCGAGAACCCGCAGGTAATTATTTTATTCTTAATTTATATATTTATTAATAGGATAAGCATAATCAGTCATATACATGTAATGTCATATACTCTGTGAATTAGACGCTCACTGAATCGAGCACTATGTATTCTGTATTCAAAACAGTAATATATATAAAACGATGAAACCATAAAAAAAGAAAGAAATATATTATCAATTCAAATTCCCACAGCGTGTGCAGCTATCGTTAAGCACAGAAGGTGGCTCCATTTGGCAGAGACAAGACTCAAGTGACTCACAGACCAACGCTCTATTCCAGGTAAGAGATAAGATCAGGGTTCCCACGTGTCATGGAATGTCATGGAATGTCATGGAATTTGAAAGTTGTCTGGAAAGTCATGGAATGTCATGGAATTTTGTAAAAATTTGCTGTGTGTCATGGAATGTCATGGAATCTGAAAATAATTGAATTAATTTTACAAAATCTCCTAGAATGACCCATTTGCTTTCTAGTTTTTAGAAATTTTCTCGGGCCGCTAAGCCCCCGACCTCCACAACAATGTTGTAAATGTCATGGAAAATTGAGATTTTTGTCATGGAATGTCATGGAAATGTCATGGAATCTGAATCTGAATTTTTTGTGGGAACCCTGAAGATATGAATAATTGTATTGTATTGTAATTAAATTATTCCTGTACCGACAGTCAAGAGTATATCAATTAGAGTTGTGTATACAAATCAGTGCGCTTGTTGCATCTTCTGTGATGACTTCAGTTCCACTAAGTTACATGCTTCAGAATTAATTGTCCAATATTAATCACTTTTTCATTGAGATATAGCGGCTGCCCTATACGGGGGAGAGCCTATGCAGGTTCTACAGGCATGTACCAGGGGTCTCAGGTAGTCGTGTGTCAAGCTTCCATTTTTCCTCTTTGTTTAGTTTACTTTGGAGGGTTCTCTCTCCTTTACTATATGGTTATCTTCTGCACAAATCATATCAACCTTTTTTCTATCAAATGACCTTTAATTAGATAAGCTTATAGCAATTTGAATATTTTAAATCTCAGAGAATTAGAGCATTAACACCTCTGCGGGTGAACACATGTCAGTCAGTCCGAGTATAATCAATGTATTGTCTCCCAATCAGGCTAAGTCCCTCACTTCACACCTAAGACAATGGGGAGGTGATTAAAGTGATTAAGATAGGGGTAGGATGCCACCCACCAGTGTTATCTGTGGTATCTGTGGCCATTGTTCCTAGGTGTGAACAGCGGCTGATGACAGATTTACCCACAATGCACTGCTCTGAGTCAGGGGACAGTTAGAAAATGGCGGCTCCCATGCCATGTAGGCTCTCCTCCGTATATAAGACAATACCAGATAACCTTGATAGGCACATCCGGCTAACTAATAGCTTTCAAATGATATATTACACGGTCATATTGGTAATGGAGAACATATAATATGACCAGTTTGGTGATAATCCTCAGATAAAGGGACACCTGCTGCTGGAGCTTCCAGGGCTGTGTGCAGTCAACCATGACGGCCTGCTGAGTGCTCATTAGCATAAGCAGCTGAGAACACTCGAGACACCCTTATCTAGCCCACAGGGCAATCGCTATGGGCGTTTCCAATCATTCTCTTCTACTTCCTTGCAGTGTGTATTTATTAAAGTTGAGTTGTAGTGGGAGGGTCTGTAAACTAAAATCACTGCTGTCCTTCTATGCAGTCATTAATAGTTCATTTGTATTTCATAATGAGTAGAGATAAGATATCACAAAGAGATATGAGCCATCTTATCACTGATTACACAATCTGTGATAAGTAACACATGGTGTTATGTAACTTGTAATGCAGAGGTGCAGAGAAGGGTGCAAGGAGAACAGTGGCGCCACCTGTCGGTATGAATGTGCAAACCGTTTGTAGTTACCAAAATGGCCGCTAGTTAGCAGCACTGTTGAACATTTGTATTTTCTCAACATACTCCCTCAAAGTATTCTCAAATATAGCCCAACTTAATGTATATTTCTATGTTAAAAGAGTCAACAACCTGTGTTAAGATATCATATCCTGCAAATTCATGAAAAAATAACACCCTATTATTTGATAACCATCGTTTCTGAAGGCCAAATGATACGGACACCTTTTCTGTGGGTACATGCATTGGATATATACAACCATTTGGCCTTTGCATGACAACTCTGGTTTCTCTTCATTCCACGCATAAATCTTTCGCCTTTTACTAAAGATTTCCGTGGGGAGGAACAATACAATGAGTCTATAGACTAATTTTTGAAACCCTGCCTAACCGCAGGGTGCCAATACAATCAAAGTTAACTTCCTACCCTTCCCTATGCTTCCGACACACGGCTGTGCACATGTCTGAGCGACGTTCAGACACCTCGCCGCCCATTCCCAAATAAGAAAACTTGTTACATTTGTGTTTGTGATTATGATGATGGATTTTAAACCCAACATAAGAGTTAGGCTGGCACACGACGCCTTTTATAGCCTATGTCAAGAATTAAAATTAACAAATGTCTAAGCAATTTGGAAGGATTCCAGATGGAATGGTCGGGGAATGGCGGAGATGGAGAAAGAGGGGATTATAGATATTGTAGAATTTGGAACTTGTTAAAGTCAGACAACGTACAAGAAGGAACTTTCCGGCCATGCCTCAATATTTACAATTGAACCATGCATAGTCTTAAATGCAAAAAGACCAGTGAAGTATCAAAGTTTACCCAAGTTAATGGTGCTTAAAAACTAGACAGTGATAATTGATAAATTCTTAAAAACCTATGAAACTCCTTATGGGGACCCCAAATCAGTAGACATATTTATATACAGAACAACTATATAGTAGGCCATTTTGGGAGGGGAGGGTGAGTCAGGTGAGGAGCGTGGTATCGAAAGCCTTAAAACATGTATGTTTTCATATCACTCTCTCTAGACACTTACCGGTAGTATCTATCATTTCATTTCCTCCTACTTTCATTATTCAAACTCCTCCTACAGTGTATTCGGAGCGGTGACCGGGCTGCAGTAGAGAAGATCTTGGAGCGTCGTCCTACACGTACCACGGTGTCTGACATCCAGTCGGAGCTGTGCCACCCACTCTGTGCCTGCCCCCGCTGCACCGCACGTGTCGCCGAACTCGAGACCGACAACACACCCACCGTCTTCTCACGGGACGACCGAGGATACACCGGTATTTAAATGATTTTCTTAAATTTAAAAAAAATTGAATTATTAATTAATTTTAATGGTGAGCGGATATTTTTCTTAAAAAGAAATTAATGAGTGATGAAAGAAAAATATCTAAAACAGACATAATCCAGTCATGTAATTTCTCCTGCTTTTTTGGAGGAATTCCTGCGTTTCCAGGCCCGTATCCAGACCTCCTCATGGGGGGGTGACCTGGCTCCAAGAGAGGACCTTTTACCATCCCGGAAAATTTGAAATAACTAGACTTCCAATGGTGCATTCTGATGCATTTTGGCATGTAATATTCCACAGCTACGGTGTGTAATTATCACCTACCACACTGATTGACCAGGGGTGGATCCAAGAATTTCTAGAGGGGGGGGGGAGCAAGATCTGGCTGAGGTAGTTGTTAGGGGGTGAAGTATCACAAGTGCAGTGTGGAGTATCACAAGTGCAGCACTGTGTATCAGAAGTGCAGCTAGAGGGGTTCGGGGGCATTCCCCCCAAGAAAATTTTGAAATTTAGAGATAAAATGATGCATTCTAGTGCATTTAAGAGCTGTAGATTGAGAGATTGGTGTGTTCTCATTTATACAATATTGCCCATTAATTACCCTGCCTTTCATTCCCAATATCTATCCATCGACAGTCCTCACTCCCTAGAAGTCCCCCACCTAGGTCACCCCCAAAGGTCCCTCGTTCAACACCTTCTATGGTCCTCATTCCCTAGAATTTCCTGACCTAGGTCACCCCTGAAGGCCCCACCAAGGTCACACACCATTGCCAGTCCTCACTCCCTAGAATTTCCTGACCTAGGTCACCCAAAAAAGGTCCCCCTCCCCCCCCCAAGGTCCAACACCATCTATGGTCCTTGCTCCCTAGAATTTCCTGATCTAAGTGACCCCCAAAGGTCCCAACAAGTTCCCACAGCAGTCCTCACTCCCTAGAAGTTTCCTACCTAGGTCACCCCAAAAGGTCCCCCTCAAGGTCCAACACCATCTGTGGTCCTCGCTCCCTAGAAGTTTCATCTAGGTCACCCACCCCCCAAGGTTCCCACCTAGGTCACCCCCAAAGGTCCCCTCTCCCCAAGGTTCAACACCATCTATGGTCCTCGTTCCCTAGAATTTCCTGACCTAGGTCACCCCCAAAGGTCCCACCAAGGTCACACACCATTGCCAGTCCTCACTCCCTAGAATTTCCTGACCTAAGTCACCCCAAAAGGTACCCCTCCCCCAAGGTCCAACACCATCTATAGTCCTCGCTCCCTAGTATTTCCTGATCTAGGTCACCCCCAAGGTCCCACCAAGGTCACAGAGCAGTTCTCACTCCCTAGAAGTTCCCTATCTAGGTCACCCCAAAAGGTCCCCCTCAAGGTCCAACACCATCTGTGGTCCTCGCTCCCAGGAGGTTTCATCTAGGTCACCCATCGAGGTCCCACCTAGGTCACCTCCAAAGGTACACCCCCCCCCCCAAAGGTCCAACACAATCTGTGGTCTTCGCTCCCTAGAACATCCTGACCTAGGTTACCCCAAAAAGGTCCCCCTCCCCCCCCCCAAGGTCCCCCTCAAGGTCCAACACCATCTGTGGTCCTCGCTCCCTAGAAGTTTCAGCTAGGTCACCCCCCCAAGGTCCCCACCTAAGTCACCTCCAAAGGTCCCCTCTCCCCAAGGTCCAACACCATCTATGGTCCTCGTTCCCTAGAAATTTCTAACCTAGGTCACCCACAAAAGTGCCCACCAAGATCCCACACCATTACCAGTCCTCACTCCCTAGAATTTCTCCGATTACCGTAAATTCCCGCAAACTACCCGCACCTCGCGTATAACCCGCCCCCCCGACTTTGGGAGAATCCTATAACCCGCATTGGGGGTTTGAGTATTACCCGCACCTAGACTTTGGAAGAATCATATAACCCGCACTAGCGATCTGGTTCGCGGGTAGTACGCGGGAATTTACGGTAGGTCACCCCCAAAGGTATCCCCCCCCCCCAGGTCCAACACAATCTTTGGTCCTCGCTCCCTAGAATTTCCTGACCTAGGTCACCCCAAGACATTATGCAGACAGCCCCTAGATCCAAATGATTCAATCCCTAAGGTCCAATAGGATGAAATATCTATTATAGTTTAGTGAATAGTATTTGCAGGTATTCAAAAATTCCATTTTAACGTTTAACTCTGTAAAATCCTTAATAATTGTCTGATTTACAAGCCGCGAAAACCTCTAGAAAGCTAGTGTCTAGGGGTCCAAAATGTGGACCCTTTTCTCTCTGGGGGTCCGTGGGGGGGTGACGAGTACCCCAAGTCACCCCCCTGGCTACGGGCCTGGTTTCCTCCAGACTTTCTGTACTAAATCTTGTTAATTTCTCGCAAGATGTTGGCCAAAATTATAAGGTTTCCTGCCTTTTTATCAACCAGGGTACTGCATGTCTGAGTAATCATCTGATCTGCCAGTTGTATTAAATCCTCTTATTACTTATAATGAAACGATATTTATATGCGTTTTACATACGTTTTCCCCCAGTCTTGCACATAGCGGCTCAGCAGGGTGGCCCTGAGATGGCCGACTACCTCCTCAAACAGGGCGCTATTGTCAACGCCACCGACTACCACGGCCACTCCCCGTTACACATCTCCTGTCAGAGGGGCCAGCAGGCCGTCACAGTAAGTAACCTGACAGGCTGGGGGCAGGAGGGATCATACCGGCTACAATAAAACCCAAGGAGTGGATCCAGGATTTTGAAAAAGGAGAGAGGGGAGCGCTATTGCTAAAAAAAGATCAATCAACATTTTTTTGTATATCCTCCTCCCCACCAAAATTGGTCCAAAAAGGGGGAGGGGCGTTTCCCAGCGCCTGGAACATCGCGTTTTGACCACACGACGTCTCTACCAGTCTTCAACATGCTCTAAACACAGGCAACATAAGCCTGTTATCATGAAAATTGAAAGAAATCTCTATGACAAAGGATTAATCATCAATTCTAAAATTAAAACAGCCCGTTCAGTACATCATAATGCGCTACACCTTTCAATAGAATATGTTTAACTCAAAGTCCACATGTCGGGCGTTACGTGTGAAAACTAGATCTTCAACTTACAAAATGTCGTAACTAACACATACCGCCTTGTAATGATGTGTAGTTTTCAGGGAAGCCACTTTTTCTACTGCTGCAGGAATTCCTACTTTTTGGATGGGATTCTGTATTGAATAATGTTAATTTCCTACATGAATTTGACCAAAGTTGCAAAATTTCCTACTTCTGTCTACGACCAAGTAGCATCTCTGATTATAGTGCTAAACAAGTTTCTTATTTGAAGACATATTGTGAAACATTTCTTTTCTTATTTCAGCTCTTACTGCTGCACTATAATACTGACATGAACTTGCTGGACAATGATGGCAACAGTCCTCTTCATCTGGCCTGTGCCAATGGGCACGAAGAGGTAAGAATGCTTTTTAAGATTCTTAATTTTTCCTGGTTAAAAGTATGCGTATTACAACAGTGTTCAACCACAAGGTAATCAATGAGGGGCAAAGTCTGTCCTCATGTCTGCATTTAGATACATTCCACATAAATTGTATCGTTTTGCTTCAAAATATGAATAATTATAAAGAATATCATAACCCTCGTAGGGCAATGAAAGATATATAGAGTAAGAAATAGAACATGTAGAAAAAAGAGTGCATATATAACAAAATACATGTAGTTAACTGATATTATACACATTACATGGCCTATATACGATACATGTACCATGTGCACATGTAAATACTTACGCAACAAACGAATTTGTAGCCAAAATATATTTATCCAGCAAACAAATGTTTTTAACTTTACTAACGATGTGTTTCAGTGTGTGAAGGCTCTGGTTTATTACGACCACCACAGTACGCAACTAGACGTAAACCCGGTTAACGACTTCGGCGACACACCTCTCCACCTCGCTGCTAAATGGGGCTATGGTAAGTACCAAGGCCAAAAAAAAAAAGAAGTTTGTTTCAGGTAACATGGCAAGAAAATGTAGGGTCGGTAGGTCGGATTTTTTTTTTTTAAACTTTTTTATTAACATGAAAGTACTACCCGGCCTCTCTGAAGACCCAAAAATTCACCCAAAAAGGGTAAAAATAAGGAAAATTCTTCAAAATTGCATAAAAATGCGCTGCATTCATGCATTATAGCCCCTGATCCTGATAATCAATCCAGGCATAGCGCATTAAAGCACTTTGCGCATGGACTGAGTTCAGGAGAGGTGTGAGGACAAGATGTGATGTCCAATTAGCATGATTAGTTAACCATTTTATTACCCAGGGCCTGATTATCACTCACTTTGCATGCATTCACCTTGTATTAGGCACTAGCGAGATACTGGTGCTGCCACCAGGTGTTGCTCTGGTACCAATTGTATCCCCCTTGTCACCAGCAACCAGCTCAGCCAAATCTCAGGTCCGAGATTAGGGTACAAACAGGGTGTGAGTACTGTCAGTGGGTTCTACCTGGGCATTACTTATGTCACCTATCCCTCATAGAGTAATGGTTAGCATGATGGGTTCATGATGCAGAGGACCTAAGCTCAAATCCCTGTCAAGTCATATCTTGTTGACCATACCATGACTTTACATTCTTATAGATCAAATATATTTTGCTTTGATAGGTAGAAGTGAGTAACAACATTGAAATGATATCAAAGAAATATCAATAGTCTTTGAACAATTTTTTTTATTCCTATTTCTTCAAAGGAACTATATACATGTATCTAAATAAGAAAAGGTATTGGTTGTTAATGGTATGGTCACAATATGTGGCCTGGGAGGGACTTGAGCTTAGGTCCTTTGCATCATGAATCCACCATGCTAACCACTACATTATGAGGGATAGGTGACATAAGTAATGCCCAGGTACAACCCACTCACAATACTCACACCCTGTTTGTACCCTAATTTCGGACCTGAGGTTTGACTGAACTGGTTGCTGGAGATGAGACTGGTTAGACTGGTACCAATCAACATGGCGCTGTACACAGGACATCTTGCTAATGCGGAATACTGGTAATGTAGAACGATTGGAGAGGAGGTCACAGAGGCATAGATGCCTGCGTTTAATAGTATAGATGGACACAACGATTCTAAGCATAGGGATGTTGAGAAAGTTATATTTGATGCTGTAAAGGTCCAAAACATGAGTACCCGGTACACAGTTCCTCAAGTTCCCCATCAATTTGAATATATTGTATTTACGTTTATGAGTTTATTTTATATGTCATTAAAGCAGAACAGATGCACAATCAGCATAGAAACTGTAGACGGCGCTGGATTAAAACATACTAATTGCTGCTTGTATCACGTAATGTAATTCGTTGAAACCGTATCCACTGAGAGATGAGCAATAGAAATGTCAAGTCGTACATATGTATACATGTATGCACGTCGACGCATAGTATCAGATGGTAGGGCCTGATAGTGGTTGATTAATATTATTACGATCGTCTCCACTGAATTTCTTTTAGGATTAACCTTTTGAGGATGACATAATACCTTAATGCATCATGCCGTTGGTTGTCATGATGCATGAATGCATTTGTACAGCCCTGGCGAGTAACTCTCCAGTGTAGCATTCAAGCATCATGCTGAACCTACAGGGTTGAGACCCCCGAAGGGGCGGCATGATGCACCAATGCAGCGCAGACGAGTTACTCCCTGGGGCTGCATTGGTGCATCATGACGACAAATGTCATCTTTTAGCAACATGCCGTCCTGAAAGAGTTAAAAAGGACTAGGCAGGCTCCCATAAGAGGACTGCACGGCTGATATCCCATTTCGGCCCTCTTCTGAATATTCCATGAACTAACCATGATTCTGACGGTGTCCACTAGGCGACAGTACTGTCCTAGAAAATGCTCACTAATATATTGTCTACACATTCACAACGTCCGGACCACATATATAGGTACCGGTACTGTTTGTAATATTAAACCTCAAGCAATGCTATACTGAATCGGGAAAGCGATCCACAAATGTGTCTGATCCATGTAATATTAATTAGGAAAGCCAACATACGATACACATGTATTAGATTACAAGATACAGCAAACATTTATGAGATCTAATGGATGTGATCTCCTACTATAGTGTAGGGTTTCATACTACTTCAGAAGTTTGACCCTTTTGAGTTTTCCAGACCAATTAAAAAAATCAGCTAGCATTTATGGGCGCGTGGGCGTGGTCTCAGATGCTTTTTTTCGGAGAGATGATACATGGTCCATATAATCCAGTGTTATCTAGTCCCTTGCATTATCTTCAAGATAAAATTACATTCGGCTCACGTCTAAGTTTACTTGTTTATCTTTTGTTGGAAATATTATTACTTCCAACAATCACGATTATGTATACAAGTATGCACTGACACAAATTCTGTGGACATACATGTATGCATTTATGGCGCTATAAATTGGAACAGGACTCCTACCGCCACCTGGGTTGGTTGGTCTGCGCTCACCGGGGCGCCCCCTATCAGGACATTGCTGTACTGGGGCTGCCGCCGGTTTCAAATTAGTTCCTGCTCAGATACCGTCGGGGTACTAATTTTTTTCTTCAAGATAAAATTACATTCGGCTCACGTCTAAGTTTACTTGTTTATCTTTTGTTGGAAATATTATTACTTCCAACAATCACGATTATGTATACAAGTATGCACTGACACAAATTCATCATTCATAATATGCGGGGAAGCCCGATATAATATATCCTGAGACTGGGCATGAGAAAAATGCTTTGGTGGCTAACACTATATTTTATGCCTTTGTGTTTTGGATTGGAACGCAGTGGATTACCAGAACCGCCCCACCATCATAATACAACTTTTGGAGGGTAATGCAATGTTAATAATTAACGCCCTCCCAGACTCTCCCTGACTATCAGCATACTTTAGTGGTCCCTTCACACCTAATCCCCACCCCCATGACGCACTGAAATCCATTATAGATAAGCATTGCACGACAGGGGAGAAGCTCTCTTATACACAGATACGCATTTCCTTATGTTATCTTAGATGGGATGCGAGATTCGGTGAGAGTAGGGGATCTGTGCCGTTCATTCAACCGGAAGTGAGAGATTAGCAAATATGATTTTAATTTTTTTTTGATTTTTTTTTAAATGCGGAAAGAGGTTGAAGCTGCTTGCTGCTGAGATATTGAAGACAAATATTATGTTGAGGCCAGCTGAGATTGGGTCTGGGTAGAAACCCAAACAACCAAGTCACACACACTGTTGTGATACACCTAGGAGGAGTCGGCACAGCCACTCATTATCACCACCACACACCAACATGCCTGGTTTCCTCCACACCATAACACTGAGCTTTTTTTTCTTTTTTTTAATCTTAGTTTTTTAGTTTTTTTTATCCACATCTTCATGCCCAGTCTCACCTCCCGGGGGACTGTCCTGGCCGCCCAGGCAAAAACGTGGCTGAAATCTGCATAGGCCCTATCTATAATTCCACTAGGATTCTTTTAAAACCCTTCAAGGATCACATAGTGCTTTACTGAGCTATGCTCTTTGTTGGTATGATACATAAATGCAGTTCTTGCGAGTAACTCACCAGTAGTGCCTTCAACTTTCAATCATCATGACGGTGATAATGGGTTAATAACACTCACAAAGGATCATGATTATACATGAATACTGCATTCATCCAACATGACGACAATTAAAGAAGAATAGCTCACTAAAACACTCTGCGGCCCTTAACGGGTTACCAGTAGACAAAAACAGCCCCATGCTGTGATAACCTCAGCAAACAGCACATTCCGGTCGCCATCTTGGGTGCAGTGTTTGCTTGATTTGTAATTGCTGGGATGAGGTTTACCCAGTTTGTTGGTCGTATCGTCCTTGTCAGGGCTGTGGTATTGTTGCAGGGGGTGCAGCATTGAATATAGCATAGACCAGCTGGGGGGGGGGGGGGGGTTCCCATAGTAAAAGCCCCACCTGTTGTGTGTCACTGGTTATGGTGATGATCAGAGATTTCCGATCCCCAGACTCGGCCTGTCAAATCATCAAAATTGTTGAATTAACCACTATAAATTAGCTCTATCAGATCAATTAAGTGGAATTTTGATGAATATTCTTAATAATGACATAAAATAAACACAAAGGAGCACTCATCGAGTTCCCCACTGAGGGTTATTTTACTTAGATTCGCCTCGTGAAATAACCCTCAGTGTGGAACTCTACTCGTGCACCTTTGTCTAGATATATTTAGTGACTATTATGTTACTGTTCTTTCCCTCATATTAGGGTGGATCGGCGATGTGAATAATTCGTTCATTCAATTAATAAGGTAAATCGTGTACCTTTGATATGGAGGTTTATCATCCTCTTCCAAAAATGAGAGCTGCCTTTCTCTGGAATCACACCATTGCCCACATAGCACGCCCAGTATTCAGTACCACCTTTAGGTCCTATCACCGACATCTCACGGCACCTCTCACATAACTATAGACCCCTAACTCACCCCATAAACCCTCCACCACCACTCCCACCAACCTCTAGTAGTTCCCACTTGTCACTCAGATTCCTTACCCATCTCAGCACGGCATACTGCTTTAATCCATCATGCCCTTTGTCGTCATGATGCATGAATGCAGCCCTGGTGAATAACTCGCCAGAGCTTCATTCAAGCATCATGCTGACCCTTCGGGCTTGAGACACTCCCAAAGGGTTGGCATGATGAACCAATGCGGCACCGGCAAGTTACTCGCTGGGGGCTGCATTGGGGCATCATGACGACAAATGTCATCATTTAAGTTTTAGCGACACCCGTCCTTAAAGGGTTACAGGACCACCTCCTCCAGTGCCTTGATGCTCTCAGCTGACACTGGAGGACCACCTACCACCTACTACCCCACATACAATTACTGCTGCTGACCCATCTCAATGTGCCAACCTTCATGCCTGAATCGACTGCAGATTATCCCGTTAATCCTTTAAATACGGCATTTATGCATTAATGCATCATGCCCGTGGTCGTTATGATGCATGAATGCAGCCCTGGTGAGTACCTCGGTAGTCCCGCATTCAAGCATCATGCCAACGCTATGGGATTGAGATAGTTCTATAGTGTCGGCATGATGCACCAATGCAGCACCAATCATGACGACAAATGTCATCTTTTACCAACACGCTGTCCTTAAATGGCTAACGGACAGATCTGCACGCTAAAGTGTCCCAAGCTGACAGTGGCTTCACGAGTGGACCTTGGCCTTATCACACAAGGTCGTAGGCCGAGTGTGATACAGCTAGAGGCATACTCGTGAAAAAAATCCAGGAGGCACGAACACTTTTAAGTCAAGCTCTGAATTTATTTCACGTAATGATTATTATTGATTTTGTAGAGTTCGTCTTTATGTAATTCGATTAAATAAGGACTCGAACCGCAGTTTTCATGTAGAGATGCAAGAACACAGGGTTTATTAGTCGTTCACCTGTACAACAATGCTAATCCTTGAAGTATATGAGGTTCGATCAATGTATGTTTGGCTTTCAAATAACTTTCTATATATTACACAGTCAGAGACCTGAGAAGGTCTGCCAGAGCAAGGGGGTGAGGACAGCTTATATACTGTCCGCCTCCGATAGGGGTGCCCCCTGGCTCCGGCCGCCCGAACTACCTTGTAGGCGTTCGATTACACTACTAATATTAGTGTCCCTACACCACCCCCCCCAGACATTACATACGCTTACGCTTTTAAATATATGTACAATATAATATAAACTCATACAACTGAGTTTATTTTAGTAAAGCGTTATGTTACGTCGTGAACACAGTAGGGTATATAAAAATATACAAAACTAATATTATTTACATAGGTGGTAATATATCCGAACGGCTCGACACATTTCGAATGATTAAGGACACTTGTATAGTATACATACAAACATATATAGATTAGCGACTAGAACAATTTGACATCTCTCATGACAAAAAAAACACAGGAACAAAAACTGAAGATCCGGGCAGCCATCCTAACCTTTTTCAACATTGGTTAGGCACGAAGTACCATCCTTTCGGAAGGACTCGGGTGTGTGGTGCTCTCCTCTTCAACAGCCGTCCTGTCCCAAACTGGACAGGCACGTTCATTCGAACGGGTTAGTGGTGCTCTCCTCTTCATTCTCGTACTGCTGCCTCTGTTCTAACTGAACAGACACGTTCTTCCGAACGGGTGAATGGTGCTCTCCTCTTCAGATGTCTGGTCACCGTATTCATCTTGCGTACTTCGGTTACTGCTGTTTGATGGTTCAGTAGACGTTCATACTACACTAACTCGTTCTCTTTCGAATATCAAATCACTCCTATTTTCTCACTCTTGAATCGTGGGCTCACCCTTCCTCACTCTGGTTCTTTAGCAGTTCCAGAGCGGATTCGCGGGTGCTATCCCACTCGTCCAAGAACACTCCAAATACCTGCTGGAACTTGACGTTCATAGCCTCGTTCCGGTCATTTGACTCCTGCAGGCGTTTCTGAGCCAAAGCAGTCCGTGATGCGGCTAGCTTGGCTTCGTTCCGAATTTTATTCGTTTCGGCGGCCAGAAGCGCCTCATTATCTTTTTCCAGGTTCGTTCTGGTTCTGGCCTCCTGTTCAACCAGAGAGCGGGCAAACAAGTTCGCCACCCCCTGGTTGTATCGGACAGCCAATTCCCTCTGAGTCTCCTGGAAGTCGTCCACTGCCTGCTGGGCTTGGGCGCACACCACTCTGTCACTCGGATCAAAATACAGATCCACCGGTCTCGTGCTCAGTCGGGGCCTATTGTCCGGAATCTGAGTCAGTACAGGTTCGACACGTGCCGGAACCTTCTGTGCGCTCAATTCTGGGAAATCACCCGTCTCCGGCTCACGGGACGGTTCTTTCCGGTCGAACCAAGCAGGTGGATTATCACTCTGCGAAGCTGACGCTGATGCCGAACTTGCTGACGAGGACGGACGTGACTCCGACCCCCCACTCATTGGTGACTGATAGTCAGTCGAATCTCTCCGTTTCTGCTGCTTCGATCTGGAGTCACGAGCCACAGCCAGGGGCTTCTTAAACTCCGAGCGTTCGGGAGAATCGGACCGAGATTTCTTTCCTTTGACACTTGCTGGGCTGCGGCTAGCTCGCCTCTTCTCGTCAATCTTTGCCTTGGGTGGATCACCCCTCCATTCACACACTCTAGAGAATAGTTCGTTCGTCATTTGAAATTTCCCTCGAGCTCTCACTAGGGCAATTCTCGCACATATCTTGCCCTTCTTGGACTCATGCACATTACAGAATGAATCCGTCTTCACGCCGATGTGCTTGAAGTCCGAAGGGATCATTCTGTTGTATTCTGTCATCACTTTGTCGTGCAGACTCATTACTTTCTCGCGCGCTGCACTCAGTCCGGGGCTGTGACAAAACTTCAGATGGCGAAGCATCACACCCCTTCGGGGAGTAACGCAACCATTGCAGGTTGCGCTATCCCTCTGTCCTTTCTGATTGGCACATTCGTAGACCACCGTGTGGTGGAAGTGCCGTTCGCATAGATGCCTCAGGAACCGCATTGCTGTCGGATATGTCCTGTCCTTTCCTTTCTCCTCTATGCAAATGGCGAACGGGCAATATCGCTCACCGTCTTTCTGATACCAACATAAGTAGGCCCAGCGCAACTTCGACTTCTGGTCTCTTATGTAGTAACTATCGGGGTATTTCGTTAGTTGTTTAAACCACTCCGTATAGAAATCTGATGGCAAGGGATCGTCCTCGGTTTCCCGAATCCAATCTTCGTCATCACTTTCGTCATTCATATTTCGGGGTTCGGGGCAACCGTACGCTTTCTTGCCCTTCGCACATTCCTCGAACGAACCCGGAATGAAGTGTGCGAACTTCGCCTCACTATTCTTCCAGATTCGTTGATTTCTTTCCCGTTCTTCCTCATCTTTCGATCCCTCTTCACCCTCTCCCTCTTCTTCCCCCTCTGGTTCCTCCTCATTTGGAACCTCCATCTTGTCCTCCGGATCCTGTGTGGTTGGATCCGGATCGGTTTCCGGAGGTTCGCCACCCGAATCTGGTCCAGACTCGTCGTCCGGACTATCTACGGGTTCAGTCACTTTGATTGCCTTCTTAGTGGCTCCTTTGATAATACCACTGACCTTGGCGGCGGCAGCAGCCTGAACGGCAGCCATCCGTCCCTCCAGTGGATTATCACTCGAAGGATCTTTCCTGCCCACTACCTCTGTGACTTTAGCAATCACTTTCGGAGGCACAGTCATTTTTGTGTCTTTCTTAGATTCCTTCAACTTCTTTTTTTCTTTCGCTGACAGAACCGGTGTGAAGGCACCCTGGTCACTGTCAGATTCGGTGTCGGTCAGAGACTTTTTCTTCGTCTTTCCCTTCACGCCTTTACCTTTCGTTTTCTTTGGGGTCTCCTCTCCTTCGGTTTCGCTCCCTGTTGACACACCACCTTTTTGTTTGGCGGCCTTCAGGATTGCTTTGCCCTTTCGGATGGAAGCCAGTCGTTCTTTATGCTCAGCAGAGGTCAGTTCTTCCTCTGCCCCGGGAACATATGCCCTAGTGGCGTAGGTCCCCTCTCGAATCATCGTGCTGATGATTCCGTTCAATTTCTCCTCCGGCTCCGAACACTCCTCCAGTCGACGAAGTAATTCGTCTCCATTCAGAGTGTAGAGCCTCGGGGCGTCCGGATGCTCCGCTCGTTCTACCCAGTCTTCTGCAGTCCTGGGTTCTTTCTCCATTTCGGGTTCCCGGTACAGTACCTCTCCTGCAATATCCATTCCGGTCACCCCCATTCCAGTATGGTCAGTCAATACATGGGGTAGGTTCGGAAGGCGATTCTGTCGATATGCGATTTCGCAATCGAACATCGCCCTTCGGAACGGCTGACTCACTTGCAGTCCAGCCTCAGTTCGGTTGTAAAACAGGAGCCATTCGGATGGCAGTGCTTGGTACTCTGTCGGGGATAGGAAGTGTCGAACGCAGTCCCTAGTGGTTGCGTCCCAACACTTTCGGTCTCCTTCTAAGATCCGGTCGTGAATATGGACTTCCCGACCGTCATACCTTGATTTAAAGCCATCCAGATTCGGTTCGAGCAGCGGCTCGTCCGATCGTTCCAGGATTTCTTCAATCTCCATTCCTTCCATTCCCATGCTACTCTCCTCTGCTCCGGATTCATTCAATGCACTTTCTTCGTTCTTGGTAACTGGCGACATCGCCTCGGTCTCCATAAATGCTTCGGACACCTCGTCGAGGGCCGATCGTTCGGAATGAGAGCCAGACGCCGAAGCCATCGTGATACTCAAAAAGTTCTTTCACTCGATAATAAATGAATGACAGGTACCAGGACCCTTTCTGCGGGATCCTGGCGACTTCACCCACCTGCTATACACCGAGTTCACTTTCAAACAGTCTTTATCTCCTCGCTTTTGTGCTCTGATACGCTTCCCCTTGCTCTGTCCGGCGAACCGTAAACAAATATGGCGGATTGCTGACCCGCGTCGACCTTTGCGCACGCGCGTCGGTCTCGCGAGATACCGCGCATTCGGCGAGACTTCAGTTTTCCCGCGCTTGCAAAATATAAACAATCATTCATCCTTCCCGCGCGTCACGCATTACGATCAGGTAATTATAGCACTGATACCCTCACCGTCCTGTCGAATTCATCTCGAGTCATTATGGATCTAAATACGGATAGCAACTACTAATCCGCCGGATTATCCGTCCATTACCCACTGGCACATTCACAGGTAAGTTTGTTGGATTTCTGACTTTTATCGTGATCATTCCTACATAGAAGACGAATTACCCGGTTACCCCGGTAATTATGACAATATTTAACTGATTACATCGTTGTGTTTCAGGTTAGGTAACAGCACCCCTCACCCTCAACCTAGGGCTGCGACGAACCCCTACTGGATTCCCTTTACACCTGACATTCGGAGAGGTTTTCGCCCGTTCCCTCGTAGCCACAGAGGGGACAGTCCTTCTCTTCCTGTCTACACCTGCCGAGACATTCTTTGTTTTCTCCGATCGCTTTGGAGATGATTTAATTTGCACCGCTTCCTTCCTCACCTTCCTGGGTCTACCCGGACCCCTCTTCTCGATTACTTTATCTAACTCTCTTTTCATCTCCTCCTTCTCCTCTTGTCCCATCTTGAACATTTCCGTGGAGTACTCTCTCCCCTTCCATGGTTTCAACCGGGCCACATTCGATTTCTGATTCCTCCCGAAGGTATCTCTCATCAGGACTGTATCATCACTTACTCTCTGGGTAATCCTCCACGGACCATCCCAATTATCTCTCAGCTTGATGCCAACCAGAGGTTCGTGGTATCTCGCTACTAAGTCCCCTACCGCAAACCGCCGAACCTTTAGATTAGTATCATAGCCCACTTTCTGCCATTTAGCTGTCTTTCCTAATTCCTTTCTTACTAATTCGTATGCCTTCCGGAATTGTTCCTTCAACGCCTCCACAAACATGATCTGACACGGGACATCTGGATTCATACCAACTACTCCGAACACTAGGTCCGCTGGCATAATCAGATCCTCCCCGAATACTAACAGATTCGGAGAGCAGTTCGTACTCGCATGTACCGTGCTATTATAAGCATGGCAAACGAAGTCGCACTGTTCATCCCAATCATCCATCTCTTGATTTACTAAACTCTTCAGGACCTGTATTAGGGTACGATTGAATCTTTCCACCTGACCATCACTCTGTGGTCGATACGGATTGGTTCGGGTCTTGCAAATGGCCAATTGATGACACATTTCCTGCCATAGATTCGATTCGAACTCTCTCCCTTGGTCGCTATGCAACATCAGAGGCACTCCCAAGTACAGTATCCATCCCTTCACTAACATTCTAGCACAAGTTGCTGCTTTGTGATCCTTCATTGGGAATACCTTCGTATACTTCGTATAGTAATCCGTTACTACCATCATACATGTATTTCCTTCCGGAGTTGTCACAAATCCTGTGATTATATCCACTGCCACTCTTGCGAACCTGACTCCAAACAGTTCCTGGGTTAAGGGCATTTTACCCAACCCAGGCCCGGGCTTGCTCGTACAACATTTCGGACAAGTGTCTATCCATCTCAACAGATCCGTACTCATACCTGGCCAGTAATACATTCTAGCCAGCCTTTCCAGAGACCGTTTTCTCCCAAAATGGCCACTGGTCCGATGCCCATGGCAAAAGAACATTATATCCCTTCGCATGGCAGTAGGAATAAAGATCTGTCTCGACTTATTTCCCAACGCATTCGTCTTCCACCTATAGATCAGTCCATTCACCACCTCTAACTCTGTCCATTGAGCTATTAGTCGCCTCATCTCCCTGTTCTCCAACGATATTGCTGGCCGAGTCGGGACCCTTCCTTCTACAAGTAACATCTTCAGACGGATACTATTCGCATCTCTCTCCTGGAAGCTCTTAATGGAGTTCTCGTCCCATTCTAGTACCATGGGTTCGAGATCTCTAAAAGGCTTTCGGACTCCTGCCAACACGGCATTATGCTTCCCACAATCATCACATCCGTCATTCTGACACTTCCTCACCGGGATTCGCGACAACGCATCAGCGTTTACATGCTTAGCCCCCTTTCTATGCTGGATTTGGCTATGGTCCAATCCGAACTCAGATAGGTGTGCCAACCACCGTCCTATCATACCTTCCGCGTCCTTAAAGTTTAATAACCACCGGAGGGAGGAATGATCCGTACGTAAAGTAAAATCAGATCCCCACAAAAAGTGCTTATATTTCTTTGTATATACTACCACTGCCAATAATTCCCTCTTTGTCGTACAATAATTTCTTTGTGCCTTACTCATTGTATTGCTTGCAAATGCGATTGGAACCTCTTTCCCATCTTGGACTTGAGACAAAGCTGCCCCTATACTTTCATTGCTCGCATCAGTGTCTAATATGAAATGACCGTCCGCAGTGGGGTATTTCAAAACTGGTGTTTCCACGAACAACCGTTTAATCAGTTCGAATGATTCCCCTTGCTCTTTCCCCCATGGGAACTTCTCCTTACGTCTCCCCGGGGTCCAGTGCGACAGACATTGTATTGGATAACTTATCCGGGAGTATCCTGGTAAGAAATCTCTATAATAAGAACAAAATCCTAGGAAGGATCTTACTTCTTTCGGTCCTTTAGGAATGCTCCAGTCTGTTACAGTCTTAACCTTCTCCGGATCAGCCTTCACCCCATCTGTTGAGATGATCCGTCCTAGATAGTTAATACTCTTCTGAAACATATTACACTTTTTAGCTTTCAGCTTTAACCCATTCGAGATTATTCGCTGCAACACCAACTTCAGGTTCTCCAGGCATTCCTCGAATGTCTTTCCGAATATGATCACATCGTCCAGATATACTAGACATTTCTTCCACAATAAGTCACTCAGTAAAGTCTCCATCATTGCTTCAAACGTGGCCGGAGCATTACAGAGTCCGAATGGCATCACGTTATACTGGAACAACCCTACATGGCTCGAAAACGCAGTTTTCTCCTTGTCTTCTTCTTTCATTCCTACCTGCCAATAACCAGACTGCAAATCAATCGTACAAAACCATTTATTTCCTCCGAGGGAATCAATGGTCTCATCTATCCGGGGGAGCGGATACGAATTCTTTTTAGTCAAGCCATTCAGTTTTCGGTAGTCTATACAGAATCGGATACTCCCATCCTTCTTTGTTACCATACATACTGGACTACTCCAAGGGCTGGTGCTCGGAGTTATCACTCTTTCCGCCAACATCTTCGTAATCTCTTCTTCCGCCACCACTTTCTTTGCTAGCGGAAGACGTCTATATGGTATCTTTACTGGATTCGCCCCTTCTGTGTTAATTGAGTGCAGGACTCGATCCGTTCGTCCCAACGGCTCTCCGGGCCGCGCAAAGGCTAAACTACACTCAGTTAACATCTCCCTCAGGGCTTTCCTCTGTTCCTCCGTCTCTACTCCGGATCCCTCTATTAACTTTTCCAATCCTTCTTCCATTACTTCATTGTTCGGGACTAGTCCACTTCCATTCTCAAAGCTACTGGTGACCGCTTCCGCGGATATCACTTCTCCCACTACAGTGCCTTTCTCTAGGTAGATGGTTTTCGAACCCGGGTTCGTTATAGGGGCCACCCCCCATGCTATGTTGCCTATCAGGGTGTCGGCTGATTCCAAACCCCTCTTTCCCAACACTGTCACATTAGGTTCGAAAACCCCCGGAACGCCCCTCTTCATCCTACTGGAGGCTATTAACACATCACATGCCATTCCGGGAGGTATTTTTACCGTCTGTACCACACTCGCTACTCCACTAACTTCTCGTGCCAGGCATTGTATCCTGTCTTTGTAGGGACGATTTACTTTCAACATTCCAGTGATGGGGTCCAATTTTACCCCATATAAGGAAGCGAAATCCATCCCAATGATACCATCATCCTCTATCCCAGCGACAGTAGGGGAAATGATATATTCCCTACCACCCACCAAGATGATCATACAAGTTCTACCAAACGTTCGTATCTTGCTCCCATCAGCCGCACATGCATTTACCCTCGTTGTGAGGTCATCATCCATGTTCGACACCAGATCGTAGAATCTTTTCGACATAGCGGAGTGGCTAGCTCCGGTATCCAACAAAAATTCTCCCATTCTGCCGTTTACAGATACGGACACATACCATCTCTTTCCTCCCATCATAGAGGGATTACTTGCGAACCTTTTGATGTCGTCTGCCATGTCAAAATTGAATCCGAATCCTTTCAAATACTCCAGACACGGATGACCTTGGGGAAGGCGGATCCCCCCGATCCTGGATAGTTCCTCTACCCAACCTTCCTCTCTATTGGTGATCGGTTTCCCTTCTTTGCTCTCCCTGGCAACTGTCTCACCAATACCCCCAGCCCCACATGTTTTCGGCTCATCAGCATTTCCCATGCTGCTGGGCGGATACATTACAGACTCCTCAATCGCGTTCGTATGGATTGTATCCTGGCATACTTTATTCGGGGTCGTCAGCTTGCCTTCACGGACAACCCCCTCTAATTTCCCGTCTCCTCTCTCTTTCTTTCCCTCCAAACTGGTTTCTCGGCCGTACATTCAGCTGCGAAATGTCCGGTCTCCTGGCACCTGAAACACTTCACCGTTGCTCGATCTAGCTTCGGTCGTTTCTGATAGTCCAACAATCCTTTCATTTCCTCCATCATGGCCATTAACCGTTTCTCATTCTCTGATGACGCTCCTATCTGGGGGGTAGGGATGGGCTTAGAGCTTGCCTCTACTGGCTTCTCTTTCTCGGGTGGTTTACTACCATTTGTCTTCCACCGATTCTTTCGATCCCACTTATCTCCCCCTATTGCTGCAATTCTTTCCTCATCCGAACCAGCGTCCGAATCGCTTTCCTCTGGAGCAGCCGTATGTGCAGACGCCACTCTTTGGTTGGGTACGAACCCAGAAAGTAGTCGTTTCTTCTTTTCATGCTGATCGATAGCCAAAAAGAAGTCTACCATTGAGGATCCTCGCCCCCATTCCTTCTGGACGAGTTCAGCATGGGACGGATCCCTCAGTCCTTTTATGAAGTGTGTGAATAGTTCATCTAAGAAATATTCATCATCCCGTCTCCAATAAGGTCGAGCCTTTTGCAATAATCTTTGAAGCTCTAGTCCGAATACTTTCGGAGACTCTTTTGGTTTCTGTGTTCGTACCTGGAACTCCGACCAAGGATCATTCGCGGACAGCACCCCAAAAATGTGTGTGGCGGCTGCCACCAATTGGTCATAGTTTCCATCTTCCCCATACGTCTCTCGCCAATCATCTACAGCTATTCGTCCCGGACCCTCACTCAACCATTTAATGAGAGGACCCAAGGAAGCCTCCTTGTCCCACCCATGATAACGGTTATCGTCGCAAAAGTCTTGGTAGCTTTCCTTCCAATTCTCTCCATTGAACCGTCGGGGAGTTCGAACAGGCTTCCGGGCACTGTTCTGACTCCATACCAGTCTATCAGACTGCCTCCGGCTCCATTCCATTATTTCTGACTCATCTTCCCGGGTCCGACTGCAACAGTCTATCCCCATTCCTTGTATACAAGGATCGGATTCCACTATGGCAGCAACCCTCGGGCCCATAGATGATCGTTTTGTCAACCTCCTCGGGGCAGGGACCGGTCTTGGTGCCCCTCCTCTTGGATTTGGCTGAGTTCGTTCAGGACTGGGGGGGTAACCTCCGTACGAACCAGGGTTCGGCACAGTTCCGGCTCCTCCTCCCGGATTCGTTCCGGGGTTCGGAGCACCACCTGTCCCCCTGCTCGGAATCGATCCTCCCCCTTCATTATAGGACTGATGTCCTTCGTTCGATCCGGCTCCGGGTAATGGTGCCCGATACTGGTAGGTTATATTATATATCGGTGGTGGTGGTACCGTATAATTATGTCCTGCCAGCGTGTCGTCCGCAAAGGGATGCAGAGAGCCGTAACTATGGTTCATTTGTTTGGGTGGGGCCTCGCTCGTCATATCATGGGTGCTAGAGATCTCTTTCTCCTCGGTTCCCCCATACGTGACTTTACGATAAGTCTCATTCGGGACAGTCCCTCCCTGGGTTCGTTCATACTTCCCCTCCGAAACAACCCCCCGTGTTTCGATGGGCTCTACCGTACTCAATATCGGACTAGGTGTGGATGCAACGTGTTTAGGTAGCTTGGCTCCCTCATTCATTGTTTCCCGCCTCTTAGTCTCTTCTTCTTTGCGGATCTCCTCTATCTGACTCTGATAAGCCAGGTAGGTATCATTGATTTCATCTTTCTTTTTCTGAATATTTTCGAGGTCAGCCTTCATGTCGATTCGAGCTTGCTTCAACGCCTCTCGTTCTTGCTCGAACTGTTCCCGCAGGGCCTCGCCGGCTTTCTCTTCCTTCGAATAATCAGCCTTGATTTTCTTGACCCTTTTGGATTGTCGTTCGATCTCGCTTTCATAGGTATCCCGAAGATCACGACTTCGGCGAGCCTCCTCCTTCTCTTTCTGGAGTTGTGCTTGCTCCTCGGTCAGACTGTGTTGAGCAATCTTATCCTTCTGTTGGACCTTGGCCAACTGAGAAGTTTCGAGAGCCAACTGTTCACTTATATATTTCCTATCCGCTTGGATTCTGGATTTTACTTCACTCAATTCCGCTGCTTCCTTCTGGTTCTGTGCGATTACCCTTGCCTTTTCGTTGGCCAATCGGATCAAATCCTCATTCATGGCTGTATGCCGATCCCTCATTGACTCCTCTTCTGCTTTCAATTTCTCGCAGTAGGCGTCATAATCAGGGACCTGTCGACCTCTTCTAGACAAGTCTCGTTCCATATGTCCGAGGTTCGGTTCGGAGGGAAGCATGTCCGCCCATGGGTTCCCTCTGAACGGAGTGGTGTTCGGCACTGTTCTGGTAGGAGGAAATTCTCCCGGAGTTCGAAAAATCAGACTCCTCTTTCGAGATTTTTTATTCTCTGGGGTATGCATTCGAGAGGCAATATCCCAGATTTCATTTATTTGGGCGACTGTGTAGTCCAGTTCCCCATCT
This sequence comes from Harmothoe impar, assembly GCA_947462335.1. Lineage (NCBI taxonomy): Eukaryota > Metazoa > Annelida > Polychaeta > Phyllodocida > Polynoidae > Harmothoe > Harmothoe impar. Next base: position 35,676,330 of record OX381712.1, read on the forward strand.
TCCAGCTCGGCTCCCGATCCTTCATCCCCCCCGTTCCTTGACTGAGCCTCTGCCAGGGTCAGTCCGCTATCTTCTACATAAAAATCCTGGTCACGGCACCAGTGTAGAGTTCGTCTTTATGTAATTCGATTAAATAAGGACTCGAACCGCAGTTTTCATGTAGAGATGCAAGAACACAGGGTTTATTAGTCGTTCACCTGTACAACAATGCTAATCCTTGAAGTATATGAGGTTCGATCAATGTATGTTTGGCTTTCAAATAACTTTCTATATATTACACAGTCAGAGACCTGAGAAGGTCTGCCAGAGCAAGGGGGTGAGGACAGCTTATATACTGTCCGCCTCCGATAGGGGTGCCCCCTGGCTCCGGCCGCCCGAACTACCTTGTAGGCGTTCGATTACACTACTAATATTAGTGTCCCTACACCTTGATTCTTTTTGAAAAGGACATTTAACAAAATGGTTTCATGGATATTTTGATGATGTTCCAGTTTTTGCATGGGGGTATGGGGAACGGGTTTCATTGGTTAAATCATATTCACCATGGAACAAAGTATTGTGCTTCAATATACTTTGCCCTTTTGTTGGCATGATGCACGAATGCAGTACCGGTGAGTCGTGAGTGACTGCTAGTGCAGTGATGCTTTCGCACATCATCTGGCCACGATAGGACATTGCAACATTATCGGTATGTCATATATATGGCTCTAGACCCCAAAATTCGATATGGCGACATGGGCATTTCCTAAAATCGACATGCGACATGAGGCCTAGTGACATGCGACATGAGGCTTAGTGACAGGGGACATGGACATTTCTTAAATTGACATGGGACATGAGCATTTTAAGCGACATAGACATGCGATATGGTCATTTCTTAAATCCGACATGCGACATGGGGACCCCCCCCCCCCCATCAAGGGCCCCATATATTATGACCCTGATTTCCGTATCAGTATGGCCCTTATTGAAGTTACAGTGCCGATATCCTCTTTGTAATGTTTAGTTCATAAGTCTGTTCAGCAGCATGACAACATACATGACATGTCGGTACTATATGTAACATTTATAAGATACTCGGCAAGAAAATTCTAGGTGTGATCAATGAATCAACCCCCCTCCCGCCCCCGGTCGAAAAGGCGCCTAAATAAAAGAAACCAGGTCACAACGTGGCTTCTTGAGATCATATATCTTATAAGTAGGCAATTTGTCCAAAAATGCCGCCAGGTAGGTTAGATCATTGCCCCATGTAAAAGATCACCAGGTCGCTCAAAAGCTCTAAACCCCCCTCTGCAGCAACATCATCGGTTTGCTTCCAAACGAACACTGTGCCAGGGATAAAATCGCTGCAACCAGCGCAGCGATGCGCCGGGGAGTGGACAATACCAAACTTGACAGAAACATTGTGTACCAATATGGCAAATGGGCATGTTGTCATCCCTCATAATGTAGGCCTAACTCTAAGTGATAGCAGCATACCATGAATGGTCCCCAGAAAACCCTTAACCCTTTAAGAACAGATGTTGTGAAAAGATGACATTTGTCGTCATGATGCATCAATGCAATCCCGGCGAGTAACACACCGGTGCTGACCCTGCGGGAGTATCTCACCCCTGTAGGGTTGTCATGATACTTGAATGCATGCATTCATGCATCATGACGACCAAGGGCATGATGCATTAATGCATTATGCCGTCCTCAAAGGGTTAATGTGAGCCCGACTTCTAGCAGGACAGTAGGGTGGGAGAGTGACTTATCACTCATTTTCGATTTAACCTTACCCACATGACCCCTGGGACATTGTCGACCTTTGGTGACCTTCCTTTCATAATCAATCTTCCCTTAGAAAAAGGAGCTGTGTAGATGTCCACGCTGACCCCGTCTGACTGAAACCCCAGAGGTGATCGTTAGGGTTTGTAGGGTTGTTGAGGGGTATGCCAAAAAATGCCATCTTCCTTAGAATAGTGTTCACACATGGCAACTAAAGCTCTGGCGAGTGGCCTTTTCCCCAACCCCGGGCTCCCAGGCCACAGTGATATAAAAATATAGCCCTTTTGAAAATTACAAGAGTGATGAATGATCAAGTTTAAATGGAATATGAGTTAGGAGCTATTTCCACTTTGATATTTTTAGATTTTCCAGTTATTCGTGTTCATGATGCATATTATATGAATGTGTTTGTGAGGTTTAAATTATTCTGATAATTACAACTTTATGAAATAGATACTAGTTCCATGGTTAGGAAAGCTCAGTGGACCCGTCTCCTGTAGCCCAGTTGGTGATTATTTTAGCATATGGCTCGGTCACACCACCTGTGTCCATGAAAGGAACCATCCCATTTATCATAATTTTATAGGCTTATTTATTTATGGCTATAAAGAATCATAATATTTTGATTAGCGAAAATACACGTATCTTCATTAATAGCGAATATATGTTATTAAGTATTACCACACTGTTTGTGATAATGCGTATGCATGTACTGCCGGTTGGTGTCTCCTAACCCATATTATATTCAGATTTTAAGTAAAGGGGAGTGAAGCCAAGCCGGTGCCTATTGCACCTAGAACAGTCAGACACCCCCAAACTAACCAGGAAGAGACATAATATGGGTTCCAGTGGTACTGATAAGCCATTTACTTCTCGTATGTCACAGGAGATAATGCCACTACATGTACCAGTGAGATTATACCTCACAGTTACATATCACCTGTCAGTACCAATATGAGGATGAAGCAGTCTTAGACAAGTCTTAATCTTGGTGCTTAGAAACTATTTTAGCTTTTTTTCCTAATTTGTGACAGCTGATTTGGTCCACCCCAAACCCACTGGTCCACCCCCTGTTGATGATACATTACCTCTGTAAGGGTCGTCGGGGGGGGGGGGGTGAGAGACTGGTGTTGGAGGAATTTATGATATTGTCATAGAATACTGCTGTCGATAAGATGCCAAGGGGTGGTGTGAAGACCAATACTGAGCTTCTGATATGGGATAATGCCGCATATACTTCAATGACTTTTATATTTCTCAATTTCTCACTTCCAAAACTCATGTTACTGCATTTGACACCTCTCAGTGTTGAGACTTTCTGTATAACAGAGCTTGACCTGTGCCGAGATATTTGAACCACTGATGCTGCCTGTGAAAAGAAAGAGTAGACCTGAAATCTCCTTATTTCCACACAGCACTTATTTCCGGACAACATGCCTGTATCTATATTATCTCATTTTTCAAAACTTTACTATTCCTGATTGAAAAGTAAGAGGGCAAGTGTACCCATCATTTAATGTGATTAAATAAGAAATTAATAAGATTTAATAAACCTAAATCACCATGTCCGGAAATGAGGGCAAGCGTACCTTTCATTTAATGTGGTTAAATAAGAAATCAATAAGATTTCTAATAAGCCTAAATCACCATGTCCGGAAATGAGTGATGTCCTGAATTAGGAGCTTTTATTCTCCATACCGTTTGTAAGTAGTACACAGTGTATGGTTTTATTCAGGCACAGCTTTCCTTTGTGTTGAGAACGGTTGAACTATAAAGGCCACTGGGACTCTCACTTTGACAGAGAGCCCTGGGGGGGGGGGGGTCCTGCTTTCGTTATAGCCATTTTACTATCTCTGAAAACCCTTCCTGGCATTGCACAAGTATGTGACTGTATAGCCGCATTTAAATCAGAAGCCTTTATGTATTCTAGAATGATTGCAAACTGAGTTTGATTGGGGGAAAGGCCACGGGCAGGGCATTGACTTCATATCAAACTATTCTAAGTAAGGGCTTTGGAAGTGCTCGCAGTTATTGCACACAGCTGTAGCTCTGTTTGTGACATAAAGTTGGAGCCGTAAAGGTACAACTTGAATAACCATTACTTCATGAATGGTGCATCTTTTTGAAAAAAGCTTCATAAGGGCATTCATCATGCGTGTGTACATTGGAAGATGCATAATAAACATGCCCAATGGCCTGCCATTCCCTCATAAGTCATCTTTTATGAATGCGCATTAATATGATAGGAAGGGCGCATTTCCACTTCTCTTGTAGTACTGTACTATCAAAGCACAACTTTCTCATAAAAAGCTTTTCCAAAACAATTTTATATCTACTGTTACTAAACAGAACATTTAAGACATGTCAAACAAATTACTCGTGGACCATTGAATAAAGAATAAATCTTGTTCTTAAAGAATTGGGGTGTCAGTATATAACTTTTATTCAAAGCATTGCACATTAATCCGAAAGGTTAACCGGACTACGCTAGCCGCCACATTGGCTGTGGATAAAGTGCCCCAGATCCGGAACCAGAGTGGACTGTAACCCTGGAGGAAGCTGGGGCCATTCCTTGGACGGAGCCACACACCCTTTGGATACTGGCAGGTTATATATTATTTTGTGTGGTGTTACAGAGCAATATACATGTACTCCCGCTTCCATATAGATAATTCAAATAATCCTGAAAAATATTGATAGTATCACACTCGTTAACTTGTTGATGTAATGGTTGGATAGCATCAAGTCTTCTTTTTCTGAGGAATTTGAGTGAGCTCTTAGACCAGGAATACTGATCATGGCAGATGTTTCTATCCCCAATCTCACGATACTGTATATTTTCTAGCTGCTGGTGATCCTCACTCATCATAGGGGAGAGAGTACAAGAGATCATATCCAATAAGATTATATTTGATTCAATAGGACATTTTCCGAGTGCAAGCGTTGTTCCCACATACTTAGATTAGAAATGCCAAGAGCAAGTTTGCAACTTGAAAAATAAAATGTCTCCACTTAGGAAAATAAATCGTTTCTCATCACCGCGCGCATCATAGAAAACAAGTTTTGAGGAAAACCTTCTTTTTATGCTAATATTTTATTAAAAACATGATAAAAAGTACAAGTATTGGCATATTTGGTATCAAATCAAAGCTTATACCGAAAGTAATATAGCACGATAGAAATAACTTACAATTTCCCCACTTTTAATGACCAATTAATTCTTAACTATAATCAAATGTGAATTTTGGTCACCAAAAACATTTAATCCTATACATTTTAGCCTGCGAATTAAAAAAAAGAAAAAGCCTCCCTCGTCATATTTTTCAAACCTTGGTGATGAGAAACCACTTTTATTTAGTGGCCTTATAGAGAAATAAGTGACCTTGGCGGGTGGGGCCATCTCTCACTATAGAATGCCATTCTTTCTCGTTGGCAGCTGACATCTACCTTGACAGCAGACACGGTTATGGTTATGCTTGTCTACCCCAAAGTGTGATCTGACTATTCCCAGACAAGTGAAACTTACCATCGTATTTTATGTTCTGAATCACTTGATATGAGGATATATATTATGTGCTGCGATATATAAGTGACATTCACAGTAGTAACAGTAATAATACCACACTTCTAAGAATAACACTATCATTGCAAAATACCTATACCATACACACTAGACACAGTGATAGTGCTCTCGCCATCATTGCCCACATACACATGATTGCATTACAAGCGGAATATAGAACTGTCCTTATTACAGATCCTATTACGTTATGAGTCAGTGCATATAAGCCAAATCTGTAACCCAAGTTGTTTGTGGAAGACATTGCCCTGATATGGCGAATACAAATAGAGTAGGGGGGGGGGGGGTACATGAATATGGGGGAGGGTCAGCTTTCGGATGATTCCTTATTTTATTTCCTCTATACGTTACATAGACAGGGGATCAAAAAATGTGTCCCATTTTCATCATTCTCCACTACTAGGGCACTTACTTTCAGCAGGCAGAGCTGAGTGAAAATTAAAGTAACTGAGTGAACCTCTGTAATATTCAATATGTTTATTTTGCCTCTAATAGCAGAACGGCTCTCCCTATATCTAACCATTGGAGCCTGATATATCAGAAAACGAATGACCATAGTTATTACAACCCTGTGCCACAGTAGTGCCAGTTGTGGTCATCTGATCGCCGTTATTAATGACATTCTGCATTTTAAGGTTGCAGCAGAAGGCGTATGAGACACCAAACCACTAATACTATACATGTCTTACTTTACCATCTGTACTAATGAGAGGGATGTGGCAGCTAAATGCCTCTAAATACTAAAAACCTCTGCATTGATAAAGCATACACTACCTATTCGGACCTTTAAACTGACTCATTTCATGTATACATAATTAGTTCTCCCCTTGCCCTATGTCTGACCTGTCTACCAACACCAAGGCTTACCCCTAAGTAGGCACACTGACTGGGGTGGCCGCTGCTCTTTATTGTTTGGGAGGGATCTACAGATCCCCAGATTATCCCCTGCAGCCGCTTTGTCCACCCTACACGGATTAGGGCAGTCCTATTAAAATCCATTAGGAGAGCGAGGAGGATGTGAGGGTATTTGTGGTGGAGGATCAACTTAATAGTTCGGTATACTGTATACTGCATAGATGTGCCATAGATCGGATGGACTACCGTAAAACCTCATATAGAAGCCGCGACTTGCAATCAAAATCAGAATCTCAGTACAGCTTGTAGGGTTTGCCGAAAGTCGCGGTACGGCTTATCTGAGGGTTTTTGCTAGTATGTTACAATACTAAAGTAGCAATTTTCAGACTCTGGATTCGGCTTATAGGATTTCCTCAAACTTGGAGTGTGGCTAATACATGTATGCAATGTGGCTTCAACGTGAGGTTTTATAGTACTGTACATGTACCATTTGTAGTTAGCTGTGTCATACAACATGAACTTTAAAATTCTTTCTTCTTCCTTTATTTGTTAAGTTTCAACCAGCTCAAGCTATATTATATTACAGTGATACTATATATGAGTCAGGACAAATCACTGGCTATATGTGTGTTCAATGTATCTATCTCTACTCCCATGTATTTTTATACACCCCCAATGTCTCACATATCGTCAGTATTGCTCAGTGCTATATACTCTGGTATAGAACTTGGACATTATCTTGACCTAGGACGTTTGGGAGAGAGATTTTAATATACCCCAATGCCTCATATATGTTGGCATAGCTCAATACAGTGCATTGAGGGGAGCTATAAATGTGCACCCAGGGGCCTATAGCTGTGATAAAGCTGATTTATCAAAGGAGGAAGAGGAAATAGAATAAGCAACCGATGAGATCCATAAGAATAAACGAAGGGAAAGTCATATGCAATATATAGTATGATATATCACATGTAAATATTTTTATTTATCATTCTTATTCTGTATTATTACCCATAGTATTGATTTACTATAGTTTTTATGAGGTGCAACTCCTCCTCGGTCATTGAACCCCTCATACACCCCCAACCCCTCCAATTGATACCACGAGCTATACAAATTTAAACAATCAGGATTATTGCATGCCTCGGGGTCTCTTTTATAACAGACTGCAGTATAAGTGTACAACATAAAGATCCCTGGAGCATCCCTTTATTATATATAGTACATGGCATGTGCAAATCTGAAATATCATATATATCAGGTTGAGACAGAAGAGCCCTGGAATATCCCTGTTTTAGAGTAGATATACTTCAAGCCATCTTATCATTCACCGTGGGATTTTTATCCATTCAGACTCTACCTAGAATTCAGAAATTGCAAGGTATTTAAACATATCTTAGGTAGTGAACTATCCGAAGTTTTAATTCTAATTATTATCAAAAGCAAAAAAAAGGGCTCTTGTCAGTGATCCAAGATAGTGAATGTCCAAGGTAGTGTACGGGCTCAGCTGAGAACACTGAGCCCCATACGTTGGTCTATATATCGTCGGGGGTGGAATGTCTATTCTCGTGGGTATTTTAGTTTTGCCTCACTGGCCAAGCAACACAGCTGGAACGTGCCTGGGGGCAATATAGCATTTATTTAAGTCCCATTGCCCTTCATTTGTTTCGCACTCTTCGCTAGTGCCCGTCCCTTTTAGGCGGTGGATTTCAGATTTTGGTCGTGAATGAGCGACCCACACCTGGGCAGGCCCTATGACCTGTAGGTGACTGATATGGTCACTGTACAGGTCTGCCCTTTGTGGAGATAATTATGGCACTAAAGACATTACTTTAGTGTAGGACCTCCCCTCCTACTGCCCCACTGTGGCTCATTATACACAGCACCTGTCCGTCACCTTACAAGCCACTCCCCCAGACCTTGCTGGGCGTGCAGTAAGACCTGCAGGTTTAACAGATTGACTACCCCGACACACTATTTGATGGAAAAAGGGGTAAAAAGAAAAGAAATATAGAAAAAAATACAACAATGCAGTAAATTAGTTGACATGCAAATACCCACACCCTGCCTTGATAAAGCTTCCATAATAAATAATGTTTACAATTTAATGATAAAAGTAGCTACTGACTCATATCACCACCAGGAATCTCATTAATCCTTCGCATTGCATTTATTTTCTCATTCAGGGTGGGTCTATCATCAACATCATCAGTATGTTATAAATACCCCATAGGCCATAGTCTGTACATTTACCAATGTAAACATAATTGACAAATGTGCTTCTCCATGGAAGCACATGCTATACGATCCACTGCTAAATGGTTAAGCACTTAGACAGGAGATAAATTGAGTGGCCTGACTACTTTGTCATGGTGAATCAGTGCCTGATGGAGCACAGCGAACCCGATATAGCCACACACAACCAGTAGGGATGGGTGGGGTGCATGTAATAGGGCTTAAAGAGAGAGAGCAGCACATAGGGCAGCATTTGATGAAAATAGCAGCCCACCAGTACAAATGATAGAGCAGCTCACAGGGCACCATTTGAGCAGCTCACATTGGCACAGGACACTCACTAGAGTAGGTCATACTATAAAGCGGTAGTGTTGTTAAATAAGTACATTGACCTCTTAGATACAATCATGATTGGTGGCCGTGCTCTCAGCTTTTAAATATAAAATAGTTAAGTCTCCAGATATTTCCATTTATGTAGTTATTGTTCATTCCTCAGCATTTTCCGTCAATTTAACTTATTCAATCATTTTTCCAATTTCTTTTCTCCAAAGACATTACAGTCATTTTATTCTAAATGGATTATACATGTACACATTAATATGGCCCGCATGATGGGGAAATGGAATGCATTTTATCCCATTACACAGGCCACATTGACTTGCAGGGATCTATAAATATCTTTAGCAACAGTGGAGTAGCTCATGGAGCAGCTCACAAGTTGCTCAGAGTGAAACTTAAAGAGCAGCTCCACTATACCTCCCACAGAGTAGGCCACTGCACAGGGCACACAGCATACTACAAGGTACTAGGCCTACATAATTCATGGACAGTTCACTGGAAAAAGCACAAAAAAGACTTGTACAGCAAAGCACAGGGTAGATCATTTGCTAAAGTAGCCCTTTGTATGCTTCACCAGTTCCACACCTAGAGAGCACCTCTCTGTTTCTATGCAGGTTGAGCAGCTCACTGTCAAATAATCATTACTCAACCCTAACCACCCTTTTTTATGCAATATACCTTTTACATAGCTGTCTACCATTCCCCTATTCCTTACTGATATCAGCATAACTTCAAGTTCAAGTTTATAAATTCTTTATATGCTGCATTATCGCTTATGTACTACCAGTGGCGTAGGAAAAGGGGGGCCAGGGGGGCCTGCCCCCCCCCCTAATCACAGAGAAGGAGGGAGTGGTGGTGAATATGTTTTGCCCCCTCCCCCAAATTTGCCATAAAATACACACAATTCTCAAAACTTACCTCTCCCACAATGGGAAGCATGGGGATAGAATGGCCTAGGGCCCTAATTAGAACCAGAAAGGGCTCAAACTACTTTTTAATGTAATTCCCATACAACAGGGTATGTGCACCACCATACATGATAGCCGATGCTTAATGTTGATTGGAGTGGGTTCCCGCTTCCTACGCCTCTGCTGTATTGAGGACATTTCGGCTATGAAGGTTCTGACTTTTCTGTACCACTTGCAGATCTATGATAACAATTCAAAGGGTGGCCTCACTGAACATAATAGGTATAATGGAGATAAATGGGGTTGTCCTTTAGAGATCCTTTCCATCATACTAAGAGAGACATTACCATATATATCTGACTTACACCTTTCTGTTATCTTCAGAAGTAGAAAGATATTGCTGCAGTACAACAGTTCAAGGTGACAATGAGATGAACTCTTACTTAACCACCTCATGCATCTAGAGTAGCACAGGGACTGGAGAAGCCATTACCTGACCTCATTGCCAACTGTCTAGTGTCACTTACTGGTCACAGCAACAAGTGTGATCCGTCATTGTGGAAGGCACACCTATATTCAAGCTTTTAATTCTTCACAGTGCTTACAGCAAACTGAATTGGCAGTTGTCATCAAGTTTTCTACTCTATGGTAGGCAGGGGAGATAAATACCAGGGTATCGACTATGTGTTCTAAAGCAAACTAAATAGCTAGGTGGCATTGTTAGGATCATTTATCTTTTGGAATTTTTATTCTAACCCTAGCAGATCCTGAGATTTCATCATTTGAAGATACACAGGTTTTGGTATTTTGCCCCATAGGCCGCAGTGCTATATCAGATCGGAAACTGTGATTTGGAGTCGTAATCCAGGTCATGAGTGAATTATGCTCCAAAATCGACAATTTTTCTATTCACTGTCACTCTGGTTCTATTTGAGATTTGTTCAAGCAGTAACAAATGTTGTGTATGTATGATGTCAAATTTGGTATCTAGCCATGTGTTGATGACCTTGGAACATTTGTCCTTGGGCAAGGTCAAGGTCATGACCTTGGTGCTGAAATTATGTGAAAAACAATGATAGCACAGCCCTGTATTATATTCTCCATGGACAAAGGAGGTTTGAAGCACATTATTTTTATTTTTATCAGACTGTCTGCATACCAGGTTGTGTGGTCTTACACCTAAACTATGAAACTGGGCCGGAAAAGGATTTCACAACTTCAAAAGCTACACTGCAAACATTTCATAATGAGATTTTTCTCTCTAGTTTAGTTCAAAGATATGTGATTAAATGGATGTGGTATTTCTATTGGGGTTACTGCCTGAAGATGATTGAATTTCCACCCTTAGAATGGAATGTATGCCCATCGTGTTCAGGATGCAGTGCTTACTTAGGGCTTGATCAATTGTACACCAACCCATATTCCATTACCAGGTATAACTAGGACCAACAGTTTCAAGCATTGGATTCTTGAAAGTAGTGGAGATTTGAGGTTGTGGAGGATCTGGACCCTCTTTTATGAGTCAAAATCACCCCCACCCCTACACGCCCACTCAGGTCCCTGGTTTAGGCTACCAAAGCCACAAATAACGAACCCCCTTTTATTCTGACTCCATTGTATCAAGGCACCATGGAAACATTCCCATCCCGCTAGAAGTAAGGAGGAGAGACTCAGGCTATAGTAATATCTGAAGGATATAAGGGTGTTAGGGTATGGGGAGGACAATGTTAGGAGAAACAATGCATCCCATTTACATAGTCATTACTCAGGGGTGCCATCTGCCTATTACCCCACTGGTTTGGGCAATTGTATCAGGGGCAATGTGTTGCTGACACCACAGTGATTGTTTTCTGACATTCATATGATTAAGGAATATATAAGTGAATTAATGTAAATTGGGTTCCAGAGGGAGACATAGCATTATGTTTGAAATAACAGTAAATGACCACCAAAGCATCATGCATTGACCAACCAATTGTCACTCGGTTATTATAGAAAAGAATATCAGCCAGCACATTACACCTTAGACCAAAAGGTTAAATAAATTAGCTTAGCGGCCATTATTTCTAGAGAGTAATTTTCCTCACACATATAATTACCCATGTCTTCATTTTCTCTATCTTGACAACTAACATCCATCGCTTACAGTGGCCCAGGAGGGTCAACTCTTTTTGTAAATTTTGAAATTGCAAATTCACTTCAACTTGCAAAAAATACAACTTGAGTTGAAAGTGAAAACTCTATCAACCATTTACTGTCACCTATCAACTGTCAACTGTGAATTCAGGAACAACAACTTGTGACAGGTATGTTTAGCTCTGTAGGTCGTCACTCGATGCTTCCTCTGGTATGCTTTTAAGGGTTCTGCATGTTGTGTCACACTGTGTGTTGCACTGTGAACAACTGTGTGGTGTACTGTGTGGCACACCATGTGGCACACCATGTGGCACACCATGTGGCACACCATGTGGCACACCATGTGGCACACCATGTGGGGCACCATGTGGCACAGACTGTGGTGCACTATATAGCACAGAATGTGGTGCAGAGTGTGGCGCTTAATGTGGCGCATAATGTGGCACAGAGTGTGATGCATAATATGGCACGTAATGTGGCACAGAATGTGGCGTAGAGTGTGGTGCAGAGTGTGGTGCAGAGTGTGGCGCATATACTTATACAGAAATGCTTGACCATAAAATTCATCACTGATCCTAACTTGAGACAGACTTCTGGTCATTATACCTTGCTTTTATTCCAGTCTAAAACGCTATATACAGCGTACAAATAACCAAGGCTCATCCCTAAGTAGACACACTGACCAGAGTAGCCACTGTTCTCATTGTTTGGAAAGATTTGTGAATCCCGAGATCATCCACTGCAGCCGCTTTGTCCACCCTAGACGCATTAGGATAGTCCCACGGAAATCCAGTGGGAGAGCAAGGAGGATTTGAGGGGGTTTGTCGTAGGAGTGACAGTATTAAGTGAATGGTTTTGTATGTAGTTAAAACCTGTATTGTTCCTTTAATTGCATTATGGCCTATGAGCTGAATACAAAAAGATTTTGATTGCCAACCAAATTTGAGTACAAACTGATTTCAAGTGCAAAACCGTTTTTGAGTGGACAACTATTTTTTAGTGCAAACACCCATTTCGAGTGCAAAAGCGATGTGGAGTGCAAAACCGATTTTCAGTGCAAAATTTCTTTTGAGTGTGAAACAGTTTTTGGGGTGAGAACTGTCAATAAGGCAGAAATCTTCCACTATTGACAGTTTGCACAAGGAACTGTCAATAAGAGGAATATTTTCCACTACTGACAGTGCGAACTGTCAATAACAGTTCCCCTCTTTTGTTCATCCGGTTTTATCAGTTGGACATTCAAGATCAGATGGGTCCCTTGGAAAACTAATTGTTGAAATTATTTCAGTGTATTTTAGGGTTTAGGTGTTGTGTCTTGTGAGGTGAGTTTTCGTTTAAACTCTAGATCATTGTTGCAGCCAAAATAGGAATAAATAAGGTTAAAATGTGACAGTAATGCTCCTATTTACACAACAAATCTTCTCATAATACTTATTTAACCTTTCATGCATTCAATGGTGATTATAGGACCCCTCTCTAGACTTTAAACCGTCATAGAGCTGATCCCGCAAGGTATACAGATTAAACCACCAGATTTATTGCACACCTGGGGGTCTATTTTATTGCATACTGCAGTATATGTGTAAAGTATAAATATTTTGTATCAAGTTGAGGCTGAACGCCACGGGATGTCCTGGATATAGAGTAGATGTATATACTTCATTCTATATTATTGTTTACCATTGCAAAAAAGAGGGTTTTTATATATAGTTTATAATACTGAACCCATATATTGCCCCACATAGTGGACCGCCCTGGAGTAATATACAATGTAAAAGATAGCTATTCTCAGGGGGTTACACTGTAACTGCCTCACCGACCATGCAACAGAGTTTGGGAATTCTAGGGCAGCTTACCAAATCATATATACCAATAGGTCCCCTAACTGAGCTCCATCCACTTCATTTGTTCCTTACTTCTCCCCAGTGCCTTCTTATTTAGACCACTCATTTTAGAATATGGTTGTACATGATATCAAATCAAAATTGAAAATTGTTTGTTATTATATACATATACATAATACAGATACAGATACATATATATATAAATATATCTATATACCATATTTCTCTGGCATTTATATAGACTATATATTACATGTGGTATACATCAATTGAGATAAGCACTTAGGGGATAAATTGAGTGGCCCGACTTCTTTGTCATGGTAAATCAGTGCCTGATGGAGAACAGCGAACCCGATATAGCCACAACACAACCAGTAGGGATGGGTGGGATGGGGTGCATGTGATACGGGTTAAAGAGAACAACACATATATAGGACATCATTTTAATGAGCAAAGCAGTCGAAGCCTATAAGACAGCTCACAGAGGGGAAATTAAATCTTGACTGATTTACTACTTTTCTATATGGACCGACAAGACTGATAAAGTTTTCAAAAACTTGATGCTCTCTTATTGTACCCACAATATTTTTTTTTTACATAAAAGCATTGCCTTATAATATACCTATACTTGTATAGATAACTGGCCAGCAAATTGGATCACCAAAAATCTATTGATTTCCTAGGTGATCATTGACTACTCAATTCGAAATAGCTTAATCCTAGCTGTAAAGATACCATCTTTGTCATAGCTAGTGTATATCTATCTGTACAAGACAACATGAATGTGGCGAAACCCCGAAACATTGATAAGAAAGACTACTTGAAGTGTTGATTGTAATAAAAAAAAAAGGTTAGCCCTAGCGCAACCCATAGAGCAGCTCACAGAACAGCATATAAAACATCCACCACACAGTACTCAGAGCACCCCACTGCACAACACACAGAGCAGTTCCCCATACAGCACAGAGTAGATCATCTGCTCAAGTAGACCCCTGGAGTAGACCTTTGTATGCTTCACCAGTTACCTAATCAGGGAGCAGCTCTCTGTTTCTATGCAGGTTCAGCAGACTTGCCTGTCACTTACAAGGTCGTTACACAAGCATAACCACCCTTTTTATGCCCTCCTACTTCCACTGGCCGCCTTCTCCCCTGCCCCTTTTTACATCACAATAACCATGTGCAGACAAGCAGAACCATATATAGATATGGAAGAGTGGACCCAAGTTTATTGATATTAGTGTGAGTTTATTTGTTGACCTTCTCCACATTACTAGTTTGTCATTTTAGTCGGTTCAGTCTTACATTTGACAATGTATGTGCTGTATCATCATCACTCATGCACTGTGGAGATTTGGTTACGCAGATTCTGCTGGCTCCCCTGATATCTCAAGTTGGCTTGAGCAAAATGCCAAGAAACAGGCAGGATTAGCCACTTACTGGACGGGGGCAATGAGGCAATGTCTCACTGGAAACCACTTTCCTGGGCTGCTGATTGGGAATATCTATCAACAATTCATATTGAAGGCATTAGTTACTATTGTAACTGCGCACCCAAACCTGCGCAGCCTACTGCTATAGATGTGAGGTCCATGCACTCATGAGGTCAGCACAACTGCACTTTTGTTAGAATGTCCCCATGTCATGACTGTATGGCTTAATTGTAGTTCTAATCATCTAAACTGCTAAAATTTTCTGTTGTTTAACTGTTTACAACACAACAGCGTTTACAGTCATCTACACATGTCGTACTGTTGTGATTTCAATATAGATAATATCATGCAAACCAGGAATATTTCCATCACACTAAGAGACACATAACCATTATGGTTCTGAATTGCCTGCCCGTCAAATCTTCAGAAGTAGCCAAAACTTCTTATTTGATGTAGCACACTTGTATACCAGGTGACAAGAAGGTGAACACCTCATGCATCTAGAGCAGCACAGGGACAGAAGAAGCCATTACCTGACCTCATTTGCCGACCTCATTTGCCAACCTCCTGGTGTCAACACTAACTGGTTTCACTCTGTGCCTTACCTGAAAGTGTGGCGGAAATAACTGACCAGTGTGACAGATACAGAGTGACCTGTTATCATGCATGGCGGAGCTCTTAGTTTAGGTGTTTTTTTGTTGTTGCAAATACAGGTTGGCTATGGAGGTACTATTTGAAGACAGATGGAGAGGTGTTTGTGTGTCTGTATGTTGGAGGCGGGGGGGGGGGTAGGGCTCCAGAGCGGTTATTATAGATGGAAAACGTTCTTCTTCTAATTATAAAACCCTTGTGCGTTGGTTTTTACAGAAACAATGATCAAAAGCCACACCGCTATAGACACCTCAATCTTCCCGGCTCCATTGTCCCAAGCACACATTTTCATCCCACTAGACGTAAAGAGGGGTGACTGCATGGGTAATACTAATATCTGTAGTAGGACTTGAGGATGTGGGCGCACAGTGGTAGGAGAGACAATACATCCCATTTACATAGTCATTACTCAGAGTGCCACCCGCCTATTACCCCTCCAGGCTGGGCATTGTATTGGGGGCACTGTTCCAGTGACACTACAGAGATTGCTCTGACATTCTATGGAGAAGACAATAAAAACATAGATGTTCCTAATATAATTAGGCAAGAACTAGATCAATTTTGACATTTTCATTGTTTTAACATTGAACAAAATTATTTTACACAGAAGCCAACAAGTGAAAATTGTGCCGGTTCTAGCTCAACTGAGAAAGGGAAATATGACTGCTATAATATGTGAGGTGACTAGGTAAAGAAGTATTAGATGCATTCTTCCAGACGCTATCATAGCAATGTCAGAAATGGCTCTCATTGTTCTAGCAGACTTACAATGTAGGGAATGAGGCTAATGGAAAGAACCTACCATGTTACATTTTAGTCTGTTCAGTCTTACATTCGACAATGTATGTGCAGTATCATCATGACTCATGCATTGTGGAGATTTGGTTACGCAGATTCTGCTGCTTCCCTTGATAACTCAATTTGACTTGAGCAAAATACCAAGTAATGGGCAGAATTAGCCACTAACTGGACGGGGGATAAGGCGATGTCTCACTGGAAATCACTTTCATGAGCTGCTGATTGGGAATATTTATTAACAATTAATATTGAAGGCATTGGTTACTATTGTAACTGTGCACCCAAACCTGCCCAGCCTACTGCGATAGATAGGAGGTCCATGCACTCATGAGGTTAGCACAGCTGCACTCTTGTCAGAATGTCCCCATGTCATGACTGTATGGCTTAATTCTAGTTCTAACATCTTTACTTTTGTATACCTCTTTACAGCACAACAGCGTTTACAGTCATCTACACATGCTGTACTGTTATGATTTCAGTATGATATCATGCAAATCAGGAATATTTGCATCAAAAGAGAGACATAACCATTATGGTTCTGAATTGCCTGTCTGTCAAATCTTCAGAAGTTGACAGACCTTTATATACAATGTAGCACACTTGTATACTAGGTGACAAGAAGGTGAACACCTCATGCATCTAGAGCAGCACAGGGACAGAAGAAGCCATTACCTGACCTCATTTGCAAACCTCCTGGTGTCAGCATTAATTGGTTTCACTCTGGCTGATTCCGTGTCAATTCAACCAGAGGCTCCCTGATGACCATCTCCATTTTCCATGTTAATCCTTTTTTTCTGATTGCCCCATGTATCCATATTGTCCCCCCAAATAGTTTCTGAGTTCTGGCTTGCTCAGCCCAGGGTGTCTGCTCTGGTAAGAAAAACCTCAATTCTTGCCATTTCCAAAGGACTACCATGAAAAAACTCTCAATTTATCAAAATTAGAATTGTACCCCTAGCAGCTCAATCTTGGGGCCAGTAGCTAAGATAGATGTGGGGCTTGTCAAGGTATGGTAGTTTTTCCTTGGGATAGTTCACAGGTGGCACCACTGGTGGCTAAAGTTGGGCAATTCTCTAAAATGACCTACCTAATGGCCTATAACTTCTATTGTATTTCAGGAAACTATTCCTTATGCACAGAATAAAATAGGCTGAACCCAATTAATTGGTAGCCTACTTTCCCATGCTTTCCCCTTGTTTGACGTTAGAATGAGGCAGTTTTAAACAAAGTAATAAAATAATGTTATTAAATAATCAGGTGGTTACTCTTTGAAGACAAATGGAGGGGTGTCTGTATGTGTGTTTTAGGGGGGGGGGTAAGCGGTTTTTATAGATTGAAAACGTTCTTTTTCTAATTATAATACCCTTGTGCATTGTTTTTTTAACAGAAACCACCCCCTTCCGATCTTGAAAAAAGAGTGGTAGGATCCTCAGCCACATAGACACATCAAAAGCCACATAGACACCTAATTTTTTTCCGACCCCATTGTCTCAAGGCACTCTAGACACATGGTCATCCCACTAGACGTAAAGAGGGGTGACTGCCAGGGTAATACTAATATCTGTAGGAGGACTTGCGGTGTGGGCGCACAATGGTAGGAGAGACAATACATCCCATTTACATAGTCATTACTCAGAGTGCCATCCACCTATTACCCCTCCAGGCTGGGCATTTTATTGGGGGCACTGTGCCAGTGACACTACAGAGATTGCGTTGACATTTCTGGAGAAGACAATAAGAACATAATATAGATGTTCCTAATATAAATAGGCAATAACTAGATCAATTTTGACATTTTTATTGTTTTACCATTGAATGAAATTCTTATAAACAGAAGCCAACAAGTGAAAATTGTACTGATTCTATCTCAACTGAGAAGGGAAATATGATAGCTATTATACGTGAGGTGACTAGGTAAAGAAGTATTAAATGCATTTTTCCTGACAATAGCATAGCGATATCAGAATTGGCTCTCTTTGTTATAGCAGACTTGCGATGTATATGGGAATGAGGCCAATGGAAAGAGCCAACCATGTTACATTTTGTCTGCCTTCTGTACCCATGTTGACCCATTGTAACAGCTATCGATCCAAATCGAAATTTCCAAAGTATGTTATGAATATGGGAACAATACACATGTAGATTCGGTATTAACTGATTGGAGTGATATTAGACCTACATGGAATTTTATATTTTCCAACGAGAAGTAATGAATACCGTACCGTCGCGAATTAGCGCCGGGGCGCTCTTCAATTTGGAGGGGCCTTTATCTCCAAGACAGGCGCTTATTCAAGATCCTATTTTAGTGCTTAAGGAACCTTTCAAGACCACTGTACCCCCGGCGCTTATTCAAGACCGGCGCTTTTTCGAAACCGGCGCTTTCGCGACGGTACGGTATGTTCATTTCAGTCTCACTTTACAGGAACAGAGGCACGGTACTAGTAAGTTGCCCTGACTATTGCATGATAGTAACTTATCGGACGTTGAGAAATCTGGAACTCACTCTCAGAACACTCAGTGTTTTATTTCTCATCCGACCTGATCAGAAGGAGTCTAGCAATTGATAAGATTTACAAAAAGGGGATGCTGACTGTAAACAGGTGCATATCATAGGCCTATACTCGTTAGGTGATATTTGTATTGGGTGTTTGCGTGTTTTGTAGGTACATGTGGACACGGGAGGAATTCATCATACAGGGACAGGGCCTAATTCAAATCGTATTTATGGAATGCCCAATAATGGGGTATTAGGTACACCAAGGGTACATTGAACATGAAGCCAGCTCAGCTTCTACTGCACCCTTTAGCCTGAGCTATAAATCGCCAGTGCAAAATTAGTTCACTAATACAATGCATCTTAAAATCTTCAAAACAAGTGATGTACGAGCATGATGTAGGCCCTTTACTGCTAACATTTTTTTATTAACCCTCTGGACTGCATGATGCCTCAGGCCTTCATGTTCATGTGTTGTCATGGTACGCCAACGTGACACTCGTTGCCAATGCATCATGTCGACGCTTCGGGAGTGTATCAAACCCGTAGGATCGGCATGTTGCATTCATACACCAATGCATGGACACAGGGCTGTATCCAATGCATCATGGCAATAACAGGACATACATTGACAATAATGCAGTGTGTTAAAGCGCTCTGCTGACCTGAAATGGTTAAAGTATAACCAGCCTCTATAGGCCTAGACCAATGCAGCACGAAAAGGAGACTTTTTCATAATAAAGTTGTGTTCACATTGCTTTGAGCAGAATCCTCATAACATTGTCAGTGATGGCTATGCTTGCAAACATCTCATATCATGGGATGCACAGGACAATTATCTTTCAAATGGTGTATAAAGGAATTCGAGATTTTGAGGTGATATTTATGTATTTGTCAGTCATACTTTAGAAATGTTTTAAAACTTTTATCAACAACTTTTCTGAAAAAATCGCCCTTTCTTATGGCATTGTTCTATAGCCATCTCCATAGAGCCGCCTCCCTGTTACCTGCAGCTGTCTCCAGGTGGCACCATGTGTCCCCCTAACCCCGGCTATGTCAGGTAATCAGCTACTTAGCACACTAATTATTCCCACACTGATTAGGTCTGCCTACAAGACAGCCTGGCTCGACTCTGAGCACCAGCCAATCGGATACAAGGGATTAAAGCCAACGTGTACTAGCACCTGCGCTGCCCTCTGGTATAGGTCCTAAGGAAACATGCTGACTGATTCCAGAGTCCACCAAAGGCAAAGCTGATGAAAATGTGTCAGTGTTTTTATCAAAATGTTGATTTGAATCCTTTGAGGGCCGCATAGTGCATTCATGGATTATACTATTTATTGTCACGATGCACTAATGCAGCCAACCCTTGGGAATGTATCAACCCCGTATGGTCGCCATGATGCATGAATGCAGCCCTGGACTTCCCAGGGCGGCATTTATGCATCATGACGACAAAATGTATAATACATTAATCCATTATGCGGCCTGTAAAGGGTTAACTTAAAGTAGGCAATCAGGGAAAATGAGGAAAGCCATCTGCCACACCTGATATCTATGTTAAATCTATTTCACTCTCTTGACAATGCCAATCCTTCAAAGCAGATACACCATCCCTGATACACATTGGCTCCCTAGCTGTGACTTGATCTCAGCAATGTGGTGGTGGTGGATACTATCTACATTGATTGATTGATATTCTTTTATTTATACTGAACACAAACAGACATTATGCTTGCCTATTATTTAAGTCGTCTCCAGTTGAGCGTTTAAATGCTCGAGTCACATTTTCTTACATTTCAATGTACCCAAAGTACAGGTATGATGATAGATAGAGAGGAAGAAATGGCTTAAGGCCATGACTTAATTTTAATAGTATAGTTTAGTTTCTCAGATCTAAGTACTTCACTGTAAGGACTCATGATCCAGTGTTAGTTGACACTGGGTCATGGGGCATCGTTGAATAGATGTTGATATCCGCCAGGGCATCATCAGTCGACACAATAAGCAAGACCATCTATCTGCACACCAGGTTGAGAGGTGCAGATGGCACCCAAAACCCCAATACATGTACCCTTGTTTCATTAGCTTTCAATATTATATTGTCATCTTATCGGTTTCATTCATTTCTGTGGCAAATCTACAACTTTGCTTTTGAATTAGGACACATGATATTAGCAACATGACACACGAGATCAGATTTACTAGTTCATTTCCATTTTCATTCATAAGCTTTCAATTTCACTTCAATATAGAAACACAAAGCCAGTATATCAACATTTCAGTATATTTCCCGTTGATACTTACAGGATAGATATAGGGCAGCGTGAGAAACAGGTGTAGCTTAAATTCATTTCGTCTGAGCGCATACCCAGGCCACGCAAGCAGATATTTAATAAAAATAGATTTTAATTGTGTTTAACCTACTGATCAAGATCCAGATTAACAATATAAATTCAATAATTATGACTCAGCACCCCTGTTTGATGGGCATACTGATCTGATAAATACATGCTAAAACTGGCTATGACACTAGAAGAAATCCACTTAGATTCTGTTCTGTGGTATTAGCTAGGGTACTTCTTCAATTATTGAATCCCTCACTACTCTTACTGTGTATTACCACTCTTATTTCATCATCCTTGTCTCCGTAAATCATATAAGGTGCCAAAGATGATAGAGACGAGTGATTGATATCAGTTGGATATTGGCAAACAGGCCCGTACGTATCTAGAGCTTTTTGTATAGGGTAGACCTGGGCCCCAAAAGTGGACCGTGTTACCATGTTTAACTTAACTTTAGTGCCCCAATGGTACCTTTTAAAGTTTTATGGACCTTTTCATATATATGGGGAGCTATGGAGGTAGATGGGTAACCTACGCCAACACCCTGGCTGATATAGAATATATGGGCCTGGCCCAACATATACACAAAGTATTCTTTGGGGGACTCATAAAGGGGATTATGTAATACACTATGTATTTCAAGAAAATCCCCTCAAAGTGGATATTCTGGGTGGGACAAATCTTTAAAGAAAAACCGAACTCAGTTAAATTGTTTTGTCCATTTTTTTTCTATAGTAAGATATCTGAAATTCGGGCAGCTGCGACTATGTATGCATTGAGTTTGAATCATGAGGGATTTTGAATAGAAAAAAAAACCCACAATAGAATGGATCCTCTAAGGGAGTAGCTTATTCTGTTTGTCATTTGCCTCCACTCGCCCTCAATCCTCAAATAGCCAGGGGGAAATGTGATAACATTCGTTGGGGGAGTGGGGCTGTGCTAGCAGGAAGCTAGTAAGATTAAATTGTATAATGATATTAATTTGCTGGAATCCCTCAATGTGAAATCCCCTCATCTCTTATGAATTTCAAAATCGTTCCTTCAACCCCTGGCAATATTATGTTTGTCGCTTGCAATTCAGGTGCTATTCCATGTGGCGTGTGGGTAACATCTGTTATGATTTGATATTTTGATATGTAGGTATTAGACCTAATATGATATTCGGTAAGGATGATGCACAGGTATATAACATGTATTTCATGTAAATAAGAAAAATGCCCCCTATACGTGTATGTCGGGGACAGGGGGGGTTTTAGGGACACTGTTCATGAAAACGCTTTGGTCAAAGACTTCATTAATGTCAGGGTATTACTTTAGATACTCTGCTCATATTAGTTTTTCCGTCGAATGTAAAAAGTAAATTCCTCCCTTTCAGTCGATTAAATTGCGGATTGGCAATCTAAACATAAAAGCGCTATGAATTTTGAGATTATTACTAAAAAATTGTTGAAGGCAGTCATTATCAAGGTGACATACCTCTCCATAATATACTTGCGGTGATAGATTTTCCCTATAGTTTCTTAAACTAGAAATACTCTATTGTATGAAATGTGATTTCCACCTCTCACTATTACTGCAATATGCCGAATAATATGGTGGAAATGTCTCCTGAGAGATGATAGCTGTGATTCAGTAACAGAAAATGTCAACTTCCTGTAGCAACTCCATTAGCTCTCTAGGCATATTGAAAGACTTTCGGTGTTTCAGATAGTGCTGTTTCCTTGGGCTCCAGTTTTCTTTTCACATCGATTTAATTTGTCTACTTCTCTCCTAGGATTTCCTACTTTCTGAGAGCAGGAAACCTATTCCCATTATCTTCCCACGTCCTTCCCAAGGTCATGGGAATCTAGATGTTTTTAAATATTTATTTAGGGGTGGTCTCTGAGATCAGGACCTCTGTGGCTCTTATACCCATTGGATTCTGTACTGTATGCACTGTAGGCCTACAAATTGCCCAACCGAGGTCACGGTAGATTAGCATATACCTCCTGGATAAAAAAATGCATATATGTAAACCTTCCCAAAATGTCATTGATTTTCTATAGAGTGAAAATGCTCAAACGCATGAGTCCCTCGTAATTTGGACACCACCCCTTCTCCCCGTGGAGAGGGAACCATCATAATCAGTGCATCAAGGAGTAGAATAGCTTCACGGGAACCTTCCATAACAACTATGGGTATACTGGAGGGTGACAAACCCACAGTTCCGTGATAGCTCTCCCAGGTGCACAGACAAACGAAGGGACAAATGAAGGTGCCGACACTAGTAGTGGTAAGCCTACACAGCTCATTGTAGTATAGGCTTGTTAAATAGTATGTAATTGGGGGGGGGGGGGGGGCTCTGCCCTCCAACCCCCGTTTTTCTTTTCCTTTTAGATGTTTATGTTGTCTCAACTGGGTGTAGGGTATATACTATAAAGGCAAACCTCAGGTAGCATAGTTTGGGTTGGTGACACTGAGTGGCAGATACAAGGGGAGCTATCAGATATTAAGATTTAAGATTATAGATTAAGATAGCGCTGAGAACGTTTGTCTGCGCACCCAGGAGAGATATCACATACTTGCGACAAACCCTGGAGAAATCTTGTGGCGGGCAGCTGGTACCCACATACCCGGCCCCAGGCCATCCTACTGGTCGTCATACGATTCTTCTCCAGTGCACCACACCTGAAATATCAAAGGCTGTGGGTTGTCTTTGGTCTGTCTATATTAACTCTTTCCTGCCGGCTAGCGTATTAATGCACTACCTGGTAATAAACGGCTGGTGCATTAATGCACTATGAGGAGGGCATTTTTGGTATCAAATGCTATTATCCTGAGCACCCCCAATACATAATTCAAACAGACATGACTTGTTATTATGGTACCATATGAAAGGAAATGATATACAGATTGCAAATCAGTCATTTGAAAACATGTATCACAAATACCAATTATCCTATTGGCCTAAATATCACCCCATATATTATTAGCTCTGAGTCTTGAGCCTTAATCTGCCGTATTCTGGGGAGCTTACACTATGATAGAGCCGGCTGGAAATAGTTAAGGCACCAACCCATATATATTTTTAGGACTATAGGTGGATAAAAAATACTTGCTATCCTATTAAAAGGAGAGGACATGTCATGGCAGCATTCTAGATACCTGTCCAAAATCAGCAAAAATGCTTTACATGTACCTTATGAAAGTCTGGATTGCCTACAAAGGCTCCACTGGAGGTTTAGCTATCCAAAAAAGCAAGTTTAAAACAATCAATCAAATTAATTTGGATGGCGTGCTACCCCGGTATTTATACAGGACCAGTGCTCATTTAATTCCAGCATTGATCTTGTTCAATACCTCTCAATATCACCAGCGCTTATTTCAGATTGACATACCCGGCGCTTATACAGGACACAAGTGCCCTATAAACAAGAAGTATACAGGTGCTTGGTTTCTCTCCCCAAGATCCAAGTTCCATAGAAACCAGTTTTATCAAACGTTTGGATGATTGATAGGACCGAGAAAACCTCATCGGTGTCAAAGCGTTCCAGAGTAATCTCGAGCGTGCTCAGATTTAATGACTTGAGGTGGACAATAGCGCCCGAGGCGAGCCCATCTTTCTATGTTCAGAAAGGCTGGGGGATGAGGTGCGGGGATCAGGTCCAGTGATGTATACACTCTGACGACCAGATTAGGATGGCCATCCCTTTGAACATTAGCAGGATATTGGTCTTATAGATTCTTGAAGTCTTGAAGCATGCCCACCCATCACTTTCTGGACACAGTGAGTGCTACCAGAGAGTAGAGTTCTTCTTTGTGTTGTTTTATTTAGGACAACCAAGTTTATCCTATACTTAGTAACCTTCGATAATGGGCGTTTGTACTTTGCTGAAATAAAATACAATACCCCAAACCAATGCCTATATATATATATATATATGAAAAAGCTGAAATAATGTATCTTTGTTTCTAACCTATTTCGTTGTGTTAAGAATCTACGTCTAATTTATGTTCTGTTTCAACAATTAAAAAAGCTGGGTCTAGTGGTGTATTCATAGGATGCATAAACATTATACGGGTAAAGAATACTTTTGAACGTACCCGCATGAGTATAATAAAGAAACTTTTAAACTATACATCGTATCATACTTAAACTGAAATACAATATCCGTAGTTATAAAACTGAATTGGATTTTCCAGTAAGTAAGTTTAATTCATGATTAATGACGTGTATTGGATTTTTGTACAGTGCACAGAATATCCTATAGCCGCTTGATATATCATTGCTTTATCAAAGAAATTTACAGAATGACTCTTTAAGTATTAGAATAAGTCTGAATACAAATCACAATTGAGAAAATGGGACCGGACGAGGTCTACTTTGTACCCTGCAGGGTCATTTATTTCCAGAATATCATATCAGACCAGACTTTGTGACCTGAAGACCATAGTCTTAGGTCATAGTTCAATGGTTGTCAGTGAGTCTACTACATCTAATAGACAGCACTATACCATCAGCATGTCACAGAGCAAAACACATGTTATGATAGTGACGTTACTAAATCACAAATTCTGGGGATCCTGGACAGGTTCAGCAAAGGTCCCAGACAGAAACACATCTTTCCAATTACCCAAGTATAATCTGGTGATCACTGAAAAAGAACTGTTCAACAGGTTTACGTTGATACTTCAAGGACTAGCCCGTTTGCGCAATGATATAGCAACATTAAATGATTTGGATATCAGTAAGTCTTGGGACTTAATGTTCCAATCCCAACGGTATAGGATGAATACAGATCTGAGGTACATTAGTAACAGTATATTTCGTACCAATATACATTGGAATCCAACATTTCAGGTCCAGACATTTAAAACCATGTTCGGGGGGGGGGGGGGGGGTGGGGTGGTGATGTTTGAGTACTGGAGGTTTACTCTCATAAATTTTATTCTTTTTTTTTAGCCCAAACCTCACCCATACGCCCCAGACATCCTGAACCCATTGCGCCCCCCCCCCAACTTTCAAATGGTTCTGCCACCCCTGCATGTTGTATGACACATCCCAAAATGCCCTTCAATGTAAGTGATGGCATGGGGGTGGGGGTGCCATCCTCCCCCCGAGTCCAAACTAATGTTTGCCCTCCGGGTACTTTGGAAATGCTTTGCTTCAAAGATCTCTAGGTTTGCTCCAGAATATAATTATCTCTAGGTTTGCTCCAGAATATGATTACTGTAGAGGCTACATATTTTATACACAGATTCAGGTTGAGCTTTACTACCATGTAGATGTATGTTATATCTGAGCTGGAGTGGATAGAGCTCCAAATACGTATTTGCTTCATACAGCCCTACATTATAATATATACCCATTGTGCTTGAAGATTGAAGAATCCATTTCTCAAAGACCTTACTTTGTCTAATTGCCTTACATGTATTCAAAATGGACAACAGTATAGCTCTCTTCTCGAGAATTCTCAGTATATGCTTATAAACTGTGTATTTTCAGAGAGTATAGTGGAGATATTATGGGAAAATGGAGCCTCTGTGAAGACAAAGAACCGCAAGAAGCAGACCCCCCTCGACTGTGCCCACAACATCAAGGTGGCGCGTATACTCGTTAAGGCCAGTGATGACCGAGACCGACTGATCCGACGCCGCAGCTCCGACAGTTCTCTAGTAAGCAAATCTACTTTCTCTACATCATAATAGAACCTATATATATATATATATATATATATATATTTTTTTTTTGGTTCAATGAGCTCTAAACGAACTCGTTTATTGATAAACAACACGTTCGAGACGCGGTATACATTTATCAACTTGAAAGCAAAAAAGCAGTAATTCAATTCGGATATAACGTAGGCTTGTACTCGGGTTTCATAAATCAATTTTGCATTTGACATTATTCCGTTTTGAACACTAACACATGGATGAGAACACAATTTATGATGAATGATGACAACAAGAAGTGACAGAAAAAGAAATAAGAATAGATTACAGAACTTGCCTTAACTATACATAATCAATGATTTGGATTGTCAATCAGGCCGCACGCACTGATATGACTCATGTACTCAGTTTGCATACATTTCTGGGTTTATAGCTTTCACATTTCACAATTCACAATTCACAATTTTGTTAGATACCCATCAGATGAGCTGGAGCCCATCTAATGACTTAATCAGGGTCTGTTACTACCGTTTTGGGTACCTTTTCCTCAGATCTACAATTCTCTTCAGTTTCCTTTTGAACTGACTTTTGGAGATACTTTGTTTGAGATCCTCCGGTTGTACATTCCACAACATGCGACCCCTGTACGCTGGGGATTTTTTGTACCCCTCTGTGATGTGTCTTCTCATGGAGAAGAGCATCTTGGAATCAGACCGTAAAGATCTGTGCATCAAGTTGCTCACATCATGAGTGGACGCTCCATCAGGATACTCTGCTTGATAGTACTTGCGCATGAGCGTCAACAGTAATTCATCCCACCTTCTAGCTAACTCATTTGTTCCACTCATAGAGTGGAGCTCGTCTACATGGTAGACATGGGTTGCAGTGTTGAGACAGATCCTGAGACCCCGATTCTGCAGGCGTTGCATCTTCAGCAATCCGCTATCACTTCCCGCAACATAGAAGAACGAGGCATAGTCGAACAGTGTCGCCACGCTGGTCCTATATATTGTCAGGGCAGTGCCACGGTCAATCAGATTTCTGATCTTTGCCAGGTTGAACAGTCTGTTGTTGACCTTTCTTGTCAACTCCCCAATGGCATGCTCAAAGGTTAGTTTTGAGTCCAGGGGGATCCCTAGATAGGTGTACACTGGGACACACTCCAAGGTAACACCGCCCAGTCTGACATTCAGGGGTCCTGTCAGTGGGTTTCTGCTACATGAAGCATACAACACACATTTGCTTTTCTTTGCATTGATCGTCAATTTTGAAGTGTTGCACCAGTCAGCCACACCATCCAGGGTCCCCTGGAGCCTCTCTTCCACCTTTTCGAGTTTTCTGTGAGACGTATACAGAGCAATATCATCTGCATACATGATCATCTTCACATGTTCACCAACCTTGGTTGTCAGGGAGTTGATGTAGTAAATGAACAGTAGGGGCCCCAGGACCGAACCTTGGGGCACTCCTGTCTCAACACTAGCTCGCCTCGATGTGTGTTCACCAAAGCACGTCCTCTGGGTTCTGTCTGTCAGGTAGTCGACCAACCAAGCAAGGTTTGTTTTGGTCAATCCTAGACCTTTCAGTCTGCCCTTCAGAAGGCTGTGGTGGACACAATCGAAGGCCTTTCTCAGGTCTAGGTAAGCCACACCTGTGTACTTTCCCTTGTCCTTTTCTTCACACACATCATATACGTGTATGTGTATGTGTATGTGTATGTGCATGTGCATGTGCATGTGCATGTGCATGTGCATGTGCATGTGCATGTACATGTGCATGTGTACGTGCATGTGTATACACGACAGGGAATGCCATACATGTCCAATATTTTCATGGCCCAGTTTTGTATATTGATTGATTAAAAGAGTTATTTCTTGTACACTTTAATACCCTGTCCTTAAAAAACATCAAGCATTTCTAGGCAATAGAGCCTCTTAAAAGATAGACAAGTTGCTATATTTTTCCTCTTTATCTTTTAGCTGCTAGACAAGTGGCGTATCTCTGTTCCCCATATACCGATGCAATTTAATATTAGTATTCTGATGCAGTAAGTATTTAAATGATTCACTGCTAAGTGCAATTAGTACGGTAAACATTGTTAATACACTGAACAGTTGCACAGACGTTATTATTTAGGATAAAATAAAATTCTGCTCAGAGCTATTCCTTTGACGTCATTCATTATCAAAGTTTATCAACTCTATTAATGCATCACAATTCAACTGCCACACTTCGTGACCTTTTGAGAGTCCCTAAAATAGTGGGGAGGAAAATCCAAAAAGATAAGGTCACTGGTTCTTGTGACCAAATCAACCCTTTCAGAAGTCAAGATATGGAATTCTACTTGTGAGCGCATTGGGTATTATGTGCAACTGGCTTGTGAATGATTTCGATCAGAACTTTGATGGAGAAGGAAATACAAAGACTATTAATGCAAATCACGCTTAATTGTGATTTGCCTGAACAAAGGCCCACATCTCGGTACCCCTACAGCGAGAGTCGGGAGTGGAGCCGGGATAGGCATTCAGTACTATATACAAGGGTGGTGGGGGTTTGTGGTGAATATCCTGCTAATGTAGACACGTCCGCCTTATATTTTATAAGCAGCATGACTGTATATCAGGTTACGACTTTTCGAGCTTTACCTGTCTTCTATGACGCGTTTTTCTTATTGCGTCGATATACATGTAGTTTCCAAGAAACTTTATTCTGGTGGTTCGGTCTGGCCGTTCTACCACCTGAGGCTGAGGCCTTATTAAGATCCTCTTTTTAGGGAATAGATTGGTAGCGTTTAGCATTAGGAGATTACATGTAGTATGGCTTTCGGCTCAGGCGACATGGCTTTCGGCTCAGCTGACACTCCTATTGTTTCCCAATCACAATTTTGATAATAATGATACAAAATAACTATATAGATAAACGATATTGATAGTAGAGTACATTTCAATTTGAAGAACTGTTAATGGGACGTTTAACTACATAAACAAACAAACAAACAAACAAATAAACAAAGAGTAACTGTTGTAGACTCTTCCCATTGTTTTATATCTCGCAGTGCACACCTCCCATCAAGTGCATTACACTCTCACAGCAGAGGTTCCCTATATAGTAAGGTAGTACTATATCAGAACATCAGGCTTGAGATTGTACTCAGTTCAGGCACGTGCCTCCCATGGTTGTTACCAAATTACCCCCCCCCCCCCCATCTGAATAAAGCTGATACTGGCGGCATCGGAAGTTACTGTTGAATCCTTCCTCCAAATTCAAATGGAACCAAACAGCTGTAGCAAACGATACGATATACACGCGGGTGTTAAATGCATCACTTCCTTTCTTAGATTAATTTGCATTTCCAAATCAGTTTTCCAACATGGTAGAATGACTCAAATTTCATTCAATGGAAAAATGGTGGTTTGGTTAGTTGTGGGAATACGATATTTAATATCTTCAACATTGCCTTTTTTCCCGAAACCACATGACTTCATAACAATGCTATTTAGATTTACAATCGGTGAGGAACTGCACCACCGTCCTTCCACAATCAAAGGAGCTAAGATTCTAAATTGGGAGAATAGTAACAGCCCCCCAGACACCAATCATCCAAACAAAGAAAGACTTAAAGAAAAAAAAAATCAGAGAAAACATGTAAATGAAAGAAGAACAACTTTTAGTGGTGCGTTGCAAGAACGTAATGCCACTTCATTAACGGTTGTAGGAGCGTTTCACAAAATGATAAAACATTTATAAAAATGAATAAATAAACACACAGGACATTTATCCAGGGGCCCGTTCATGCGATGCCTTCTTAACCTACAGTTTGCGGGTAGGCATTGCTTAGTCGCGGAGTAGTTCTCTCAGTACTGTAACTGTTCGGCCTGGTTAATTTTCCCTAATTTGCCCCAAATTGCCGTCATTTCCACAAATACACACATTAATCTGGCAACTCTGGGACCATACCCTCTGAGATGGAGGGGAATTATCAACCTTTTGTCCCTAACAAATGAGATTAATTCCCAGCCTCCTTGTCCCATTTTACCCCACCCATTTCGTGGACAATTTGACGTGAATGGGGCAGTTATGAAACAAAATCACCCCCCTGATTCTAACGCTAGATACGACATGGGAATTCAGTTTAAAAGCCCACCATGATTGAATGGGAACCAACTAAGACAGGTCCGCTAATGGCTTTAGAAATATCTGTGATCAATTTGATTTCCCAAAAATAGAATTTCTTTTTTACAACATTTGGGAACAGGGCACCGTCCCTCAAGTGTAAAACTCAGAGAATCCCAGAGGTAACATTTCTCCAATGTGAAAGTTATTCTGAGTAAAATCGGCCATTATGTTATGGCTTAGTCAGAGCACTTCAGAAATTTGCTTTGGTCAGAATTAAAATCAGACCCCGAAAAAAAAACACATTTGGGGGCAAGAGCCTTCAGGAAAGGTCATTTTGTTGTGGACAATGAAAACCATATTTAGGGGCTTGTAACAGAGTTGGTTATTAAGTCATTACATTGGATACAGCTTGAAGCCCTAGGATTACATCAAAAACACCCCTGGGAGTTAACATGGTTATTCGCTCCGCAGGGGCTTTTTCGGGAGGAATTACACTTTATTGCCCTTCACAATTGGCTACCCGCTTTCAAGCCTGAACATGAATCTGTTTGTGCTTTGAGCTGGGGATTTTTCTTGTTGGCCCTTACTCAACAAGAACTTCACTTCTTGCTCTTCCTCTGTTGACTTTCCCTTTAGACTTTCTGAGGCAAATGAGAAGAGCAAAAATGATGTCTAAAATACTTGTTTCATGCAGTGTGCAGTTTTGATTACACATCAGTAATCTCCTCACATGCAGGAGGTAAGAGATTCAATCCGGGGACAGAGGATGTAATGTACACATCTTCTGTAAGGACATGGTGTTTGGATCTGTGCCGAGTCTGGACAGCCTTGGACATTATATGCTCCATTAACCTGATGTCGCTAAAATATGACATTTGTGGTCATGATGCACCAATGCAGCCCCGGCGAGTAACTCGCCAGTGCGATATTGGTGCATCATGACAACCTTTCGCAAGTGTCTCAACCCCATGATACTTGAATGCAGCACTGGCGAGTTACTCGCCAGGGCTGCATGCCAGGGCTGCATTCATGCATCATGACGACCAAGGGTAGGATGCATTAAGGTATCATGACGTCCTTAAAGGGTTTACGGCCGCAAGGTGCTATAATGTACTTACATGTATATCATCTGTCGCCATGATGCATACCCATTTTGGTCCGTACAGGCCCTGTGAACCTGCTGACCAGCTCCCGGCTGTGTTGGTCTTAAGACTATATCATCATCAGCATTATGTACATGCATTCAGGGCTGCCAAGACAGCAGTACGATTTTAGCGTATTACCGGTAGTACGATTGGTCCTAGTTTAGGCCTGAATACGATTTGGCATTGTGAGTACGATTTTGTACGATTTTTGGATATGTAGTACGATTATTGATCAATTCATTTCTTGAGAGTATTATACATTAACCCAGGGGGGAAGGCTTAGACAAAGGAGTTTGCACCTTGGTTATATTGCATCAACTGTATAACACCTCGTCTTGACCCTGTGGGGCAGCGGGTATATGGAAGAACCGTGTCCAGGTGTAGTCTATCTAACACGTACACAGGTGCGGATTATAGGATTCTTCCAAGTCTGGGTGCGGGTTATACGTGAGATGCCGGTTATGCATGGGAATCCTACGGTATACATTTTGTCATACCCAACTTGTAGTTGCGTCAGATGCCTGACTCATTTCTTATAAAAAGCAATAATGTGCATGGTAAAATTGGTAGGACCAAATTCCTCAAAGAAATAGATACACATCACATGTAATTATTCATTTATTTAGTATTAATTATAATGAGCCTCAATTTAAAGTACGATTTTGGGGTGAAGAGAGCACGATAAATAAGATTTTCAAGCAAACAATGGCCTAGAAAATACGATTTTGTAAGTTTTGAGGTTGGCTGCTAGCCCTACTCCTTTCAAGTACCATGCCAAGCCTTCGGGAGTGTATCAACCCCCAAGGTCAGCATGATGCGCCATGCGTCCCATAAAGGGTTAAACGCATACATGCACATTCAGACACCAAATCTCAATGGGCCGCAGATGTTTTGTCACTTTGGACATTTTCATGATTGAATTTATTGGCCAGTTTAAGACTTGTTGTATTTGGACATTTTCATGATTGAATTTATTGACCAGTTTAGGACTTGTTGTAAAAAAGATGGACATCTGACACAAGTTGTAACCAAATCAAAAATTAATTAGTGGGAATCTGGGAATCATACACCAAACCCTAATTCTCACAGAATTAAATAAGAATAAAATGCGGATGGTTTGCCACGCGATTGCTTGGATAATTCATTGGGACATTTAGTTAGCAATTAACTTTCATGAATTTTGCATTAATCAAGAATAAGATATGAAGAGTTTGCCTCACGGCCTACTACATTGGGACATTTAGTTAGCGATTAACCTTTGTTAAAAGTGACTACTCATTAACATCTAGAAAATGACATATTCCATTTCCATTACATTATACCTACACACCCTTCTCTATCAGTATTTCTCCTGTCTTGAGTTGAAATTTAAAAAAAAAATCTACAGAAATTCTCATTGACTTTCTAACAGAAGATGACCCGGTCGGCGTCGCTACACGTGATGCCTGTGGCGGCGGTGCGGGACATGCTGATACCCCAGGGGCCGGGGACCTCCTCCAGTAGGAGGACCTCCGTTAACGGCCTCACCAGGAGCGCCACCCTACCCACCGTACAGACAGCCGCTCCCTCCGACTACTCCAGGAAGGTGGACAAACTCCTTAAGGCTGTAGCCGATGGGGACCTGCAGATGGTGAGATGGATTGTTTAGATTGTCTCCCGTTTTTTAGACCACTGTTGTATGAATTTTGACTCCCTGCATTCTGATTTCACTTTTGTTGCCCTCTTCCATGCTGTGGCATAGACTTACAGTCTGTTACTATCATACCATGGCCATGTGGTATGGGAGGTCAAAGAACCCTTGCCGTGGTAAATGTGGTAACGGTGCGGATTTCTCTCTTCAGGCTCATTTCATAGATTCGATCATACTACCTTTACTGTGAAAAGGTCAACCTTGAGGTTTTCTGATTCTGTATCCTTCTGCTGCTTTAATTCACCTCTCTTTCTCCAATCCGTCTGTTATACAACTATATATTATCTGTTTCAATGCCTCTTTCGGTCTCTATACATTTCAAAGTAGAATACTAAATGATTGTTCAAGTTGTCTATACTTTGACGAGGCCGTTACGTACGGTTACACCACTACTGGCTTCATTATTTCCACCAATATTATCAAATAAAGCAAAACTTCTCCACCCACTAAAATAAGAATATTGATATTGATTCAAGGGTTTGCCGATCGATTATCATAGGCGAGGGGATTTTAATTGGCTTTAGCGATTCAAGAGAAAATGAAGATGATTTTTTGAGAACGTTGCTCACATGCAGATAGAGGACTAATGAATTACGTTCCTGTTCAGCTTGACCTTTAAGAAATATGAATTTTATGAAGGGTTCGAAACTGCTTTAAAATATTGCGTGGAAAGTCTGGACAAAAAATATTCGGGCCTTTTAGAAAAAGAGCAGAAGTTAATGTACGTGTACAAACATTATGTAAAAAACATAAGGGAATGTCCTTATGGAAAATGTATAGGTACTTTTTTGTAGTTGCACATCAAATAATTATGATAACATGATGGCGATACAGCTTTATTCTTTGGCCTTATTTACTCAGCACAGCAACATATGCTAAACGTGATGTTATGATATAATATGCAGCAATATTTTGGCATGTGCGGGATACATGTAGCCTGAATGAGAATCTCATGAAGATGAACCTAAATCACTGCATTCAGGGATTAAACCCTTTAACACTCCCATATTTCTTTATATAAAAAGAGCATAATCAACAACAGGCTGATAGAATAAGGGTTGCCCATATTATTTATGGGAAGGGCAATTAAATAGGGTGCTATCTACTCAATGCAGGCGGAACCACATCCCTGAGATTCATTCGTTTCATCAAAAACTGACAAAACCCACTTATTAATTCTCAGTTTAATCTACTTAATGTGGTACTCCAGTATGTTTTGGGTTAGCTATGATCAGGCCTCGTACCCTACCCTTCTTCACATTGATTGAGTGAAGTAATGGGTTTATCATCCAGTGCTGACAACACATGCAGTTATTAACAGACATAGGGTTGTTCTTTATTCAGCTTCTAAGAGCAGTATAATGCCCCTTTCCTTTCATGAGACATTCAAATTGATAGATCATCATGAATACTGCATCATGCCTGCACTAGAGAGTTGATACACTCCCAAAGGGTTGACATGATGCAGCAATGCAGCGCTAGCGACAAAGAACATGGAGCTTTGAGGTATCATAGGGCATGGAATTCTTACAGATAGTACCTGAAACCCCCTTCAGACAGAAGAAATTATTATCAACACCAATAATCCTGATAACTGTTCTCGGTAAAACTCATAATCGATACAAATTCATTGATAGTGGGGTCCCCGGGGCCTTTAACATTGGGGAAGGGTGTGAAAAAGCTGCACTCAGTCGGATTATCAGTGTGATGAAGTGATTGTATTTGTTTATCGATTCCATGTTTTTCATTTAACCCGCTTCTTATTTAATTGATTTGTATTTGAACGTAGAACTCGTCCAAAGAGACCCTACCTCCCATGTTTTTGTTCATACTTTTTATGCTCCACTTCAAATATTTGATCTCCGATTACTTTTATTTTCCACAAATGCAGTGATTTCGGATAAATGTTTACAACTGCATGCAGCACATTTTCTTTTGTTAAGAAGAGGAGAAATTCATATCCAAGCAAATAAGTTAATCCAGCCAATATCCACATGGCATTTTCCTGACATTTAAAGAACTAATTATGTATACTGCAACGGTAATTCATTCCATGTTATGAAACATTATGGATTATGCCTTACGTCATATCTAATAAGAAGTTTGTTGCGTTGAGAATTTCTCTCATTGCTAAATCAGGTGTATAATTAAAATGTGGTGGTGTTGTATCGTAAATGTCAATGACAATTGCCTAGTAGTTTGAATTTTGGATACTTTTTTTGATTCAATAAGTAGACTCAATAAATACGACTAATTGTATTTTATAGCATTATTAAGCAACAAGGGATAACTGCGCATTATTATTATCGCTGGTTTTCATACCCTGCACTATTCGCTTTTACAAAATATCATTCTAGCAATCCAATAACATATAACAACCATTTTGATAATGACAAGAAGCGGGCACTGTATACAGAACAGTCATCATTCAAAAGTATGACACGTCAGATACAGATACCCCACGACCAAGTTAATGCCAAGAAGCCATTCACATTTTGGTGGGGGGAAGGGGGTATTATGGAGCAACGCCCAGCAGTAGGCTGCTATAGACAGCTCTATTACCTTTTACAATCCATTAGCAGAACACCCACATCTATGTGAAAGTAAAACCATACATAGCATTCAATGCTTACAGATAGACAGGATCATCGTCTGTGTGTGACAAGCAGCTATACACTACCCACTCTAAGATAATACAGATAGGTGTTGGACACAATGGTATCCCCTCAGTCCTATATACACTCACGGCAGCACTAACAGTGTTGGCCCTACATACTAGCAGTGCCATGAACAAATCCATTGTCTTACAAAATGGCACCTTACGCCGGGTCATTTGTCGGAAATGGACTCCTCCACTGCCATTTACAGGCCCACAATGCTTTGCGCGACCTCGCTGCCCCTACCTGGAAAAGACACAACTCTCGTATTGCTAGGCGAGATTGTCTGGCTAAACCGAGAATGAACCGTTTTCCCGGGGCAGGATTGCTGCTGGGAAGTAATAGGAGTATATATTTGGCTAGTAGAAGTTGGCTCTACCAACAGGAATGTTTCCAGATTTGTCGATATATACACCAAATAATGAAAAGGTGATTGACCGTGTCCTAGCTTTTGGAATTTCATCGTATAGTGGGAATCTTTGCAGTTTTTCTGTCATATGAAATTCCTTTATTTAAAGAATGCTATATGGCCTTTTCATACAACCTGAACACGGAACTTAGGGGCATATCTGATATAATGAATCAAAATAGGAGAGTAGTTTGCCATAGTATTTCTTTGATAAGCCAGAAAATGGATATAATACTATACCTATTATCCAAATTGAATAGTCTAATCTATGGACAAGACCCATAGACCATCTCATCAATAGGCCTTACAGACACTAGCCTGAGTAGTTCAATTGTCAGGCAACATGCGTTAAAATCTAAGGATTGAGGGCTAAAGCCTCTCCGGGGGGAAATTGGCTTAGAGGTGGGGTTTTATCCATAAAGTTTGAATATTTTTATTGGTCACTAATCATTGCATTAGTAGTCTTCATAATACAACCAAAATATACAATATCAGCAAGACTGCAATTTCAAAAATAACGATTTTTGCATTCCTATAATGTATACACATCATGTGGTTGTTGACTAAAAACAGAGAGGGTGGTTCAGTTATGGTAATAAATCAAACAGGTCTGACGTTTTGAACTAGATGTTCCAATAACTATTTGATCTAAATAACTATCCATGAACATGTAATACATCGCAGTATCATACGTGTTCCTAATAAAATAAGACTTAGACAGTGGGAGATGGACATTTTAATCTATAGGAGTTATCTGGTCAAAGCTTATCAATGTCTAGAGTTATAGGTTATAGAAAGGCCAGGTCACGGTCACTCTACCCTTAGTATGGCATTCTTAATCGTTGGTTCCAGTATTAGGGTATTATCACTGTATAGTTTTCCTCATATATTGGTACAAACAGGTCATAGTTGACTGTAGTATGTGGTGTTGTCAGTGCAGAAAGTATTGTCTTTAATTAGTGTGATCATTTCTACATGCTAACAAAAGCAAGCCTGCTACACGTGTAGAAAATAATATATTTTATCGGCAGCATAAGTCATTAACACATATATTCCTTCATATGACATGTACCCAATATGGATAACCTATATTCAGAACGATCTTTGATGACCCCTTGCCCCTACCTTTATAAATCTATACCCTCCAATGCTGACATGCAAGACTCCCGCTCCTAATATAGCCTACCCTTTAACTAAAGCCCCTCACACACCTTACCCTCCCTCTCATCGCACATCACAGCCTTGACACCATCGAGGCCTGTGTGGCCTGTCACAAGGGCCAATGACTAGCCATTTCCCACACATAAAATAGTGCCCCAACCCATATCCACTTCCAGTCCTTCATCTGAATTGATTACTTCTCACAGGGAAAGAAAGTTCTTCTTTATTACGAGAACAATAAGTTGATGATTCTGCCATGAAGGTGAAGGTATGAGTATGTAGGTTGGAGTGATCTGACACACGTAGTATTATACAGGTGTTCTAGATCTTCTTTTTAGTTAGCTTGGGACGATACGATGAAATGAGGTAGGTCCAGGGCAAGCCTCAAGACCCTTGGGATGACAGGAATATCTGATTTCAAAATTTCTGTTTACAATAGGAAATACGTGTTTGCAAGACCACAACAGGAGTGTAGCTTCTCAAATTTGGAACCTAATACTGGGCACCATACTAGGTTTATTAATAATCATTTTATTACTGACCAATCCAAAATTTCTTTCATCGCGGGCGTTCTCTAGGGAATGCTAGTTCCTCTAAGGACGAACCTAATTTGAATTCCTAAACTATTCCTTTATAAAAGTGGTGAAAATAGTCTATGTTACTCCTCCCATGGTGTTGAATATAGTTTAGGGTTAGACTGGCCATGGTGTGGGTTATAGTCAACCCTAGACCGTTAAAGGGTTTCATTTGATTGACTTAGGGTGGACCTAAGTCAAGAGAGCAGCCTTTAAGCCATAGACTTCCATGGGGCACAAGAGGAAGTTGAATGACTTGTCGTGTAGTCACTAGGCGGGTCGTGTAGGAGGATAACTGTGGCATCCGTTTTTAGGTATGTATCAGGTGAATCGTTTCCGACTGAAATGATTGGCTATTAGCACATGATCTCCTTTTATAAGAAGAAATTTAGAGGTGAAAAATCCTTTTTTAGAAGGCCAGAGACATGTCTCTGGTCTCCAGAGACACTAGCCTCCTCTTTTAAGAAGGCATCAACAACAAAACAATCATGATTGTTTCTCAGAATTTGGAGAGAGACGAACCCTAACCCTAACCCTAACCCCAACCCTAACTGTAGTCTCTTAGAAAAAGGCATGGCTCAGTCTTTATTGTAATTTGTGGTCAAAGATAGTGGTCATATGACAGGATTTGTTTGTCTCCAGGTTTTGACTACAATTCCAGAGGTGATAAATCCTTGTTATAAGAGAAATGAATATGTCTCTGGAGACAAAAGACATGTCTCTGGGCTTTTAATAGAAGGTGTTTTCAGCTGAAAATTTGTTCTTGGAAAAGGAGATCATGTGCTAATGGGGTCCACCCACGTTAGGTCTGAAACCTAACCCTCGCCCTCACTCGACCACGCATTGCCCAAATGGCTGAAATAAGTTTAGACACAATGTGGTAGGCTGTATTTGAAAGACTCTAAACTCTACTCATGTAATTGACAGTAGTTTTGAATAACAAGCACTCAAAAACACCTCTTGGCTAATAATAAAATGCTTTACTCGTGACTGAAGACAATAAAGTACGGTATACTATAGAGCAGAAAGGAGCTAGAGGATTTAGGGGGGGGGGGGGGGGGGGTACAGGCATAAGATTCAAAAACACCAAACCACTTACCCCTATAAATATGTTCAACCTAAAACCCATATCACCATCGACACTGCATCAAATACAATGTACATTCCTCTGCATTCACACCATTGCAACCCCTACTTTTCCCAACCCTGAGTCATTTGTGATGTAAGCCGCATAGTCCCTGGTTTCATTTCAATATTGAGCCTTGTTAGGTGTTTAATTAAACTTAATGTTTTTTTCAAGGCAATGCAGTCTTCAGTTTCAACCTGTGAAATTCCTGACCCCCGATTAAAGAGACAGTCCCAAAGGATCTTTCGAGCAGGTCATGAACAAGCAACGTGCGCCAAATTCCCACCAACGACGATTAAATTCCTTAAAGAGTCAAAGGTCTCAGAAACAGATGGATTTTTAGTTCCACAAAATCCCATCCCCGTTTTTTCCGGACTCACTTCACAGGCTTTCACAGGACTAAAACCAGCGTGGTTCTTTTCCTTTGTCCTTAACCTTATTCCGATGGGGAGCAATAGAAAAGAAGTTAATTGGAACTGGAGACTCATTTTCCCTGTATTTTTGTAAAATATTTTTATAAACGTTTTTCTCCCATGGTGTGTTTCGGGGGGGGGGGGGTATTTATGCCTGGGGATGTTTCACTCGGGTCTGGGAGATAAAGCTAACATTGTTCATTAAGTGGAAGAAAATGGACTCAGATTATGAGCTTAACTTGGTTAGAAACTTCTTCATTTAATGCTCATTGTTTCTCGTCCCATTTTACCAGCAATTGGTGTAAATTAAAGTCT
This sequence comes from Harmothoe impar, assembly GCA_947462335.1. NCBI lineage: Eukaryota > Metazoa > Annelida > Polychaeta > Phyllodocida > Polynoidae > Harmothoe > Harmothoe impar. The sequence goes on from OX381712.1 coordinate 35,716,974, forward strand.
ACCTGTTTGTATCCGCCTCATCACATTTGAGTGGTGGAGTTTTATCTCTACTTTAAATATGTTGAAGCTAATTGCTAGATACATTAGCTACGGTTGCTGAATGACTTGTTTGGTTGTATTAATTTTGTATGAGTACCGTAGTTTAACATCGCGATAATGCACATAAGAATAGGGATTAAACTAGGGACCTTGAAATGCCTTGAAATCAGCATACCCCGTATATTCTTAAACTACATGCTTTGCTCCTCGCAAAATCTCACCATTCCCCAGTGTTGGTAAAAATGAGCACTCCCTTAATTATGCAAGAAAGAACGCGTTTAGCAAGAATCGTTCCCAGATTTTAAAAATATCTGACGCTCAGCTCAGACCAATTTAATACTGATGATATGTCTTTTTACATATCATTTCTAGGTATGCTTCCATTTGGGGTGGACTGATGACGTCATGTATGAAGTAGACGACGTCGACGTCACGCAGCAGACGTTGTGTCATCCACTCTGTCAGTGTGACAAATGCAGTCCCATACAACAGGTACTATTTTTGTTAATTACCTCCGCTCCTACCTGTCAGAATAATTCTCATCGACATTTCAAAACCCCACTCGCCTTCCCGGTCACAGCCACTTGAACTTAAATACTTTTGCTGCTTGCGCAAAACGGCAAAAGGGAAATCATGACCACTTGAATAGAAGACTTATTTTCAAAATGTTCTTCCCGGTGCAGAGCTGCAGAAGGAGTTGTGTTCTGGTTGCAAGAGTAGGCTGAGAATGAATTAAACAGTGATTTGGAACGTAAGATTGAGAAATATCTGTTTGGGATAAAGATCAAAGGGTGAGGAAGGTCGTGAGAACTATTGAAAAAAATATATTTGTGAAATTATACCCCTAGTTAAGTAAACATCCTAAACTGATGTTGGTCTTTTTCGAAAACAAGTTTGCCATTTTCGAGAAGGTTTTGCAGTGCGCGACAGTGTTTGATCCAGCAGTTCCAGTAGTCAGTCTGGGTCAAATCGTTATTTCCATGTTAAATGATAATTGACGCTGGACTTGCTTTTCATTTAAAACCTCTCATGTGGATGATGATGTAATGAACAGTAGTTCCTCGCAGCCCTCTGGGGGAGAGGAAAGGCCCAGGGCTAAAGAAGATGGGAACTCAGTTTTGAAGCAAAGCATTTCTACCGTTTAACCAAGATGAATGCTCTTGGGCGATTTTAAACTTGACAAAAAGATCTGAACAGCCAAATATTTTGAGAGAAATTAGCTGTTGTTAAATGTTGTTAACGTCTGTGTCAAACGATGCGAAATGGCGGCATTAAACTGACAATTGATGTCATATTAATGCAGTAAAGGACACTTCCCAAAATAGCCCTGCCTTCACCAAGCCAGTGGCTCTAACCAGGATCCTGAAGGACTTTGAAGATGTGGGGGGGGGGGGACGACAGAATAAAATATAACAAAGATATCCATCTAATAATGCTATTCTAAATTGGTATTTTATTGTTACGATTTTTGTTACGATTCCAAGAAGAAATTAGTACGATTTTTGGGTCCAAAAGTGGTAACAAATATGATTTTGGGGTGGGGTGATTTGGCATCCCTGTTTTTAAGCATTAGGGAGACATAATTTGACTACGGCAAACAGGTTTACATATTATCTCATATATTCACGCTGACTACCACCTCAATGAATCACAGTGCCCTGGATAATGCCTCAACTATATCTATACTAAGACACCCTGGCTACCACCTCAATGACCCACAGTGCCCTGTATAATGCCCCAACTATACTCTATACTAAGACACCCTTGCTACCACCTCAATGACTCACAGTGCCCTGTATAATGCCCCAACTATACTCTATACTAAGACACCCTGACTATCACCTCAATGACTCACAGTGCCCTGAATAATGCCCCAACTATACTCTATACTAAGACACCCTGACTACCACCTCAATGACTCACAGTGCCCTGTATGATGCCCCAACTATACTCTATACTAAGACACCCTGACTATCACCTCAATGACTCACAGTGCCCTGGATAAGGCCCCAACTATACTCTATACTAAGACACCCTGACTATCACCTCAATGACTCACAGTGCCCTGAATAATGTCCCAACTATACTCTATACTAAGACACCCTGACTACCACCTCAATGACTCACAGTGCCCTGTATGATGCCCCAACTATACTCTATACTAAGACACCCTGACTATCACCTCAATGACTCACAGTGCCCTGGATAAGGCCCCAACTATACTCTATACTAAGACACCCTGACTATCACCTCAATGACTCACAGTGCCCTGTATAAGGCCCCAACTATACTTTATTCTAAGATACCCTGACTATCACCTCAATGACTCACAGTGCCCTGTATAATACCCCAACTATACTCTATACTAAGACACCCTTGCTACCACCTCAATGACTCACAGTGCCCTGGATAATGCCCCAACTATACTCTATACTAAGATACCCTGACTATCACCTCAATGACTCACAGTGCCCTGTATAATACCCTCCCAAGGAGCAACTCCAACTTCACAGACCACACCAAATAGAGCAGCTCACAGCAGCGGGGGTCGGGGCTTATTGCCTCGTGGGATTCACTCCGTTTACAGAGGATCCAAAGATCTAAAGGATCTAAAGCTACCATCAATCATCTCGCTGTCATCACTACTCTCCCACCCAGGTCCCTTCTAGTATGCAGTACCATGTGTCCACTCTGGGAGTGCTATGGGTTGATTGATTGATTTTATAGGTTGATTGATTCCTTTGTGTAGGTCCATTTACCTTGAATTGCCCATTTCAATGCATTATTCCTCAAGTTGATGGAGAATTCTCTCTGATATGACATCACCGTGCAGGGTCATATATACCGAGAAAACTCATGTGATTTCAGGCGAATGTTTCTAACGGATATAATTAGTATAATATGGTGGGAATATCACATTCTAATTGGTCCAATCTGGCTGAGATACAGTGAAAGACGTGCTGAATGTATTATAATCGCAGCTCATTTACCTTTATACTTTCAGTATAAATAGAATAATTTTCAATTCAAGTCAATGCTGAAAGTATGTAAAACTTGCCGTTACACCATAGTGCTAGAGTCTTTTGTGTTGGCCTGCCATATAGGAGCTGGGTGGGAGATGCTGGGAGTTGAGGGGTGGGGAAGGTCTCATTATGGTGTGTATTTACCCCCTGGCACTACTCTGACCGGCCAACCTACCCAACACCTGCGTATCCCATGCTAATGGCTGATGGACCACCCACCACCCACCTATACCCGTCCCCACCAGGGCACCACCAACCCTACACCTTCATACACCCCACCAGTCTATAGGCATGTAGAGTCATACCCAGTGGATCCGCCATTTAAAATTTCGCTGGTTTCGGTTACAATCACGGATAGGACACACTGCGACTGGTACATTGTTCCGGGGTAGAACCATCGCTTCCAGGGACAAGCTTGTAGTTGTACCCAGCCTGTCAGTTCTTATCAATGTGGGCCGCCACAACCAGCTCCAATCACGCTTACGCCTTATACCTGCAGTTCCTCTCTGCCCCTCCCCCTCCCATCAGCCCTGATTATAACTGCAATGATTAAGCACAGTGCCAAAATGAGGGGGTTTGCCTGGGCACGTCTCTTTTTAGAAAGGTGTTAACCTTACTCCAATTCCTCTCTGTGAGCCTCCTTCTTGCCCCACCTCCATGCATGCACCCGGCCCTGCAACCTCCACCTACCTTCCTGCAAATTGGAACTGACATTTTGGGGGTGCAGTCAAGGTGAAACTTTCGCCAGATGATAGTGATGCTTACACAAAATCTGGAGAGAAAGAACCCCTCCAGAGGAAGGAGCACGCATGCCGAGAGGAAGGGCGTCAGCAGGGGAGGGGTGGGGAGCTGCTCCCTGGGGGGCTGGAGGCACATGTATGACATGCAAAGAAGGTTGCTGCAATATGGACCATGTAGGCTGACTATAGTAACGATGGGGCCATAGGGGCATGATCAATGGATGGGGCTTGATGGTGTGTGTGTTTGGGGGGGGGGGGGGCATATCCCCTCTCTATTTTAGAAAATGCCCATGTCGCCATGTCGATTTCAAGAAATGTCCATGTCGCCATGTCGATTTTAAGATGTCCCATAATATTCCTCCTGTCCCATGTCACTATTAAAGCCCAAAAAGCCCATTTTGGCATGTCTAATTCAGGAGTCTATAGGGCCATCGGAAGGAACAGAGAAAGGGAGACAGAGACAAAGACAAAGACAGAGAGATGCGTAAAGACAGATACATGTACAGAGACACTGAGCCACAGGTACAGATAGGGAATGATAGATAGACAGGCAGATAGGTAGACAGAGACAGAGGCATATGACTATAGGAACCTAGCTGATGACAACTTGGGCAATGATTAAAGGGGGAAGCAGAAAGGTAGACATCTAGGGAGATTCAGAGAGAGACACAGGCAGAAACAGTAATAGAAATATACAATATAGAATGATATTCTAGAGAATCACGAGAAAAAGAGCATCTGTTTTCCCTTTGATATGGGGTTGCCTCTTTCTAATCGACGGGCGCCGGTTCATAGTGTGCCTGCGTCCCGTGGGTGGCGCTGTTGGTCTAGCCGCCGGGATACTGGTGGCTCCACAATCCCCCCTAACGAGCAGGAATTCTGTCGATACTGCCTTTTTCTGCGCACCGCCCGTGCTTGGTGGTTATTCTGCTGGTGGCTGATAGGCAGTTATTCATTATGTTTTGTCCTCATGTTGCTAGAATCAACTGGTGCATGTAGGTAGTCAGGGTGAAGAGAGTTGCCGTCATGTTGCCTCCACACGAAAGGGTCCCTCAGTACTCCGAGTGACAGCACCAAGGAGTGGGGATAGGGAGGAAAAAACAGGGATATTTTCCACTCACTCAGACTGCTGAGTATCCTGTTTATGTCCTACATTCACTGAGAATCTACAGCAAAAAAAGTATCGGATAAAAGAACTATGGTCTATATTTCATCTGAAAAAGAACAAAATCCACAAGAATTGTTATGTGACTCATATACTGTATGTTTAATCCCAAGTTATATATACATAGTTATTATGCATCAGATGACGTGGTATAAAAGGTCCTGTTGACTCTGCTCTCGTGAGATTTAGTTTGGAACCATACTCCCTCACTGCTGTAACTAACCTGACTGCACAGAGAAAAGAAACAGCGACAAAAGGGAGTTCAGAATGACTCCCCTCTTTAGGGGAGCCCAGGCTGTTTAAGAGAGCTTAGATGACTCCCTTGCTGACCTGAGGGAGTCACCTTGGGGAGTCACATAGCTCACTGGCTCACATAAGGAAGTCACATAAGGACCTGGGCTCCCTTAGAGAGGGGGTCATTCTGGAGGCAACCCTTTCTCTTTTGACACTGTTTCTTTTTCTGTGTGGACCGGGCCTAACTATCAAACAATGAAATTTACCAACGACGCCATGGATGTAGGGGCCTTTATTGGCATTGTGAATGTTCCTTTTTAAATACCACCTGGCCATGTCCTGACGCCACAGTCACATCTTTACTTGGCAATCAGTCCGATATTACTAAAGAGAGCGTCTGATTGGTAAACTTTAAATTATTGTCATTCTTGGTGGCGTAACTGACATAAAAAAGTACATTTTAATTCAAAGACGAATTGCCTTCCGGTCAGACTTTTAAGGCAGAAACGAGGAACAGAAAATTGTTTCGATCATTACGGGTTTCCCCTCATTTCATATTGATCACCAAGCAACTAGTTTCCTCCTGCTCCCCCCTTTATTAACTCAGAGACATGGACTGTCTTTTGAGTTGTTTTGAGAGTGAAGTTCGCTAACCCTGGAGGAACACTAATGCATTGATGTGTACACAGATGCATAGAGCTACACATGAAGAGTTTGGATGCTAAACGACATTATCTCCATCCCAGAATTGAGACATAATAGTGCTTTTTGTAAAGACACCCTTAGGCCAATTATTGTACTTTGATAACTAAATGTATATCAAGTAGGTCCTAACGAGATAAACTATAATAGATTTTGGATAAAATTGTTTGAGGGTTATATTTCACTATCCCTAATCTATATTTCTGTCAGATTTTTGCCCCCATTTTTAAAATCGCGCTTATGTCGTTTTACATCCAAACTGTTCAGATATTCTACCGGGGGAATCTCCTAGATTACCAAGTTACCCACATAACCTTGGTTCTCGGCTCTTTTATGGTGCACACAGATGCAGGCATCCAGGGTATAGCATGCCCATCACACTCCACAAATGAACCACAAAATTAAAGATTAACAGCGAACAGTAATTTGTGTCACCACCTAGTAGCACAATATAGGATGCCTTTTCGTCATGGCTGCAGCTCTGCAGGTGATTAACCAGTCATGCATTGATACATCCTACCAACCAATATGCACTCCCACAATCAGCTGACAATGAGATACCAGAATATCTTATACAGGCAGGTGGAGGGTCCTGGGGGTCCGAACAACCTGACCAGTCATGCATTCATGTTACTTTGTATCATGACAATCTTACTCACCCATACTCCCATAATCTGTGATGACAGGAAAGAAAACTTTCCGAAAACAAAGAGTTCGCTAACAGTAACACACCCACAGACTAGGCAATTACAGTGTCATTGATCCTGTGTGTAATGGTTTTTCTAGGGAACCTTCACACTTTGTTTAGAGAGTGTGGGAGTAGTTGGAGTGGACAGTAACCCAGTACTCTACCCACACTAATTGGTTCACACCAAGGTGCCACAAGTCTACCAACAAGTTAGTAATAGATACTGTAATGCCTGACAGGCAGGGACAGGGCATGTGTTATCTGGAATGACTCATTATAGAGGTAGCACCTCATTAATACAGCTAGCCCACCTGTTGAGCCTCTCCAAATAGCCATCACACTGCCTGAAGCTGCTGTTATTAACTCTTTAAGGACGCACATCACTAAAAGATGACATTTGTCGACATAGTGCACCAACACAGCCCCAGCGAGTAACTCGCTGCATTAGTGCATCATGCCGGCCCTTCGGGAGCGTCTCAACCTCATAAGGTTTGCATGAATGCAGGCCTGGCGAGTTACTCGCCAGGTGTGCATCATGACGACCAAGGGCATGATGCATCAAGGCATCATGCTGTCCTTACAGGGTTAAAGGAGACGGCTTTGTTAGTGACTATGTTTTGTACTTTTGCTGGGACATACCAAGTTAGGGCTGGTGGGCGACATTAGGGGGTGGAGTGGTGGTGGGGGTAGCTTCATCAACTGGGCAATGTCCAGACAGCAGTTTCTGACAGGTGTAGAAATGATGATCTAGACCGTAGGAAGGATTTTAGCTAGATTTCTATCAGATATTCACACCTTTTATAGAAATAAGTATTCAGGGAATTTGAGATATTTATCATAGCTGTCTAAGCAGAGGCCGATTTAGCAGGGGTGGACCCCGCGTACACACCCCCTTTTTGGTCCAAAATTTGAATTTTTCAAAATCCTGTATCCGCCCCTGCCTGTACCGTACCATTTATGAAACTGATTGAGGCGTAGCAAAACACACATAGCACTTATACCCTAATTTTAAGTTATGGACACCATGTGATGTCCCAGTGCTTGTAAGACACAAGGCCAAGTTTGTTTCAAGATTGCTTCAACAGGGCAGGCGTGCTTACCCCACATTTCAACCCATGGCCCATGAAAAAAGTTAGCTGTTGCAATGTCTATCAGTTTTCACCGCAGCACCAGATCTTTCTTTGCAGTATGATTACTTGTAATAAGCCCATCAAAGTTAGCTCAGGCGATCCTCAAATTACAGCATAGTAATTGTCAAATAGATTACCTGGTACTCGCATGTCTCAGGGAACCCTTTGAATCGTAACCAAAAGTTAGTTCACTTGTGCTGGGGGCGACCTTTGAGGAATTTTACTTTCCAGGAGGACACACCTGCAGGGTTATTGGATTTTCCATACTATTCCTACATATAATTGTGTCAATGTTTTAAGTTAGCCCTCCCATGACATTGACTATTGTCAACGTTATACCAGTCATGGTGTCAAATAGTTGACATGAGCGTTTAAAGAGGTTCTGCAACGAGACCACTCCTACCTGCTACTTGCAGTGTTCCACTGTAATTGATATTTTGTAAAATGGTTAACTTTTAGATTCAAGTTTAGTCCTAAATTCTTGTTTTTCAGTTGACTACTTCGGCGACGGGTATGTACGTGAACTGTACTAACCAGGAAGGTATGACTCCACTACATGTGGCCTCTGTACATGCCCACACACCCCTAGTGGAGCTCTTCTGCAAAAGAGGAGCAAATGTCAACATGAAGACCACTACCTATGAACAGAGCCCACTCCACTGCGCATGTCAGAACAACCGGAAGTACACCAAAGAGGTAAGTCATGCTGTTTTCAGACTGCCGACATGATGCGGGAAATAATATCTTAACATTTTCTAGTTTCAATGTAGGCCTACGCTAAATTCTAGCATAGAAGCCCCAGCATGTATGTGAATCAGTTCGCCAGTGTGGCGTATAGGATCGGTTCAAAGTCGGGGTGTGGCGTATACAAGTTCTTTTTAAAAGTATACTACTGTACTAAGGTGGACAAATCAGACCCCTATACAAAATTGAATGTGTTATAGGAGATACGTTTTGGATAATACGCGATTTAGTAATCTAAAGCATACATCTGGCTCATGTACTGCTGACCTCTTACAATACCTCAACTGATGTCCTCTTTGGCAATTCAGTTAGGAGACACAGTTTTTCACATTCACACATATCATTTATTCCAAGTATTTGTTAGTGCCTGAGATGTTGGTTCCTCTTCAAACTCAATCATAATAAGACAATAAAAGCAATTAGCTACTCAGTGAAAAAGACAGTGTACACTATAATTGAAACGCGATCTGTCAGCCCAAAGAATGATTGATATCAACCTGTAGTATTTGTCATGAATGTCATGAATACTTTTTGAATGACAGCAATTTGAAAATAGAATTTGATTGACATAAGTGTGCGTTATTCAGAATGGAAAAGCGGGCAGTGGCATCAAACAATGCCATTTAGAATATAGATAGGCTAAAATGGTAGGTATAGTCGGCAGGAATGGAAAGACCAAGGTAGGGGAGGAATATAAGCAGGCTCACCAGAGCATGGAAAAGTCAATAGCTGAGGGGGTAGGATACATTGGAGGGTATAGTCAGTGGGATTGGGGGTAACAGATCCATCCCACTCCAATACACAAGGATCCTAGTCACACAGGTACTACATGCCCATGCTGTGAGAGTGCATGATCAAGCAGCACCCAGATTGGCCATCACTGCAGTCCCTCCCTGGAGAGTGATGACTTCCAGTGTCTGGCTTGTCCCGTCTACGGTGAGAGGTTGGAAAAACAGATAAATTCAGAATATTTGTAGGAGGGAGTGAGAAGTTCTGCTATAGTAGATGTCCCAACACTAGAGTGAGCTCATCTACTCTGTTGGTGACCTGTAGTCTATCCACTTACTGTATCACCATTTGCTGCAGCACTTGCACCATCTGTCATTGGCGATTCAGCAATGAAACACACAACCTGAAAGTTATAGATACAGCTCCTCACATTCACAGATATCATTTATTCCAAGTATTTGCTTTGATAAGTGACAGGGAAATGGGTTCCTCTTCAATCTGAATCATAAATGACTACAAAAGCAATTAATAATTCAGTGAAAAAGACAGTGTACATTGTAATTGAATAGCATCTGTCCTCTCAATCCCGAGGCAAAAAAGAATGATCGATAGCAATCTGTGGTGTTTGTCATGAATAATGAAAAGTACTTTTTGAATGACAGCAATTGAACAATAGAATTTGATTGACATAAGTGTACATTTTTTATAATGAGAAAGTTGGCAGTGGCATCAAACAATGCAATTAATATAGATGATATACTGTAGGTATCTGGTACACGTAAATGTGATGTCAATAAGGAATGGGGGTGCAATGGATGGTAAAAAGGTAAGCAGGTGGCAGGAACGGAAACGCCAAGGTATGGGATAAATATAAGCAGGCTCACCAAGACAGGCAAGAGTCAATGGCCAAGGGGGTAGGAGACGTTGGAGGTTATAGTAGGTGGGGGTTGGGGGTAACAGATCCATCCCACCCCAATACACAGGGATCCTGGTTACACAGGTACTACATGCCCATGCTGGGAGAGTGCATGATTAAACAGCACTCAGATTGGCCATCACTCCAGTCTATACTGGAGAGTAATGACTTCCGTTGTCTGGCTAGGTCTATTCTACAGTAAGGGAATGGAGAAACCAATAAATTCAGAATATGTGTTTGAAGAGGTGAGAAGTACCACTATAGTCCCAAACACAGAATTGACTAATCCTCTCTGTCTATCCACTTACTGTCTCATCATTTGCTTCAGCACTCCTTCCATCTGTCCTGCCTTTCAGTACCTCCTGAACTCCCACCACTTTCATGGTCAAAGCTACATAGATATAATTTGCTTTTATAGGTTTTATATTAGTAGTACCCTATCAGCTCACTAGCTGATTCACCTCTTAGCCTTGAGCCCCTCCCTTATTCCTTCTCTCCACATGGTTTGCTCCCACCTGCCCACCCTAACCAGACCTCTGTTCATTTCCCACTCTCCCCTCCTCCCCTTGCCTCCTGGGCTCTTTGATCCTGTGGTTGGGCATGTGGTCTGGAGACCAGACCTCCTCCACCAGACCCTCCAGAAGCGGAGATCGATGATCCTGACTATGATAGATATTTGTACCAATTCATCTGACATCCATCCCTCCTTCTCAGTCTGCTTTTTCACCACCTCAGGCTAAGGCCGTGCTCTCTTCTCTGCCCCCCTTTCACCCCACCCCTAGGGTGCTCTGACTGAGGGAGCAGTAAATCCTCACTGCTTATTCCCAAATTTATTCGCACCACGGTTTTCTATTAGATGTGGTGGGTTCCCAGCAGTCAGCTCAGTTATTCAGAGATTAAAAAGAGAAAGGCAAATAAACAATCTATTTGGATGAAGCTAGTTCAACAACAATATTGCTGTTGTAGCTTTATATTCGTTGTACAATTTTCTAAAGTTTTGCTAGAATTCATTATTCTTGTTTGAGATTGTCTCAGGGAGCAAAGATAAACTATTTATATTATGAAAATCCAAGTGTATCAATTTTCCAAGCATGAGGCTGCATTATTGATTATTTTTGTCGCCTCAGTGTAAAAGAGTTGTCATCCACACGCAGACACTCACTGGTGCAAAAGAAGAGCAATCAAAAGGCAGTGCAAAAGATTTGTAATCCACTCTTGCACACTGTATAACTTAACGTTTACACACCTTTCACTCTGAGGGGCGATTTCTATCATCTATAATCATATGGTGAACTAACAGGGTATATTGAAATTGTCTGTATGAATTAATGTATCGTATCCAAAATAATGAATAAATCTGATGTAAGGTAAGAAATGGTAATCCTTGTTATGAGGGAAGAATGAGTACTCCATCTAATTCAAGCATATTCTTTTTTGATACTAGCCTTATTACATATTCAAAAAAGGATTCAATCTGTCTCATTTTGCCATGGATAAACAGACCAGTGCTTTCCTTTTATAATCATAGTATTTTACCATCTGGTGTGCCATTGCACAGTGTCCTCACTTTGAGTTTGTAAATGAAATAGTGCGAGTATATAGCTCTCAGAAATTTCTTTAGTCTATTCACCATAGGTAAACAAACTGTTATTGCCAAAAAGTGTTACTACCCACAGCTTTTTGCTTCATGGGACATGCTGTTCTCTATAGTTACACTCTGATGATGTGTGTTTCCACGTATGCACATGACAAACAGCTCAGACGAGGCATCTGCTGTTTGAGTTAGCGACCACAAGGGTTTCTTTGTGTACATGTCTCTGATATTCTTATTGTTTGTGTGACTACTTTGCTGTCTTTGTCTGTGAGCTGTGAGTGCATTGTTGCTGTATGAGCTACTCTAAGCTAGCCTAGAGCTAGCCCTGCCTTCTCCAATAATAAGTCAGAATCAACTTCCAAGAGTCGCCCCTTCACACTATGTAAACTGATCCAGTCCTCTCTAGCCCTATGCCCACTCCTTCACATACTTCCCTGATCCACTCATGACATGATGAGCACTGTTATGTTGATGTATATAGCTGCATAGACCATGGGCCGTTCCCCTCAGGAACCGCCAGATGGTAGAACACTGATGCAGCACTCAACTAACCTTTTCTCACATCACCCCTCATTTGTCTTTGCCACTATTGCTCTTGCCCTGACATCCATTTACCCTCTTAACTTTGCTACCCCGTTTAGAGTAAGGTTTGTTATAGGAAAATACGCTTTTATCCCTTTCATAGACGAGGATTAGCCATTGTAATTTGTGGGTATCTTCACCTTCAAATAAGAATTACCTTTCATGCTTATGTGCATGTACGTGCTACACATAGACTTGAAAGTATAAACCTTCACACACTCAACCTAACATGGCGTTTGACCTTGTTGTGGGAGCTATCTATGTTCCAAAATTAAGCAAAGGTCACATAGTCGAGTGACCATTTATGCTGGTCAAACAACTGCAGCTATAGTTTGTTTCAATTTAATATTCTTGTAATGATACATGTGACTTACAAAATGTACCAGTCAAACCTCACCAGTATACATGCCACTTAAGCCATTGATGGAAATCTCGAAATAACTGGTTTATTTCACATAAATTTGTTAGCTGTTAGATGACTGACTGAAGGTGCATTTTTACTGACTTGGAGTGAAACCGGTCTACTGCTCAGATAAATGATGGAATTTGAATCATTTAACATAGATCTATATAACCTTGTAAATTATCACGGATGCTATTCCACAAAGGAATTCCTGAATTTTGATGTATTTCTGAATCATATGCACCAAATACTCTAGGAAAGATCAAGCTTTGAAGTAAGCTAATTGAAAACCTGGACCTGGAAAGAGTTGAATCTACCCTAGCCCATTAAATCCAAAACACTAATTATACCCTGCCATTGGAAATGATGAGAATTCCAATTAGGGTTGGGTTAGAACTCTTTGCCTGCGTTCATGGGTGGTTCTTATCAATCGTTGCCCTTGAGGGAGGGGGGAGCCTGGGGGATAATTTTCATAAAATCACACCCACAGATGAAATTTCTTTTGCCTACTAGGGGCCTTGGACTAACTATGTACAACGTTGGAACAGTTAAAACCTAAAACCGTTGCTATGGTAACCAGGCAAATTTACTATGTATGAATGTTGACTCAGGTTGACTCCAGTTTCTCCCAACGTTACCACCACTGTTAAAAGTGTCCGCTTAATATGTACTCCTCATTGTCTGGTACCAAATCAAGTTGTCCATAATGGTGTCACCATATTATAGTGTGTAGTAATATTATTTCCCATACGGTAAGACGAGGCATGCATCAGACACAAGTGGTGTGTGCCAACGTTTAAAACTGTGCACATCAGGGTGGTTGACATCCTATTTTGTAACGTAAAATATCCTTGGAGTTGAAACATTGAAACAATTACCTTGAAGTTTAACCAGCACATAAACTACACCCCTGCATAAGAATCCTGCATAGGGGGTCTGATTATGGCGACTCGAGTACAGTAGTAACTGCTCCTGTGTTTCCCATAAAAAATAGGAACATTTCATCTTTGAATTTATTAATCTGAGCAAACAATTCTAAATACCAGTAGTATAAGAGAAAAAAAAACACACACTTCTACTTAAACTTCACTAACAAATAAGGTGGGGGTTTGGCCAAAAGTATGTACATGACTGTCATGGGATGACAACAAATGTAAAAGGAAAAATCAATCTGTCATGAGATGAGGTTAAGTTCCATCAGTTTCTGTAGAGTTTTCTAAAGATCTTTAGATAGGCTGATGAAAGGTGTCTGGGTAAGTGGGGGTAGTCGGTGGTAGAGAGTAGCTGGTTGGCAAGAGAGTATAAAGAGACAAATTGTGAATTTGTTGGAGGGATTGAAAAACGTGTCTTTAGTAGACATCCTAAACACAGAGTGGCCTACCCTACACATTTGATGACCTGTAGTCTACAGATCCACTTACTATATCTCTATTCGCTGCAGCACTTCATCTATCTGTCATGGACTAACCCTTTAGCAGCTCTTGCCACTATGGTCAGCCCTATCTTATAATTCGTGGTCATAACTTGTTGTGGACAGCTGCAAGGTTATTTGTCTCATTCTACCATAGTACGCATTAACTCAATGCCTGATTCAACTCATTGCCCTTTAGCCCCCTCCCTAATGTCCCCTCCCCCTCCCCATATGCCCAGCTCCCCCGTACCCAACCGACCAGACCGCTGTTCATTTCCCACCCTCTCCTCCCCTCCAGGGGCCCTTTGATCCTGTGGTCGTGTGACCAGACCGCCTCCACCAGACTCTGCAAGTAGAGATCGATGATCCTGACTATGATTGATATTTTACCGATTCATCTGACATGCATCCACCCCTCTCATTCTGCTTTGTAACTGCCGCAGGCTAAGACTGCTTTCCCCACTGCCCACCATACCCCACCATATACCAGGAGTGCGCTGTTAGATCAGTAAATAATTATTTCTACTTATTTCTGATTTGCTGGGCCTTTAGTTTTGAGTATGAGGCCACTTTGTTAATTTGATCAATCATGTCTTTGGAACATTTTAGACACCACCACCAACAGGCACTCAATTGGCATGACATATAACACTGATAAGAAATAACGATTCCACGCTGATTGCAATGCTTTATTAGCATCTTGTAGAAAACTTTGGTGAAACAAAATACAGTACAGCAATACATCCACAAACCAGATAAAGCAAAGGTTAAATGACATTATGAAGCAAACGTTTGGTTAAATTTACCATCACCAATATCACCACAGTAGCATACTACATGTATTTTGGTCAATTATCACTTAAAAGTTAAACCATGTTCATCCTGTCATAAGATGACTGAAAGGTGCTATATGAAAGGTTCATGTCACATTTTGATACTAGAAAACGCCACAAAAAGTAAACACTCTTATAATCTTATCTTTGTATCATATCACCAGGCGTATCTTTTATTACCTATGCCTATGGCCATATGTAGACATGCTTCCCTAAAATGATTTGTCCTGATAAATTACCTGGCACATCGTGATCTTGGCAGTGGGAACAAATGATCAATCCAATTCTTGCATGTATCATATTAGCTTCATTACATATTCATGGGGCTAGTGATGCTATCTGTCTTATCTTTTTAGTGGATAAGAAGACTACTTTTGGCTTTCACCATTTGATGTACTACCATACTACATACCCATTGTATGGCACCTTGGATATTTAGAGTTTCTGTATACAATATAGTGCCGGTATCAGGGTATATCATTCTGAGATGTGAGAGATTCCTGGGGGCTATCTGTATAAGTAAATTGCCATCGGTGTTATCACTGGTGGCTGTCTGCTTCATGGGGCACAATATTTTGTGTAGTTACACTTGGATGACGTATGTTTCTGCATATAGACATAACAGACAGCACAGATTAGGTAAATGCTGTTTGAGTTAGCAACTACAAGGGTTTCTTTGCACTATTGTACATCCCTCTGATATCCCCATTGTTGTGTGACTACTTTGCTGCCTTTGTCTTTGAGCAGTGAGTGCAGTGCTGGTTTTATGATCTGCTCTGAGTTAGTCGTGACTTCTCCAATAAAGGTGGATCAACTTGTAAGTCTCTTTATCAACATTATGTAAACTGATCTAGCCCTCTTCAGACGTCACGCCCACCCCTTCACACACTACCCTCATCCACACCTGATTACATTGAGCACTTGTAATGCTGATGAATATGACTGCATAGACCACTGTCTGTTCCCCACCGGCAGCACCAGATGGCAAGCTGAAGGTGCCCTCACTTCTTCCCACATCATCCTTCATTTGTCCTTGCCACCATTGTTGCCACCACAAAATGAGGGCAGTTGATGTTTTTAAAAGGAAGCCTTTCTGGATGTTAATCTTTCCTCTTCACAAAGCCGTTTCTGATCTTACGAAGCTTCTAACTTTTGAAATACACATGATTATAACGATTTCAATGCTTAACAGTTATCTCTAGCTCCTACCAAAACCGTCAAAGGTATATTTTATATCAGGTATAGTGCCCGTTGTCGTATGTACAATAGTGGACTAAATCAAAATGTACTTAACAAATTCAGCATATTTAACCGAAATTATGAAATACACCCACTTCTATTCATCATACTGTTTTTATTTATTTTGTCCATTAACGCTTCACTCACGTCATTTGACTAGAAGCGTAGTAGAAAAAACTACATGTAGACCCTTGATGAGGATGCCATTTTAACGGTAAATAGAAGATAGTTGTGCTTTAAAAAGAAATTCACACGGCCCTTGACATCCTGCCTTGCAAAGTAATGGAGTATTGGGAAAGGTTTTCACTTAAATTGACTTAATTATCGTTTGAAAACTTTTAGACAAACCATTTATTGTCCTTTAACGGGTGTGTACTCATCTGCCCTTCTCACTCATGGATTTATTTCGTCAAGTTGTCCACGAAGAAGGTGAGATAGTGTTACTTGAGAAGTTAATGGAGGCAAGGGCTTGGCAGGGAGTGCTTTTTGTCAATTGTTATAAGGCTGTATGTTTTATGAGGGCAACATGATGATCTCATGGCAAGAAAGAAAGTGTCTATTTTTAAGCATAGGGATTAGGGAGGGAGGCCCGTGCATCACAAGAGAGTTCACGAACTGGATCTTGTGTTCTGCTCGGCTCCATTCTGCATTCTAACGTCATTATAATAGTTTTGATGCTCTTTTTGAATGAGAATTTTGGTTACGTTTTTTCCATAATAACATGAATTATATATCGACGGAGATCCACTCAAATCAGTCCAAATTCCTTGTTTCCCACCTTAAAACTGGACATTCATATTCCATTGGGGCCCTCCCTAGGAAATTCCTAAACAAAGAGTGTTTGCACAGATTCTAAATTCTACAATGTCAATAGCCCTAAGTATTATCTCTTCCATTTTCGAGCCCCTTAGGTCGCTCCAATTCCATCTGGATTCCTCCCAGTTCTTGGGCATAATCAGTCAACGCTATTATATATGCGCTAGGCTTTAAGATGAATCATCAGTTTGTTCACTCATGAGTCCATACTATACTAGAGTGACGGAAAGAGCAAAGAATATTTGCTCGCAATCTACCGGGACATTGAGAAAAACGAAGTCAAGGATACGCTCAGGAATAGAGGTTTTTTTTAGTCAAAGGAATGTGGTCTAATCTGTGGTTGAGTAAATAGGATTTGAGTTGGCATTGTTGGCTTTTTTTTGGGGGGGGGGCAGGAAATTGGTCACTGAACTCTGTAATGATTCATTGCTCTTTCATTTAGTAAACCGATCCTACACTGTTTAATCTAGACTAAAGTGCTAATAAACTCTCGTGGTAAAAATGGTCAGTAAAAGCCTTATTGTTCAGATATTGGATATGGAACCCAATACCACGGCACCTATCGGATACTGGGTAGTGCCATTTAATTAATTTGAGATGGGGTTGCTTCGGAAAAAGTGTGAATATTAAAACTAATAATCCCTTATATTGAACTCGCACACTTTTAGTTGTGTTAAGTTGTGCATGTTTTGTATTACCTGGGAAAGGTTTTGTCCAGGCGACACATTATCTAAGCCAGTATTCCTAATCAGGCGAACTTCACCCACCTGTCTTCAGACCTCACAGAGCCACCTGCTCTTCTCCACCTCGAATCTAAGGAAACCTTACTACTAGACACCTAACCCATCACTAGCCCCTGGATGCCCACGTGGTCACAAGCTTTTGTGACATCTACGAAATTGACCTGTCAACTTGAAACTAATCGAATGAAAACCTGTGAATTGACTTGGATATTGTGGAACTCAGCATTGTCATGAGTTCAGATAATTTTACAGTTTAACAGGAAGAGAAAGGACCTTAGATTCACCTGGTGAAATTTCAATTGTTGTTTGAAAAATGTAATTCACTTGTCACTCTAGCCATAGCAGCTGGAAGAGAGAGCAAGATGTACTGAGTTACACAGGTTAACTAGTTTGAATCAGAAGAGGACTCGCCGAACAAACTCTGATAATTATCTTCATACACGTCATCTGAAAATGTTTTAGGCTAGAGCTGGTTTCAAATTTGCAACCCATTGCAATCCTCTTATTACATAAAATTCCATATAAATTCGGAATTATGTCCGGCGAGCACCGCTGCAAACAATAAGGATGCCCAACCATAAAATAAATATGTTTACGAGGGTAGTTTTCTTAGTAACTTGGAGATGTAGCCTAGTTATTTCAAGGAAACATTTTGTTCAGTAGCCTTATGTCCGAGAGGTGATAAGAATATAGGATATCAGAGACGATTTCTGTCATAGCTTGCAAAATCAATACCGATATAACTGTACTATAATGCATTCCTTTTTCTTCCATAAAATAATCTTATCCCTTTCAGCCTTATCAGTTGGGATCCGTTGTCTAAGACAAAAGCAACTTAAAGTCTTTATCATGAAATGCATTCCTGGTATCAGGTAATGGATTCCATAGTCTTTAACACAGACAATCCCTTTTTAGCTTAACATTTTCAGCAAGACAAGTACATTACAGTAATGCATTCATCAAACCCAATACAAAGGATGTTTACTCGAATCATAAATTGAATTAAATGAACTGTCAAATAAAATGTGGCTTAATATTTCTTGGTTTATTAAAATAAATGGTGTAATGTGTTATGGAAATGGTCTTTGTTGTAGTATACGAGTCTGTGAATGAAGTCTTGAATACCTTCCAACCACACAGCGAGTCATTCTGTTCCATTCCCTTCAGTCTCAGTCTTTGCGAAACCATGCAGGACAATGGCAATGCCCTCCTAAAATGCCACCAGTCCAGCAGATTGACAAGTGTAGCAGGATCGAATGTCCAGTCATATGTTGACCTTCTGAACTAAAATAATTTAGTTGGGTTTCTAAACCTGAAATATGTTTGTCAATATACTGTGTAAAACAATATATTTCTTCTAATTTGGCCATACAATTATTACAAATATAATGTACAAATTAATGTTTTAGTTAAATGCCTGAAGCATCAGATATTGTTGGTATCCGGTCCTTCAAAAATGTAGCCGGTTCTGCAACCTTGCAAATCTGCAGGACCAAATGCCCTGTGGGATGAAACAGTTTTCGCAAAGACTGTGCAGCCAGCAGTCTCTTGCTGAGATGTAAATCTCAATTTACATCGCATCATAGTCATCTAATACTATCGTTCTAGTGCTTGCTTGAATGGGGAATTACTCTTCTATCACTCATATAGTGAACGAAATAAAAGTACACAAAGATTATGTTTACATCACTAGGGAAACCCAGGAAATGTCAAATGGAAGGAAAATTGTAAAACACTTCAGGAAAGAAACCCTTAGTTCATTTATGGATGTATGCATGCAAAGTTCATCCCTTCTCCGTTTGACCGGTGAGAGAGGTTAAACCTTCTGTATCTGACCTTCATATCCGATATTTCATAGAGGTGTTCTATAACGTCATTATATAGTACATATGGCGACGGAATCCATTAGAAATGTTACTTTAAGCTAACACAAAGTGAACTGCCTCCTCCTCCAAAAACAGAAATGAAAGTAGAAAAACTTCATTTCTATTTTAACATTTCCTAAATGCCGTCTTATCAAATTCATTGTAATCCTCTTATTACAATATGAGCCTGGACCCATGTAAATTCCACATGCAATTCATATCTTAACACTTCTTAAATTTCCAACCTATGTAGACCTTACTTGCCAACTTGATTGAGGGAAAATGAATACGAAATTACCCATGTTTAATAGTTTTTAAGGGAAAAATATGAATTAATGTAATTCCAATATTCTCCAGGATGGCATCAGCGGAATTGCTAATATATCAGGGCAATGAACTATGAGTTCTTTCGTTTTTATTGAGCTTTTATCAATCTTATAAAGTCAGTTCCAGATCTATGTAGCATCTCCGGTGGGAGCTCTGTTGTTGCCACTTTTCCTATACGCACCTCTTAAGACCACAAGAGACGTGAGGCTGTATATTAATTCTGTCACCTAGAAATAGATATCCTGCTGAGCTCCAAATACACACAGGGTGCTGCGGGGATGAATCCTTTATGGCTTTTAATCACTTTCCAAGTTGCGGACGAGCGCAATCTATCACCATAAGGAAGTGCCCACCCCGTTAATCAATTACCTCCCATCAGGCTGCCAAAAAGGGGAACCCTCCACCAGCATGGGGCGGCTCCACGGGGTATAAAACCTATTATAGGCGGGTATAGGGCATGTCTCTGGGTGAAGCAGGTCCATGTTCTGGTTGAAATTGTCTGTGAATCAGAAATACAATGTCTTTGCTATTGTGAATCAGAAATATAATGTCTTAAAATAGTGTATCAGAAATACAATGTCTTTACCATTGTGAACCAGAGATATAATGTCTCTATTATTGTGAATCTGAAATATAATGTCTTTATTATTGTGAAGCAGAAATGTAATGTCATTACTAATAATGTGAGTCAGAAATACAATGTCTTTGCTATTGCGAATCAGAAATACAATGTCTTTACCATTGTGAATCAAAAATACAATGTCTTTGCTATTGCGAATCAGAAATACAATGTCTTTATTACTATGAATCAGAAATATAATGTTTTTACTGTCGTGAATCAGAAATGTAATGTAATTGCTATTGTGAATCAGAAATAATATTATTTTATGATTATAATTTCCTTACTATTTACCTCTACACGGCTATGTGTGTGAATAAATGGGCAGCTATAGGTTGATCTACGGTAATATCATATGGGGAGCTGGTAATTTACTGGATGCCGAACGGCTTCTACAGGATGGTATCAGCAGAGTTGCTGATATGTCGGGACAATAAACTATGTGTTCTTTCATTTTGATTGGACCTTTCATTAATGCAAAGTCCTATTAATGCAAATTTAAGTCAGTCCAATATCTTTGGGAAATATTATCTGGGGAACTGGGTGATTTACCGGATGCTGAACGGCAGGTTTTCACATGTGGTTAAGCCCTTAATCCCAATCAAGAGCGTAGGGCGCTGGTGCTGTGCCCTTTATGATGCACGAATGCAGCTTCGGCCAGGGCTGTATTCAAGCATTATACCGACCCTATGCCGTTGATACAGACCCGCAGGGTCAACGTGATGCACCAACATAGTGTTGGCGAGTTACTCGCCAGTGTTGGCACATCATGACAACAAAATGTTGCTTTAAAGCAACATACCGTCCTTAAAGGGGACAGTTTAACTGTAAAGATCTCTACTCTCAAATATGCTGCTATAACATCATTTATTTAGATCGTATTAGATGGGGAGTTAATACACAGCCAAAGATAAGTATCTCATTTCAAGAAAATAAGATTATTAAACTCGACTGGTGGGCAAACCACTTATTTTAAGAAAATATTTTTTCTTGAAATGAGATACTTATTTTCGGCTGTGTATGAAGTAAACAAAGGCTGCTAGATATCTCGCATCTGATGTAAGAGCTAAATTGGCAGCTTATTTTCTTTTTTTTTCAAAGAAGATTCTTATAGATAGGGATCGGGTTGCAAGGAGAAGGCTTTCCGTTTTTGCAGTGATTAATTGAGGGTAATCTATCATCGATCACTCCTTGAACAAAGTCTCTTCTAGTTCACAAAAAAGTGATGTACGCAGTGATTCACAATACCTAACGAAGGGGATTGTTTACCCATATGCTTGCTATTTGAATATATGTGGCCAGGCGAAGGAAAACGTGCCTCCAGGGGGGAAATCGCTTTTCACAGTTTATGTTACAGGCTTTAAAATGAGATATCTTGAGCTAAAATATCCCAAGTAGTTTTGCTGAAACTGCTTGTCAAACCGGGGTTGGTGTGTACAACTGCAAATGGCAAATAAGCTCTAAATCTACTATATCCTATTATAAATACTAATAATGTAAAAAATACAGTTTTATTTAAAAATAACCAAAGACATCTGATGTTTTTACCATAAAATTAGTTCTAGAGGGAATTTCTGAAGTCTGTTTTCGATTCTGAGTTCCTTGTGAAATTTTCAAAAACATTTGTGGCAAAAAATTCCCATTTGGAATAATGGGGTGTTTCCATGGCAACCAGAAATTGCCATATATGCCAATTTCCATGTTTCCATGGCAAGAAATGTTCGTTTTGCATCTCAAAAATGGAACGTTTTCAGTGGAGATGGAATAATTCTAAGCATATCACTGGATTCCCCATGAAAAATTGGTCTGAAGCATTTTTTAGTATATTTTTCAGTGTTTTACCCATATACTGCCCCCTGGTGGCCAAAACCAGTACTAAAAATCCCCCCCGGAGGCACGTTTTCCCTCACCTGGCCACAATATTATGTGTTTGAAAAAGAAAATGAAGCTGTGCACAGTTTACTCATATATATATATATATAAATTTTATATGTGTAGGCACAGTAAGAAGTGTAAGGAATTCTGAAACTGTAAATCTAAATCTGCTAACCAATTGGCATTTGCGGAAGTGTAAAGAAATCTGTGCCTGGCATATAGGTCAGACAATGGGGTGATAATATCATGGTCTAAATACTAAGGAATTGTCAAATATGACTTATGAATACACTTTACTGATTATCTTAAAAGATTGTCAATATGTTATAGTTATCCACGAAATAACTTTCCTAAGCAGCTGCTGGATGTACACTTCTCTAACCGTCTTCAACCTTTGTTGTCAAGGCCAAATTAAAAAAAGGTGTGTTTCAGGTTACACGACCCTACCTAGCAAAACAAGGCCGACCCTAGAAATATTTATCCATTTTGAGAAAATATTTATATTCAAAGTGATTTTGGAACTACTTCAGAGTCAATTTGAAAGGCCTCGAGTTGACGAGTCAGTGCTGAAGTTTGCGAGTCAATTTTTAGGTACTGCTTCTACCCCCCTACAGGGATCGATCCCTTTATTCACCACTTTTTTACCAAAAAAAAGAAAGATGCGTTACCATAGCTAAAAGGGATTTTTCTTGTTACTTTTCAGGCCAAAGTAAAAAAGAAAAAATCAAGAAAAAGAATCCGACCTACCCTACCTAGATTTTCAGACCATGTAACCTGAAACACACCTTTTCTTTTTTTGGCCCAAGCAGCAAACTGTTACCAGACATCCTCCTGACAGGTATCGAGCAACCCCTAAAGCTAAATGATAGCATTCTCTATACAGTACTGTCAGAATCATCCTGATAACTTTCTTCATAAAACAGACCTCCAAATCTCCAAACTTGAAGGAAACTGCAACTGCTAGTATCCGCCTCTGACATGTGCCAGTAACTTTGTGGCAGCTGAGTGCAGTCAGACAATGCATTTGAGGCTCAGGAAGTGTGGGTTGCTTTTCATGGACGATGGCAAGGCAGCTAGGAATGTGCACCTGGGGTTCCATTGCACAGCACTTACTGAGTTGACTTTCTTATAGCCTGAAAGTGGTAAAGTCTCCCTTGTGCTCAAAGTAGCATTCTGTTAATTGCTGATTTTGTGGAATAGTTTGTGGAACAGGCTCAAACCATGCATTTGGGTCATAAAAGCACGGGGAATCACAAAATGTCGTGATCCCCTCTCCATCTCGTATAGTGCGTGGGGGGTGGGTCTGAAGATCGTGAGAAAAAGAGATCCAAATGATGAACAAAATCTGCCAAATCAACCAAATTCTGAGATTCAGAACCATAATAAAACCTCACCGTGACTTCATAAAAATTGCCAGAAACAGCCTACAAACCACAGCCTATCATCAAATCCTGGACACCCCATAGATCGTGACATCATTAATTTTGTGAATACCAACATAGCCAGTGGTTGACTAGATGAAGGAGTGACAGGAAGGGACCATAACATATTATGTCTCCCCAGATATGGTGCTGAGTAGAAGATCTCATGGTGATCAGCAATCACACTGCTCCTCTGAACCCCCCATAGCGCCCACAGTGACGTCACCTCCCAGCACATGCTGCGTCATTAGGTACGTCATACCACAGGGAACCTACGTCATGGATGCAAACAGAAAAAGAAAGATATGTCTGTGTATGTCAGAACTATGCAGTAGGGGGGGGGGAGGAAAAAGTGCAGCCATGCGGAGAGGAATTGCAGCACCTGCTACTCTGTGGTCCTCTGTTAACCCTTTTAAGGCTGCATAGCCTTTTAATGTACCATATCCTTGATCAACATGATGCATGAATGCAACACTGGCGATTAAATCCCCAGTGCTGCATGCATGCATCATGCATACCCTACGGAAATGTAGCAGCCCCATAGGGTCGGCATGGTGCTTGGCTGCAGCACTGGAGAGTTGCTCTCCAGGGTTGTTACCCAGGGTTGCATGCATGAATCATTACGACAGGGGGAAATGCATTAAAGCACTATGTAACCCTTAACGGGTTAAGCTCTACTGGTCTGGTTACAGCACGTACTGCTAAGTAGTAGCAGTCATGTAAGGGGATGAGCGGAAACCAACCCGGGTTTGGGATGAGCAGATTAACTTATAGGCGTTAATTAAATAGAGCTTAGCTAATGACTAAATCTGCCAAGCCAACCTCTTGTTTCACAATACTGCACCCGAATAGTGTGGCCTGAGTTGTTAATTTATGAATTGCTTTGATCTAAATACAGGGATAAAAGCCAATGGGATTTTGCTGGATTTCTAAGTATTTGTGGTATGTGCAATCATCCAAAAGACTAATAAGAACTAACTAGGAAATAGCCATCAAGATATTGACCCAATGTATATGATACTTGTTTTAGTTGCATTTACTATTACAATTTAGACTGCACCAGGCATACGCTCGTTTCAGGTCCTCCTGCATCTGAAATGGCTTTAGCATAGTTGTAGTTTGTAGTTTGATTATTTATTGACCATAAAAAATCACAGACGTGGGGCGCTTTTTATAAATGGCCAAGAGAATACATAAATCGAGCGATTGATGCAATAGAGTCTTATACTATATTACTAATTATGTTAACGATGTGATCGATGGCCATTGGTCCCATGAAGTCTTTGCATGTGCTATATAGCGTTTAGAAAGTCTTTCCTGATTGTCATATTTTGGACCGCGTCGTCCAGGGCCGTCCAGAGAATGTTCGATTTGATTGAATTCGAACATGAATTTGCTTATGTCCGCATGGTTCCATAGAAAACGCTATGCTGCGCACACATAGTTATTCGCAAATCTTTTAGTGACTCCTACGATGTCTAGCGTTGTCCTCAATTAAATGTCATGAATTTATTAAGCAAATTTGGGATTGATATGTCGTTGCTTTTAAAAGCCCATTTAAACTTCACTAAGCAGGTCTATATCGCCGTTGATGGGCTATACCAGAAGGTTAATATGTTTTGGATTATAGAGAGTTTTGTATGAAGTCATGTAGCGTTACTTAGTAACATCACCTTGCATTACCATCTATATGTACAGGCTTTTATGCATGATGTATCATATACACGCTTATATTGGATTGCATAGAAAAGTCGTTTAGGAGCCCCCTTTAGTTCTGATTGGGAGACCCATGTCCCTTTGCACCCCTTTTTTCTATACGGGAGAGGTAAGGGTTGGAAATTGTGTATGTCAAAGTACAGGTCTTGACAAATTTTGGCGGGGGGCCCAAACCAATTCTGCCCCCCCTCCTCAGTGATGGGGGGGGGGGGGCGGGGCATAGAGTACACGGACAGCTTTTCATATATAAGGCCATCCCCCTCTCCACGCCTGTTGAAGAATGCCCTTCGGCCATCTAGTCGATAATAGATCTCTCTAAGAAAAACCTGACCTCCAGCTGATGTTTACCACACCTTATCCTACTCTGCCCTAGATATATAGTCCAAAATACCAATGTCCGTTTAATATTTCCTATTTCCAATCCACCTGCTCCAGTCCAAATGGCACTATTCAACAGGTAGCCAGGACATCGGAAGTGCCTGGGAATTGTACCAACTAGGGAGAATATCTTATATCAAGCTGTAGAATAGGGAACTTTTACAACAAAGGGTGCATAGGGCATTGACACCATGCTGTCATTAAGGATTAAGATTCCTCGTTGTTGTTTACGAAGTATCCCTATCTGTTAGACTTAGAGCACAGGTGTTGATAATTATGTCGAAGTAAGACTGAGATCCATCTTGGATGTATTATTGAATTTAGCATATCACAGAAGAGGATCCATCTAGGAATAGCATCACAACTATGATCATATACGTATGTGTACTGTGGGATAGATTTCCATCCTGTTCATAACACCCTTCTGTCTAGTGAGGTATGATGAGATTAGGGCTTACCAATGACTAATTACTTCCACACTAATTAGTCCCTTCATTTTCACATACTTCTACCACGTGTCCTAGTAGGCAAATAAACTCCTATTTTCCTAAGTATCATCAGACTAGATCATTTCCCTGAAATGTCTAATCAATGAGGATGGTTCTAGCGTGGGATCTCATATAAATACTATTTAAATAGGCAAGTGGAATGCTTTATAAATAAACTGTGTATTAAATGTTATAAGAGGAGGTCATACAGCTTTTTGAAATTCCTTTAAAGTACAACATGTATTCAGTGTGATTGATATCCTTACTGCCAGCTTTGTCAAATAATTTGGTTTCCTTTACACTGAAGTATACAGCTACCAGCGATGATACTTAAAGAAATATTCCTGCAAAAGCAGTGGGATCGTGAATACACAAGAGTAGTATAGTATGTATCGGAACGGGACTATGGTTAACTACTGTTTATTACTCAATCGACATGCAGCCAATCAGAGGCCTCCATTTGGTCACGTGACCGGAAGTGACCTACTTAGGGGATTAGTGGTGACGTCACGTGACCTAGTTAGCCAATCAGAGGCCGCCATTTGGTCACGTGACCGGAAGTGACGTCATATGACCTACTTATGGACCGGAAGTGACGTCATATGACCTACTTAGGGGACCGGAAGTGACGTCATATGACCTAATTTAGGATCACGTGACCGGAAGTGACCTGATGAGTCACGTGACCGGAAGTGACGTCACATGACCTAATGGCCAACCGGAAGTGAGTGACCTCATTGAGGATCACGTGACCGGAAGTGACCTGATTGATCACGTGACCGGAAGAAGAAGAAGAAGAAGAAGAAGAAGAAGAAGAAGAAGAAGAAGAAGAAGAAGAAGAAGTGACGTCACGCGACTTAATGAAGAGATGAGCGTCTTTAAGGGGTCACGCGCTTTAAAATGTGATATTTTTTTTTTTTTTTTTGGAGGAGGAGGAGGAGGAGGAGGAGGAGGAGGATAATAAGGAGAGGAGGAGGAGGAGGAGAAGGAGAGGAGGAGGAGAAGGAGGAGGAGGCGAGTCTCTTATTTTTTTCGGTAAACCAATAAAAAACACCACGATATAAGTTAGTTTTTTTCATTTTTATTGTTTTACGAGCGACTGGAAGTGACTTATTGAACTAGGTAGAAGCGTTCTTTAGAGTGTATAAGGGGGGAGGGGAGGGGAGGGGAGGGGAGGGGGGGAGGGGGGGAGGGGAGGGGAGGGGGGGAGGGGGGCCCCTTTAAGATGCATGGGGAGGGGGGCGCTTTTAGGATGCATGGGGCGGGTGGGGGGGAGGGGGGGAGGGGGGAGGGGGGCACTCTAGGGGGGTGGGGGGGCACTCTAAGGGGCGTTTGTCTCTTTTAAGAAAAAAAGAAAAGAAAAGATTTTAATCGAGAGACACGCTTCTTCCTCTCGAGAGGAAGAAGCGTGTCTCTTCATTTTTTGTTTGTTTAGGAAGTGAGGGTCTTTAGGATCACGTGACTGGAAGCGACGTCGTCACATGAGTGACGCTTTAAGAGACTGCGCGACTTACTAGTAAAAGAAGACGTATGAAAATAAAAACACAACAATAATTTTTTTTTTTTTTTTATTTCTTTTTTTTCAATCTTGATAAACACTCTATTTTTGAAAAGATGCACTCAATCAAGCAATAACACGCTTATTATTTTTTTTCATATCTCTAAAGGACTCGTTGTCACACCGTCAGAATGCACGCGACGCTTATAATACAAGTAGCGCACGCCGTCTTTCTCTATGGTGTAGGTGACCATTTTGTTTCGCACCACTTTGAAATTTCTATTTACAGCAATGAGAGTTTTTCGTTGGCGAAGAACATCCAAGAAGTCGTCTGGTTCCTTAGGGTTTTGTTTCTTCTGTACGCCTTTTGCACTCCATTTTTTGGATTTTCTTTCACCGGTGCTGCTGACTCGATCGTAGCAAATGTAAGTCTTAGGGTTGAGACTTAGGATCCCGTCACCTTCCCACTCCGCTTTCATAAGCCCCGAAGTTCTCAGATCGTGAAGGTACCGTCTCTCACAACATCCGCCGGGCGGCGGACACCATTCTCGCACTCTTTCCGTTTTTGTCTTCACGAAAAGCTCTAAGTGATCGTCGCACACCGCTGTCGGAATCCACTTTCGTTTCTCTCTGAAGAACGTCTCTCTCAGGCGAGGTTTGACTAGGTCATCCAACGTGTCACCGCTGAGAGCCATGTAAAGACTGTCGGTGTCCATTTGACAAAGGGCATAATCGCGCGATCGACGAATCTATCCAAGAAGTCGTATGTGAACTCTAACATTTTCAACTTCGCGTACTGGTATACCATGAACCCTATTTGAATAGGGAGGTTGTTCTTGACTGTTTTCGGTTGTAGTTCGACTTCAAACAGATCAGAACTCAACTCGGACGCCTTTTTGAAGCGCCACGAATTGGCCAATAGTTCGAACTTCCGACTGTCAGTGTATCTCACCGCCGTGTGTTTTTCTTTGTTGCAGATTGTTTTACCGTACGTAGCGTTTCCCATTAACTTGTAACAGTCTGACAGAATTTTCTCGTTCTCGTTCACGTCGCCACGTCTTCGCGCCGCCGTTACTTCGTCCGCGAAACCGGCAAAGGAGCGTTTAGGTAGGTATTCTACGACCAGCTGCACTTTGGTGACTATCAAACCGTGCTCTAAATAACCACTTGAGAAGCGGCGTTCCCAAGAGAATATTTTTTCCGTGGTAACTCCCTATCAGACATCTCTGAGGCGTGTTCAACAGCTTTTCTTCCTGCGCAAAGTCTGACATGTGAGGTCCTATGTCCGATTTTGAAACGGTCGCGTTCTTGAAAACGGGGGTCATTTCTTCGAAGTAGTCTCGTAGGTGAGGCGGCGTAGTGATGTCCACTTGAACTAAACATTTTCCCGTCTTTCACAGCGGAAAGGATGTCGCTCTCGCTCATCGCGTTTCGAGACACTTTCAAAGCGTCAACCTGCCAGCGTTGTTGGGAGGCCTTAACCCGCTCATCTCGACGCTTCATCTCTCTCCATTCGCACTCCCACACGACGACCAGCTTGTGACCTAGCGCTTTCAAGTACGCGCTTACTCTAGTCGTTCTGTCGCGTCTCTCCTCCCTCAGTGAAGCGCACTGATATCGGTGCGACGGTATGCACTCGTGAGCGTGGAACCAACACCCGTGAAACTGGAAAACTGTATTAGAGGCCGCGTGAAACCCGTCCACGCGAATTCTCCGACAGCCTACAACCATCTCGCCGCCGTTCAAAGCGTGGCGCAGTTTCACGTCGCGGTCGTGCTCTACGAAGCGTAACCACTCCAAAGCGCTGTGAGAGTTTCTTTGCCTAATTTCGGGCTTGAACTCGGTCTCAGGTCGTCTCACCGCGTAATAGCCCGTGCAGTGCGCTTCGCTCATGCAGCGCAAGTACAGAGAGTTAGCGTCTAGTCCTAGGATGTGTTGGCACGGTCTCGCTTCTTCGCCGTACTTGTGCTCCCTTATCCGCGTGGTGCCCTTCTCGTGAAATCTATGGAAGATGATGGAAGGACCGCCGACTAGATTTTCTTTGATCAGAGCGTGGAGGACGGCGTCGAACTGGGGGAACGTTGTGAACGCGTCTTCTAGGTTTTGGAAGAGGAACCGTAAAGTCAAACCGGCGAGAGAAACTCCGTCTTTCAACATGTCAATGCCGCGATCTTGGAAAAATTTAGCGTGATTTTTCAGAGCTTCTATGAAAGGTTTGACGTCTTTGTTGTTGTAGTGGATCAAGTAATCTTCCATAGTTTGCATCTTCTCGTCGGACCAAACTTTCTGACATGCGGCGTAGTCGGATTCGGACATTTTGACGCCCGTCAGTTCGCTGTCAAAAGCCGATCTCGGTGGCAGTGTTCTGTTTGCCAGTTTCCTGGTAGACGTCATCCATTCGTAAGGAAAGTGACCTTTCTCTTCGTTCCTGGTGAAAGCTCGCAAATAGGTCGCGTAGTTGTAACCGGGTGCCAAATAGTTGACTACGTCCAAGAAAACCGTGTGCTGTGTGTAAACCGCCAAGTATTGATTGCTTCTCTTTATGACGCTGAATTCTTGGTTTCTTCGGTCTCCGGAGGCAAAGAACGAGTGAAGGCGTATTTTGATCAGGTTCAAGTCGTAACGCCCCGAGTTGAAGCCCACGACTGGAGCTTGACGGATGTATCTCAGAAGACGCTTCTTCAGTTGAACTAACGGGTGTCTGGTCTGAGCCGCAGCGAAGCCGCCTGGAGAAGGGGTGAATGTCGCCTCCTCCAGCAGGAGAGCTTCACCTATCGCCGCATCTAACTTCGCTAACGTCGGTCGGTAAAGTTCTAGCACAGCTTCCCCGATGACTTTGGCGTTCTCGTTTATGTGATTTAAAACTCGGTCCAACAAGGGGTCGGAATCTGCGTCGGATTCTCTGACGAAGCAGACGGGCCCCTCCCACCCAGGAAAGTTGGATGCGACGCTAGCCGACAAAGGGACGTGATCCCACAGCAGGGACACATGTTCCGTCGACGGTTCTCTGCACAGTCTGAAGAAAGCCTCGAAATCGAAGGCGATCTTGTAAGGGTAGATTCCGGAATGTCCGTCGGGGGGAAAAATGGAGAAGTCTGCTAGCGCTTCGAAAATCGTTCTCGAATTTTGGTAGATGCCACCTACGTAGCGCAACTTGACTTGTCGGCAAGAGGAAAGCTGGTTCCTGTGTCTCTTCAGCAAGAACTCGGTGGTGAACGCCGCCTTGCACTTGCAACATTCGTATATGCCCGCGTACGCGTTGAAGTCCGTGACGAGAGAGACGTGCAAACCACCTTTCGCCGTCAGGTGTAGGTTGACTTTACCTCGGGCGGCCAGAGTTCTGGAAGGCGGTCTGATCAGAGTAACGCGTCTTCTCAACTTCCGCCCCGGCACCTGACGCGACGCGGTGTAAACCGCTATTTGTACGTCAAACAAGTTCTCTAACGCAGGTAAGTCGCGGATGTTCAAACCCGGAAAGGATTCAGGTGTGGCAGCGGGACAGAACTGATGTAACAAATCTGAAGCGCGCTTGCTGGTGTTGTATAAGTGAAAGGAAATGCAGCGGAAGATGCAGAGGTTGTCCTTGTTGGGAAAATCTAACACGCCGCTTCTCTTTCCAACTCGACCGGCCTGAGTGATCCTACCGCCTATGGGAAATTCCCCCGGTCCCATGTAAACGCAAATGTTCAAATTGGTAGGAAAAAGAACGTGCCACTTGGTGTCAGCGTCGCAAAGTTTCCGTACTTCCTCGCAAGCGACGGTGTTTTCCATCTTTGAGAGGAGCTCTTCCAAAGTTTCTGAATTAGTTATAGTAGGGAGCGGTTGTATGAGAGTTGCGTTGTTCTGGGAGGCGTGAAAGTAGCGCAGTTTGCTCTTGTCTTCTCTGTGTTGTAAGAGTAAGCCTACCGAGAAACCCACTTTGTATCTGAATCTTTGTGTCAAGTGAATGCGACGCATAGTATCTACAGCGTCACTCAACTCGCCGGTTGGTAGCCTGAAGTTTGTTACACTCACGCGAGTCCCGTGCATCCTGACGCCCGTTTGTATCGCAGGCCAATTCGCCGTGAACGTTTCCTCCCCGTTCGGTACAGCACATATGCGCGGAGGGATGGTCACCCCGTCCAGAGATTCGTGTCGACAGGCGATCTTTCGGCAATCGCCTTCGCCGCATAGAGGGCAAAACTTGGGTATTACTCTACAATTTTCTACGTGTCTCTCGTGGTTGTACGGTCTTTTAAAAATTTTGAAACACTTTTCGCATACGTACTGCGTCATGTTTTTTCACTCAGTTACCAACTACTTAGCCGTCTAACTATCTATCTATCTATCAATCTATCTGTCTATCTATCTATCAATCTATCTGTCTATCTATCTATCTGTCTGCTGTCTGTGTATCCGTCTGTCTGTCTCATACAGCGTACGTCAAACGCTGTGTGTGTGCGCGCGTGAGCGTTGAGCGTCTCTCATTCCAAATCCATACAGAGAAATTTGAGAATAATCTCTGTTTTGTCATCCAACTCTTTGAGCGCTCTGGCGGACAGCGTCACCCCCTGCTGTGTGGGTTTTTTGTCAGGACCTTCGTACTTGCGCACGTGGATGAGGTTCTTACCGCTGTAGTAGCTCACAGCTGCGTACACTTCGCCCTCCTCATCCAGCACTGCGAACCAGGGGGTGTGATTAGGTCTTCCTTGCGCGGACGCTGTGTCGCGTATGCGCACCACTGCGTGGATATCGGCGATGCGCGCTATTAGCTCGCGCAGCGCGTCGGCAGTGAAGTGCACTCGCTTGCTTCTGGTCAGAGACGCCTCTTTCACCTGGCCGTCTTTTGTTTAGCGCGGCCTCCTAGACAGTCTAGCCACGTCCTCCCAGATCTCCAGCGTCAAAGTCCCGTCTAAGCAGAACTCTAACCCGAGAGGACGGGAGGTTTTCTCTGCTTCTTCTCGTCCATCTCGTTCTTTTTCTTGTATTTTTCTCTTCTTAGTAGGCCTTGTTGTTCTGGAACTCACCTTAGAACGTTTCAGACCCGCAAGAAGAGTAACACCATCAGCGTGAGCTGAATCAGCAGCAGAACCGATAACAGGAGCAGCGTCAGCGCTGGTGGTATCCGAGGCCTCGTTGTTGGAACAGAGCAGCCACACGCCGTCGGTGCTGAGTGTAGCGGTAGAAGATGAAGCGCCGCCGCCCTCGTAAGGTGGCGGTGAGGGCAGTCGCCACGGACCGGACGCGCTACCAGTGGAAGTGAGGTCGAAAGCTGTGGAAGAGGGGAGCCGAAAAAACGTACCGTCCGCCCCTTTCCCTTCGGGTTCTTCGTACGCCTCGTCGTCAGCGTCGTTCTCTGTCTCACCCTGTTGCTGCTGCTCCTCCTCCTCCTCCTCCTCCTCCTCCTCCTCCTCCTCTTCTTCTTGGTTTAGGGGCTGAGTGTCCGAATAGCTGTAACTCTCAGCGCGAGCGGTGTCGAGGGCGTTGGTCGATGTAGTGGTGGAGAGGGGCTGTGCAACGTGCGGCAGGTCATCAAAATCAGCAACAGTAGTGGGGAGGTAAAAACCCGGTTGCCAGTACTGCGCTGTGCCAGGAGCGTTGTCGTCAGTAGTAGTAGCGGTAGCAGCAGGTGCAGCAGAAGCAGCAGCAGCAGCAGCAGCAGGCGCAACAGTAGCAGGCGCAGCAGCCTCAGCAGGCGCAGCAGTA
Organism: Harmothoe impar; assembly: GCA_947462335.1. Classification (NCBI taxonomy): domain Eukaryota; kingdom Metazoa; phylum Annelida; class Polychaeta; order Phyllodocida; family Polynoidae; genus Harmothoe; species Harmothoe impar. Next base: position 35,750,577 of record OX381712.1, read on the forward strand.
GCAGGCGCAGCAGTAGCAGGTGCAGCAGCAGCAGCAGCAGCCGCAGCACGAGGATCACCAGCAGCAGCAGCAGCAGCAGGCGGGGCGGCAGTAGCAGCGGCAGCGCGCTTAGCAGCAACGTGTACCGTCGCGAGTGTAACAACGTCGCTAGCACGACGACTACTACCAGTAGTACTGCTACCACTACTACTACTACTACTACTACTACTACTACTACTACTACTACTACTACTACTACTACTACTACTACTGCTGCGAGCGCTCGCTACAGCGGGAGGGTGATAAGACCAAGCGGATGCGGCGGTAGTCTCATTTTCAGTAGCAAGAGGAGGCACTGACGCTAAACGAGCGCTGTTCCGCGTAGTCTTCTTGTTCTTGAACTTGCTTAGATCCTTGGACGGCGCTAGATGTTGTCTTTTGCTCATGGTGGTGACTGTAGAGAGCAGCAAAAGACTGAGTGAGTGAATGGAGGTTTCCAGGCCCCTTATATACGCCTTCTCGCTTCTAGAGCTAAGCTACTTACTGCCCCTGTTCAGCTGCCGCCGGCTGGCCGGCGGCCATTCACAAAGAGAAACAAAAGACATAAGGCATGACGTTTTCAGCTGGATCCCTTTCCCCCCTTTTGAGAGATCGACTGTCATGAGCTAAGCTACTTACCACCCTGTTCAGCAATTCAACGCGCATTAGCTGTATAAAGGATTAAGCGGTTGCTGCCGCCGACTGACCGGCGGCCATTCACAAAGAGAAACAAAAGACATAAGGTATGACGTTTTCAGCTGGATCCCTTTCCCCTCTTTTTTGAGGGATCCACTGTCATGAGCTAAACTACTTACCACCCTGTTCAGCAATTTAACGCGCGTTAGCTGTATAAAGGATTAACAGTGATGGGCTTAGTGTGTGTATACAAAAAAACTACAGGAGGCGTGTGGCGTGAAGCAGGACCCCCTAAGACGAACGTGTCTGTCTGTGAGTAGAGGCGTGTGCATGTGGTGAGCGACTTAAGTGTAAGACAAAAAGAAATCACCGCCTCCTGCCGTGGTGAGTAGACCGGGCTGGCCGGCGGCGGCCGGCTAGTTCAATAGGGGTGACAGCTGACTAAGGCTGTGCATGAAAAAATCCGATTTTCACCTGACCTCTGACGTTTGTTACAATGAATGTCAGAGGGAGGGAGGCGTCCTCAGGTAGGGGGTAGGAGGTAAAGCTATGGATGAGGAAAAAACACCGTTTTCAGCTGGTCTCCACGGATAGCGATGACATACCCCTCGTCATCTAAGCTCTTAAGGAGCGGAGCGGCTGAAAAAGCGTCATGCGGACAAGTCGCTAGACAGCTGGAGTGCTGTTGGAAATAGGATTAAACTCCCTCTGTATAAAAGCTCTGATTTCTGTTGGAAAAAAACCATATCGCCTCTGACCACAGTAACGTCTACTACCACCACCACCGCCACCACCGCCGCCGCCGCCAAGACGAGACGAGATGGCTCAAGCTATTCCACTTTCAAGCTCGCCTTCACCGCCTTGTCCACCTGAAAAAAAGTTAATGCGGCTTGACGACGTGAGACGCGCGAGGCAGACCGATGGGGAGAACAGAGAGGTAGGACAGCGGCGCTTAGCATATAGCGACGCCTTGCTTCGTCAACTAGGTAAAGAGTTGAGCGGATCTTGGAGAGAGTTGGGCAGTAGCTTAAAAGTTACCGCCGCCCGTATGGATGCTCTAGTAGAGCGCAGTGTCAAGACACCGGAGGAGCTGTGTACGGCGATGTTCCGAGTCTGGTGGGGTGAAACCCCGCATCGTCATAGATGGGGAGAGCTCGGTCGCGTCTTCACCCGCATTAGACGAGTGGAACTGTTGGCTCAGTGGATGTCCCTTCTCCACAGACAGGGGTTGGATTTCGAAAACCCCGACTCGCGCGCGATGCATAAGCACTTGGGCGCCCTCGGCAGACGTCTAGGTAGCAGGTGGAAAGAGGTGGGGGACCATTTAAAATTGTCGCCTGAGAGGTTAGATAAGATCGCTGAAGAATGCGAATACGGAGGAAGTCCCGCTGAGTGGGCCTTCCGAGTGTTGAAAATGTGGCAAGCTGAAGCTGACGGTGCCGGCGGTACGCCTTTTGAACTCCTTCGAGTGTTGACTGAGGACATGGGAAAGTTTGACCTCGGCATCTTCTTTATTAGTAAGTAAAAAAAATATTATAACAATTAAGACGCGTGTCCTCTTAAAGTGTCACTTCCTCCAGTCGCAGCTGATCGCCTCATCGAAGCATGTGATAAACAAAAAAAATGAGGAGACACGCTTCTTCCTCTCGAGAGGAAGAAGCGTGTCTCTCGATTAAAATCTTTTCTTTTCTTTTTTTCTTAAAAGAGACAAACGCCCCTTAGAGTGCCCCCCCACCCCCCTAGAGTGCCCCCCTCCCCCCTCCCCCCCTCCCCCCACCCGCCCCATGCATCCTAAAAGCGCCCCCCTCCCCATGCATCTTAAAGGGGCCCCCCTCCCCCCCTCCCCTCCCCTCCCCTCCCCTCCCCCCTTATACACTCTAAAGAACGCTTCTACCTAGTTCAATAAGTCACTTCCAGTCGCTCGTAAAACAATAAAAATGAAAAAAACAAACTTATATCGTGGTGTTTTTTATTGGTTTACCGAAAAAAATAAGAGACTCGCCTCCTCCTCCTTCTCCTCCTCCTCTCCTTCTCCTCCTCCTCCTCCTCCTCCTCCTCTCCTTATCCTCCTCCTCCTCCTCCTCCTCCTCCTCCTCCAAAAAAAAAAAAAAAAAATCACATTTTAAAGCGCGTGACCCCTTAAAGACGCTCATCTCTTCATTAAGTCGCGTGACGTCACTTCTTCTTCTTCTTCTTCTTCTTCTTCTTCTTCTTCTTCTTCTTCTTCTTCTTCTTCTTCTTCTTCTTCTTCTTCTTCTTCCGGTCACGTGATCAATCAGGTCACTTCCGGTCACGTGATCCTCAATGAGGTCACTCACTTCCGGTTGGCCATTAGGTCATGTGACGTCACTTCCGGTCACGTGACTCATCAGGTCACTTCCGGTCACGTGATCCTAAATTAGGTCATATGACGTCACTTCCGGTCCCCTAAGTAGGTCATATGACGTCACTTCCGGTCCATAAGTAGGTCATATGACGTCACTTCCGGTCACGTGACCAAATGGCGGCCTCTGATTGGCTAACTAGGTCACGTGACGTCACCACTAATCCCCTAAGTAGGTCACTTCCGGTCACGTGACCAAATGGAGGCCTCTGATTGGCTGCATGTCGATTGAGTAATAAACAGTAGTTAACCATAGTCCCGTTCCGATACATACTATACTACTCACAAGTTAACCTAGTCCTCACTACAGTGTCATATTTTCTCTTGTTCAATATGTCAAACTTGCTAAGCGATGATAAAACTTTGGCTTTGGTATTTGTTTTTCTAACAGGTTGTGGAAGTCCTCATTGAATTCAGTGCCAAAGTGGGCCAAGTGGATGCGCGAGGTAACACTCCGCTCCACGTGTGCTGCCTTACCGGGAACAGATCAGCAGCCAACATCCTAGTCAAGGTAAGTCACACTTAAGTATTTAAAAAACGTTCAATTTCAGTGCTTTATTTTTTTGCTCGATCTGCAAACACGGATGAAAGTCTTTTTTTATGTGACAGAGTCCTGTAGTTACCTATAGGAGACTTTATTCAGGGGTCTACATTTGAATATTTTAATAATTTTTTTTACATTAAGGCATAGTGGATTAGAGCACTTTCCCCTTCACTGGTGCTGAATGCATCTATGACTATGATACCGACCCAACGGTGAGCCACCCACTGGAACTGTGTTTGTTTCATCACGAGTATGAAGCCTTGAAAATAATGTCATCCCCTAGGGTTACAGTCTGCGGACACTGAAATGACATGGCTATAGTTCAGTGACAGCAGCCTGTGCCAACTGTCCTACCTGGTGTTTCTTAAAATGGTCAACACGTCCCACCTGGTGTCGTTTTGTTGAGACAAGCTTCCTCCTCGCCTTACCTTGTTATTCACACAGGTAGGTATCTGTTTCCGGGTGCTTTGGTAACAAGGTGAAGTTAACTTCCATTTGACCTGAGACATTTCGCATCTTATTTGTGTCTCATTAGATATGTTTTCTGCAGGTTCACAGCAGTTATACCTGCTAACCCAATATGTTTATATCATGTCCCGGCTATTAACCCATTTGTCGTGAGCACACACCTCAGTAACTTCTCTCATTAGTTTATGATGATCTAGACATGTATCTATAGGCATAGATGATTAGCACTCACCTCATTCCGCCAGGGAGATATTGCCTCAAGGTATATTTGTTAGGATATTTGGTCTATAGACATAGTTATGATGAGAACCCGAAGTAATAATACTTTGGCATTCAGGTTGCAGGTCTCCTAGTTTTTGCTACGAAGAACCTACTACCCATCCTTCCTCCCACACCAAAACTCAACACCCAAAGGCAATTGAGACACTTGCCACATTGGTGGTTATTCCCTCTAGTGTTATAAACAGTGCTCACTGATTTGTATAGCTTAAGGCAAATGACTAAGGTCTCACCACTTGAGTTCTATCCTCATAGGCTTTGGTATTTGATATAGTTAAGTGCTAGAGTAAAGCATGTAAACAGAAAAACAACGAGAAATAATAAGTAAAGAGCAATAACACTTTCAAAACCATAATTATAAAGACTTATGGGTCTAGTGTAATCATAACAGCCCCACCCTGCACACAAGATTGCCCCATGACATCCCCTGACCTGGATCCACCGCTCCAGACATAATGTTGACATAGTGTGTGATGTCTATTCAGTCGGGTCAGCAGTGGTCAGCTGCGTGGTCAGTGATGTGATTATATAGGTTTGAGTATGACGTCGTGAGAATCTCAGTTCTATCAGCCCCTCAGAGTAGGCTGCTCCGTTAGAAAGGTGATGGGTCCCATGGGCTGCACATGTGGACATTGAATGTAAAAGCAGAGAGGTCTGGTAACTGTATCTGGATTTTCTGCGATGCTCTTTCCGCAAATACAAAAGTGTCTCATTTTGTTGGGAGAGCTGGTGACGTTTCCAGGAGGTTCCGTTGGGAGAGCTGCTCACAACGGCAGGAGTTTCTTTCTGTAGTTGGGGGAACTGCTCACATTTGCAGGAGGTTCCTTATGTGGTTGGGGGAACTGCTCACATTTGCAGGAGGTTTTCCCTATTTTTGGGGTGATGATTATTAACTGGAGGTTCCTTATGTGGTTGGGGAAAGCTGCTCACATTTGCAGGAAGTTTTCCCTGTTTTTAGAGAGGTGATCATATTGGCAGGAGGTTCCTCATAAGGTTGGGGGAACTGCTCACATTTGCATGAGGTTTCTTCTGTGGTTGAGGGAGTAGCTCACACCCATGATGCATCGCTTACATACTCATGCAGTGACTGAGCACATGCCCCAGCACCAATGAATACACTACATTGTAGATTGTAACTATATACCATCCAGAAGATGGTCAATATGATCTGTGCAAGTAGTGATAAAGGCTTATTACAAATGAAACCCACTGCCAAGGCCCCTATTATATACAACATTTATATAATCTCCCTCATGCCCCTTCTACACCGATAGCAACCATCCATCCACACACTGCTCTGACTAATTGGCCTCATTCTCTTCACCTCAAGAGGTTGTAGCTGAGGTGCTAGTATGTTATATTTCATTATAATGTTGAAGTACATTGACTGCTACTCAAAAGGAAAGCATCAAGCGAGTCTCGTTTGAGTAATGTTTCCGCAGGGCCTTTGCTATAACTTGTAAGAATAGCGAGGCAGTTACTAATGTACTGGGTAATTTTATCAATCAGGTAAATTTAAATCATATTTAACGAACGGATGGGGGAATAGAGGCAATTATGATGGCTAGGAAGGATAAGACATGTAATGGTTCACAGTGCATTTACTAACATATGCCGCTAGCAAGAATATTTGCAGACATATGTAGACATATATGGCTCATGGGGATGGTACAGTACAGTCAGTCAGGCTGATATGGGAAGGTATTTAGGTTCCACATATCTAACCATTCTCCTAGATTACCCCTCCGGTAGAGAAATATGTCAGCTGGGTGTATGGACATGATTGCCCTTAGACCTTTCCTCATATATCTTTATACAAGTCTATGTAAATGGACAAAAGGAGTAGTATATGGCAGAGGCTATATCCTAACCGTGGTGGTATTGAATACGTTTATGGTTTCTCAATCGAAAAATAAGTGAACTAATATACAACTCCAATCAACCTGACCCTGAGTCATTTGTGATGTAAATCACACGTTCAATATTTTCTGTAATAAAAGACTGTTCACGTAGGCCATGTTTGACTGACACTCAAACTTATGTTTTACCATTGCATCGCCAGGTCTGCACCAAAAAAAATGTTATTTTGATCATTTCTGGCAAAGTATATTTAGACATTGAACGACAGTCTGCACCAAATTTCTTTATTTTGATCATTTCTGGGAAAGTATATTCAGACATTGAACCACAGTAAAATGACCCTCACCGTCTGCCCATTGACAGGTACACTTGAATAAATACCACCTGAACTTGAAGTTGATTGGCCACTTCCACACAGTGAATGCATTAGACATTCACACAAGACAACTCTCTGCCACTTATAATGGCACCTAACTTATAATTAGGCAATGACAGGCATGGCATCAGCTTTATTCCAAACTCACATTAAAACACTGCATGAGAAGGCATGTTGTCAAAACTAAATGGCCATTTTCGAACTTTTCCCATTCGTTGATTTTATCCCGAGAGCTGTTGTTATGTTAATGGTGTAGATGCTGGGAAGCGTGGGGTAGTATTGACCTGCCCTAAAAACCAGAAAATATATCAGGAAACATACCCACCATACAAGTTCTAACTTCATACAAGTCACACAGGTTGAGCATGGTGGTAGAGATTCTGGACATAGGGTAGATTCACCATGAGTTGGACACATACCCTCAGACGGACAGTGAAATTTGAGGTTATTCATGTACGATACGACTTTTAGTATTAGTCTTTTGGAAAGAATATCATTCAAAGTTTACAATTATTCACAAATAAAAAGCTTAAAATGCTTGAATAACCATAAATCAAGAATCAAGGTTATCATATCGGTGCTTGAATACTGACACCTCCCATCCCCTACCAGTATACCAGCCATGGCCTTGGCTCCAGACTCTAAGCCCCTGCCAAGGCACCCATTGCTGAGGTCCCAGGAGACCTTATGTGTTGGTAGGGGTTGGTAGAGGAAAAGGGGAATTAGGGTAGGCTTATACTGGTCAACACGAGTGACATGTCAGTGACCACTCAGACCAGTGACCTCCTTGCCATATCTCCCTATGACCTATTCATTGTCACAACATCTCCTATATAATATAAACTAGAAATGGAGGGTTGAACAAAATGTATCACCAACACACCATTGTGTCATGTCTTCTGAGGTTTGCATTAGATTTGTTGTAGCCATTTACATATCTTATCTGTTGGGATGAATGAATTAGCAAGGATGTTCCTTACATGGGGTAGCAGTAGCAGGGATGTTCCTTACATGGGGTAGCAGTAGCAGGGATGTTCCTTACATGGGGTAGCGGTAGCAGGGATGTTCCTTACATGGGGTAGCGGTAGCAGGGATGTTCCTTACATGGGGTGGTGCAAATCAAAGGGAAGATTGGTATGCCATACACCTCATCATGTACAATGGGGGTATTGCTGTGCTGATAGGAAGCACTATGCAGCAGTATGAGATCATACTGCTGCATAGTGTGTGGCATACCAATCTTCCCTTTGATTTGCAGCATGTCTGACAAGCTCGTGCGACCGCGACCTCGGGGAATCCAAGTGTCATCCCTTGTATTTGAGGTGTCATGACTGTTTCACATCCCGCATGTGCTGGGGGACTCATACGCCACTAACCCCTGCATTTATAAAACTACAGCATCCAGCATGCCGGAACTATCCTAACCAAGAAGCCTAGGTGCCAGCAATGATGCTCTGGTTCCCCAAGGTTGAGATGGTGCAGGCTTGGCATGTCTTGCTCTGTCCTCCTGCTACACCCCCTTGGCTCCACCATGGCCTCGTTAAGACTTTGGAGCACGTACAATGCAAATAGCCATCGACCATTTAGTGTCAGCACTGTCTCAGCTACATTACAAAGGCTAGTAGGTTTCTCTCAAAGACAATTACAGAAAGGTATTGTGTATCCAATTTGTATACGTAGCCAAGAACAAGCTTTTCCCCCAATTAATTGAATTTCACTCTTTACTCAGGCAATGTAGTTCTGTAGTGTATTTACATCTATATGCTAATTGATTGCCATCATATCACAGTAATCACAAGAAAGTAATTGATTAAGGGCAAAACTGTACTCACAAGAAAGTAATTGATTAAGGGCAAAACTTTATTTTCCCTGATAGTTAACCCTAATTTGATTCTTGATTGACATTTTATTTAATAATAAGGAACATCCTTCCAAATTCTTATAGGTATCTAATTTTTATCTTTGTTTCATGGCAATTTTCTCATGGCAATTAGGAGCGTAGACTTACAAACTGAGGCCCAGGGGCGTGGCAAGCAATTTCAAAGTAGGGGGAGGACTGAGAGTATTTTGACCCTTTTTGACCACTTTAAACTTGACCTTTTTGGTTTGACCTTTTTTGGGGTTGGTCAAAAGTGGTGGGGGGGGGGGCATATCCCCCCCGTCCCCCCGGTTGCCACACCCCTGTAAACTAGACACCAGGTGAATGCTATTACATGAAGGAAGTATTGATTATACAAACAGGTAGTTAATTGAGCTTCTGATAGGGCGCAGTCCAAGCCAGTATGACTGTAATATTAGCTATACATGTATGTGCCTGTAGAGTGAATTGACCAGAATCCCTGCATGCGCATAATTATGGTGAATCTGATCCCCAGCTTTCCCAGAACAACACTCTTCTTTAGATAACATGACCTAATGACATGGCCTGACCTGTGGGCCACCTCTCCAGACATAATGTTGACGTAGTGTGTGGCGTCTAGTCGGTCAGGGAGCACTCAGCCGTGGTCAGCTGGGCGGTCAGTGATGTGATTATAGGTGTTGGAGTATGAAGTCGTGGGAATCTCAGTTCTACCAGCCCCTCACTCCAGGCTGTGTTAGAGTGGTGATGAGTCCCCAGGGTTGCACATGTGGACATTGGATGTAAAAGCAGAATGCTCTGGTGGCAGTATCTGGATGGTCTCATCCACAAGCACAAAAGTAACTCTGCCACTCTGCCATTGTGCATAATTTTTAATGTTTTAGAGCTAAACCAGCTAAACTTTACACACTAAAGGGTGTCTCTCCTAATTTATGAAGTCTCCTATATGGCCTCAATCAGTCTGAGATTCTTCCATCTTTCACCAACGGAAGGAATGTCACAATTAAAGAAATACTGATATCATTTAGTATACCATGCAGATGTTAACATCATTACAATTGTGTGAATTTGCAAATTGCAATATTTCAGCATTAAATGCATCAATTCAGATGAAATGAAGTTATATCGCTATGACATCGAAAACTGTTTTTCAAGTTGGGGTCTTTGGGGCAGGTAGTTCCCCTCGCCGTGACTTATTATACTAATTGGAACCACTAGTCTATACCAAGAGCTACTATATAAAAACACAGGTATGGAACACCAAAGGGTCTACTTAGCAGCATAGTAGAAAAACTTAGACCTTCTATCATGAAGTGATAATTTACTAGACACGCACTTCATGATTGTATACCTGACACAGATACAATACTGTCCTGTTCATAGCTCCAGGGCAGTGTATAGTGTTTCCCAGAGACCACTGTAGACATCCTCCAACTCGTTATTTCAAGTATTGCCTGTTGTCTGCCCGAGGACATTGCCTGATGATCCAGTGTGATAAAGAGGGGTATTTCATTAGTATGACGACTATGCCTGTTGTCTCTCGGGTTGGCACACTACACATTCCTTACTCACATTCATATTGGCGTTCTCATACCTCAGCCTTAATACTCAGCTTAAATATCCCATATTGTAGGCCTCCTGACTTTGATATATTGTAGAGCATCAGTGTAGAAAGGTGCTGCATATTCCCATAAATAATATAGTTGTGTATGAATCAAATTGACCAATGTATATAGGAAGAGGAGTTGCTTGATATTTCAAGCTAACCTATTGGTCATGGCTATGACAGATTACCTCACTCCGGCCGGCCAACATGCATATTTGCTATCAAACAGCAAAATAATCACAGATTGATATTTAATCAGGAAGAATTTACAAGAGTAGTGATTTATAGTGTAGTCACGAATAATTAATGTACAGCATTAGTTTATATGTAAATGCATGATGACAACGGTTTTGATCTCTCACTAAGCAATACATTTCTTTCTTCATTAAATACACAACCATAACTAGGGGTCCTACCTTTATTGGTGAAGCTTCATACCCTTATATATCAGGTCCTTTCTGTTGATGTGCCCCCTGTATGGGAACATCAACACAACGGTATACCCTTACATAACCCTCTTCCTGTTGATGTGCCCCCTGTATGGTCACAACAACACAACCGTATACCCTAACATAAGGGCCCCAAACGGGTAAAATCGACAAATCGACATGAGCCTAGTGACAAGGGACAAGACCTATTTCTTAGATTCGACAAATGACATAGGCATTCCATAAAATCGACAAGTGACATGAGACCTAGTGACAATTTTACAGTGTCAGTGACAAGTGACAAGACCCTTTTCTTAAAATCGACAAGGGACATTGGCATTTCTTAAAATCGACAAGTGACACAGCAACCCCCCTTCTAGGGCCCTAACATAGCCCCTTCCTGTTGATGTGCCCCCTGTATGGGCACATCAACACAACGGTATACCCTTACATAAGCCCTCCTTGACTGTTGTCAGGGGAGTTACTCACCCTATATAGATCCTTTACTGTTGTTGGGAAAACTGCCCATCCATATGAGAGCCCTCACTGTTGTTGGGTGAGCTGCTCATGCCCCTGAAGCATCCCTCACCTGTCCACAGTCGCTCAACACCCATCCCAGCACACAAAGCCACGACCAATACAAATGCTCATGAATATACACTACATACCATTCAGCGTATGGAAAACAGGCTCTGTGTAGGTAGTGCTAGGGACTGTTGTACCATGACAAAAGAATATACTCCCTGGAGTCCCCTCCTTTATCCTATACCCATACCTCTCCCTCATGCCCTGCTTCATACCTTTAGGTACCACACCCACACACTGTTCTGACTAATTGCCCTCATTCTCTCCACTTGGGGATTTACAACAATCATCCACTCTAAAGCTAAGGGTTTATGTATAGGCAGGGTTAAGGAAAGAGTGAGACTTAAATTGATAAAGGTGGTGTCATTGTTGGAACCATCCGTCAGCTACAAAGCAAGGTGTAGGGAATAATACCCATATATATAAAGCCCAACCCAACCTAACGCTAATTATAAATAGGCCATAGGCCTATTCACCCAAAATACTCATGTGAATAACAATAGCATGTAAAACACTATATAAGACTAGGGCCTACTAGGCCCTAGAGTACATGTAGTGCAACCACAAAACAACACTAGGACTAACCACAATTCAGGGTCAATGTCTAGTAAACTGCACTAGCGTGAGCACAGTGTCAGTATGTTTTGGTCAGAGCCTGACCCAGGTGTGACCAGCTGACCACATGAGCAACCAATGGGAGCAATGGTGGGAGATTTGATGCATAATTAAGTCCAGCTGGTAAATGTCAGCAGGGTCTAGGGCACTTTGTAGTTGTGGTCCGAAGGGATAACAACAATCCTCGTTACTTACCTAGGGAATAATACGGTGATCGAGTGCAATAGCATCACTCTTGATTTTTATCCAAATAAAAACTGCCTATGTATTTAGAAACTCTTTTACATTTTAGCTGGTATCAACTAGACTGGTTTTGTGTTGCTGACATGCATATGTATGCATGCAGCCCTGGTAAGTGCCTCGCCAGTGCTGCACTCAAGCCTTGTGCTGACCGTGCGAGGTCGATGACCCTGCGAGGTTGATGCTGGAAGGTTTAGGCATTGATCATGACCAGGAAGATTTAAATAAAACGAGATTCACACAGAACATGTACAGGGTCGGCAGAACCGGCACTGCTTAGTGAATCTGACGAGGGGAGGGGCTTGCAAACAAAAGTATTCAGTTAGAAGACCCAATATGGATAATTCCGTGAAGTATCTAGTGAAAAAGTAAGATAATGTAAAGAATGTATGGTTTTGACAGCATTAAGGAAATAGATGATTCAGTATGAGATGATGTGGGCCTAAATACACCAATCCCGTTTATTTTATCCTAGTGTACAGAAAGAACTTATCCAGCTCGGAAATATCCTATCCTATCCTATCTGTAGGGGGTAGACAGATAGCCGAGTGAACACACCTCTTTTGTGTCATTCATCAGGGCAGAAGTAGGTACTCTCCAGAGTTTCTCAGTACATGCATTTCTCATAATTCCTCAGAATATTTGAGGATATTATACAGTGATTACTAAGATCATCAAGTAGAGAAAAGTCATTAATTTCCCTCTCTGTCTGCACTCCTCAGACAACCAATGGCTCGACATCCCAGCCTTAAGGACTCAAACTTTTGATGTAGAGTGAATACAGTAGACTTTCTACCTAACTTAGTAAAGTCCAGACTGTACACAGATTAATCCCAAACCAAAACGCTGCACAAGAAGGCCTGATGTTGAATGGCACTTTCTAACCTGGCTCCCCTTTGTGGCTTTTTGACCCAGAGCTCTTGTTCTGTTGTAGAGAATGACTGGAAATGGTGAGGTAGGATTGACTTGCAAACCACGCGCCCAGCGTGCTTTCATACCAGTCACAAAGGCTAAGGTGGGTGATGGAGGCCAGGGACTTACAAAGGGTACTGGTAGGGTTACAGTGCACAGCGACTTTGTGTGTAAAGGCCTTCTTTGTCACATCTATTGGAATTCCCCCTTCTTCCGTTTGTTTTTAAAAGGTCAAGGGACCTTATTTTGTAATATACTGTATATAAATTTGTGAAGTGGGACTTCGGGGGGTTCTTAGCTTTCCAAAAATGTAAAGTTCATAATTTCCCCACAAAACCCCACCAGAACTACATAAGGATCCCCACTAATACATACTTTTGTATAAATAATATGTTTTCTAGGTGATGTAGCAGATGGCTAGGCATATGTGCCTAGATTCATATGAACTTATAAATATGATTTATATGATTTCAATGAACTATGTCTCTTCATATGAGTTGTACACAATAGCACTTTATACATGGCACAGCAAGTGTAGAGGATGTGCCAGAGCTTTACTCCTGGTAGACGTGTTACAGTCCTGCTCATTCTCATCTGTTCTACTTTGGGAGTGATCATTTTTCAACAACAGGAGGATGGGTGCATTTGAGTGGGTGGGGGTGGGAAGTAGACAATTCGGACTCCTTGACTGGGGTGGGTAAAATATTTCAAACTCCTCTGGGCGCGGCGGGGGGGGGGGGGGGGGGGGGTCACCTCTTTCAAGCAAAAAGAGCATGCGTGCTACTATGCTTAAAAGGGTGCTCGCCGGGGGATTCAGGACTGGAACTAGTCTAGGCGCCAGGCTCTAACGCCCTTGCCAAGGTAGCCATGGCTGAGATGCCAGGAAGGATGGAGTGTGAAAGGGGGAGGGGGTAGAGAAAAAGGGGATTCGTGGCAGGCTTACCACCGGTCAACAGGAGTGATGTATCAGTGACCACTCAGGCCACTGACCACCCCTGCTGTCGTTTCTTGCAACCAATAGGTCGTAACCACCTACCCTATGTGAACAAAAACAAGTGAGAATGAAAGGGGAGTATACAAATCCTCAATTCACTTTACTTCTGGGATAACACATTCCTTTAATATATATGAGAAACCTAAAATGAGTTGCTTTTGATATCTTCTTGGTACATATAGTTTATAACAGAACATTTGGATGGTGTCAAATCGCAGCCCGTTTCACATCTAAGTTCAATGAACTTGTTTCATACGTGTATCACCATGGAAGATATTGATGAAAGATATCTATATATAGTCCAATTCACTAGGTTTATATAATACACACTTGAGCTCATAAAGCTGAGGATAAGGTTAAGAAGGTACAAAAGAGCAAATGTAAATTAGTCTTTTATAACTGTAGATTGCCTTCTGATGAAATGTGCAAAGGTAGGGCATTCACTCCTTTATATCAACGTTTTGATTAAACCGGTAACGTAAAATTTTGGAGCCTTTTTCAAGACGGTCCCACTTCTTTTGTCGCATATTATTTCACACAAATATATAGGCCTGGAGGGTCTTTCAGAATGGATTCATCAGTCGTCATAGTGAGATTTTCGTCAATAGTGCAATATATATTTACAACGAGGGTCTCAATAAATGATATTTGCAATATTCTTGTATAGATTTCAACAGTAATTCTTGTGAAACACTTTTTACTAGTGGTCGTCAAACAGGTTTCGTCACGTCAAAATTTACCTTTGATTGCGTCAGTTGTTCTGAAAAAGCCTCCAGGTCATTTTTCATAAATAACCCCCCTCCCCCTTACCCAACCAAAGAATACACATTTAACAACAAAAACCTAGGCAGTGACGTCATTTGTGAACATTCCACACCGTTGTACCTGTTTACGTTTCTCCCCTGTTCTGTCCGAATGAGTGAACAACAGCCATCATTAGGGATAGCCTATATTCCTGCGTGGGGCCTCCTTCCAACACCGCAAGCCCTCATTAGGTGGTCTGGTATACGGCATACTAATCTTCCCTTTGGCTTGCAGCAGGCCGCTGTCCAACTCTCCCCCACACCACACGCACCAGCCTACCCCCCAGTACAACTCCTCCGTGGCCTCGTTAAGACCTTTGAGCATGTGGCCTGCAAATAGCCATCGACCATTTAGTGTCAGCACTGTCTTAGCTTTATAACAATGGGTGGAGGTCTTCTCCTGGAGACGATTACACGGAGGTATTGCGTATTTGTATGTAAGCTAATACAGTGTAAGCGTTCTTCCACTGTAATTGCCAGATATTAAGTTAACAGAATATAGACTTGATGATTAAAAGTGTTGTATATTTGCCTCTTAATTGACATTGTCCTAAAAACGACCAATTTGTTTTCATAGCAATTTCTCCCCAAATATTTGCAGTGTAGACTTACATACTAGAGATCAATAAGCTGTGAGTTGAGGTGGGAGCTGAACCAAGTATAATGTTTAGACAATGTATCTATATCGTATGATCATGACGAGGGAATTGTACCAGAAAAGGGATACTTTGTAAGTGGTAGATATGATACAAGTGACTTGCTGTATGAGTGATATAAGCCAAGGACAGGGTAATTGTCCAAGGCGTTATAGCCATAGATAGTTGACTCAGGTTTACTCTGAGTCTTGTGCGACGGGTAGCAGGGGGTCTCTCAGCCTAAAATTTAAAACAGCTGTCATTCCTTCAAAATTGGAGCTTTTTCTCTCAATTTTGTGTCATTAGATGCGGTACAATGTTGTCCTTCCTATGTAATCGCGCTTTAATCCATTTTCAAACGCTTCCCCCTGAAAAGCATGATTTTAATTTTGTGTCTAAAATGGTAATTTGCTTCAGCATAGAGCCCTATGGGAGCCTGTAGATAACCCTTGACATTTAACAGTTACATATTGAACGGGCTCAGTGCTAAGTCAATGGGACAGATCTCGGCAGCCGACCAAACCGGGGTGAGACACTTTTTTTCAGCAAGCTTTGACTGGATCCAATGGTAATTTAACACAGGGAAGTACTACACTACTTCCCAAAGGAGATGCCATCCTATATCATATACTAGGCCCAACATACGCTGCAGTATGTTAGATACCGGTATGGTAATTTAATGGTAATTTAATATATATGTTGCTGTCCAGTGTTGTTCAATACATGACAAATATTTTGAGAACAAAAACAGACAACCCTGTAGTAGGATATAGCTCAGACCCTACTAAGCACTATTCGCTGTTACTTACAATATGGACATGGGAGCTTTTTATTCAGTGTGTGTCTGACATAGATGTGAGAGGACAAAATACATAGATAGCCAAGATCGGGGAACATGAAAATTTGAATTTGGGCCTAAGTACCCCCCCAAAAGAAAGTCAATGTCCACTTTTTTTTTGAGTATACCCTTCTTTTGCGCGGCTTGCCTCACTCGGTGTGGCTTTCTTAGGGCACCTGCGTCATGCGACCTATAGGTTGTGTGGTGCAGGCCTATAGGTAGTTGTGAGTTCCTGACTTGTGACGCACAATTTGGGTATGCTATCCGAAACAGTCCAGCCAGGATATAATAGGGGGAGCAATGGATGGATATGGATAGTGGACTAGGGTAAACCAAAGGTGCTGAATTCATTTCTGTTATGTGTAGGATGATATCTAGGTCGGAAAAAGGTCAAAATCAAGGTCAAAGGTCACATCTTTAAGAATCCCATTAATACAAGAGTGCACCCTTTCTCTTTCTTACTATGATAAATGATACATTTCCCTTCACACCTCTACCTGACCCTGAGTCTAGTTAAAGGGGGAAGGGGAAGGGGAAGGGACTCGGGGTTGGGACTCGGGGGTGAGACTCGGGGGTGGGACTCGGGGTTGGGACTCAGGGGTGGAACTTGGGGGTGGGACTAGGGGTTGGGACTAGGGGTTGGGACTCGGGGTTGGGACTCGGGGTTGGGACTCGGGGTTGGGACTCGGGGTTGGGACTCGGGGGAGGGACTCAGGGTTGGGACTCGGGGTTGGGACTCGGGGGTGAGACTCGGGGGTGGGACTCGGGGGTGAGACTCGGGGGTTGGGACATGGGGTTGGGACATTAGCTTGGGATTTGGGGATGAACAATATTATTATATGTATACTCCTATATGATGATACTACATTTCCCCCCGAACCTGAGTCATTTGTGATGCAGTCACACGTTCGATTTTTACCATTGTAGGGCTCCAGACGGGTAAATTCGACAAGTCGACAAGACCCTGTTTTGGACAAGGGACATGGGGAGGTTAGAGGTTGGTGACAAGGGACAAACCTACCTCTTTAAATCGACAAGGGACAAGACCCATTTCTTAGGATCGACAAGGGACATTGGCATTTCTTAGGATCGACAAGTGACACAGCTACCCCCGTCTGGGGCCCTATTGTCCAAGCCGCATAACACTCATACAGCTAGTCACACGTATCATTTTAGAGAAAGGTACGCCAGACCGTGGTTAAGCCACCACAAGAGGGGGATTGTGCAAGGGGGGGGGAGAGTTGTGAGTGAAGCTAAATAAATCTAAGGCACCTCTAGGAATAAAATAATTTACCGTGCATCGTAATTCCTTCCTAAGCTTCATGATACAGGAATGCTCCCAAGCTCTCTGATAACTCAATGCTTAACCCTTTAACTGCTGGCCTTGAAAAATGTCATTTGGGACTTAACCACCGGCCCTATGTCATGGGAATATGCAACTTTGCAAGTATGTGCTCCTTGGGATAGTGGCTATGTAGTAAAATAAGTTGTATTGGAGACATAATTTGCACCTTTCTGACAAGGGGATGTAGTACTGATGTTAAATATTTTTGGATTGATTAAAAAATTCACATTTTTTGTTTCATAGCATGAGCTGCAATTTAGTGGTAACGCTGCCATAGGGCAGTACTGTTGCTGCCCTATGGCAGCAGCGGTTTCTCAGGGGTATTTCAGATGCTGCCCAGAGGCAGCAGCGGCCCTTAAAGGGTTAATGCTGAGCAGGGTCGGTTAATAACTTGCTAGCATGCAATGGTGCATCATGCCAAACCTTCTGGGGTATAGATCGGAGATGCCCAAAACGGGTTTGACTATCTTTGAGGGTGGCGTGTGAAATAATACTCCCTCAATGCTGACTAGACTGACTAGATTAAGGCAAATGCTGACTAGACTGCCTAGATTAAGGCAAACAAAATATAAACCTGATGGGGGACTTCCATGAAGTATACATGTACGCTCGGAAAATCTTTGCGCATATAAACCCTTTATTTTAATGTGTACAAGAACTCTAGGGGATGGGGAGGGGTCAATCTCTTGAGAAAAAGTGCCTACATACTTTATGGAAGCCCCCATACATTCCAAAGCAGCCGTAAGCTAAACGATAGTTACGACATCTTGAGACCTATTGCTGTACATTTTCTCAGAGTGGGACTGGTTGGGGGGACCTGCAGCCGTTTAGCTGGTATCACCTTAGGAAGCTGCTCACAGACAGGGTCAGGGCCTCTACACCGGGGTCCTGACCTGGGGGTGCATCAAAGGAGCAGCTCCGTGCCTGCCTCATTGAGTTGACAGAGCAGCTCCCCTGAGCAGCTCACGGAGCGACTCCCCCCAAGGTCGGGTTTAATGCTGGTAGGCAGTCCAGCATAAATACCACTATTGAATGTCCAGATACAACCCCCCCCCCCACCTTCACACACACATTGAGCAAGTCCTCTGTCATAATTGTCTCTGTTTAGTTCTAGTAAGTTGTAGTATCTGCTCTCATGTAGCAAACTCCTCGTTCCTTCTTTCCCTGCCACAAGTAGCAATTATTGTGAATGCTTAAGAAGGGAGAGAAGGTCACACTAACATTCCATTAAAAGTCGAAATCCAATATCTTTGTACGGCCGATGCAATATCCAAGGTCCCGCCTGTTTAGTCATTCAGAGGACCTATATCGTATCTACATGTAGTTAGCTCACATACGCAATTTATGTTCATCGTGCAGATTCATTGGCCTAGCTATCTGATTGTGTTTGTAAATATATCTGTCAGCTGTCATACCGCACTAATTGATGTAATATAATTTACCGACGAATATTTTAATGGCAACAATAGCCCTATGGATATGAGCTAATGCGATCTATAAATATTCTCTGCTGTTAAGATGATATATCCTGTTCCCGATGTATTAGTCTTTAATTAGTTTGAGATCTATCAAACAAGGTGAATTCGAGAGGCAGGAATTATCTAATAATTATTGTTTGATTAATTCAGCTTTTTTTCTGCTTAAAATACATAATATTATATTCAGTTTCACAATAATAGGTTGGGTATCTTATTGATAGCAGGGGATGCAATACGAATTAAGTACTTGAATTGGAGTTGAGGTTATGTATCTTATATGGCAAAAGATCACATATAGGCCTTAAGAAGGGGCGCTTTACAGCACAATCAAGAACTCAAGACTTTGTGACAGTTATATCATACAAATATGTATGTTCTACAATGGCTGTGCTTTGATAGAAACCCCCAAAACAGTGAAATATGTACACTATTTTTCCAAGATTCTAATAGTGGCGGTGTCATAAGCTTGACCGAGCAGAGATTGTAGAGTCTAGGGGTCAGCCATGTTGAAGCCATTATAACAGCTTGCAGCCCTGAGCCTTTCCATGCCATCTCGTGTCATCTCGCCACTGCCACGATAATCGCGTTATCGGGTCCTGCTGGTGCCCGGGTAATCCATGCGCAGGAAGGTGAGCAGGCCGGGTACAAGCAGGGCTCATCATGCTGGTGTGTTTGAGTAGCTCACCTGATGGTGGCGCCACCTGAAAGAGCAACTCAAGCCTGCTTCATAAAGAGTGGCCCCAAGACAGGGGAGAATAATATCCCAGGGAAATATTGGTGTTTTGACACTTTGACCACTAATCGGAAGTTGCACATAAGTAATTCGCCGACCCCAAAATCTATACAAAATGGTTCTTCCTATCTCATTTTTATGATGATTTTGAACAGTAGATTTCATTGTATTTTAGTCAGGCTGTGCATATAATCATAGTTAAATCGAGGTGCAATGCTTATATCCTACTACCAAGAAGCATATAGGGTCCTTGCTACTACCACAAATGTAATATGGGCTTGATTCCAGAGGGAGGAATGATAGTCACCACTACGGTGACAAATAATAACATCATCGGAACTCTAGTTATGACATCAAAGACGGGTACCTAGAGGCAGAGTCCCTTTGTAGAGTGTATTATCTGAATAACAGAAGGCAGTGGTAATAACGTGAACAAATTGATAATGGGGCTTGCACCAAAGGGACCTGAAGCCCTCTGTGCAGTGTAAAGAAGTGGGGCTCCTTTAACCCCAGCCCCCTTGATGGAGTCATAATTAGCCAGAAGGCATGGTGCCAGCCTTATTTGGATCTAATGAGAGCCTATAGTAAGCCCAGTCTGTAACTACTCATGGCCTTGTCTGTTCTGAAGATAGTGCTCCCCCATGTTAACCAAGCCTACCGTATAACTGTTCCCTCTCTTTTCCTACCACGTGCACCCCATCGCCGCCTTCACTCAGCTTAAAGTTCTTGATTGTGTTTTCTTCGTAGGCTGTTTCATTCTGATAACTTGGATTACAGATCCGCTGCTGGGATATTTGGCATTTAAAAGAATGTTAAATGCCTCTGGCAGCTGAAATTTTCTACTTAGAATTTGACGCAAAAAATGTAGGAAACTTGATAATATATAATTATGCTGACTAAAACAGTGGACAATTTAGGTTGGGGATATCTCTCAATATACTTTCATTTAATTGCTCTCCATACTTTTTTGCCCCTGGCTGCTGGGGAAAGTTGGTACCTAGGTGGCTGTGTGGAGCAGCCTTTTTTTTTCTTCTTTTGTCTCTGGCCGCCCAAATATTTTGCTCTATTATCCCGTAATCCAAGTTATCAAAATGAGGTGGCCTTTATGATCAAAATATCGCCGTACAAATTAAAGATATTCCCAAAGTGAGGGGAGAATTCGGACCCCCTCCTTCATCATCCTACCCATCCACTGATCCCCTTTGACGCCATACGTATGGAACCATTCATGAAAGTGCTAGGTGCTTTCGGTATTGAAGTTATAATTAGGCATCCTTGCCAGTCTAGTCTTATTTCGGTAGCTCCCGTCGGAGTGATCAATGTACCATTACTGTAATGGCGCAAAAGGCTACTAATAATTGCATAATGTATCTGCTGCCAATGTAAAAGCACTGGCCGAGCTCAATACCAAAGGAAGCAGCGTCTACTCTAGTCAATCTCCCCCAACTTCTTATTCTTAACAGCGGGTTGGTCTTGTGTGGTCTATTCTGAGAGCCTTAATGCTACAGATGGTATTGGTAATTAACCAAAGGAGTCAGGGTAGATAGCAATTTACAAATTGATAACGAGTAGTGATAGGGGACTATTTAACAGTGGCAGACAAACATGATGGAATATGCGAGTACGCAATGATATTATCTGTCAAATATTAAAAGATGTTGATCTCTGGTTAAAAATAGCAATTGCCAATTTATGCATATTATCAATCCGCTGTGACATTCAAAGAACATTTCAATTGTATAATCAATATAGGGTTCTCAATGCTCGATCGTATCACATGAGCATACAATGCAGCTCCAACTGTTGATTTTCAAAGAAAGGTCCAACCAAAATGTAATTTAAAACTAGAGGAATTTTGAGAGAGGTTAATTATTTTTACGTGTCACCCCAGCGTCCACTAAATGACTGAAAGGGGTATGTGTTTCTTTACCCCTACCATTCCAACACTTTGCCAATCAGTATCATCAGTATCACATAAAGAGAAGTGTACATAGTCTATTGAGACACCAAAAAACTAGTGTTTTTTTCCCTCCATTTCATTTAGAACAAATTCTGAAAGCTCTCTCGCACCCTTTTCCACTGAGTAGACTTGCGACGGTCTTCATTTCCTTTGCTGCCGGAGACCTCTGTTGCGCCACTCAGGCGCCAGCTGAGAACCAGTATCATTACCATTGAGAGTACCTTTTGCATGTACCAGCTTTTGTATTTTCTACCTAGGTCTTTTCTTAAAAGGAAAACCATGTTGATGTATAATATATATATATATTTCATGTTGATGTATAATATATATTTCTCCTGCTAGGCTCTACCTCACATAAGCCATCATAATCAATTAGCCAAACAGTTAGAAAGCTCATGCAATCTTGGCAATAACCATTAATTCCTAATCTACCTACACCCACTCTTCCATAGTATGCACCTTCCAGCGTGTTGATTTTCCCTGTCAAGGGTAGCCATCCCATTGTGTCTTATCCAGGTTCAATTACACCTGAATCCCTCACCTTACACCCTTGCACCCGCTCATTAAACATCTGTCAGTTTCTACCCTCTACACATGGGGCTGGTTGCCTCTTGCATGAAATTGTGTTGATGTTCTATGGGAGTTGTCAGCAGCAGCAGGTGTATCAGGAAGCAGCACGTAGTGAGCAGGTTAGTATCTAACCCTCTCACATGCACCAGGTTTCTCAGGGAGAGATTACAGAATTGTGGACACTGGCATTTGTTTTGACCTGCGTGTTTCTGTTGCTTGGGTTATGTCATCACTTTGATGGGTTATCTTATATTCTGTCCTTTAATTTTCGTCTATCAATTATGGCTTCACATCCCTTCCTTTCCTCACCTCTCATCTCTCTTATCTCCCTAGACTCTTAGCGTCCATTCCTTTGATCCCTTGTCTTTTTCCTTCTCTGCTTGTTAATTTCTTTCTTCTTTTCCATTGCTCTTTCCCTCCTTCCTTCTCCACCCCTAGTTCCGATTCCAACTCTCTTGCTTAGGGATCGGTAACCAACAGGTCTGCTCGAAGCGGTGCTCTCTGTTTGACTCTCTGAGACTTAGAAGAATCTATTCCTAACCGTTTTCTGCTTCACAAACCCCTGTTACACACACATAATTCCCATGACTACAGTTCCCACTGTTCAGCCTGCTCTAAAGCTTCCGCCCTCCAGGCAGTGCTCAGCTGGTAAGTATGTGCTGCTAGCCCCGGGCCAAAACCTGTATGCCATTAACTGTGGCTGACATGTAGCTGTGCCTTTTTCAATGAGTATCTAGATGAAAAATGTTAAGGGTTTACATGGGTTTATATTCTAGACCATCCATTCAGAGAAAAATTAACCAAAGACAACTCTTGTAGGGGGTGTAGGGGGCCTCTAACTGGCATGCCAGTACTTATTATGGTCCTTGTTATTAAAAAATCTCTAAAAATTCCATTAAAAAAGGTTATAGAAAGAGAGTACATTGTAGTATATAAATAAAGTCAAATAGAGAGATTGGGGATTCCTTTTTCACATTTTCCTACAAATCTCACATCCGACTGACCTCCACCGCACATGATATTTACTTGTGCTCCTCCTAACATGATATAGCTGCTACACTTTAGAAAACTCATCAGGGCTGCCCATTTACCACACCAAAATGTGTTACCAGGATCTCACAAGCATTTCTTTTCCTTTCCATTCCCTTTCTACAGCTTTACACAATCACACATGGACAGTCTGATCCTCCGCCCACTACTTCACCTTTCCCCTAATGTCATACATTTTGGTGTAAACGTCTTTCTGCTCCTTCAACTGTGGTTTAGGAAAAGTGCCCTCCTCTCCTTTCTCCTTAAGT
Source organism: Harmothoe impar (assembly GCA_947462335.1). NCBI lineage: Eukaryota > Metazoa > Annelida > Polychaeta > Phyllodocida > Polynoidae > Harmothoe > Harmothoe impar. The sequence goes on from OX381712.1 coordinate 35,774,039, forward strand.
TACATCAATTATTCATCTGTCTTTTTCCAGGTCTTCTTCATCCTACTAGTGTGATATGCAAACATGCAGAAACAGGGGGATTCCACATGTAATTCAATTATCTGTTCATCAATATACACTTTAGTGAGCCAAGAAAATGAATCAGTCTTCAACTTTTCAGATGTACAGTCAGGCTTTCAAATAGTCACCAATTAGAACTTACCCCTTTTACCTTTTACATTTACATTTACATTCACATTCATAATAATGTTTATGGTGAGGTTTAGCACAACATGAATCTGAGGAGGATCTGAATGTGACATCAATGTCATGGCTATTTGTGGGTGATGCCACCTCTTGCGACAAGAATATTTGCCCAGAATGAAAGCAATAAAATCTGACTTGCTGCCTACTATTTATGTCGCTGGTAAATAATGGATTCCAATTTGTCAGAATGTCCTTTAGGCTCATGGCTGTCACTGACACTGGCATCCATGTCAAAGCATATAAAACGAGGGGAAACATATAGGGAAACTATCACCATAGCTGCAACCTTAAGTGTTTGCCTGTCCTGTGCAAAGTGGGCCATTCCCTTTCTGTTTTCCCTTGTTCAAACTTTGACCACTGAGGTCATTAACTGTGTAACACACTCTGTGATGCATTGTGGGAAGTAGCTGTCTACAGTCAAATGGATTGTGTATACCCTACAAGCACCAATTAACTCGTAAAGCGGCCATTTTGGGTAATTGACTCAGTAGTTAATTGACTCAGGGTCTACCCTGAGTCTAGTGTGACGGTTTAGAACATCTTGGACGAACAAAAACTTATGAGATAGCACATTGTATCAACAGACCAATATTTGTCATACCTGTCCTCTGGTGTAATCCATTTTTAAATATTCCCACTAGAACCCCTCAAAAAATATCAAATCAAGAATTTACCAAAATGTGTGGTAATTTGCTACAGCATAGAGATCTATGGGAGGCCCTTGGTAACTGATAACACTGAACATGGGAGATCTACAAGTCATAACCACCCGGACGCTGGGTCATTTGTGATCTGAAGCACACATTCAATCTTGTGTCTTCTGTGTGATATGTACCTAGTTTGTTTAAACAAGGTCAAACTGTATATTTTTTCCTGCCCTTAAGTGGTGATGAAGTCCCTCCTCCTCCTTAATGTAATGAATGTGGGGTTGATAAGTTATAGGCAACATCCTTAAAGGGGTGCCTATCTCAGTGTGGAATATTTCAGCAGGGTTTGTAGTCCAGCAATTTACATGAAGTGATTTGGAAGACATTTGAGGTTGATTGTAATAGTACTGGTTGAATGGTGGATAGATTGGAAATTGACTATGCTGCTCGGGACTAAACAACATCAGTGGTGAGGTCGATGCTTCACGCTGAAATCAATAGAACAGAAAAGGGTTAAAGTGGAACTGGGTCAGCAGTCATTTCAGAATGGGTCTAGAGTTGGCACTTGTGAGGAGTGCCTTGACATTTGTCTCTGGACTGGCTGTTTTAGGTATCTTGCACACTGATTAGGAACATAATATGGTCTGTCTGTTTTTGTAAATCCCACGCATTTGTTTCGAGATACAAAAATGGTGTATTGTAAGGAAGAGCTGTATAAATATACATGGAGAAATACAATAGTTTTTCCTGCAAGCGTTACTCTTCGCAATCAGAAAGGGACAGTGATATTTCCCGGCAATGATATTCAAAATAGGGACCCACATCCTTTTTGATAATGCTGCACTCTCTAAATGCCTGCATGCATCTGTTGATCTCAAATTGAAACCCGGATCTGTCAGATAATTTAAGTTGTTTTTTAAACAAATCCCCCAAAAGTGCAGAATCAGGAATGGTACATCATGCAATATTTCCTAGCTGCCATATCAACTTCAGAAATTAAAGAATTTAAAGAAACATTCTTTTATTCAATGCTTTATCACACTCCACCACCACTAATAACAAACTCACCACAAGGCAGATGAGTATTCAGTGGGATTAGCATTGTTCAAAGTCTTCCGATTATTGCAAATAAGCAATGCATTTTCTTATTCAAAATGTACAAACTGTGTTAAAAATATGATAGTTGGAGAGTAAATATAACCTTTTGAATGACACATATTATGGTACAAAGTTAAACATTTGTATCAGACCTCAGTGACCAAGAATCTGCTTTCATTAACCTACTTGATTTCTTAGTGTCTATGTTGTGCTAAAGGGACTACAACCAGTCTAGCAGAGTTGGAGGGAGAGGGGTTTGTTGTGGTGCTTGTGGAGGGGGTACACAAAATCAAACCAATTTGCAGAGAGTATCATCACTACCCTGCCATCAGGCTGCACCAGATTGCCAGCAACCCAACAATAAGTGAATCCCAATGTTGGCATCTCACTGGGGAATTTTGCCTAATCTTTCCACTCTCCACACCGAGCCTAGCCAAAGATTATCATGCATTGACGAACACATCATAGCAAAAAGATAAGCCATTTATCAAACAAAAACAGCCAAAAGTTAAGCCAATCAAAGCGATGCTCAAACAAAAACATCTACTGATCCTCTGTGAAAATAGAATATGAGCTCATAATGGCACTGCCCATGGCTGGAATAACCTGTTGGTGCAGCTGTAGAAGGAGTTGTATGGTGCATTTATCACATTAAAAGATACAGGAGTAGAATATAGACATAATTTCAATAATTGCAATAATCAAGCACACCTTATGAACCTATAGCCCTATAAGTGGTCATCACATTGTAAAGAACTAAGGAGTATTCATCAGTAATCAGTTGAATTTAGCATCTGATTTCTTTCAGCTTTTAAAAGATTGGAATATAGTAGTATCTTGTTGGTTTGATAATTCCTCAGAATTAGATGTTTGTACTGAAGGAACCTAAATTGTGCCTTAGTGCAAAGAGGTGAAAGGAAAATCTTTCTTTCCTCTCAGCACTCTCTGAATACCTTCCATGGGAAGTTAAGTAATAAGGGTTTCAGACAGAATTTAGCTTAGATCAAGTCTCTTTGTTATTGAGATGCAAGTAGTTGTTCCCTTTATCCTGAGCTGCTCCCCACTCCAGTATGTATATGAGCTGCTCACAATGCCCTGATAGCTGCGCCGCTTGACCTTCTCTACATTCTCAATTATTCACTATACAAAGTGGGCTTTCCTTACACAAGAATCAAAGACAAGCCCACTGCTGCTGTGCTAACACATGTACAATATGACAACAACACAGTTTATTTATGCATGTACAGAGGAGGATAAGACTGGATTATCTGGTTTATGATAATCTGATGGACAGCGTTGATTCATTCAGTTGAATATCCATGTCACAGGTTGATGTCCGGTCTTGTCCTAAGGGGTAGGATATAAGGTATTGGTGAGATATCACAGGGTGTGTTACAAATTGTGTTTCTAAGTAGTTTAAATCTTGACAATTATTAAAGAAAGAAATCATAGACACAGTAATCTCTATTACAGGGCAGCCATTAAGACGGCTGTTCCTATTGTGAATATACAATAACTTCAAAAACAGCCACTGTGCTTACAATTATATATAGCAGAAAAATAAAATGTTTCTCTGCAATTCGACCCATCATTTATATATGCATCAATATCAATATTTCCATATGAAATACTACTGAAACAATTCATTGTTTGTTTCGTTATATTTACTCTATCCATTCGGCTGGTCATAACCTTTCAAACAATGATATGCTTCCTTAAAACATCTGAACATATTATTCTAATGATTCTTTGAGAGACCTACTAACGAGCAGCTTTTTTTGTTACTTCCCACCATAGTCTCTTGACTCGACTCGCCCCGGCTGCTTCCCAGTTATACCACACCACACCTCTCTGAGAATCCCCTGCAGAGGGACAGTCATGTAAGCATAGAACTGGTCCTAGTTTCATCATATTACTTCCACATGGGACCTGTCCCTAGGGTCAAACTTTGAGACAATGTTGAGAGTCTCATATAAAAGTAATAGCTAGTCTCACAGTGTTTAACACTTACCAGAGAGGTCCCCTGTGGTATTTACTCAGAACCAGACAGAGCCACAGGCATTCCAGTCTGCCCTGCAAGGTGACCAGACTCGTCCTGTTATTGACCAGGCAGTGGCAGTGTGTGTTTAGGTTGGTATATTGGGATGCTCTCAATTCTAGCCAACAGGGATGGTCATACCCAGTGGGCACACCCCCATCTAGCCCTTACTAGCTCTTACTAGCCTTTGACTGAGTGGCTAATTCCATTGCAGCCCTTACTAGTCATCAGGGCAACAATCACAAGCTGCATTTTCTTTTCCAGTATTTGAGTAATGTTAAATTTTTTAACATCACACAAGATTACATTAAATAACAAAAAGGGCATCGTCAATGTGTTTCTTAACCCTTCTTATTCCACCATTTTCTCAATCAGTATCACATAGATGAGTACTGTACACTATCTTTTAAGGTTTGTCGCTACCTTTTAATCAAAGTCAATAGAATTGGCCCAATTCTTTGCTGAGTAGCCTTAATCATATAGAATCAAAATATGTAAAGAAAAAGAGCCCCGGACTACTTTTAGTACAGAATTTTGAAAGAAAAGGTATCTTCATTCTTCTCTAAAAATGAAGAAAAACTATCTTGATTTTATTTCATATGATATTTTATGCACAGTAATATAAAAAACCATATGTGAATTGCCGATATGTTCCCCTTTACTGCAAAAATAATTTAAAAGTTGTATTGCATGGCATTCTGGATACAAAATAAAATGTTTCAGAAATGCTTAAGAATATGTTGTCATAATTTTCTAGGCTTATTGGTCAAAATAGTATTCAAAGTCAACAGAATTTAAAAAACTTTCTCAAAATATTGTTCATATTATTTTCTAACATATGAAAATACTTTTGATAGGGGGAGCATAATTTGAGAGTTTTGAGCCTTTGAATTAAGAAAAGTTAAAACAGTCTAAAATCTCATATTCAAGGCCTAAAATAATGGGTAAACGGGCACGATTCAGGGTATAAAATGATAACACAATATACCATTGGTTATTTTGAGCAATACCATGAGATCAGAATCATTCTAGATGATGATTCATTGGTAAATAATTTCAATGTTCTAACTTATGTTAAAAATAGCAAATATTATTGGTTAAAATATATCAAAATCTCAAAGTCCTCAAAAACGCTCAATTTTGCTCAAAATCATACAAGCTGTATGTGTAGAGACTTGCACAGTGGATCAACATTCAACAAGTCGCGGTCAACCTAAGACACCAATATTCTGACAGCATTTCCCTCACTTGCATCGTTTGCCATTGGGTAGGATTGTTGGAAATCTTTGAGTTCCTTTTGCTGCTGAACACATTAGCTGGGAGCCAGCAATATTGTCATTTAGAGTACCTTTTGCATGTACCAACCTTTGTATTTTCTAGTAAGGTCTGGTCTGAAAATGTTAACCATATTCAGCTAATGTATAATATATTTCATCTATTCTTAGACTGTACCTCATTGCGGTCAGTATATCAAACAGTCCTAGAAAGCTCATACAATCTTGCTAATCATTGATTTGCAGTATACATACAAGACTGTTCCATAGTATTTACCTTCTTAGGTGTTAATCTTCAGTTAAGGGCAGCCATCTGTGATGCATTTTACCCAGGTTCAATTCCTGAATCGCTCACCATTGTAAACACTCTCTCATTACACACCTGTTAGTGTCGCCTCGCCCACACATGGAGCTTGTTGCCTTTGGCATGGAATGGTGTTGATTTTCTATGGGAGTTGTTAGCAGCAGCATCAGGTATATCAGGAAGCAGCATGTAGTGAGCAGGTCAGTACCTAACCCTGTCACATGCACCAGGCTGCTCTGGTTAGAGATTGTTTTGGCCAGAGTATACTAGTATATGCTGCTCGGATATCATGTGCGGTCACTTTAATTGAGTGTCTTCCTTTCTTTTCTGTTAGTTTTTCCCCATTAATTATCTAGGGTTCGGCTAGCCACTCACAAAATTCCTAATGGCGAATCAAAGCTATCTGGCTAAAGCTACATTCTGAGAATTGTGCCTGTGGAACTGGTTTTACACTCTTTATTTTAGTCATAATAAGATAGGTTCATGGGGACGTCAACCATTCTGATTATGTTTTAATATAACTTAATTTCGAATGTTCCTAAAAGAAAGTAAAATCATTATCCTAGGTCTACAGCAAAAAGTCAGATTTGTGACCTGAAGCAATGTACTAGGGTAAGCCATAGCATTGTTAGTGCTAGTATCTGGCAAAGGAAAGGGGCAATGTGGTCCTAACCCTTGATTGGGGGTGGGGGGGCAGGTGAAGGCCTCTTAAATGGTGATACAGACGAGAGGCAAGATACATTTCAGATCTGGCGTTTCAGAAATACTTCCCTGATACTTTAAAGAAAGATGTTGGTGGTGGTGAAATACCCTCCTCCCCCCTAGAGACTATTTTTCTCATATTCATATTTTGCCATATTCTCAATTTGGCTAATTAAAATGGATATAGATTACCACACTAGCTAATGGGATACAAGTCTAGGGTAAGCCATAGCATTGTTAGTGCTAGTATCTGGCAAAGGAAAGGGGCAATGTGGTCCTAACCCTTGATTGGGGGTGGGGGGGGCAGGTGAAGGCCTCTTAAATGGTGATACAGACGAGAGGCAAGATACATTTCAGATCTGGCGTTTCAGAAATACTTCCCTGATACTTTAAAGAAAGATGTTGGTGGTGGTGAAATACCCTCCTCCCCCCTAGAGACTATTTTTCTCATATTCATATTTTGCCATATTCTCAATTTGGCTAATTAAAATGGATATAGATTACCACACTAGCTAATGGGATACAAGTCTTGGCGCTATCCTCGATTATGGCATCACCTTCATTTCCCCGACCTCCCCCTTTATTCGTTCATTCATTTACTTGTCTCCCTCTCCTCCTCCATTCATTTGTTCTCTTGTCTCCTCTCTTCATGCGTTGCTTCCTTTTTTTTCACTCTTTCCCTCTTTCCTGCTAATGCCCTTAACTAGACTAGATCAAATCCCTGGATTAGGGACCAGTAACCATCAGGTCTGCTTCAAGTGATGCTCTCTATTTGACGTTCAGGGACTGGAATGAGGCTACCCTATGGTTCCCAAACCCTTGTTATACTGTGACTACCCCTCTCCACAGTTGCTACTGTTTAACCAAAGCTTCTGCCCTCCAGGCGGTGCTCAGCTGTGGGTATACACTCCTACCCCCAGGCCAAAACCTGTATCCCATTAACTGTGTCTGACATGTAGCTGTACTTTTCACAATAGGTAAAGATCTAGATGAAAAAAGGGAAAAAGGCTTACATGGGTTTATATTGTAGAACATTTTATTCAGAGAGAAAAATCTAGAAAGAACTGGGGCAACGCTAAGCATAGGCATAGTTAAAGCTGAAGGGTATAGGTCAAATAGCTGAGGGGAACACATCGTAACTATTAATGTCTGTTGCTGCATCTAAAGCTTTAACATGTAAATGCAGCCACTTAAGGCATGATGTATTATACATAGGTGTAGGGTTTCGCAAGTCAAGTTAAAATAGCTGCTCCCAAGTTAGCAATCTCCGGAATCCCTTTGGGGGAAATGGCGGACCAGCGACAACATTGTAAAAAGCAGCAACCTGCTGCTGTATTAATACCCACAATGCATCAGCGTAATTAGGCCGTCACTCTGTACTGGAGCCCTGGAGCCCCCGTTAGTGGTGTGGTTTAAAGGCACTTGGTAGAGTTTCCGTCTATCTTAGTAATCAGGGTGCTCAAATAAATGGAGGCCAATGTTAAAGTCTCCTTACTTTGAGGCTATTACACATGTAGACATTCTGCAGCTACAGATATTAGTAAGCCTTGTTTTAGTTATTGCAAGATTCATTTAATCCCCAGTTGGCTATAAGGTGGTTGGCAGACATGCTGACAGTCTACATCCAGGGGGCAGGATAAGTAGCAATCTTGATAAAAATCTACTTTGCACTGCAATATATTATTATCATAATTGGAACAATTGTAGTAGGGGACCTCTCACTGGCATGCTGGTGCTTATTATGACTCCTGTTTTTGTATATAAGTTAAAAAAGAAATAAGAGAATATAATATTAGTAATGGAGTACAATATAGAAACACTACATCCTCATTATCTTTTCCCACAAATCTCACAAATCTCACATCCTGCCTTATATCCTCACTGATTTCCTCACTTGTTCTTCTTGCCCTGTACCTCACCTAATGTCTACTAATGCCCTTCCTCACAAAATTTGTCTGCTACACCTAAGAGAACTCATAGGAGCTGCCCATACCCGACTAATATGTGTTACCAGGATCACAAATCTCCCAACCATGTAATCCCTCTTCTACAGTTTCACCCATTCACACATTCACACTCTGATCCTCCAACCACTCCTCCATCTTCCCCCTACTGTCAAACATTTTGGTGAAAACTTCTTACTCCTCCTTCAACTGTGGTTAATGAAAAAACGTCCTCCTCCCCTCTCTCCTTTACATCAATTACTCATCTGTCTTTACCCGGGTCTCCTCCATCTTACTTCTGCGATATGTAAAAATGCAGGGACAGGGGGATTCTGCATCTAATTCAATCATCTGTTCATCAATATAGACTTCAGTGAAGCAAGAAAATGAATATGATACTCCCTTCCTCTCCATCAAACACACATCCTTCAGGTATATGGAGTCAGACCTCAAACCAATTAGTTGTACCTTTTACATTTACTTTCATTTTGCTCAGAACTAGTAATCATTTTGTGAGTTATCAATGAATCTAGCTTGTTCAGCTTTTAACAGCTTGCAAAATAATTGTGTATTGTTAGTTTGGCAATCGCTTCAATTTTAATATCTTTACTCAAGGAACCGAAACATTGTCAAGAGTTAAAGGGAAAATGGTGCTTTCCTCTCCTCCCTGAAAATACTTTAATGGGAAGTCAAGTCACAAGGGTTTCAGACAGGATTTAGCTTAGATCAAGTCTCTTTGTTATTGAGATGTGAGTCTTTGTCCACTTTATCCCGAGTTTCTCCCTACCTATAGGTAGTATGTTTGTGAGCTGCTCACATTGCTCTTATAGCTGGGCTTTACCTTCTCTATCTGCTCAATTATTCACCACACAAAGTGGGCCTTTTTTTACACATGAATCAAAGACAAATCCACCGCTGTTGTGCTAACACTTGTGCAAAATGGGGACCACATATGGTTTATTTATGCATGCACATAGGCGGATAAGACTGGATCATCTGGCTTATACATTGTATTAATCTGATGAAGCACTTTGGTTCATATTGTTGAATATCCTTTTTACAGTTTGATGTCCTGTCAATTAAAGTAGAGATAGGATATTAAAAGCGAGTGAGATTTTGCTGGTGATGTTACAATTTGTGTTTGCTTGTGTCCTGCAATTGAAGTCGATGAATATTTAATATCTTAAATTGAAAAATCACAAAAGAGAAAAAAGCTATACCAGGTTAACATTTAAGACTAGGGTGCTCCTATTTGGTATTATGAACTATATATATCAACAACCGTAGCTTAAAGTATGTACAGTAAAAATATGACGGTCATAGATTTCACTTATTGGTCTACCATCATGCCACAAATGACTCACCACCCGCCTGTCCTCATCATGTCATACCACACCACACCTCCCTAATACTCCTTCTACATAGCGCTTATCCCTAGAGTCAAACACTCAGACAGCTTTAACACTGTAATACACAAGTTACCAAGTGTCCCGCAGTGTTTAACACTCACTACAAAGGCCCCCTGTGATATTTATCCAGCACCAGATAGACCCACAGGCATCCCAGTCTGCCCTGCTAGGTGATCAGACCCCTCCTGATATACACCAGACTGTATAGCTGTGTGTTTAGTAAGGTATATTGGGATACTCTCACCTCTAGCCAACAGGAGTGGTCACACCCAGTGGACACATCCCTATTCCGTAGTGCTTTTTAGTTGTGGTCGATGTGACCAATATCCATGGCAGCCCTTACTAGTCATAATGCATGGCAACACTCACTAGCCAGTTGCTAATGTTCTTACGCAAAGTGGGTTACTTTTGCAGGGCTGTAAAGCATCAGACTTAGCGTTTAATTAGTCGGCTAGTAAGCCTTGCCAATGAATGTTTACGGTGCGCCAAGTGAGAATGTCTAATGTTTAAAGGGGGTGCTGGGAAGAAATTCTACCCAACCTTATAGTCAACCTCACATCTTTTTACCAGCCACTATTTGGCACCACCTACCCAAAAAATCCATCCTCTGCGGATCACAATCATCATAATAAACAACTTAGTTAAAATGTGATTTCCGGTGCAGGTCTGGTGCCATGTTGCCACGAAGTGTTTCTGTCTTGATCCTAATGGTGGTAAAAATTCATGCTAATCACCTGTGGTTTGCTCATAGCTAGCCATGTTTCATTCGATTTCACCATATATCATCATATCACTGATAGGTATACGGGATATGTGTGGGATTTTTTAGGCGGAATTACAAAGAAATTCATGCGCTTTGATGGAGAGAATATAATGATTATTATATAAGCAGTACAATAACATGCGTACCCAACTCATCTATGTTTTAAAAACAGCAGAATGCTTTCTGTCTGGACTTTTTATAGCCACCTGTCTGTAAACACTCAAAAGCTATACCTTGAAAGCAGTGGGATAAGCAGACTTAGTGTATTAGTCCAGTAGAGTCAGACAATACTCTCCGGGGCCTTTATGGTGAGTTAGGAAAAGGATGTCATGAACTTTGTGAAATATTGATGCTCTACAGATGGAACCTGACGTCTCTAGCCCTTTAACGACCGCTTAGATATTTAATGTGCTATTCCCTTTGTAATATAACTCTGGCGAAACTACCAGGGCTGCATCCATGCATCTTGCAACCATTCGAAAATGCATCAACCTCATAGGGTTGGTATTATGCTTCAATACAGACCTGGCGAGCTACTTGTCAGGGCTAGATTCATACACTATGACGACATTGGGTACTTTGCATTAAAACACTATGCACGCGGCCTGCGCGCTTTAAAACGTGAAGAGGGTTTACTGTTTAAGTGTGAGGACATATCCAATGCTGCAAGTGCTGCTAACCTTGCTGCACGTGCAAGGACCATATACATGATTCCCCCCGTAATGTGCAACAGTTTCGCTCAAAATAGATTTCCCCTTCACTCCAGTTACTTCTTTATAATATAATACTTCTTTGTCTGCCAATGTTTTTATGAAAAATACCATTATATATTTGACATATTTAATATAATTTTGATTATAATTTTAAAGTTGGTTTAACACTTGAGGGAGTCATACTCCATATTTACTATTGGGATTTTTAGGTTCGGTCCGTATGGGCCCTGTGGACCTGCTGACCAGCCTTCGGCTGTGTTGCTTTAAAACTATATATCATCAACTATACTGGGACTTCAGTTGGCCTGGTGGCGGCAGAAAATGAGTGAGATTATGACGGTGTATAGGGATAGTAAATGATCTGTGCCCGTGTTTATGGCAAAAGGTGAGGGTGTCGGGGTAAAGTATGGTGGAATTCCCAGGGTCGACTATATTGAGGAAATAGACGCAGCTAGTCTTGGGCATGATTTAATGATGCATTTACCCCTTTACCATGCACTGGTTTTCTGGTAACCCAATGGAATCCTCCTTTACAGGGTGGAAGGGGTTAATAGTAAAGCAAAGGCAGTACGAGACGAGGCAATATAGCTCATAAAGACTAAAAGCTTTTAAGTGAAGCCACTTAATGGAATGTTTAACTCGCCTTTTCCGAGTCAGAGCAAATCTCTGAAGCCCTTCGGCAGAAATGGCAGAAAATGATAAAAAGCAAGAATCTTGCCTTGTATTAATACTTATACTGTACCAGTGTAATGGCCCACTGCTCAGTACTGTAGCCATGAGGGGGGTCGGTAAAGGTTTCAGCCATCTTCTTAAAGAGGTCCTAACTGGAGGACTATTGAACATGTAGACAGCCACCAGAGTCTACTCACCAGCTGCAGATATGAGTAAGGTTGTTTTTAGTTTTAGTAAACCAAATAAAGGTTGCACTACTAACAAAAATTCGTGTGAACCGTCGGTACTAGAATAAGTGGATCAAAACCTGATGTAATGTACGAAACCAAAATGTAGAGTTTGGCAGGGGGAATATGGGAATAGAAATATATGTTTACGCTACTATTTATTTGATTTTTGACGGGAACACTAGTGTGATCCGCACAGAAACCATTTGTGATGCTGGTGGCCATCCAATGTCGCCCATCTCCTCCTGCCTGCCCACACCCACCTGCTTGTCCACCCACTGCTCCCCCCCACCCACCTGCTCACCTGAAATGTGATTCCAGACTAGTATGACACATGTTTTGAAGGAAGTTTTGAACCAGCATTGCCCCTGAAAGGATTTATACCTTTGATCTGTCAATTAATCAATTTAATCACGGAATCAACCTGACACTGAGTCATTTGTGATGTAAATCACGTGTTAGATCTTCTAATTTTCTTTTCTTTAGAATATAGTTATATATATATCCATAGTTATGTTAATCGTCAGAGTGTGATTTATCTTCCATTGTACACTAGCCAATATTGGCTATAACGATCTCCTGAAATATTAAAGCTGATGTCCATATATATCACCAAATATATCATCAAATACTTAGTAGAGAAAAACTATATGAATTAATATTGAGATTACTGTTTATGTGAATTTTATTCTTTACAATCAAAACAGATGATAGCAATAATTATAATCGTGGAAACGAGATTCAGAATATTAAGCCACTTTCTTCTCGGTAATTAAGTTCACTCTCCAAATTGCAATTGAAATTCATGCCGCTTGATGATATCTTGTAGATCTCCCAAAAGTAAAGAATGGAACATGATGCAATAAGTAGTGTCTGACAATATCCTACGAGACCCTTGTTAAAATTCATATCAGTTTCAAATGTTAGATAACTTAGATAAAGATTATTGCTTTCCTGTGTTATATCACCCTTCAGCACCATATCAAATAACTAACTCATTACGAGTTAGATGAGTTTTTAGGGAAGCAAGTTGGAAAGTTGTGCTAGCAAAAGTCATCAAGTTTTTATTACTTTTTCGAGCAACATGTACATAGTTTCTAAATCTAATATTTTAGTATTCTTACAGGATTGATACCAAACCTAACCTTAGTGTGTACAATGTCATATTTGGTTTCGGTGGGGGCATTAATACAGGCTCTGCCTTGTCATCAGACTCTACCAGATTGCCAGGAAGAGAATTCCAATGTTGGCATCTCACTGGGGAATTCTGTCTAAGCTCTACACTCTCAGAGACACTGAAACTGAGATTAGCCTGCATTGATGGACCCATCATATCAAAAGGATAAACAATTATATCAAAGAAAAACAGTCAAAGGTTAAGCCAATGTATGGAACCTGACGCTTGAAAAAATACCACATGTTTGAGCAGATCTTTGTCAAAATATGGCTGTTGTTGAAGGAGTGGTATGGTGTATTCATGAAATGGAAAACCCTGGACCAGAAAGTTCAGTTATGATGCCTACTTAAGGAAAGCATTATGTGTAATTTAAAGCAAATTCTAAAGTAGCTCTTCACAGGGCCTACCATAATCCCTCTATGCTCCCCAACCCCAGCTCCCTTCGACCTCCTTCCTATGAGATAACTGACATTTAAATAACCTTTTCTAAATGTTCCTTATCCTCAAAGGGAACTCTCAGTCCTCGTGGGAGGTTTACATCCTCTCATTGAAGGCAGCCCTCTTTATAGGTTTTGGAATATAACTTTGAAACCCCAATGTGGACAAAGTTATTTGACCTTACAAAACACAAATTAATGTTCGTGCCCCTTAAATACTTTCACAAATTTTGATGTGTGTGTGTCTGTACGAAAACTGTTCAACCTCTCCTAGATGCCCATATAAAATGACAGAACATTTATTGACTCAGGGAGCTACTGCTCCCAGAGTCTTATGCGACGCCTCTGTGAGACGCTTTCCACTTATCTGTGCAAAAAAAAGTAAATCAATATTTCTCACAGAAAAAAACAACATTCGATAATGCTGTGATGCACAGATACAATTGAGCTGTTTTCTGTTCCAATGCAACAAACCCCAACAGTTTCTGTCCTTTGGTTCTATCTGAAATTCTATCTCAAAGTAGACCTGTCCAAAAAAGGTCATTTTTTCCTAACTGTAGACAAACATCAAAGTACTGCTGTAGACATTTTGTCGATTTCGGCATTTAGTGTTAAACCTATGGGGAATCAGAATTCTGGGTAGGTGAGACGTTTTTTGTCAGACCAGTTTGCCATCTGTGGACATAAAATCGATGTTGGACTTTGGGTTGGACTTTGGGACTTTGGGTTGGACTTTGGATGGGACTTTGGGTGGGACTTTTGGGTGGGACTTTGGGTGGGTCTTCAGGTAGGTTTATATACAATTTATCCAATGGAAAAACAAATCCCTGAGTCTTTTGTGATTAGGATCACACGCTAGATCTTTTATAGAGTCAATTATAATTGTTATATATACGAACGGGCACATGTAAGACTAGTAATCTCATGAATGACTCAAGGCCAATTACCCTAATTGATATTGATTTGAGAAAGAGTATATTTATTCACCTCATAGATTTGAACTCCATCACCGCCCTTAAGAAGACCTTAGCTGTTATCTAGATTGTAGAGCAACTCTAACAACCAACAACCGCACAGTGTGTGGAAATTATGGAGAGAAGCAAGGTATAATAAAGGGAAAGTTGCACATGATGAGAGAGCTGTTCTGGTAGCAGCTCAGTGTATGAAAGTAACTCAAGTGTAATTGCTGGAAATTCAAAACAATGTCAGTACAAATGCGTTAAAGGTATAGACAGCCGTTTCGGCTCCTCTCTGAAAGTACCTTAGATCTTAATTTGAAGTTAGGAACAAAGCTAGGGATTACGCTTAGATCACTTTTATTTCCTGTCCCATTTATACTGAGCTACTCTCTATCGTAATATGTAAGTGAGCTGCTCGTATTGCCCTAATAGCTGGGCTTGTTCCTCTCTATCTTCTCAATTATTCACCACTAAGTGGACTGTTCTAAAGCAGGGGTCGAAGACAAAGTTAACCTGTTGTGTCAACATTTTTACATAATGGGAGGCCATACATTTGTTATAAGTACAAATACTTACAAATACGCGATTATCTGACTTGTGGCAATCTGATATACAGCTTTGGCTCATTCAGATGAGTATCCGGCTGTCAGTGCTATGTCATTGCTAATGTACAAACCGAGGTGCTGTTTTCTGATTGGTCAACTACAGAGTGTACCCATGGTAACTCGTAGGGTTGGACCCCTTGTCCAAAGCATTCACACGTTCAGTAGTACAGTATAACTCCAGAGACAGTATAGTATATTTTTTCCCATTTCCTCCTGATGTCACTCTCAAGTACATGTTCGAGGGAAGGGATGGCAGTGGAGCAGTTCACAGAACAATTTGTGGATATTTCACCTGTGAACTACAGCCTAGGCAGAACACAGGCGTTGACTCCCTAATATCCAGGCCCACGCTTCCTGTGGCCTATCCTCTGGGGGTCAGACATTCAGACAATGTCGGCCGTCTCATACAATAATCAACGTGTGACTTAGCAGGTGTTGAGCACTCCCCAGTGATGTCCACTGGTAATTTACCTACAGCCAGACAGAGCAATATAGGCCTTTCGCTATACTCTGCTAGGTGACTAGCTACTGACAAAGATATTTTCCTCTCTTGTATGTTTTCGTATTGGTTATTGCCCAACATAATTATGTAGGCATAATAGTAAGTATGCTATTATTAAAGACATAGTATGCATAACACCACTCTATGATATTCACGACTAATAAATCATGTGTTCACAGTACTACGGTGGCCGTCACGGCTCACCCCCCAAAAAGAATTTGACAGCAAAAAGAAAAAGGAAAGAGTGTTTTTGAGAAATTCGATAAACGATGTACAAATGTGAAGAAAAGCTATATGTTTTTTTTGGTGGGCCTCCTCGGCCAATGTTGACAGTTGACAGCAAGAATTTTCGATTTTGACAGCAAAAAAAATATCAATATTTTGAGAAATTGCTTGAACGGCCCAGAAAAGTGAAAAAGAATTCTCATATAAAATAGTAATTTTTTTTGGTGAGCCTTGACGGCCACCATACTACACAGCTGGCGCACAGCAATATCAACTGTAATGAAAATTTATATTATAGTATCAAACTTATTTGTTTAAAGACCTTAATCGCTACCAATTAAACTTATACATCACTCAGAGTCAGAATTCGCAGTTGCCCCTGACTCGGATAGCACCCAACCACAGCATACAGTGTTGCCCTTTACAGATCACACCAGCCCACATGCTGTCAGGGTTGAGATGCAATTTCTCGTTTAGGTCTGGTGCCGACGTGGCCACAAAGTGTTTCCGCACTGGTCCTATCGACGTCACAGCGCCGTGTAAGCTGCCTATAGATAGCGCTGCCATCGACCTCCATGTTTTATTTGATTTCCCCATCTGTCATCTCCTGCTCAACTGGTGCAGGCACAGCGAATCGTGTATGTGGGGATGATGTGTGTCAGTTAACCCTTTAAGGACGGAATGATGCCTTAATGCATCATGCCCTTGGTCGTCATGATGCATGAATGCAGCCCTGGCGAGTAACTCACCAGTGCTGTGCATGCATTCAAGCATCATGCCGAACCCACAGGGTCCAAAGACACTCTGAAGTGTCGGCATGATGCACCAATGCAGCCCCGGCGAGTTACTCACCGGGGCTGCATTGGTGCATCATGACGACAAATGTCAGCTTTTAGCGATATCTATCCTCAAGGGTTAAGTCTGTTAAGAATGTCATAAAGCCATGTTGTTAATGTTCAGTTGAAATACAGCAATGCCAATCTCCATTTTGTGGTCTGCGAATAAATGTGCCGGGGTAGAGAGTCGTGGACATCGATGCGGTATTATCTGATGCTTTGAATAAGCACCAGTTTAGGATATGCACGGAGGTCCTGCACCATACAGAATAATAGAGTGGGGGAAAGGCTGATTATATGGATTCAGTTGACAATATTATAATCAAGAAGGTGTCCATGACATACACTGAAAATCCATAGGTTAAAAGGGTTAGTCAGTACAGACTAACCCAGGTTGGTCATATGAGTGTTAGTCACAATGGCAAAGTTATATTCAAAAATAACCAAGGGGTCAGTCAGTAGTGGCTAACCTAGGTCCATCATTGGTGTGTTGTATTTGTATACCACTAGTTGGGGCCACCTGTGATGACCACTCAGTGGCTCCCCCTGGAACTAAAAAGACTAAGGTGGGTTGGTCAGTAGTGACCAATCTGACAATGATAACTGACCTAGGTTGGTCGTATAGGAAACCAAAAAATGACTAACTAGGTTAGGCACTAGTGACTGAGAGGTTGGGCGTATAGGGAGCCTAGGAATATCAGTGTAGGGAGTGCTTAGAAATGGACACCACGTCCTCGTCTCTCAGTCCCTACCTGCAACTATAATTCCTTAACAAGCATACTGGATATTCTTTATAGCGTCAGTACTCCTTTGGTTATCATTCTAGGCATTATAATCTCACTCCCCTATCTCCTTTCCCATTTCCTACTTAGTCATTACTCGCTTTCTCGCCCCTGCTTCTCTTATTGGCATTTCATTCAATTAATGTTTGATAGGTATGCGTCAATCAATCCAAGTAGAGTTCCTCTTATGACGACCTGTGTGTTTACAATAACCCGGTATATACATAGTCAGAAGTGATCCTGGGGAGAGGGAATGATAATGTAATTTAATGTACTTAGAGTCAGACAGTCCCTGCAGGGTCTGGTGCGGAAAATGATTCCATTAGCTATGTACACTATTTATACTCTAATCCAGGAACTTAGGAACCTAAAGAGGCTTTACTGTGTAATAATGAATACAGTCGACAACAAAAGGAAACACCCCCTTTATTCTCCTGGTTAAATGTATTAATTAGAAGCATATTCTAAACATGCGACCTCCCCCAACACCCACCTTTGAACAATACTTCTACTACCTTTTCTCTTATCCTATCTGCTTCAATATCTGCCTACCTACCTGCCAGCATATGTGACTTGCTGCCTTAGCTCTCAAACCTCTCTCCATGCATGTATTCCCCCATCTCCCCATCCAGCACAGCACTTCTAATAGTTGCAAGTCAGTAAGGATGGCTATTGCTCAGCAAGCGATCGGCTCAGTGCTTAGTTATCCTGAGCAGCTCAATGAGCTGCTCAGACCAATTACCATTATACCTATACCCTCAATGATGCGATCTGTTTTTGTTCAGTACCCTTTCTACTATGAGGAAGATACATAGGCCTATATTATAGGGACATCCCCTTCTTGGGGTCCTAGTATTAATTAGCATGCAGCCTCCATTGGATATAGAGGATTTCTTCCTTGGGGAAATAACAATGAGAGGAATATTGTCATTGTCATATTATGTAGCCTCGAGACACAGTGGTAAATTCCCATAATGTAATTGATATCTGTATAGTTCAAGATAGCCCCAACACGTTCTCACATAATCTGATGATATTCCATCAGTTTTATTGTTATGAAAAGCTCGGTGAGAGAAGGGTATTTCCCTGAGTGGAGTGATCTGAATTATCATATGATCTCCCAATGCTCCATCATAGGGAATGTCTTCTAATATCGTCGCCTCAGAATACAAAGGTCGTAAGTGAGAAAAAACGATTTTTTTTATCTATTGAGACTTTTCTTTATCCAAAGATTTTTCCAGAATTTTTGGAATTTTTCGGATTTGACCATTTTTTGGAAAGTAATAGCTCAGTATACTAAGGTTGTAAGTGATTAAATGCATTTCTTTTCAGTATACAAAGGTCGTAAGTGATGTGATAATATCTTTCCAGAAATATTTTTCAATAAAACAATATATTTTGTTCTTTTCATTTTAATCATTTCATGTAATTGTGATTGCATATGGCCATTTACATCTTTTTGATCATTTGTGATCATTTTGAAGCGTAAAGGGGCTGATTATATTGGAGAAATGGCTAAAATTGCTCATTTTAGCAAAAAATACAGCTGTTGCTAGGCAACAGCACCACCTATCTTCTATTTTCATGTAATATTGATAGGTAGAAATAAATTGGTTTGTATAGTGACCATTGCGGCTACATAACATTGCATTGATATACATATTTAGGGCTATCATAGTTTTGAACTAAAGAAATCACTTACGACCTTTGTTTACTGAATAAAAGGTACATGAATTTCAGTGTACAAAGGTCGTAAGTGACCTGATTTTCCCCTCATTATTGCCATAGTTACTAAGAAATAAGGTAAAAGAGCAAATATTTTTCGATATGACTCATTTTTATCAAATAGAGTATACATGTAGGAAACTTTGTGTGGTGTTATGTAATCTGTATAACAGGTAATTAGAAATATATAGCATATAGACTACAATGGTTTTTCTTATTTTGCTTATATCTCAAAACATGGATTTTTCACTTACGACCTTTGTATACTGAGGTGACGATTATACGGTAGTCATGTGGAATAAGATATATATATATACCATCCATAACTCCTGGCCTCCACCATTTTCAGGATATTAAGGGTTAAGTACCTCAGGTTCTTTGATCACCATGTCCATTAGACCCTCTTCAGTGGGACTTGCATGCTTTGTCAGCCCCTCTTCTGAGGGATAAGATGATGATCATGAGGTGGGCTGAGACTTGTGGCATGACCAGCCAGGGTATAGTTATAAGTGAGTTATATGCATGACGTGTATCTGATGCGTCCCTTCGGGTGAAGGAGGGGCATATTATTAGGGGGGATTAGTGGGAAACAGGTGTAATTTCTAGAATTGGGCGTGGCAGAGCAATATCCTGTCGTGTTCGTTTCATGATGATTAATTTATTACAATGACTGAAATTCGGTCATCTATTATTAAAATATTATATATCCGATTAGCCTATTTAATACTTTTTGGTTCCCTTAACATTTAGCTACTGACCCTGAAAAATCACCTACATCCTTGACTATGGGCATTCCAAGCTATTACTACAAAAAAAACTGGGGATTTACATGACATTGTCATATCATATTAGGCCCAAATCCACCATGGGAAGGTTAAAAAAAGACTTTGGGCTGAAAGAAATATATTTTATCTCTAATCTGTGAAAAAAAATAGCAATTGGAAAATTTTCTCTCCCACAAATGCATTTTTCAAAATGATGCCAATTGGCATCACCCTTTTTTGATGGATGATGCCAAATGGCATCAGCCGTAGTTAAAGGTTTAAACCTAAGCAAGCCAGGCGATATTAGTAGACTGATATTGCTGCGTTTGGGTAATGTGGGAAAATTAATAGGGTTCGTAGATCTATTCTATCTTTCGTTAGAGGATTTAATTGTTTCAGGATAGTATGGTCTTTCTTTTGTGAATTGAGAGTTCGTTCCGAAAACCGCTCAGACCAGTGCATATTATCTTTTGGTTGTTACTGCTAAGCAGCAGGCACAAAAAATTGTTTTCGTCCTTCCAACCATACTGTCCACTTTTTCCAATAAACCTGGGAAATGTGTAGGGCTAAAATCATGACATATATGGATGATATTTCCAAAGAGGCATCCCCGTTTCTATAGAAACCTGCTGGCCAGTGCCAAAATGGACGTCAGGGAGATGGACTTATCTATGAAATTCCGACTTCTGTAGAGCAATTTATTCTCAGAGAAAATTCAAACAGGGATTCAACCTCTGTTGAAGGGGCTTATGCATAGTGATTTGATATTTGAGAATATACATCAAGCACTAGCATTGCTTAATACTTCAAAGGGGCCTCGTCCTATCCCCTGACCTACCCTCACATCTTATCCTCCTGGGGGTTCCTGTGAGAACATGAATTATATCCAGGCCCTCACTTGGGCTGGATTAGGCCAAATAAAATAAAAAGGTTTGTTTCAGGTCACCTGACCAACCCGAGCAAAACAGGGCAGACCCTACGTTTTTTGTGCAATTTTGAAAATTTCATATTTTTACACTTTTTGGGTCATTTTTAGGGTTTACACGGAGGATGGCTAGTACTTTCATGTTAAAGAAATAGATAAAATAGATATCCGACCTACCGACCCTAGTCTTTCTTCCCATGTTACCTGAAACATACCTCTTTTTTTTAGCCTTACCATCAGCAACATAGACTTCACATTATAGGAAGCAGTTTGGGATGCTCAGATGTGCCCACAGCAACATACAATATTGATGTCCACTTTCTGAATATTGAATAGCAAGTCATCCGATTTGTTGTCATTTGAAGAACATCGCTCTATGCAAGCAACCATGGCTTCCGCTTTTGAGGACACGGTACTTGATACTGATAATAGATTTCCATAATTTAGTCATACTCTTCTACTTTTACATTTTGTGTCAAAGTCGACAATTACCCTGGTCTGGTACGCTCTTTTATGAGAACAGCCACGTTTATGTACAATCGCTGAAGCATTATACACTGAAAAAATAAACGAGTCAAAAGTTGTCTAACCTATCAGGTTACCATCCCAGAAATAGAATCTGGAGCTGGCAAATGACGGGTTTTGGGCTGTCATATGCCAGGTGGGTCGTCTATCTCCAGCTAGAAGACCCACTTCCTTGTCACTTAGACAACTTTTTGACTCTGGAGACAAATTTACTTTTTGAGTGTAGAGGGAAATAGCCATAACCTCTGAATATGTTTTTGATTATTGCCCTTTTAGCTATCTCGGACATAGAAACGTTGGTCCTGGGGAGCTCATAACATCTTAGTAGACTCATATTACTAAAAGGACTACCCTTTTCAGGACTAGTACATTTTGTATGGAAAGTCCTTGCCGGATGGAGACTGAAAGCCTTTGATACCAAATCTCTTACTAAGGTGCTGACGCGGGACATATTGTTAAGGCCTTGCATCATCCATGAACATGTATTCAATAGATAAAAGAAAGTCACCTAGATAACTTACGTATGCTTGGACCCTTTATATAATAGGAAATGGGTCAAGAGTAACCTCAAGAACCCCACCCAGCTGAGTACCTCCCAAGATTGTTTATTATCTGTTATTTGTGTTAATTAATATCAGAGCTATATTGGGTTTAGTTGAGTGCGAAGTAACAGTGAGGTGGTAGAGTGGGCAGATATATACTTTATATACGATTGAAGCTGTGTCTGGCAGGATGTCTTAACTTGCTGATATCGACAATCTAATTGATACCACTAAGTTAGTCTTGATGTCCCCAAAATCAGGGACTCGCCAGCTCAGTTTATTAGTTCAGTAAGCACTACTAGTATTTAAACGCAAAAACACATTGGGGTGGGTATGTGCATGGGCAGGAAGGTTCTCTGTGAGTAGTATATGAACATTTACCATTTGCTCAGGTGTTCTCCTCATGGAAGTACACAATGTAGTGAAGATTGCAAATGTTTTTAAGACAGTGTAATCGCTTTAGGCATAGCTGATGGCAATGTTGTAGTCCCCACTTCCCAACAAAAGAAAGATGTCTTGTAACTACCAGCTGGTGACAACATGTGGTTTTGTTCTTTACAGCCCCTTAAGTCAGGTCTACCGCATATACCTGTCAGCCTACGCCCACGTTATACGTATCTATTGAGCTGTATATAATATTAACTTAGCTATTTAAAGCTGGTGTGTCAGCTAACATTTCATGACTTTTTAATCGTGCCATATTACTATTGTATATCCTATCCTATACATACTCCCTAAATTTTAAAAGAATTGGCAGAGTCTAAATCCATAAGATGAGCACATGCAGTGCAATATATTTTACTGTAGGTCGACACTAAAACTCCCTTTGTGTTTATACTGCATGGCTCTGTGCTTTCCCTATTAGCTTAGTTCCTGGTATGCTCACATAGGGGGGACACTGAGTCAGTGAGGTGAATAAGCAGCATTGTTTTATATCTCAAACCATGCATTTATAGAGAAATATATTTAAAATCGAGCACTGCATATCAGCTAAAATAATAACAAAACCCTTGACAGTAAAATCATATCCATTTTGAAGAAAAGGGTTGGGAAGTCTAATAGCTCATACACCATCTTTAAGCGCTGCATGCTGGTTTAATCCCTGCTCAGTAACGTGCTAGTGTTGCATTCAAGCATCATGGCGTGGTTATGATGCATGAATGCAGAACTGACGGAAAAACTCTCCAGGCGGCATTCAGAGGGAAACAGAAAAGACCTATTACTAGGTCTCCACTTGTATTTGATACCATGGTTACTCCTGGCTTTAGCCAATATGTCTGTTATCTCACATCTTATCAGCGAAAAGCATCACTCTTCTAGTAGAGTTGGGGGTTTGGGCTGAATTTGCTCTGGATCTTCAATCAGATCTTTGGGGCAGGGTAGCAGGGAAGTCTGTTATATAGAGATACTTAAAATTTATTACAATATTATTGAGCTCATATGAAATAATGTCAAAGCAATGATAATGCCACTGGCTTTGATAATTTTGTAGTATCTTGATGGTTCTGGGATGGTGGGTCTTCCCAGCGGCAACTGGCCGCCTCCCGGCCCTGCTGGACCATTTATAGCCTCCTTCCTACACTGAGGCACTGTGCTCCATTTCTGCCACCTGTGGTTGCTGCTGTAAGAGAAAAGGAGAGGTGTGCCAGGATATATGCGTGGCAGGGTTGACATACAGTAGGGACCTTTGACAGCGCGAGGACAATGTGTATTAGTACAATCCCCAACCGCCTGTGTGATTAAATAAGGGCTGTAGCGTGATCAGTGATCTTTCTTTAGCGTTCTCGTCTGCGCTAAATTAATCATAATATTCATTATTTTATAATGAGATAGAGCATCACCCATTAAAGTACCATGTTGCCCATAAAGGGTTGTATGCAATGTCTTCTACACCACAGTCCTGCGCAATTAGTACCATGTGTCGGTGAATGTAGCAAGCTGAACCCATCATTGTGGTCCTCTCACACCCACGACCACAGCGCATGATGGGTTCACTCACCTCCCCCATTACAACAATGCAAATGTGTTGGAAACCGGTCACCCACTTTGGGACATAACTCGGGCAACTAGCCCCATTAACATGTTTATTGTCTACTGATGCTTACAGTTGTGTTTTTTTCTTTTGTCAGCTGTGGGTGACTGTCTCATTTTTCGTTTGTGAGAAAAACTTGTCACCCAGATTATTTTGGTAGTGTCAAGAAAGGTACTTCTAGATTAGGCCAAAAAAAAAAGGTTTGTTTCAGGTAACCCGACCGACCCTATCAAAACAGGGCCGACCGTACGTTTTTTTATGCAATTTTGAATATATTTGTGAAATTTTACCCTTTTTTGGTAAATTTTTGGGTTTTCGGAGAGGCCGGCTAGTACTTTCATGTTAAAAAAAAAAGTTAAAAAAATAAATATCCGACCTACCGACCCTATATTTTCTTGCCATGTTACCTGAAACAAACCATTTGTGCTTGCTGGAATAATAGTCTTCCGTCAATATCTGTTGTCATGCTGTTAACGGGGAAGATGTAACCTCCTTAGGAACATTAGTGAGGTAGTTTGGGAATTATGTTCCATGTCCATTAAAACAAGGTACAATTAACGAGAATAATACCAGTAGTTTTCTGGGGAACCGCCTCTTAGATATAATTTGATATTTATGCATGAAAATCTAGAAGGGGGTAACTGGTGAAACATCTGAATTGTTTCATGCCAAGTGAAACTAAAATAGCTGCAATTACAGTGTCACCTTTGCTCGCACAAATTCGTCTCCTCGTTATCAATGGTTTAGGTTGGAAGTTATATAGCATTAGTAGCATTACCGCATTTCTTTTACAAAGCGGTGATTAGTCTAGACGCTCTGCTGTGTCCCCATAGTGTAATCTAAAGCAGAATTGTTGCGCTTAGTCCACCTTTAGGCCACTCTGCATTAAACACTAACTCTTGTTTCTCATTACGCAGGAATAACTACACTCTTAGAAATATCCTGTAAAATTACTGTGATTCACTGGCATCAATTAATGCCAAGCTTTCACCGTATTTTTTACGGTCACCGTATTCTCCTAATCCCGGTAAATTTTACGGAGCTTTCCCGTTGTCATTTAACAGTGATTCATCATTATTATATGATGATTCTCTGCTATTCAGTGATGATTCTCATTTTATATTGATTCATTGGTATATTTCATAATATCAACTTCATTTCAGGCCCGTAAATATTAGGCCATAAGAGACATAATTGAATGCCTCACAGTAATATGCGAGTATAATCCATGAGCAAAGGGTACTCTAGGATTGCTACAAAGCAACTCTGACAGCGGTGTGAATATGTATAATTCTAATTACCACAAAATGTGTGTTTTTACAATCCTTGCTTGTTCCCACTGATATAGAAAAGGAAATTATATATTTATTATCTATAATGTACCAAAGGATTCAAGGTTGACCCTGAGATTGATGAGGTAATTGGACATTGTTAGACGGTGCCATTGATCTTTATAGTGTTTTATCTTTATAATGATGGCACCTTCTTTACTAGTCACTGAGGTCTGATCCTGGATCTAGGTAGTTTGGTCATCTAAGTGGTCAAATTGCACATTGATACAAACTCATTTTGATATTTTCAGTGTCATCATTGTGTGCACAACATGTATATCTATCTGGACATGTTTTCAAAAGTTTACATTTCAATTAAATGTTTGGTGATATTCAGTGTTTTGTGGTAAAAAATGGGGTAATTCTCTGTTATAGCACTGAATTGAATGGGGAGCTTTTTCTGCACTAACACTTTAGGGAATTGCATTTTATACATACTTTGCAAACAGATATCATCTATTTGTTCAGACATCATGTAGATGAGATTCACCGGAAGCACATGGTTTGAACATTAAATTCATATTTTAATTATTATAATACAGAATATTGATCGTTGGATGGTCATTGGTTTGGGTGGTGTTTGTTTGTTCAAAGTCAGGGTTGTTGAGGCGGAACAGGCAGACGGCCGTCTGGGATGCCACGGTCAAGTGGGCTGTACCTTGTTACCCCTCCGCCCCCCCCCACCCCCCCCCCCACCTGTGCGGGTGGGGCCATAGCGAGGTACATGTATGTCCTTACCCCCCCCCCCCCCCAGCACACACACAAACACACAAGGTAGTGGCCGCTGCAGTGTCTAGTAAACAAGGCAGTGTAGCGAGGTACATGTACCGGTATTTCCTATGTATAGTCAGCAGTACTGCTGCTGACCATACGTCACCAGTGACGGGAATGTCAGCAGATGCCAACTGCTGACCATGTAGGCCGTTCAGAGTGGCCTGCCACCCCTGCCACAGCGTGGACAACTAGCCCTTTCCCCTCACCCCCGGCCCCCGCACTCCATGTCTGCTGTGACACCATCATCGGTAGAAAAAAACGTGATTTAGGGTATTTAATTTTCTGCATTTCAATGTCATTGTTCTTCAAAAATAGGGGTACTTTTTCAAAGAAAAATTCGTCAAAATTGAAAATATCGGGTGTCTTCTGAACTGAGAGTTTGTAGAAATTCATAAAGGGTACCCATGTCTAGTCTTTAGCTGGTGCTGGCTATTTTCCTTGTAAGTAATGATATCAGTGACATAAATGATATTTAATCAAAGGGTGCGTTTTTTTAAATGTTCACATTTTCTAAAAAAAAACAACTTAAATAGGGGTCTTTTTGAGGCCCCAAAAGTTCTTGGGTACCCTTTTCACCCAAAAATTCGTGGATAGGGGGTATGTTTTAATTCCTGTAACGGTGATGGTGTCAGGCTACATAGCGAGTGCGGGGGCCGGGCCTCACCCCCTCTCTTTACACTCATGTCCTATTTATGGCTAATCGTTAGATGCTCATTGGTTTGGGTGGTGTTTGTTTGTTCAGAGTCAGGGTTGTTGAGGCGGAACGGTCAAGGTTAGAGTTCCCTCTGCTACTACGTCACAGGGTCCTGAGTGGGGGGCAAACACAGGCCTCCACGTGGTTAGGTAGCTGCACCATGATAGCATCATTAAACTAACCCTTACATATTTACTTACCTGGGTCGTAATACAGTCTGCAAGCTTTACTATAGTTATACATATACCAAGTATGAGAGAGTACCGGATCATATATTCATTTCATATCAATTTACAATGCATTTATATGACCGTTGCTGGTTGAGGTATGGTTCATATACCCTATAAAGTATCACCCACGTGGCGTTTGTTTGCCCCCCACTGTTCTATTATTGGGTGCAATGTACAACTGTAACCTATGCTATACACACACTGTGACACAGGGTAACAAGGTGAGAGTGGTGGAGTGGTGTGTTGGGGGGGGGAGGGTGTGTGTCCAGAAACGGGAATGGTCAGCGAGGTCAGGAAATGAGGTAGGTGTGGGTCACGAGGGGTTGGGGGGTGGGGGGGGGGGGGGGGGGGGTAACAAGCCATGCTACACTGTCATAAGCACAGGTGGGTGGAGAGGTATGTGGACTAAAGTTATACAATGGTTGAGGGAGATGCCGGGGGAGGGTGCGGGGTGATATAACTGATATGCAATGGCACCGTCTCCAAGTATACAGAATTGTTACTACAACAATGATATAAAATGAAATGCTATCATATTTATCATTTAGATACGTTTTAAATTGATAGGTTCCACTATAGTCCCCATATCTCCCAGGCTACCATCTGGTGGGCAAATATTTAACGTGAAATTCACCATAAATGAAAAGAAGGTGTTTCACTGTACTGGTTTACGGATGTTGAGTGTAAAAGTGTTAAATCTGACACTATCTCACTGTAAATCACATTACGGTGATAAACTGTAAACATTTACACTGATCCCCTGTAATTTCAACAGGAATTCTTTACAGTGTACTATATGGCGGGGGCGTTTTTATTATTATGTTTTAATTCATTTTCGCAAAGCAGTATTTCAATGGCATATCCCTATGTTTGTTAAGAACTTTAATTCAGTGACGATCGTAAAAAATAAAATAAATATAGCGTTGTGGTACAGGGATAAGGAACAGTAACCTAATGATCAGTATTGGAGCGCAAACGTAAACTCCTAGTTTATACTAATTCAGACGTAAGTAAAGGGACAGTACTGGCTTGCCAGGCAATTATGCTGCAGTTATATGTTCTAATCACTAAAGAAGAACAATAATCAGATAATTGTTCTCTAATAAAAATTAAAAAAAGAACCAGCCAACAGAACTGTAGACCCTTAATCACACTGTTAATTGTATATATGATTCATACAAGACGGCATCATATTGTAGTTGTCTAGTAGCACTATGTGACCACGGGCATCATATTGCTCAGGAATCACTCAATGCACAGAGCAGCTCACAGAGCAGTATACAAATTAGGCAGCTCTGATTACATTTACATGCTCGCCGTGTAATGAACTCTCCCAAACAATACCTCGGTAAGCTGCTGCATGCATGGATAAGAGGCAAACTTGTAGTACACCCTCCCAGCAATCACTGCCCAATAAGAACACTTTGGAAGCCAAGCCTTACTATATCAAAAATGCCACTTTCGCTACCTTTGCAGGAATTCCTACTTTTTTTGTGCTGGAATTTCTGTAATAAATTATGCTACAGAAATTTGATCAAAATCTTCAGATTCCCTACCTTCTGTCAACCAGGGTGTGGCAACTATGCTAAATACAACATGTCATGTACTTTATGTGACCAGACTTTGAATATTGAGTATGATTTTGAATATTTGTTACGTTGAACAAAGTAACAAGACAATAATTCCCCGCGTGTACTGTTTACGTGTATTTTAATACAAAATTACAAAATAATGAAACTGCAGTTTATTCAGTGTAGAACCAGACAAAACTAAATAAGTTGCTGACCAGTGCCATATTTTTCTGAGACCAATGGGCTGTTGTATCATGTGTTATGTTAAATTAGAGAGAGACCATTTCTTTCCGCGAGACCACATAGCTAACATGGGTGTCCATTACGTCTAAAGCAATCCGTCTGGCGAACCATCAGCTGCCCATACAGTCAAAAGATATTGGTCCGCGCTGTGGTTGTTTGCCATATCCACCACATACCAGAGATGCTCGTAGCCAGGCACCAGTCTTATTGACTCTGGTTCACAAGTAGGCACTCTCATACCGACCATCATAGCTGTACAACCACAATGACCTTACACAGACTGGACCACTAGTAGTCTAGGGTCCCTACCTGACTATGTCCATACATTATTCCAATAGTATCGCCCCCACGCCGCGTTAAACCCGCAGATCTTACTGCACGTCCAGTAACAGTCAGAGTGCAGTCGGGACAGGTACTCAGCTCTATATATAGGGGCGCTGGGCCTTTAAGTGTCAGCTTAAAATGGATTTTGTCTGCAGATCTAGATCAGATTTCTATGTGTTTAAAATAATATGTCTATCCATTAGCAATTTGGCAAGTTAGTTCGTTGGGCATTCTGGACCCCTGGGCGAAAATGAGGGTTTAGTGTCCATACTGCGTTGCTGCACCATGTCACCCCTTCAGGATCAATCCCGTAGAGTGTGCTTTTAGGAATGTTTCCTTGAAAGTTACTCACTAGAGCTGCCTTCATGTATCATGGAGACACAAAGGAATACTGCAGTAAAGTCCTGGGCTGTTGCTAAAGGGTCAGTCAGGAGCTTGTTACAGGAATGCTTCTAGTAGAGGGGACGAGTATAGATGGGCAGTACCTAACATGGGGTTGGATATGGAAGGCATGCTGGAGGTCCAAGGTGGGTGGGAGGACACTCCATGGCACAGCACCAGGCGATCGGCGAGTGTCGGCAGCATGCCATAGCATACACCACAAGGCCACACAGCCTCCTCACCTGCCACTCATATATTGGAGCTGCTCGCCCTGTGGGTCACATACTGACTGAGTCACTCATTGTCTGCTCAGAGCTGCTCAACAGACTCGGGGAGGTTTATGAGACAGGCCGCCAATAAGGGAACAGGGGCCCAGCATACCTGCATGGTCGCTGTAATCTCTAGGCAGTGTGGGGGAAATACTCGCGGAACTTTTTAGTGTGGTGCTTTTTGTGTTGTTGTTGTCAGAGTTTGACTAATAAGGCAGACGCGGGGGTGGGGGTAGGCTAGAGATTGTACATGTAGCTTGGGGATGGGTGTGGAGGTCAAAAGTAGGACCAGACAGAGCATGCCTAACAGCCGTGGTAAAGGTGGGGACAGATAGAATGAGTGTGGGTCGGGGGGAGATGCGATGGCACAGGCGTAGAGAGCACATTTTTAGTGTAGGGGAGGGGCAAAGGTGTATAGGCATCTATAGGATTTTGCATAGCCTTTTAGTGTGGGGGAGGGGCAAAGGTCTGTAGAAAGCTATAGGGTTTTGCAGAGCCTTATATCGATAGAGCTTATATAGTGGACTTATATAATAGCCCCCCCCCCCCCCTGGCGGGGGGGGGGGGCTATTATGGTGGAAGTGTAAATGAGATGGGGGGCAGATGTGATGGGAGAGGGGGGGGGTTAATAGTTGATGCGGCCTGATGGAAGTTGCATCTCAATAAAACACAGTCGTATATTCCTACTCCACGAAAAAGGTTTTTTTCCTTCAGCCGATTCTTAAGAGTGTGTGAAACACCACGGAACAAGGCGATTAACAAAGCAGTAACAAGAAAAAAACAACAGCAAATGCCAGCGATGCAATGGGAATTAAAACGGAAAGCAATGCAGACACGTCTTTATGTAAGAAAACACATTACACGGACGAACGTAGCCCAATGTGCACGGATGCAAAAGAGTATCTGCAAAGGTTCTTTTTAACCCTTAAAGGACCGCATAGTGCTTTATACATGACGCCTTTATCAGCATGATGCATGGATGCAGCCGTGGTGGGCAACTCGCCATTACTGAATTGAACCATCATGCCTTCCCTATGCTGATATGCGCACGAAGCGCTAGCATTATGCATGAATACATCACGGGCTCATTATTCGCAGACTCACCAGGCCTGCATTCATGCATCATGCTGACCAGGGACAAAATGCATACAAGCACTATGCGGTCTCTAAAGGGCGAAAGATGTCAACACATTTACAGGAGGCAGGCAAACAGCACAAAAAGCTGAGACTGCGTTTCGAATAGATTTGCGTGAATTATACATGCTGTTTTTTCTGTCCGTATTTTACTTTCTCCGCAGTCTTCAAGGACTTAACAGGCGCCTAGATAGTAGCCTATAGTTAGTGAATCTTTCTTCTAACTACTCTGCTTCTTTTGACTTAAGCCAGCATTCCTGTTAAAAAGACACTTCTTTCAAACAACCTCCGCTAAATATGTGTAGTAGATTTCTTAAGCGACTTATGTACATAGGATAGTGGTGTTAGAACAGGCATTATGGTGTTGAATAAAAGGCGCGTTGAAGGTGAAGGTGAAAGGGCAATAGCATCATTTCCTTTAAAGCCGCCGTTTCCCGTCGATTAACCTGCTTTGTATACAGGTGTACATACTACTTCCACCAACAGGAATAGACAGCAAACCCTTGTTTGTGTTAACTATTGACACTTGTGGACGCACAAATCTGTTCACCTGTGTATACACCGTCGACGCGGCCAGAGGGCGCCAGGGTGTTGCTGTCACGTGACCACTTCCGGTCCTGGCGGCAGCGGCGTCGGACGCAGGCGTAGATCTACTTCCGGTGGGGGAGAGACCTGTGCGTGCAGGCGCTGTTGCCTATAGCCAACCTTACACCAAGCCTACTCTCCTCACCATCCCTCACCCCCAACCCCTGACTTCCTCCCTGAAGGACTACTTTCTACGTATCATATAGAGCCACTGCTTCTGCCACCTTATATGCCTGTCTATGTGGCTCACTCTGCCAGCTTTGATGCCTGCGTGCCTGCGGCCCTGCTTGCCTGCTTACCTGCCTAACTGTCTGTCTGCTTGCTTGCCTGCCTGCCTTCACGCACGCATTCAACCCGGTCAGTCTCTATCCCTTCCTGCCTGCTTATCTGTCTGCCTTGATCCCTCCCCCCACCTCCCCCCTCCCTCTGCTCCCTTCCCATTCTCTCTTCCTCCTTGCATCCTTCCTTCCTCCCCCCCTTCCGTCCTTCCTTCCTTCCTTCCCTCATTCCTTCCTTCCTTCCATCCACCCTTCCCTCTCTCCTGTGGCGTTCTCTAGCTGTTGATCTATGGTTAACTCATGAGTAAAACAACTTGTCATCAACGTCACCTCATTTCGCATAAACCATTGCCTGTCGCTTAGCGACAGTCCTTAACGAGTCAGCGACTAATCAATATTTGCCCATAAAACTATCTCTCTAATGGTAGCAGGCGGGATGGGGAACGAGTGGGGGCAATTTAGCAAATTAAAGACAGGCATTAGAGGGGCTAATTTTATAGCGGCTAGATTAGCAAGACTGCGCTCCCTACTATCAATAACCAATCACCATCCATTGTTCTCAACACTTAATCAAATATGTAAATATGGCGCACTGAGCTTCGAAGACTCTGCATAGTGTGATTTTAAGTATTTAACTTCATTTGTATTCGAACAAGGACTCCATTTTCCTATTCGTCGTTTGTGTAATGAGTCAAATTACAATACTATGCAAACAGAGGGACCGTGCACCCTCAGGGAAGCCACTTCCCAAGCCTGTAGTGGTGCCACTTATAGCATTGGGACCCAGGATGAATGGGCTCAGATGAGCACTGCACCCCAGTGATTGCATCCTGTATCAAATATTGTCTTTGTCTCTTGTGCATTGTTAGATGTGGGTATAGAGGTATAGATCACTCAAAGATAGGTCCATGTATACACACAACACCATTAGGACCATTAACTCCCAAAGCTATAGAGTAAAGACACTGACATGAGATGAGCTACACCAGATTTGGTAAACTGTTCCTCCATTTGATCTGTGGTGATCATATCACCAGGCAACATGATAAAAGTTCACTCAAGCATGAAGATAAACACCAAGACGACTCTTGATATCATCGCTGCTATTTGCTCACACCGTCAAACACTCCCTTGAGACACGTATGGATGAGAAGACAATGGTATCCCACATGTCCTCCCGTTGACAATCCTATTGTTGGGGATCATTCATCATTCTGTAGGGGTTTGGTTCTTTGATCTGCTCTCAACTGCTCTCTACGGCTCACAATGTCTGTCAGAGGCCTTTGACAGCCTTCTGACAACACAACACATGACTGGGTTTGGCTGGGGTATCAGATAACATTAGTGATGTCACATCACGGAGGGGCTGATAGGCCTTTTAGCAGGCTGTTTAGTGAGTGATTGTGAGGTGCATTGAGCAAATACATTCTGATTGCTTTCCTACTCGCTGATTTTTGTGTAACCTATCAGAACGATCTTGGATCTTATCAATTGAAAATGGATGGTAAGGAGATGTTGTTGAGATGCTGAAACTGACCATTAAACCGTCTTCAGGTTGGAAATCTAAGATTGTAGAACTGCTTTTAGAGCATATAAACATCGATGCGATTATGGAAGGTGTGAAAAAGATGTATAGCTCTTTCTTTATCTTTCTATAAATTCATGCAGATGAATAAAGATGCTCCAGTTGTGTCTGACTTTTCCATCGTTTTGCCACTATTCCCCAACTATCTATGGGGGAAAGATTTTAACAGTTTAAGACTGATCCATATAAATCATAGGCGTCAATTGAATGGCTAGATGGGTGACAGATAAAATATGATTGTGAGGGTTTGTATGTTGAGAGGACAGCTTAACAGGTACTAAGGCAGGTATTCCACTGCCGACAAATTGATGGACGCTCACTCATTAAAGTTTACTTCGTAAGACAATACCAATTTTAATGCAGTAATGGGATAGGTCGATAGGCGGTAAATTACTGCCTCGAGGTTGGTCCTGCATCTATACCAAAATAGTGTAACTTTCGAAACATTATACAAAGATGCACCGAAATTGAAAATTAAGGATAGTCAAATAAATCCCACATATATATCATACATACAGGGTCAATTCATCCAGGCAAATAAGACATAATGAGCTATTCCTTATATAGAATGGGACGTGGATGATTTCTCCGTGCTGAAGATGCTGAACAGGGCCAGGTGGCGCAGGGTTCAATCTGTCCCCTATTATCGTTCACATCATGGCTGCTAACCGTGCTGTAGGGGTGCAGTGCTGAGGACATTAATGGTCCATGCTACCTGATTGACATGGGAGGCAGGCCCCTTTTGTTTCCTGGGATGAGAGCCACCTGGCGGCACAGACAGGCGGTAACGACGTTTTAATGTGCTCCGTGAGAGCTGCTTTGTGAGCTGCTCTGTGTTGCTCAGGGTGAATACAAATAGGAATAAAGGCCTGGGAACGGCGAATATTTCTTATACTGACAACAGCCCAAATCTTTCTGCTTCTGCTTTACCCTCGTAAATAATGAATAAAAGGATGGCGATTTTACAAAAGAATAAAGCAGCCCTATAGTATACACTGTGTCATTAGTGTATTGTATATCCTGTTCTTTAGAAATCTCATAATAAAGCTTTCCTGTTTGCATGAATGTCATTTGCAAATTTCATTCAAAGTAACTAGAGAGAGTTCTCATAGAAAAGAATTGTGTTCTATAAGCTTTCCCCTGCAATATGAGACACTTATTAATATTGTATAAAGCCAGGTGTTTGTAGGTGAAAGGACCAGTCATATATGCTTATTAATATATGTGGGATTATAAAGCTTGCGCCGATGACATTATCTATCATATGTAGATAGGAAACAGAACCATCAACTATATATTACTGAGTTCGCACCATTAAGCTTTACTCGTTATATTCCGAATTTAATCACATTTATTATAATTATATAAATATCATGTATCAGTGTACTACGTGAACTCTAATTGTATTCTCCCCTTTATCCGTATTCCTGTACCCTAAAACTCCTATAAGACAAGTTATTTTTGGCGTCTTTCTTTTCTATCTGCCAATTGTTTTTCTCAAATTGGGAATTCGGCTTATAAGTAGTGTTTTTTAAATATTACAATTGAGTAAAGAGAAAACGATCTTTAAACCTTTTTTCAATAGGTCGATTTTTGTTCTCGAGATGGGGGTTAAGCTGGGGCTCCTATCAGATCTATTGGTCAAATCTCACAATTCGATCATGCAGGTCTGTGTAGCTTGATCAGGTAAACCCAAAGGCTTATTTCCTATGTAATATATTGTTTTGAGATCGGCTAGTTAAATCCATGGGGAGAGTGAGACTTTTTGATATTTACATGTCATCATTGGTATATATATAGAGTGTGCTCAGGTATAAGCATTGGCCTGTGATCGCACTGTTCAGGCCAATAAAAATCAAACATGTTTGATATGATATCAGGGGTCAAAATTGGCCTGAGATTCAAAATCGGGACCTAAATTGGGATCTGCATTGTGTTATATAACCTAGGCAATGCTATAGCTACTTTCCATAAACAGTGTTTATAAACATAAACCTCGGGTAGTGGAACCTCATCTTTAGGCTTATAGAGGGGGGGGGGGTAGTCTATTCTCTATCAAAAGCTATTTGTTGTACCTGCATATCTTAATCTTTTCACCAATCGGCTAGCCCACATCGAATAATTATGGACACATTTTGTTCATTTTGATTAAGATATCTTATGTACCTTTAAACATCACACCACTGCCTCAATATCAATATGCTCAAATAACATTAGGAAACAAAAACACCATAGTACAGACATCAATGTTGTTTATACTCCATAGTAACACAGAGCAGACGACATTTTCCACTAAAGTGGCGTGTCATGGCGTCCAATGAGCCCCTCGTTACTATTGGGCGGCCCCACAGTACTCACATGACGCTCGTTGTCGACGTTAGTACAGTATCAACAACTACAGCATCCTCTGAGCCTCGTTTCCGGCTCTATTGACTTTGTCATCACGTGGCTATTGTTAGTTGAATACCTGTTTGTCTCTCTGAGGTTACCAGTATAGAGTTCTCTGGATCTAATACCCGGTATATTACCCTTGAATATACACCGTCTATACTACTAATATTACCACCATTATGCTTATCTCAGATTATGCCTTCTGTTCCAGGGCAAATATTTCAATATACATGTACATGTATCACCTTTGGTCAATGTTTTACTTTAACAATTGGCTGGGATGAACAATGGCCCAATTGTATGCCAACCTTAGCTGATAGCCAGGACTGCAACATATTAGTCCATGGCTGATAAATCAATGGTCATAATAAGAAATTCACAGAGAATGATATTGGATATATTATGTACCTTTGCAATCATCGTTAAGTTGACTCCGTTAAGGGCATTACAGATTACTTTCAACATGATGCCAAATCAGTAATAAGAGTATTCCGTAAGTGCCTTTCCATACTCCTCCTCGGTTTGTCTGGATTTAGATGAAAGTAATATCAACCACAGTTTGAGAACCCTCTTAAATACTTAAAAGTATAGGACACCAAACAACCATTGTTCCTTAAATTCAAACCGTCTGGGAGCTCACATCCCACTCACTCCGGCAGTCCATTAGTACCGTCTGTGCTTTTAAAGGCCGAACTCTTGCTGCCCCTACAACCAAGGTTGGAGTGGAGCGAGGACCGATACTCTGGACATTATGTAGGGGAGGTGAGGGGGTTTAAGGTAGGCCTCCTGTAATCGAACACTTTAAAGGGTGGTCTGTGCACTTGACAGGCTATTCTATGTCTTTGTGTTAACCTTGTAAAACGTGTCTTATTTGAACTGTTGAAGCTGTCCTGAATGATTCAAGATAAACCCACGTCCTATATTGAGATTGGGTGTCTGTTAACCAGAACCACTTTGGTAGAAATAAGATATTACGGAGGCAGGCGTGTGCGCATGCAGAGACAACTATTCACATTTTCTTATGTTCCTTCGTCGTGAATTGCATTGAGGTCGACGTCGCCCCCGTAGCCATACACTATTTAGGACTTCCCGTAGGCAGGATAGGTAAAATACCCTTCCTGTTCTAGTAGTAGATAGAAAATGAATCAAGAATGAAGTTAGCGAAGAATGAATTGTACTATTGTTTTTTTTCTAAAGGCTTTAATACCTCCTGTATCTATTCTCACATGCTGACCAGTTATCGTTATCACCTAGCTTTCTTCTTGAATTTATACATCATTTTGAAGTTAAAGAGTCTTTAAAGGTGGAGCCATTGTCCATTTACGATGTCCGTTAGAGGTCCTCTATGTGTGCCTACCTCTAGTAAAACTAATGGCTTTATCCATTTCAGTATTGTAAAATGTCATGTCTATGATTATAGTTATCTAGAAATGGCTTTTTCGTTTATCTTCCACCCTATCACACATCTCTCATGGAACCCACCAGGAGCTATTCTATATGATAATTAATCATAATCTCATCCGAAGGCTCCAAGCAACCGTTCAACACAATTAGAAAGCACTTTATATGATTTTTTTTGTCGTTTTTATTTTATTTATTTTATTAATAAACAACCCCATCAGAGTTTCAGTTTGGTTTTCGATGAATCTTGAGTTTATTCAAAGAACCTGCAGTTTCGGCACATGTATTTCATATATCAGGGTATTATATATTGTTGATGGTTTTCTTCCCTTGTTGTCCACAGGCTGGTGCCGATGTGAACGTGCCCAACCTAAAAGGTAACACCCCTCTCCACGAGGCGGCCCGCTGGAACTCCCTGCCCCTCACCCAACTTCTCCTGCTAGAGGGCGCCTCAGTCAACATCCGCAACCGGAAGCAGCAGACGTCGCTCCACCTGGCGCAGGTTGGTGGTATTATATAAAGCATATCTTAGCCCTTTAAGGTCCGCATAGCGCTTTAATATACTATGCACTTTGTCGTCATGATCCATGGATGCAGCCTCGCTATGGCTGTATTCAAGCATCATACCGACCATACATGGTTCATAACTCACCAAAGGTTTAGCACGACCACCAGGGGTATTACACATTTCAGCAGTATGCGGTCATTGCACATTAGCAGTCAATGTAAGGACTCAAACTCTATTTTGTTATGTCGTGCTAGTGGTAGTTCACATTGCATCTCAGTTATGGAAAACGCTGTCGTCCTATTTTCACTCCAGTTGAGACTGCTAAGGATAAGGAGGCATTATCTCCATCATCAGTACTGATATTGCACGTAATATAGTTAGCTATTTTCTACGGTTTAAAACTACTGAGGCTTAAGCCTGTAAACTTAAGGTATACAGTGATGTAGTCTGTAACAAATGTATCAAGACTAGCTATTTTTGCATGAGCCTCAAAAATGCACTTTTATAGGAGTATGCAATTAAGCCAAGGCCATGTATTAATCAATTGGATGATAATGGTATCTAAGACTTGTTAAGTTGGATATCTGGTAACAAAATATCAACAGCGCTATGTAGCACTGGACGCGACCGTCTAAACAGAAGCACTTGGGAGTTGTATAACATGAAATAAAGAATAGGCGTATAAGATTCTCAAGAGTGTTTAGAATCAATTTATTGCGTAAATACTCAAATTTCTCTCAGTCCATATGCCAGATTTTTCTAGAGTGGCCTATTCCAAGGTGCAGTGGATTTTTCGAGATGGGAAATACAATGTACTTTTGAAAACAATAGGGAGATCCAGGAATCTAAGAAATGTCTTCTAGCTTCCTGGACAATTCTCAAAGGGAATCATGAGCAAAGAACTATCTTTAGTTCCTCTCGAGTTTTTGTTTGCGTCCTTGCGTCAAAGGCCATGCTGAACAAAATCAGTATATGCTGTGTTTCAAGCGTGAAAGCCCGTTCCACAAACGGATCACTAAAACATAGCTATGGTGGGTCTCTAAGGTAATCCTTTCCTGAGCTCTGTCAAGGGAATGCATAGCTAAAGGTCGACAAGTTGTAGTCTAAAAAGTGAAATAATCTAGTCAAAAGATTCAAACGAGTGTTCCTTTGTTATTTTTTGTTCATATTTAGGCCATAATGGTTCAAATTATGATGGGGAGGGGGCTACCAAAGTACTCTGTATATCGAGACATATACTTGCTGTCCACACAACTGGATCAGTGAAGTGTACCGTCAGCTGGGCCTGCACAGACTGAGGAATGCAGGTAACACAGGGGTCTTATATACCCCACCTGCCATGCACCGACGGGTCACATGCACAGGTAGATAAGGTCGGCTTTCCCATCTAAGAGTGGCACACAGGAACCAGAAGAGAATGCAGGTCCTCTGCCAGATACTGTGTGCACTAACTCCAGGTGGAAAGCCAAGTAAAGATGTTTACCAGGGAATTTATATAGAGAATAGTACAAGTAATAATACCGTACTCTTACACATGTATTGTTCGGAACACATTCAAGTAAATAATATCTTTCTTACTGATTGGCCAGTGAAGGCTTTCCACCTTCACTTCTCAAAGACATACTGGTATCACATTTGAAGAGGTATATTCTGAGATCATTGCTGACCATCCATAATTCCCTTAATTGTGCAGAACCAGGTGAATGTCCTCCAAGAATTGCCTATAAAAACTCCTCATATGGTTAAAACGCATACATTATACGGCCTTTATGATAAATGCCCACTCTTGCTACCCCTCTTTCTACCCGTGGCGTGAGTACCGGTACTCCGGCCTTGAATAGGGCGGATGCAGGTTTAATGGAGTGTCAGAGTGGGGAATCTACATAAATTTGAGACCGGTGTGCAAAGTGATTATCATGCTGTAGACCTCATACCTCATCTTCATCCTTACCCCTGGACATATTGGGACCCATCCACTGGATAGGGTTACTGTTTTGGTTTTCCAGCGAATGGTATGATCAGGCGGGCTCGCTGCGGCTATGTTGCGGTGATTAAGATTGATGTGTCGCTCGGTGAACAGAGGGGGCCAGCGGCAGGGCTTCAGATCCCTCACAAAGTGACAGATTTGTTGGGATTGACCCGTCAGACTGTATATCACTCCCTACACCAGCTACAGCTATCTTCCATTCTGTAACACTTTCACACCCCCATGCACCTCTCCTTGATTAGTGTTCTCCTGTGTTGCCGCCTGGAGAGGAGGTAGTTAATGATGCACACACAAGGGTAGAGTAGTCTACAACATATAGGAAAGGCGGACCTCGTGATCATGAGCATTATCCCAGCTCAAAATGTGT
Source organism: Harmothoe impar (assembly GCA_947462335.1). NCBI lineage: Eukaryota > Metazoa > Annelida > Polychaeta > Phyllodocida > Polynoidae > Harmothoe > Harmothoe impar. Next base: position 35,814,164 of record OX381712.1, read on the forward strand.
AGGAGGGGCCCAATGCTGGAATTTGTAAAGGGGGGTCCACTAAACACCAAAGTACCAAAACGTCTTGTGCTGTTTCAGTCGCAGTAGATTGAAATATTATTAAAATGATCTCGTTTTTCTCAGAAAGGGGGGGGGTCTGGCAACCAGGACCCCCCCCCCTGGATCCGCCGTTGATATGCCGTTGGTATGCATGCGGCTCTGATACTAGGTAAATTAAAGATGAACAGGTATGAAGGTCTTCAGATTTTCCCCTGATTTAAAACTTTTTAGTGTCCTCAAAACGTATTACCCATAGAAAACATGTTTTCAGGGGTTTCTCTTTGAACATTTCACTTTCTTTTCGGGATTGGTCACTTTCATCCCTGGATCATCAACAAATTAAGGATTTTTTTAATTGGTAGGGAACGCAGGTCACATGAACCCGGTACTTGATTGCTTAAAATGAGTTTGCATTATTAAGAGAGGGTGACAAAAACTTCAGTTTTTTTGGAATCTTTTCAAATGGTATAGTTCGGGATGGCATTGCAGCTTCATTGTAACCATAGGAAGCCAGATTATACCCTGCTATGTCAGTATCAGTTTTGCTATCTATGCCAGGATATTGGCAAACGGTATCTGGCAGTAATAGAAGATACCTGCTATTACCTATCAGCAGGAAGGCAGTCCCTGTATAAGAAGTCTACTTATACCAAGATTAGAAGCCATGTAGTAGCCTTAATATGATATTGTTGTCTGCTGTGGGTGGAGGCCACGTTATATTTCATATACAGATGGATATTTGACTCAGGGTCCTCCCTGAGTCATATACGCAAGTCCCCTGGATTGAGTTCTTTTTTTAAATAGAAAAGTTTAGAAAAAAATAGTTATGGATCTTTAACTCTAGACCTGTCTTAAATGTGTAAAAGATCGGAGACCCCTAAATTGTCCAAAGGATATTGGTAAAGGTTCCCAATAGGTGGACATTGTCTATTTCTCATTCCTATAATAAGTCTAGGCCAATGAGGAGCTGGCCGAAAGTCGCAACTCCTTGTGTGTCAAAAAGTCATTTTATACAGTTAAAGAAAACCCAGTAAATTTACACCTTCAATCTTTCAGCAAGGATTTAAAAAAAAATTAAATCAAAATCCATTTCAATCAATCATCTATGTCACTTAAAGCACCCTGTCCCTGAGTCAATTGTGGTGTAAATCACACGCTCAATCCTATTCTCTGCTGGAAGGTTTCATGGCACCTACAGACAGTGCTGCTGATCCTGGCACGAATTTCAAGTATAATTATCATAATAGCCACGATCTTTATATTAACCGCAACCCTGAGTATAATGTACATTGTAACATCTGTTTAAATTAAGGTATCTGCTGTGGTAGGAATTATATCTGAACAGAAAATTCCAGTGCTGGCATGTGGAGCTGTACGATGTCCCAAGGTACTATAACCATGCTGGTCCCCTGGTCCCCTGACGACTTTAAATGCAAGCCAAACACAAAGTGAATTCAGCCCCAGTCTCAAGTGGCTGTTATTCGTCAACGGTAACGCCCACAGTCGGACATGAAAATATCTATTTGTTTCGCTCAGTACAGTATTGTAACTTTTCATCCTATTGAATCTTCCCAGATTCCAATTTCACGGGCATGTCCGAATTATTGGGCTTTTTTTGACGTTTTCATTTCAGTAAACTGTGTTTCTTCTCAGGAGCTTCCCTTTGATCTCTCTGATGTCATGTTTCTTCTAAAATCCCAAAGGAAAGAGTTGGCCCTTCAATGAACTCCACTCTTTCTGTGTTTCTCAGAATTAATTTGTAATAACCCGCTTTTCAAACACTATGGTGTCCTTCATTTGTTTAGTCAAATAAAGATTGCAGGTATTCTTTCGTGTATATACCTACCAATAAAGACCTTAGCACTTCTAGAAAAATTGGTATGCTTGTAAGTAGATGATCTGTATAGCATGCTTCAACTATGCAAAAGAAATTGCGGACTATTGTCATGGTTTTAGTCACTCACAGACCAGGAAAGTGGCTGTATTTAAGATTTTATGGGACGACACAGAAATACAGGGGAAAGTGATCAGCTTGTAATACATTTGATATCTTCACTAGATGATTTAGAATAAACGTCTCGAATATCATATTGAATACAGAAGAGGCCCTTATTTGTTGTATACATTGCATCGTGTCCTTAACAATGACAATTATTTTATTCTCGATAAAAGAGAAACATGAGATACATACATACAATATAACAGTGGTGCATTTTCAACATAAAAAAATGACAGTATATGACTTATATATGAATATTTATGACAGCTAATAATGAGATTTCTTTGATTATTTTGTGAGCACCAGATACATGTAACTTATATGCAGTCCTGAGATTTTCTATGAGCACCAGATAGAAGACTAGGTAATTTACTCTACACTGCTGCGTAGTTCCTACTGATGTGGATAACATATTTTATACAATGAACAATAGTAGGCTTAAGGTATGCCAAGGTCCCTACAAAACAACAGGTTGTCACACAACACCTGGTTACAATTAAATGCACAGGACACGATATATACGAAGATAATTCTCATTAAATGGCGGACTTTGGCCTTGCATTCCCCAGCGTTGATACCTGCCTGAAGCAGCATGTTATTTATCCAAGATTGCCTTCATCATTGATTTCATTCAGGGCATACTAACTATTATTATGCTCCATCCCACACACGAAGAGTTACTTGGCATCGATTTCTGTCATACACAGATGCTACAGATGTTACTTATTACTGGACATCGATTCTCTGTCTCTTTGTAGCTCTATAGTGATCGATGCCCAGTTTTATACTTCAGACCAGTGGCTCATTTTGGCTGTTTTTCGCCTCACAGATTGCTCCTAGCGCAAAATCCTGACTAGGTGTCAATATATTCTCTATGCCAATGTGTAATATGAGGGTAGAAAACAGTGGAACCTCAGTTAGAAAAAATCCTACTGAACAGTTTTTGAGAAAATTAGGGTTTTGTTGCCCTTTTTTGCTGTTTTTAGTACATTTCCTACATAACCCGTGAACGTCAGCATTTCTCAATTTTCAGGTATTTAGAATTAGAATTTGACATTTTTTTATTTGCAGTAGGATTCCTGAATACCGAGCCATTCTAGAAAAGCTATTCTTTGGAAAAAATACTTAGTATTTCTTGATGATTTTCGTTGCACAAATTTAGGTTGTAATATAAAAACTGCATTGTCATCCAATCAAAGTGTTTATGCACTGTTGATGGTCACCCCCTCCCACCCTCTTCACTGTGCATTGAAGGAGAACAGGCAGGGGAGGTACACGTGTCTGTATATAGCTGTTGACCTGGGTGCTGGGTGCATTTTTAATTTATGGGGTGCCAACTGTTCATGAAAGAAAATTCAAATAGATTTTTCTTTTTTAGTATCAGATTAATGCAACTACAAGTCGTGATAGCACTTAAAGCATTCTATTTGCATTAATATGAATGGTGGCCACCTTATGGGGTGCCAAATATTCATGAAAGAAAAATTGATAAGAATTTGTTTTTTATTAGCATTAAATTGATGCAACTACAATTCGAGATTGCATTTCAAGCATCGGGGCATTCAATGAATGGTAGTCATCTTAAATATATGGGGTGCCAACTGTTCATAAATAAAAAAAAGAATAGAATTAGTTTTTTTATTAGTATCAGATTAATGCAACTACAATTTGTGATTGCACTTAAAGCATTGTGGCATGCAATGACTGGTAGTCACCTTGAATGTATGGGGTGCCAACTGTTCATGAAAGAAAAAAAAGAAAGTTTTTTTTTTAAGAATCAAATTAATGCAACAGCAACTCAAGATTGCATTTAAGCATTATGGCATTCAATGATTGGTGGCCATCTTGAACCTATGGGGTGCCAACTCTTCATGAAAAAAAACAACTAAATTGGATGTTTTTAACAGTTTAAAATTAATGCAACTACATTTCAAGATTGCATTTAAAGCATTGTGGCATTCAATGAATGGTGGCCATCCTAAACCTATGGGGTGCCAACTGTGTTTGAAAAAGGTATCAAATAGAAATGTTCTTATATAGATATCAAATTAATGCAACTACAATTCTTCATTGCACTGAAAGCATTGTGGCATTTAGTAAATGGTAGCCATCTTGAATGGGTTGAATGAAGGAAAAATCAAATAGGATTTGTTTTTTTGATAGTATCAAATTAATGCAACTACAAGTCAAGATTGCATTTCAAGCATCGGGACATTCAATAAGTGATAGCCATCTTGGATCTATGGGATGCCAACTGTTCATGAAAGAAAAATAGGATAGATTTTTTTTATTAGTATCAAACTACTGCAACTGCAATTCGAGATTACATTGAAAGCATGGTGGCATTCAATCAATGGTTGCAATCTTGAATTTCGAAATGAACATACACACAGACATATAGGCATGAACATGGTGTTCTCCTTCATATAGATATTCATGGATTTCTACTTCTAATAAATATAGCTTTCTGTTACATGGATGTCGATGTCCAGTTTTAGATATATATCCATATAGTGCATTGGAGTGCTATAATGTTGGACTGCTGTATATTCTAAATTGGAGGAACTAATTGTGATGAGGGTTAGCACTACTGAAACTAGTTTCAATCGTGCTCCCAGCAAAGGAGAGCCATATCATTGTACCATAACACTGCCGTGCAAGTAGTTTGGCGCTGTGTGGATCGTTTGCACGACCCATTACAAAATTATCTCTATCTCTATCTCTAGAGATATCTCTATCTCTATCTCTATCTCTATCTATCTATTAGGAAAGGCGTGAGTGTGACTTATACAGTGGGGCTACCCCAGCAAAACAGACCATTAGATTCTTATCCATTTTTGATAGATAAACGTTTTGGTCATGTTTGGGCTGATACACGAGTTGCCCATGCGCTCCCAGACATGCCACTTTTCCTACTTAACCAGGAATTCCTACTTTTTCACTGGAATTTCTGTAAACAATTTTGTCAATTTCCTACAAATAATCGATCAAAATTTCAATATTTCCTACTTTTTGTCAATTAGTGAGTAGCATCTCTGGCTACACAAGTGGCAGATTTAATTTTGTAATTCTGTGTATTTTAATAGTCTTGCATGTCTCCATGGCATTTAATTATTTTAGAAGTATCTAAGAGATGCACTGCTAGAGATTTTTATGTGATAAGAAATTTTACACTAATGACACTTTAAGTAACTGTTGATTACTGTTTTGCTACATAATGCATGCACCTATTTAATTTGTTTGTTAGGCTCTAGTGGCAGTACAAAAGGTAAGGTTTAATTAAAGTGACAACAACATCAAACCCTTTCACCCATGTTACATTTATACAAAAGGCTGCCTTAACAATAACATGTGGTCTCCCTCTTTGCTTACGCTTTTGCCAAGAACGTCACGCATTTTATGATAAAAGCACTGCCTTTAAGTTGATTCCTGCTATAGATATAACAACGTCCTACGTACATAGCTATCGGTGATATCAGGGTGGACTGGGAAGTCAACTAGAAACAGATGGTTATAGTGAAAGTGATGATAATTCTAAGAACATACCTGCACTTTATCAACCATGGCTTGTTGCGCTCTTCTGCTTCCTCTACTATTATAATCCGACAATTAAATATGCCCAGATGATGGATAGTCTATTTAAAACTGGTCCGCATGCAGCATTGCTTAATGTGGCCCATATGACTATGGGATGTATCTGGACAAGCTGAGGTCACTTTTCCAACGCTGCCAGTGGGAAGTCTCATATCTTTTTAAATAATACATTGCAAGCACATGAAATCGTACTCATCTGCTAGTCACCCACTGTACAAGCCAACAGTGCTATTATTATTCAGTTAATGTAATCCCAATCATACCCTCCATTAAATGATAAGTCTTAGGATTATAGTTTCCATCTTTGTGGCCTGTCTGAGACCTTTGAATTAACTCTGGAGTTTCTTCCCAGTCTCTAAATTCGAAGGGCTGCTTTTCTGTGACTTCAAACTATGCCTCTGCCGCTTTCTGCATCCGGATTGCAGCACTTTCCTGTAACATATGACTGCCCTTTATCTGGAACCACTATAACCTTCTGCATTGTCAAACGGTGCCTTTTTTTTAACTAAGATGGACAGATTATGGCACAGTCAATCAACGGCTTTAGCTACTCCTATAATCCAGCCATTCAATCAGTCAAGGGAAAGAGTACACCGTGGAGGTATTCAAAGTCAAGGCCAAATTCAATTTCTTTAAAGCTGTAAAAAGGAGATGACTTTAGAAATGTCACTCAAATCAAACATTATGTTTGTCACTTTGTAGACAACACATTGGCTACTCTGGGTAAAACACTAACACTGCAAACACTGAAATAAGCGCACGATTGTCTCATCTTTTGGGGGTATAATATTATATAAATAAAATTACACTACATACTCATATACATTGTCCACGAGAGTTGTTTGGCCCAGTATTCAGACAGAATAACATGTACTTAATGTACTCAATACACATACATGAACTTGACATCTCTAGAGGTATTGGTGGGTGCATTAGGTACTTTTACCCGGCGGGGGGGGGGGGGGCAGGGTCGGTCCTCACTGTACAAGTACCTGTACTAGTTCTGCATGCAACCAACTACCCAATAAACTGAACCTGATAGGACCTTCACTCAAAGAGTACATGTATTCTATTGTTTATATATATATAAGTATGGTTCTTTTGTATTTCTGACAGAACGACAAAGTACTAAGACTACTTCTGGAGGCCAGTACAAGTCAGTGTCAGAGTCCCAGGTCGTCAGAGTCTGGGTCAACTACTGAGGAGCCAATGTCACCGTCTTCTGTCGTGTCCACGGACCCCCCTGGTGGTCAGAATCTGCAAACGGAGCCGGAAGCAGGTAAACTGTTCACACAATTAATATTCTTAGCTCGGTATCTCAAATATGTAAACTGGTTTCTGTGAGCTCAAAGAAAATGTATTTATCCAGGATTGTAAGGGTTAAATCATCCTCGTCAACATTCCCAATAAGTGATGATTTAAATGCAAAAATTACCAGAAAGCGTCTTTCGTTTTTGAATGTTTGAATCAATCTGTATCACATAGGGCCCTATAACCAAAGCATGGAACATGATGGGATACACGAGTGGTAGGTCAAGCTAGCCATTAAAGATCGCCTAATAGGTCTCATCTGGGTCCCATGTAGGCTGCCATATATGACACAAGAACATGGATTCTGTGCATTATATAGTATATCTGAGAATAATGTAAGCATGGTTAGATGTTGTATATATTCTAATTGATACAAGCCATACTTCTGTCGCTCATAATAACCTCAAAGGTAGAGGGCTCGCTAGTGCTCAAGTGCCAGATTCCGTTTTACATATATCGTATATAATTATTTTACACGGATATGGTACAAGTATATGCTATAATAAGGACATCTGAATGTACCACAAATGTACAAAATGGCTCCAGATGGCACAAATGAATACTTTTCAGATATATAATATGCATCTCGAAGCAGTTGAACTACTTGGAGCATCATGCGTTAAAATGCAAAGCGTACTTGGTTTTGTACCCGTTAAGTGGATCAGTCGGGAACCAGCATCTAGACGTGAGCGATAATGGGGGAAGTGAGCGATGCTAGGGGAATACTCCATTGTGGTTTGTTCAGATTGAGCAGCGCTTCGTCAACAGATTAATTCTGTAATATCAAGTTTTTCTCTGTTTGGCCCATCCAACCAAGCTCAAGAATTGACAGATCGTAGCGCACAGCCAGGCAAATTCTCACTCAAAATAGTTCTAAATCAGGGAGCTCATTTTCCCTGGAACTTCATGAAGATATGGTAGGACTAAAAGTCAAACTTTAGATGAATCATCATTACCAACGGATTTTCCATTTTGAGAGCTCTTCACTTCTCATGAATCAAAACTCTGGTCTAGCAGTGCATGTCAATTGTAAATTATCTACTCGGGTTTTTGATGAAAGTTTTACAGTAAGACTGACAATTTCATGTTCTCTGTGTCCTAGCTAGTTGCCTTGAAATTCAAGTTGAATATCTGGAATGAGGGGCAATTAGCTGTTGTCTTTAAGTATATTTGAACAGAAGCTTTTTTGGTTTTATATCATTTTATTTGTCAATATAGAGTTACAAGGTCGTATTTTTCTTGAGAATATCAATCCGTGTCCAAGGCACATTTCATTCCTTTTCCATAATGCATGTACAACATGTATGAAAATTGGTATTATTTCAATCAATGTAGAGAATACCGGTACTAACGTTTGCAATTAAGCAATCAAACAGCCAGTTCGGTCGGTTGATATACATGTAAATGACAAATCTTATGACAAATAAATGAAAGATAAGGCCATCATCCCCACTTTAACAGTGTAAGGGTTGATTTTCAGGCCTATCTGACTTCTATAATAAGACAAAGCATGTAAATACGGGGTATGGTACATTAGAATAATAAGAAGAGAATGAGTTAACCGTATTAACAGGTGGTTTGAGGAATAAAGGAACTTATGAGCGGGTCAACAGTAAAACATAGGTGGGTGTATGTAAACACAATGGAAAATGAGATGGTGATTTTGTCCGTTTAAATAGGCTATGGGTATTGTGTATTAGGGTTTGGTGGTATGACCCCCCACCTTGGCCCCTTAGGGCTTCCAAAATATTTAAGCTTTTAGATTTAAATTCTAAAAATGAGGCAGCGTTTCTTCTAGCAGGTGGGAGGTCATTCCACATCACGGCTCCATGGAACTCAACACTCCTTGAGTAGGTGGCCGAGTTTGAGTGGAGGACCTTCACAATTGGACCATCAAAAGCTCTCGTATGAATATTCCTTTTATCAATAAATCTATCATCACGGGATCTTAAATACATAAAGTTTTCCATGTGAATTCTTCTTCTGTCCACAAGGTAATTACATTTTGCATCTCTATGCACTTTATCTGTCGGGGTGAGATGAGGATACTTTAAGCAAATTTTGAGACATCTATTTTGAGCATACTGGAGTGGTTTTAGAAGAGTGTCATGGGTGGTTGTAAAGAGAATGTCAGCATAATCAAAATATGGTACTATTGTAGCTTTATATATTCTAATTGATAATTTACGGTTCAGGAAGGGTTTTAGATTACATAGTTTGTAAGTTTTGTAGGCGACTGTCTTGGAAGTTGAATTTAGATGTAATTTGTAGGTTAATAGTGGATCTAGGATAACCCCTAAGTATTTATAACTTGGAACCACTTGTAGGATCTTGTCATCCAGAGTTATCCTTACATCCAGAGTCTTGAGTTTCTTATTGCTGGCCGAAAATATCATAATTTTGGTTTTGGTAGCATTTACTGACAGTTTGTTTTGTTGACACCAGGTTGAGTAACACTCCAAATCTGTTTGCAAAAGCTCACTAGCTGTCTAAAAATCATGTTTAGCAACATAAATCACAGTATCATCTGCATACAATTTAATTTTACAGTTTTTGATGCATTTTACTACATCATTTACATATAATAAAAATAATAGGGGACCTAAAATAGATCCCTGTGGGACCCCACAGGTTATTCTTTCCCTAGTGGAGAGAATACCATTAGCTAACACCGTTTGTTTCCTATCACTTAGATAATTTTCGAACCAGTGATAATTATTTGACCTTATCCCATAATGATGTATTTTGCGTAATAAAACAGAGTGGTCGACGGTATCAAATGCCTTACGCAGATCTATAAATGCAGCAATTGTGTTATTGCCAACATTTAACTCTTTTTATGTCATCTGTGAAGGAAGCCAAGGTATTAACTGTGTTAAAACCTCTGCGGAAACCACCTTGCGCGTTAGTCAAAACATTTTCTTTGGTGAAGAAACCATATACTCTATTATGAACTATTTTTTCCAACAACTTTCAAGGTAAAGGGAGAAGAGAGATAGGTCGGTAATTATTAACCAAGTTAGTGTCGCCAGATTTGGGAATGGGGGTTACCTTGGAAATTTTCCATGCGGATGGAATTTTGTTTGTCGAAAAGGTGAGGTTGAAGATTTTGACCATTTTGAGTGGGAGGTGTTTAAAAACTTTTTTCAGAATTTTGGAAGAAATATTTTCGATTGCTGAGGATTTATTAATGTTAATTTCATTTATTAGTTTGTTTACTTCTTGCAAGTTGGTTTCAAAAGGTTCTATGTCTGGGACAATCACCTCGTCATATTGTCGCCAGGGCACATGAAAATCTTTCGCCAATTCAGGACCAATCTGGGTAAAATAATTGTTTATGAAATTTGGAATATCTTCTGTGGGGATTTTGTCTTTGGTATCTGAATTGTGGTTTATTAGCTGGATATCTTTTGGTTTATTTTGTTGACCCGGGATAAGATTGTTAATTACTCGCCAAAAGGCTTTAGGATCTTTCTTATAACTCTCCAGTTGGTCCTTGAAGAAAGTATGTCTCATTCGCTCAATTTTCTTATTACAAGCATTTTTTGCCCTGTCAGCAATATCCCAGTCTAACACAGCTCCACTGAGTCTCGCGGCGGCAGCTTTAATATTTTTGTCCCTTATTTGCTCATAAACATCCTGAGTAAACCATGGTTCTCTATATTCGGGAATTAAAAATTCTTTTAAAGGACAATGTTTATCGAGTATGTAGTGTATACAATTTTCAAATTCAATCCAACATTCCTCAGCATCTTGAGAATCATTAAATCTCGCCCAATCATAATCATCTAATTCTCTTAGCAGTACTACATCAGTCAGTTTGATATAAGATCGGCCTTGAATCGTGACTTTTGGAATCTTCACATTAATTTTCTTGCGTACAAGATAAATTGGAAAATGGTCCGAAATATGAATATTAAAAACTCCAGAAGTCAGGAAATTACGTCTGAGATTTGTAAAAAGTAAATCCAGGGCAGCATTTTTCCTAGTTGGTTCATTAATTTCCTGGGAGAGGCCAAATAATTTCAATTTGTTTAACAAATTATTAACCAAGTCACAGTCTTCAAGTACATGAAAATTCATATCTCCCATCATGACAATTTCATAATCCTCCAGATTATCCACATCAGATAACATATCAGAAATCCTGGTGACAAACTGGTTTTTATCCCCCTCGGGTGGACGATAAATATTTATAACCAAGATCTTCTTCATATCTTCCTTACAAATTAGTAAATTTTGTATCTCAATTTGCTCGTCAGAGGCATGTAATACAGGAAGATAATTATAAACATGGTCAATATACTTCTTGATATACATACATACTCCACCACCAGTTTTGATTTTATCATCAACAATGACCTGTCTGTCTTGTCTATACCTTACATAGCCATCAGTTTCGTCATCTTCACATTTAAACCAGGTTTCCGAAAAGGACAGTAACTCAAATTTGGAATTTGATAATTCAATACAAATTTTGGCATAGTTGGCTTTAAAACTACGAGCATTTAAATGTAGGAACTTAAGTCCCCTGGAACCGCTTACTTCAGCTAAGGAGGGAGACAGAGATCCATCGATTCTCCATCCCCCTTTACAAAATCACCAAACAATACTTTCACCAAGATGTATGTATATAAAGTTGTCGTTCCTCTCCTTTCAGAACATATATTACCGGGTATTCTCAGAATCCCTTTCATGGCATAGACCTTTATGTCGCCAGGAAAGGGACTAACACAGATTACTTTTGACCTGATGTTGGTAAGATAAGTTACAGGGCGAACATACAATCAAAGGCACAATTAAGATCACTTGTCACATTTAATAGAGTAATCATAAGAAGTTAATTTATAAACCCAAGATGAGTAGACACAGTTAATTAGTAATACACCGGATTATGCTGATTACTTGGAAAACATTATAAGTAATTGAGACACCGATGAAATCTAATAAATATGTCATTTCACGTCAGCAAAAATAGATGTGGTCAACATAGTATTATAGTACCGGTAAGTTGATCACCAAAGCAATCATTATTACCTAATATAATGTAGTACATAATATATAATATATATACACATATAGTACCGTTTTTTTTTGTTTTTTTTAAAGTCAATGACCTTAATCTCAGATAAACAAAGTACCGGTAGGGATCAATTTACACCATTAAGTATACAGTGCTACAGAATAGGATTACATGTGAATTCACACTCAGTCCCTCATTCAGTTTTCAAATACTGGTATCATTTTGCAGTTTGTCAGGATTTTACAATGTAACTAGGATCGTAAAATATAAATGGTTAAATTAGGGTGGTATATAGTTGTGATGTATACATTCTATGTTTGTACCGGTAGAAGTGGGTTTGACTTTAAAGAAATTTTACGGAGATTTATACTTAATACCAGTTTTGTTTATCAGCAAATGTACACTTATTTTACTTTAATGTTTAGATAGGAAATTATATTTGGACTACAACAGGAATAGGCGGTGGTGGCTGTTGGTTGTTGGGTTGGAGTGCATCTTCACGCTGTTTCTTCAGTCGTCTGGCTTCATCCTTCTTGGGTAGGATTGGTTCACCAGTGATTGAGGCTCTCAGGTCTTCCAGGATTTCACCAAGACGGTTGCCGAACTGAATGTTCTCAATGGTGATGTCCTCCCTTTGACCAAGGTGGAAGCCACATCCGTAACGCCTGTCCAAAGTGGCTTCATACAAGTGGTGACCACGAGTGTTTGTTAGAGTTTTACGTCTTGTGGGATCCTCATACTTAATCTTCTGCAGGGCAATCATGACGTCATCTTCCATGTCGAACCACTCAGCAGATTTTTTGCAGTTTTTTGCCGCAAACATACAGTCCATGGGAGTTTTCACCGTCATCACTCTTCTATGCAATGCCATATTGTCACTGATAATACACATCTTGGAGCAAAATGCTCTTTCTGTGGAGTCGAAGTTCTGCCCCTCATATCTAATGGGACATTTATATAGGTTGGAGAATACTGCATGAGGGCTCTGGAAAGCATAGCCATCAGGTGTCTTTACCATTTTTGCATTTTCCAACGAGATGTCAAAGGGGATTTTGTTGATTTCATCATAGTTAAATACTTGATCCAGCTACAATGATTGTTGAGCCCCTGACTGTGCATTCAACATTTTTTGACCTCCCCAGCGCTTGCAGAGAGCGCAGGTCCCTTTGAATGTTCTTCTCCTCCACCGAGATGTCATCTGAGAGATGCACACCATTCCAGTCGTCATTCTCTTTCAGCTTCTTGATGTTTGCAAATATTTGGTTCTTATATTGGGCAGATGAGAAGTTGATGACCACTGGGCGCGGCCTTGGCTTGTATCTGGGTCTGTTGGGGTTGCCGGGGGGTGGGGGTTGTGGCTTCCTCCCTCTACGATAGATAGACTCAGCAGTGCTATTGTCATGCTTTAAACCCACATCATTGAATAGTTGGTCCAAAGTATCTCGAAGACTGCCCGGGGTGTCTTCAGGTAGATTTTCCAAGACCAAGACTCTGCGTTTTAATACATTATCCTGTTTCAGAAATTTCTCCCCGTATGTGTCAGAGTCAGTCTGCAATTTAGAGGAGGTTTCAGAGAGAATTTTGATGTCTTCAGTGTTCGTGTTTACCGCTGCCTCAATATCGCCCACCTTTGTTTTGGTTTCTTCGCCTTCACTTTTAATGGAGTCGATACGTGTGGCTTCCCCGGTTGCCTTCACCTCGTTCGCTTTGACCCTTTTTTCAATTCCATCCAGGAGTGTCGCCGTTTTGAAAGACATAGATTCTTGTTGGGTAAGTCTTAGTTCCAGCTCAATTACCTTTCTAAGTACTTCCTTTGGCGTTGATTTCTCTGTCAACATCGGTAGTCTGGGCAGTGGAGCGTCAGGTTCCGCCATCTTTGTTGTTGTTGTTTCAGAGCAGGCGGGTGCCAACCGGTGACTTGATATTCGCAATGATTTTCTCGTCTGTGCATTCATTAGGCTATTTCATTTAACTCACAGTTCTTTAACACAGGTTGACTGCTAGAACTAGGTTGAAAATTTACGTATTAACTGTGCAATCGATCATATTTCGCCCCTCGCAAAGCCTAGCCGTCCACCTGGTCACGTGACATTTTCCCGCCTTAGAAATATGAAGTTGAACATTCTATTATTTATCTTTTTATTTGTTCCACATTGATCAAGGGTATCATTGGCTTTGGGACCTTTCCCCAAATCTATTTACACCACAGAGGAAGAGTT